>CM024522.1:21084347-21684347 GCA_014182375.1 Eucalyptus virginea | reverse complement strand
CAAATCTACAAAATCATGAGAGATCAGGAGATAAATCTACGTGATTTTCATATTGTACAATTCCAATTGGGATTGCATTTTGCTTCTATAAAAGAAATCCTCCTCAATGGAGAAGTATATACAAAAGCAAGAATATCAGAGCAGCGTAGCAGAAGAACCAGTTTTCTTCTTCTAAGAGAGAGTTATCTTTGAGTGAGTTATCCAGTTTGTGAGAGGTTCAGATCCAAAATTAAAGACAGTGAGAGATCCACCTTAGAGTGAAGTTGTATCCTATTATTTATCATAGTGGAAGTTTAAAGAAGACTACGATCACGTGTTTTTCCCTTCACCTTTGAGGGTTTTCTACGTTAAAATTCTGGTGTTATTTACTATTCATCTTTACTGTTTTCATTCAATATTTTATCCTACTTGATTTTCACATAAATACTAGTGGGAAAAATTATTTGGGCCTTCTCCACAAATATCGTTCTTTTTTCCCAACAAGGAGGGCTAACGGTCGCACAACAGATTTGGCTCCTTATAAGACAAAAAAGAATGTTCAACACCCCCAAAGCTTCCTTCACTCTCGTCATATTATTCCTTCATCCACCCACGTCAGCTGCAGAACAAGTTTCAAAAGCTCATGCTCTTTTTTTTTTTTTTTTTTTTTTTTTTGGTCAAAAAAGGTCAAGCTTGAATGCAAGACATTACCATTGCAGGCCAAATATTACATATTTAACTATATCTTTTCCAAGAACAACGAAAGTATTCGCAAAGCAATTGATTTGGATGGACAGAAATATCTTGCTTATACGATCAAACGATTAGAAAAAAATTAGATAAATCAAAATCAAAATCAATTCCTAACTACATAAGTTTGGTTCTGTGGAATTATGGACGGGATACTTATGTTGAAATTTCAACAAATTAGAGCGAAAGGAAAAGTCAAAAATAAATTACGCTATCGACGAGCGCTTCATGTAAGCATTTGGAAGGAAACGAGACAAGCAACCTTTTGAAGGATCTGAATCTTCTCTCCAATTTGTTCTAGTTACACTTAATCGATTATGGTCTACATTTACCAGTTGCAGCCTATTCAACCACAGAATCAATCAAGATCCAAGCAAACCGAGCCCCGAGAATCAATCAAAGGAAGGCCAATTGGTGAATCCGTGAAGCAACCTATCGGATGAATCTTAAGATAAAATGATACAATAAGAAAACAAAAAAAACAAAACAAAAGAAATGGCGCGCAAAGGCGAAAATCTACTTATTTAGATAGGCGACCTAAGATACAACTCTGATGAATTTTGGAAGATGGCATACTTGATAGCAATGGAGATTGCAGCCGATGAGATGGACGAGCTAGGGACTTCACGATTCTTCAACATCGCCATGAGCTCAACCTCCGACACTTGAAGCCCTTACTATTTTTATTTTTATTTTTTTGTCGAGCGAAGCTTTTACTAAATTCTTGGTAGTTTCGCAGTTACATTTTTTCCCTACAGGTAGCTCTTACTAAACACAGATGCCTCGAGCAATTTTGGGTTGTTTCAGGACTTCAATGCTGTATCTTATATTCAAAAGGTGATTTGTCAAGAAAAACTAAACATTTTCCTAACATTGAAGAACCACCTGTGGTTTTGGAGGATTCACAATACTTTCAGTTTTAGCTTTGGAAATGGGAGGACAGGATAGTTCCATCCTGAATTTCTCTGGTTTTCTTTTTCTTCTTTTGGGCTTTGTTTTCTTCTTCTCAGGATGCAATGATGGTTTGGGAAGGTAATATTTAAAGAAGCATGTTCCTCATTTGTCCCTTGCGCCGGCATTCATTAGCAAAATTCACTCCGAGATTTTAGTGATATTCACTGACGATGATTTTGATGTCTTTAAATTAAGGGTATGGGAGGCTCCCGGATCACGCAGTCATGCATTAAGAGGACATAGTGAGCGTCATCGATTAGGAAGGTACAAAGTCCATGTTAAGGCCAACCGGTGAATTGGACTTGTAAATGACCATTATTGTTAAAATCAAGACCCTGCATACAGATTATTAGGCAGAAGAACAGCCCAAGTGCCATAACTTGGCACGGGGGGACACTTAAGTGCCATAACTTCAAAACGGTACACTTAAGTGCCACTTTCTTTTTCTAGTGGGACACTTAAGTGCCACCTCCGGCGACCCTTGCCGGAAATCCTACGTGGCAATATTTTATTATTTTTTATTGCGTACGTGGCTCGCCGGAGAGCTGAGTCGGCTCTAACTCACCAGAAACGATGTTGTCTACATAATAAAAGCCCCAAATCTTCCAAAATGATGTCGTCTCCCCAAATACCCCAAATCTAAAACCCTAAATTGGCCAAAATCCCTATGAAGTGCTCGAATCCAAGTCTCGAACCCTAATTTTTATTTGCCCAAAATTCCTTCGTCGAATCTTGGAAATGGAGAGCAGGACTCGCAGCAGCGCCTTAATTTCCTCTCACTGAAGCGAAGGAGAAGGTTAGCGTTTCTGTTTTTGTGGGTTACCGAGTCCAAGAAGAACATCATGGACTCAAATCAATCCTGGGAGAAGATTTTATGGATGCGCCCGATATAAAGAAGCGTCAAAGTGCAAATACTTCAAATGGGTCGATGCGAAGTTCTCTGACCGAGCCACAGAGGTAATATTGGATCTACTTCATAAAAGACAGCAATCTCCATCTGTATTCGTGGACGACTTGGACGATGTTGACTCAATGCAAGCTCAAGCGTCTTCAGTTAAACTTTTCAAGAATGAAGTCTCAATGCACGCTCAAGCATCTTCAACTAAACCTTTCAATAATGAAAATTGAACGAAAGTGTTACCAAGCGTTTATTATGGTGTTGTTTTGTTGTCTATTGTACTTTATGATGAAATGTAAAGTACTTGAAAATGAGAAAAAGTTTCTCCGATTTGCCATAGTTAAAAATGGTGTTGTTCTGGATTAAATGTAGGCTTTTTTTCTTTTTGAAAGATGCGAAGAAGTTTGTGTTGTTCCACAAGATCATTGTGGCGTTATTGTTGTTTGTGCTGTCATATGGAGTTGCCATAAGTTTACTATCATCTTATCTGTTTTGATGCAAACCAACTTATACACAAGACAAACATGAGTGATTACCCGAGTGCCATAAGTTGTATTTAGTAATCACTTAAGTGCTAATCGCAATGAAAAATAATCACTTAAGTGTCAATTTATTATTAAAGTGATCAGTTGAGTGTCACTTGTAGTTAAAAATGAACAATTAAGTGCCAACTTTTTTAGAATATGATCAGTTAAGTACCAATTTTTTTTGTGGGTTTTCTCTAAAAATTGCGCTAGCCACCACCACCGGCTGCACCACCAACCATCACCACTAGCCATACTACACACTAGGCACTCCAGCCACCACCATGCTGGTTGCACCAGTACACATGTTGTAAGATGTGCAAATTGCACACTTGTACCAGTTGTAGGTGCAGTATAAGCCTATAACCCCCACCACAAACCCATAATCACCGGGCATCACCACCACCCACACCAGCACCCGGGCCACCACATTAGCACCCCAGCCACCACATTAGCACCACCAGCCACACCAACACTCCAGCTACCACCACAGAACACCAACAACAAAAGCAAATAAAAGTAGAATCCATGACAAACAACAAAAATTGACAAGCAACGCAAGATCATTTCATTTTCATTGATATTGAAATTAAGTCTCACAATATCAATGAATGACAAACTAAAGAAAAAGAAAGAAAGAAAAAAAAAGACAACCATCAATAGCAATTTTTATTATAACGTTAACGTTTACATAACTGTTTTGACTCCTAAGCTCCACAAATTCTATCACGTCTCATCTCATCAATCAATATGCACGATACCCCCTATTCGTACTCCTTTCGATGGGTTTTTCACTTGATTCATAATTCTTGCACTCTTTCTAACTGGACGTGCAACTTCTTCTTCAACCTTCTCAGTATCCACTAACTTAGATGGAGCTGCAAACGTCCCAAGCCGAATTGATTCAAAAGGAGTTGGAGCTGGAGCTGCAACTGGATTTTTTCTTTTCTTTCTTGTTGGCACAGTTGATGTTTTCTTTTTTGTTGGTGCAGCCGTTGATTCTTGAGTTGAGCCTGAGATAAGAACCTCTGAATTTCTCCCAGGCTATAAAAAAATAATAAATTGTCAGCAAAAGTCTACAGCATAAATTAAATTAAATGCAGCCAATAAAACTTACATTGAGAATAACTGTTCCAGTACGCTCATCTGTATAAAGGGCATAGCCATATTGTCTTAATCTCTTCCCAAGTGCCCCTCTTGTTTGAATAGGGACGTCACTTTCAAGAACTTGTGATTTGTTGCTCTTTTTCTTACTTTCTTGGGCCCTTCAGCTACAGCCGGGGCTTCTTCGACCAATTCTTTAGCTGGGCGTCTTCTAGATGGCCTTTGTGTAGCTGTCCCTTCACCTGGTCTTCTTCTAGTTGTCCTTCTGTATAGCCCTTCAACTTCAATGACACCTCCTTCTGTCGGGCCTTCTGGTGGTACTGGTGGTGGTACTTGTGGTGCCCCTTGTAGTGATTCTTCTGGTGGCCTTTGTGATTACCCTTGAGGTGGCTCTTGTGATGGCCCTTCAATTGACAGTTAAGTTCCAACTTGCTTTCTTCGAACTTGAGAAAGAGGCAAATGACACCATAAATATAATATTGGGACATATAATAATGTAAAGAAAATGAAAAACTGAATACAAATGGTTGAATTTACCACTGGGTATTTCTTTCGATGTTGAAGAACAGTCGACTAAACTGGCCGTGATGTTACTTGGGCCAATCCTTCAGCTGACCGTGATGCTACTTGGGCCAATCCTTCAGCTGGCCGTCTTCTACCTTGCATTCTTCAAACAGGCTGTTCAGTTTCATGATTTACCGGGGTTCTTCTTGTGACCTAACAAACACATTACATACAATGCCAAATAGGATATTATGTACATTTTTATGATAAACGACAAAACAACATAAACATAAAATAAATTTCATGACTTACCGGGGTTCTAGTTGTTGACTGAAGAACAGTCGACTCACTTGGCCCTGTTGTTTGCATTTCTCCAACTGTCTCTTCATTAGGCCCTTCACCTTGCCTCAACGGTTGTTGTTGTTGTTGCTTCCTCAATTGACAACCTTTAATATTGTAGCTTGCTAGGCGACAATAAGAGCATGTTATCTTTGCACCCTGCCTGCTCATTCTTTGCTGACCCGAGACCTCTCCCTCCGCCACTCTTCGTCTCCGTTTTGTCCTTCCAATTTTCTTCTTCAGTGGCAAAGGTTGAGGTGCTTCATGATCCGTGGGCTCCCAAAACTTGCTACTTCTAATTGGCTGCATCATGAACTGATAGGAAGCAAGGTATTTTGATTTATGGTACCAATCATCGATATAATCATATGTATTGTCGCCCTTCAACTGGATGGCACATATGGCATGTGCACATGGAATTCCACTTACTTGCCATGCTCTACATGAACACTTCATACTTCCTAAATTGACAACATACTTATCAGCACCCTTCATTATCTCATATCCGTCATCTCCATTCCAAATGGGATGACAATGCCTATTTGCAACCAAGTTCTCATCCAATTTCTTGGCAATCCTAGGACCATATTGTCTTGTCCACTTTGCAGCCTCATCTCTTTGTTTCTGCAACCGAGTCATAAGTGAAACTCGTATATCTTCAAGCATTGAGATGACTGGTTTGCATCTAGCATCTATTATCTTCGAATTAAATATTTCACAAATGTTGTTGTCGACGTTATCGCACTTGAACTCCTCACTGAAGAATGCCCTACATCAATGCTTCGGTTTTAGTTGAAATAGGGTAGCACAACCTTCATTTGTCAACTGAAGCAGTCCTTCTTTGGCTATCCTAAAGTCAGCCATGTTTGCACTATTTACTAATTGTCAAAATTGCAATTGCAGCTTATCCCCTTTGTAGGTCTTTGCCCAATTTCAGTATATGTGCCGCGCACACATTCGATGTTCAGCATAGGGCAACTCGGCTATTGCCGGAACCAATCCCTGCAATAATTCAAAGTAAGAAATACTATAGCAAATTACATGTCCATATTACAAAGCAAACTATTGACTAAATTTTTCAAAAAGCAAGCATTACCTTTTGTTGGTCGCTCATGATCATCCACCCTTCCCCGTTTGTTATCTCCAAGTCAGCCATCAGATTTTTCAAGAACCAGGAACAATTGTCCTTGTTCTCAATCTTTACAATAGCCCAAGCTAGTGGGAACATTTGGTTATTCGCATCTCTTCCAATCGCCGCCAACAATTCTCCCTTACACAAGCCCTTCAAGAAACAGCCATCCAATACTATAATCCGTCTACAACCAGCTAAAAATCATCGGCTGCATGCATCAAAGCACATATAGAACTTATCGAACTTGGTCCCATGATCAAGAAGTGGTCTCTCAACCACCTCTACATACACTCTACTTGCAGGATTTTGCAACCTACACTCCCAAGCATACTCTCACACCTGCCCATATTTCTTAGCATACTGACCAATAAGTATCTTTATCACCTTTTGCTTTGCTCTTTTGCACTGATTCCTAGATACATTGATGCTTACACGCTCCTTCACCAGCATCCTAAAGTTAGTAATTTTCATCTCGGGCATCAGCTTGATTAGATCGAAGAAGTGCTTGGACAACCATGCACTTGTTACCCTTTTGTTTTGAAAATTAATGGAACAAGTGTGTTCCTCTTGGTAGGCTCTAATCTGGAAAGACCCACTCTTTTTAACAAACGCGCCGTAAATCTTCCATGGACAGTTTTGCTATGAACACCTAGCTCTTACAAATTTCTTGGTATTTCTAATGAAATCAATATTTCTTTGTGTAGCAATGGAGTTCTTCAGTATAGCTTCCCTAAATTGTATCGCATCATGGAATTTCATACCTACTGACAAAGTAGGATAGGCAACGGATGGATTATAGGAAGGAAACTTACTTTTCCTTCTACGCACAGCTTGTTGATCTTCTTCAAGTTCATCCTGGGAAGTAGCGGTATCGATGCTTTCTTCATAATCTGTCTCCTGGCTAGCAACACCAACATCTGCAGGGCCTTTGTCTCTATTTGGAACCTCATCAGCTACTTGCAAAGTTGCAAATCTATCTGACAAAAAGTCTCTCTGTTTTTTCCTTAACTGTGTAAGCTCCTCATCGTCGTCGTCACTTAAGATTAATAAATTTTCAACTTCAGCAGCCAACCTTTCATCGTCATCGTCATCATCATCATCACCATCACTGGATTCAGCTACTTCCCAATCTAATTTAGTGATGGTGACATCACTTATGTCACAATCGCTTCGGTGAACAGCATCTGCACCCCTCTTCTCCCCGTCCTGTCCATCATGCCCTGCTTCATCCCTAACCTCAGTACTAGCTTGAATACCATCTCCTCCTTCTCCTACTTGGGTGCTATCTCTGTCATCATCTTCATCCTCACTATCACTATTGTTTTCAACAAATACTTTCGCCTCTTCACCATGAAGATAATGATATAAGACATCCCTAAAACCATTATCATCTTCCAAAACTCTCAAACCATCTTTCAAGCCTTTCCCAGGAACACAGTAACTTTTGTACTCTACAAGGCAAAAATGTCACTATATCCCTAACAAATCCAATATAAGATGTCTTCTTTATATCAATAAAGATAGTACCCTCATTCCCCCCCTCATACTCCCACTCATCCTCCTCAATCACAAAATCCTTATCGTAGTAAACGATGACAGCAATATAGTCTTTATCATGAGCCATTTCTACAACAAAAGAGGACAAATATACAATTAACTTTTGGAACCACATTCACAAAGGACAGACAATTGCAAGTGGAGGTCCCTACACTCTTTATTAAAGAAAATAAGAAAGAAAGAGGGAAGATGCATAGGTCAGACGACAGCTACAGCTTGAAAAGAGACCTCAGGACAAGGACAAATAGATATGGGACCCGACAATTACTTTGATTATGTCGCCACATTCCTTTAAAATATGGAGAGATCCCTCAGCATGGGTCCTCAACAATGCAATTTATTAAAAAAATACCCATAAGTCCCCATCCACACGACAACAAGAGATTCGATTCGAACATGTCCAAGGTCCAATACTCGAACTCTAACAATCACCAATCACCATCGCACATTTCACATCCGACCACTACAAATTACTTTCGCACATCACAATTCAACACCCCGAATGAATCACACATCACAGTGGATGAGGCGACGTCGAGCCCTACACCAAGCCCTAATTTTCCCCCCGCCGAGCCCTACACCGAGCCTACATTTCGAAGCCGATTCTAAACTGTCAATTCGAACCCCTTAATAAGATTGTAGCACCACATCTGAGCCATAAATCTCACATCAATACCAGCCAAGCCTGAGCTTTCCCAGCCGACCCCCAAATTTCAAGTCCGAGCCCTAATAAACGAGTCGGAGCCCTAATTTCACCACAGGAGAGAGGAAGAAGAGAAAAAACCTGAGCAAATCGACGACGGCGAGCGACAACGGTGATCGATGACCTACGAACGACGACCTGCGAACGGCGAGCTGTGAACAGCGATGGAGAGGACGTCAGATCTCGTGTGAACCGATGGACGAACGGTTAAAATCCAAATAAGCAAAACGACGCCGTTTAGCACTAAGGAAAAACGACGTCGTTTAGCACTAAGGAAAAACGACGTCGTTTAGCACTAAGGAAAAACAACGTCGTTTAGTTCGGCCAAATGCACAGTGGATGAGGCCATGTCGTTTTCCTCCTCCACGAGTGCTTTTTTTTTTTTAATAAATTGCCACGTCGGTTAAGCATGTCGCCGGAAAATGACACGTCTCGCATTTTGGCTGGATTAGCACTTAAGTGTTCCATTTTACTCCGATATTGACACTTAAGTGTACCATTTCAAAGTTATGGCACTTAAGTGTCCCTCCGTGCCAAGTTATGGCACTCCAAATGTCCCAACCTCCAGATTATTATATGAGTTCAAACCTTTGGACTTGCGAATTATTAGGCTTCCTTCACATGGAATTGAACTCAGCCTAACAATTCGAACCGCATCGTTGCCACGAGTCACTAACATGGATTTTGACATGAGAGAGAGAGAGAGCATGTGAAAATTTATCTCCAGTTTGACATGTGAGCGGTTGAATGGACCCAAGTATTTCAAAGATTTCAAGAACTTTCTGTCAGCTGTGATGTTTGATGAGCCTCTATCTATTCACCTCCATCTTCCCTCGTCGTCTTCCACATATACTCGTGCATTTCCTACACAACCTCTCTCCATTCAAAAGGGATGAGTTTTAATCTCTTTCATACACAGAACCGTCTCGCTTCTAATTTTGCTTCCGACTCTGAGGTATGTACTATTTCAGTTAATTCCAGATGCATTCTCTAGGATTCCTGGTGGTCGGCATGCTCTCGCTATTCGCAGGGGATATTACGGCGGGTGCACGATTGCTTATGCCACCTTCTATGGAGGAAGCATGCTTCCGGAACAATGAGTACGCGTGGTAGGACCACTGGAAGGACGACGACGACGGCGACAAAAGCAGGAGTACCGCCTGTTCACGCCGGCCAAGCTATGTAGATAGTGGCCGCTGGACAGCTGGGAGAGCTTCTTGCTCAAGCAGAGCAAGCACACGCCGGCCGGCTGCCGGTGCTTCGGGTGCTTCCTACACCGCCAGGCGGCAGCCACATTCCTGGATGCCCTTGCGTTCGCCATTCTCACATTTCTCTTAGGCCTCTTTCGTCGGTCGTCGTGTCGCGATTGTAAAGAGGGTGGGGAGGTTGAGGCTGGTGGTTGTCGTTCCCGTTCGCGGGGGCTACTTGCACAATAGTTCATGCGAGCTTCTCTGGCGCTTCTCAAAAATTGCTTTTTCACAGGTTTCAACGGAGCGGATTTAAAAAGTTGGCCGAGGACCAAACGTGCGGCCGCGATCGGGTCCAGGTCATCGGCAGAGCCCGCGTGGGAGGGGGAGCGAACGGCTAGGATGGGGGCGTGGGTGACAAAAAAGGCGAAGCGTAGAATAGGAGGGCCTTGTGGATACGGAAATTGTACAGCCGAGGATACGGCACAAACACAGCTAGGCCCAGATTGAATTTTGAGTTGATTTACAAGAAGCAAGTTGAGCTGGGCCCGGCCCACCAAGTGGAGCATCTACTTATGGCCTCGAAATACATATATAGTATTTACCAGGTTGATTAATGTTCACTATATATCCTTTAGAAGAGGAGCCTAATTAGTATCGGACAATAATGTCTGGCAAATCTTGCTGAAGATGAAATGTTCTGTATTTTCTGCAAACGATCCTGGAGAGGTGCAGCTACCATATGAATCGCCATTTTAAACCTTAACAGATGTCCCCTTGCCTTGTACGTGTCAAAAACGCAAAAAAAAAAAAAATCGCAGGTATGCTCATCCCCGAAATCCTAAAAGCCGGTCGTGCGGTAACATTATTGTTCCCGCAAATATACTCTTTATCAGTTTGAAAACAACCGCAACAGTGGATTCACTATAATTGCTGTCTTTCGTTGTGCCCCTCAAATTTGTTCATGTTCGTGTTACTAAGATGGCAGTTTATCAAAAGAAAAGACAAAGTAAACTGCCGAAGATGTGGAAACATTCTATAAATTGTGCATTGAAATAATTTAAAAAAGCAGTCTCTTGCAACCAACAAGAGAGATTGATTGATAGTCATAATTAATAAGTTTGAGAAGTGGAGGGGCAAAGAGTATGATAAAACTCAAATGATAAGCGGGTGCTTCAAATAACAATGAATATCCTGACATGACACGTTTATGTGATGAAATAGCAATAAGTTTAAGAAATAGTTGAGAAGGTTTGTTACATTTCAAAGATTTCGTATTTCTTTTTCTCTAGACGTATGTGATTGTGTTTATAATAATGAAGTTACTCTTTTTTTATCTACTTTGATGTGATTTTTTTAATGAATTCGTTAATATGTCTTTTTTGCATTACTCTCCGCGTGAAAATATAAAAGTTAAAGTCATTGTTCTTTTTTCAACTTTAAACAAATTAAAAGTTATAAAGCTTAAATTGGTCACACCAAAGGACTTTCCAAATATATATTTTTGAACAGTATTTCCCTCAAAGTTACCTCCCAAGACACTTTAAAATTAGAGTTTATCAAACGGTATTTGCATTTCTTCGAATCCCTTTAAGTAAAGGTCTTTGCATTTCCCCAAAAGCCAAACCAAACCAAAGGCTCGTAAGGAAGTTTTGAAAGAGAGATGTGAGATCCTGAAAGAGTATATTTATAGAGATTAGAAATTTCCCTCTTGAAAAATATTGTAAGAAATATTATTAGATATTAAGAATATTATTTGTTATTTTGTTATTCTCTAAGATGGCCGAGTTCCTTTCATATGCAAATTGTCTGGGTAAAAATGTCATTGACTAGTAAAGTTTATATTATTGAAGGAAACGGGGTTGAATAAGATTTTAGTTTTTATTAAAAGATTTTGTGTAATATAAGGACACATTTAAATTTCCGTCTTATCTTTATTCGTTGTTAATTGTTGTTCCTCTGACATAATCATAAATTGCGAATATCATTGGAATTATTGAGGATAGTGTTCGAGATTCAAACGCTATAGATATATTTACATGCCCATTTTAGCATTGCTTTGCGAGTGGAATTCTACTGTCCAACGCCACTAATTCAAAACTCTCATCACATTATCCGAATCCGACTTGATCTTTATCTTCCCAAAAAAGACCAAAAACAAGAGGCACAAACCACAACATCGTATTCGATCGAAGCTCAAAGGCGCACACCAGTTCTCTTCCAACTCAAACAAGAAACGAACGCATCATGCCTCCCTCGGCCCCTCCGTCGCCTCCTCCTCCTCCTCCTGACGGAACTCTGCCATCATACGCAAAGTGGTTAGGATTGGGCTTTCTCATATATTTCCTCGTCATGTTTGGCGGCTTCTGTTTCTGTGACTGGCGCCGCAGCCGCGCGACTCGGGCTCTCTTTGATCACGTCGTCGAGCGGCATAGTGTCGATTTGGAGAAGTTCAATAGCACCGAGTGCGCAATTTGCCTGGAGAGCTTTGAGGAAGAAGAGGAGTTTTGTGTGCTCAAGACATGCAACCATGGGTACCACGAACGTTGCATCAAGCAATGGCTCTCGAATTGGAGAACCTTGCATTGTCCGCTTTGTCGGAGGTTGGTCCGAGTGGCTATTGTTACCCGGGTTCCCACTGACTAGTTCGACTCTTCTAAATTTATTTCATAGTCTAATTAATGGCATGTCAAGATTTTCTTTTTACATTATGATGTTGTATCCGGAAAGTTTTGTCCTTTTTTGTGACTCAATTGATGCCACAATGGTTGAATTCTCCTTTGTAATCTTTCCTACAACTAAATTTTCGATTTCATTTGAGTAATACATTGAGTGATAATTGTAAAGTACGGTTTCAATGTAATTTCATGCTTCTCAACTACTATTGAGTAATTTAGGATACGTTTGATAACAATTTTATTTCATCAATGGGAATCTATTTGTGTTAGGAATGGATCGATGGTCAAGGGAATAGATTAGAAACAAAAATAAGAAATAAAAAAATCTACTTTTTTTGTTTCTGAGAATAAAAGAGAAACAAGGTCATTTAAGAGAGAAATAAGCTCAGTGTAACCTAATATTCGTATTTATACAATTGACACAAGGTCCAGGTGAGGCCCACATCTTGACCGGATCTCCTAACCTCGTTCGAGGCCCCCATTTTTGTAAATAAAAATAAAAATTTAAAAAAATAGAAATTTAGGAAAAAATTTAGAAATTAGATTTTGAGTAGTTTTTCTAGATTCTTGTGTTAATTCTAGTTTAGAATTAGTTTAGCATATAAAAGAAAAAAAGAAAAAAAATATGAGAATTAGATTCAAAACTAAATAAGCTCTTAGAATTCTACCTTTCTTTTAAAGACAAGTCACAAGCAGAGCGTGGGTGTGACTGAGATCAACACTCTTCTTTACCACCATCATCAAATCAAGCTTCAATTGAGTGTGCATGACTCCGAGGTGAGTGAAATTGCAGATATGTGACCCGCAAATCTGGAAGGCCGCCCTCGAGCGAAGGTCGCCGTCGCCTATCTCTTACATGTCTATATCTTGCTGGAGTCTTAAGTGTAGCTCACTACTCTCCTACATGTCTATATCAAGGGATTTCCGGTTGGGGAACCGGAGGTCGATCATTTAGGTACCCTCGAGGGCCTCGACTACGGGCATGGGACTCCAGATGAGGCTCACCTGCACGGACTAAAGACTTGGAATCGGCCGATCGATAAGTTTTGCAGGGTATTCCATGCCTCGAACGTGTGAGATTTGCTCGGACGCGCCGGGACACGGCGGTAAGTTTTCTTCGGGGTAAAATTCTCGGATGTGCAGCTGGTGTTCTTTCATCAATGGGGAAGCTGGCGATGGAACTTCGGATCGGTACGATGTGACCCCATCCCATGTATCTGCGGGTGCTCGGGTAAGATCTGGGAGGCGATCTCCCCCACTTGGCGAATGGTCTCTGCTCACCCGCCAACATCTGCATGGAGCTGGCATATGGACATTTGCCAACATGTCACCTTCGCTTCGCCCCCTGACAGGAGTCGGAGCACACATTTAACGTCTCGGTCTCTCTCGCGGTGCCGGGGGGGACTCTCGTCCGGTCGGCCAGCTCGGGATCGAGGCCCCGCGCTACGAAGAGATGCGTGGAGAGGATCGGGTGCTCGTGAGCCCAAAGTCGAGGGGCTCGGCATCGCTTGGGCCTATGGGCTGAAGGATCTTTGTGAAGCCGGGCCGGAACTCCTCCAAAAGCCCATCTTCGTTCACCTACCTCTAGCAAGAACCTTGCTGCTGGTTAGCTAGATAAGAAAAACAGTGACGTTCGTCAATTAAACCGAATCTCAATTGATGACAAAATTCATGAGCTTAATTAGATATTTCATGAGCTGAATATCCAATCATACAAAATGGGATTTTCTTTGACATCGAGAAAAAAGTTCAAAGGAATATCTTCCTAACTTTCTACAAAGTTTCTGGTAGAGGAAACGAGCTAATAGAGTAGCTCGCTCACAAGTAAATAGCACTTGATCATCATGCCGGATGGACGTTATTGTGGGACACAAAAATCGGGAAATTCATATAGTTTGTCATTTTCATAGGTTGGTAAGTTTTAAATTCATGGAATATTTCACCAATCCCAAAATATGTGACTCAACCAAGAAATTGTTAACACAAAGTCATATGATTGAATATTTATGTTGATTTTTTTTTTATCGGCAATATTTATGTTAGTTTGCACAACAATGTTTTGACATTTTGGCATGGATTTGCTTGAACTTCTGAAATTCAGATTTTCATATTATGTTATGACAGATATAATTTGAATTTAACTATAGTTATGATAGATAGCACGAAAGAAATCATACGTAAAAAAAAAAAAAATTACTACATGACAAATAACAAGGAAAGTTCAAACTCGTCGGCATGATATTCATGGCGCCGCCGCCGCGAAAGTAAGATCCCCGTCGACACCAGTTGACGGCGTTTCATACTCTCGCCGATGACGCCGCTCCTCGATCGCCACCTTCTTCCGAGGACCGGACCGCCCCGCCACTCCGCGCTTCGTCCTCTTCGAGTTTCGAAGGCATTGCGGAATCGGTCCTATCCAGGCGTCCTCGCCTGTTGGAGGAGAAGAACCAGAAGAAAGTGAAGGCCCGTGGCGATGCTTCTCCCGGGCACCTTCTTCTCGAGATCTTCTACGTGATACCGGACGCTGCCCGTGGACTGCTAAGAACTTCTGAGCTGAAACCTGGGGATGTGCTCCGAGTACTGTCCGACTTTTCGTCCGAGCTCGAAAAGGCTGCCGTTGGAGTCGAAAAGGTGGAGTCTTTATGGGAAGTTTTCAAGTTCCCGATGGCACGGAGCCAGGGATTTGAGCATCTCCCCCGAGCGTACGAATTCATGGGGTCGATGCTCTCGCGGGCTGGGCTACTTAGAGAAGCTGAGTTGCTGCTGCGAGATGTCGAAAGCCGAGGAATTCCGTTGGATGGTCCTGAGATATTCAGTGACTTGATCCAGAGGTACGCTGGAGTTGGTGATTTTGAGAGGAGCCTCTACCTGCTTGATAAAATGTCGAGCTGAGGTTGGGTATCATCTCGCTCTTGTTATTACGCACTTATTGAACTTTAAATTAGAAGGAAGAAATCTCGGTTGGCTCTTAGGGCTTCTCTTGATATGATAGAAAGTGGAATTAGCTTAAATGCTCAGAAAGTAGACTTTGGTGCTGTTGATAAATTTCATTGCGAAGAAGGCAAAATTCAAGGAGCGAGAAATCTCGTCAAGAAGGCTACTGGTTGTGGATATGAGCCTTGTAGCTCAGTTCTATATGAAATTGTTTGTGCATATTGCGAGAAGAAAGAATTTGAAGATCTGCTGAGTTTCTTTGTTGAGTTGAACCACAGACCGGATCTTCAAGCTGGCGATAGGATGATAAATGCTCTCTGTTTGAATTCTGGCTCAGAGAGGGCGAACCTGTTTAGACGTAAATTGGAGAAGTTAGGTTTCAAGCCTGACGAAATAACCTTTGGTATCTTAGTAGGTTGGTGCTGTCGTGAAGGGAATCTGAAAGGTGCTCGTTTATTTGGCGGAAGTATTGGGAAGAGGTCTCAAACCAGATATACGTTCGTATAATACTTGTTGATGACCCCTAAATTTTGGCGGCTAGTTTAGTCATTTATCGCATTAAAAATTATGGGTTAATTTTATCCTTGAAAAAATATTAATTGCATAGCATATAGTTTTAGGTTCATTTATTTTTAATTTGCATTTACATTAGGCCGACGACGAATGGGTTCGAATTAGTGGTTCTAAGCTTTAAATTGACAGATTGGGTTAAGCCTACGAAGCGAGCAAATTGGCCAAAGCCTGTTTTTTTCCTAATATGTTCGGATAGGGCAAGTGTGAGCAAATATTGCGTTCGGAAAAGAAAATATTGTATTTGGAAAAGAAATTTTCATGGATATCGATTTGGAAAAAATTAAAACCCTAATCCTTAGCCTATAAATAAGTTGTTCACCTAGGTTTTAGGGGGCCACACATTGAATACATGGGCACAATTCCGAGAGAGCTTGACCAAATAATGAGAAGAAAGCGTGAGAGATTGAGGGAGAAGCACGGGGTCAATTCAGATTCTCAATTTAGATTTTTTACAATATTTCTCTCCTCCCCTCATCACGTTCAAGCTCTGCCTTTTTTTGTCTTCGAGCAAATCACATACTCCACTATATTATTTTTACAACCCCTCATGATCATGGATGGTCACATGGATTATTCCATGATCTGACCATCACTACTTGGAGGCCGGCAAATCCACAATTCCAAAGTCCACGTAGAGATGAGAGAGAAACACACGGGAGAATTGAGAGGAAAAGCGGATCGTGAGGGAAATTGATAAACAAAGCTCTGCCTTTTTTACCCTCGGAAGCTCAAACAAGGCTCCATCGATATCAGTGATCCCCACGCGTGCCTGCAGCTCCTTCTCGGTGCCTTTTACCTTCGGAAGTTCAAAAGAGGCTCCATCGACATTGGCGCTTCGTTGTTGTTCCACCGCAACCCAACTTCGGCCAACAGTCCAGGTGCGTTTCAAGGAGGACTGAACAGCATCTTCTCCAGCATCCGTTCATTATTGCAGAAGCATCCGTCGGTTCTTCAGGCCTGAATCGTGCCCATCACGGCCCAGCCCAACATTGGCGAAACCCGCTGGTCTCGTTGCTGCTTCCTGTCCAACTCGACACCACAGATTTCTTGGTGTCCCGAACAATAGCCCATCGAACTTGTCACAGCTTTGTCAAGCCACGCCGAGATACCGCCACAGCCGTTGCCCTAGAGCCGTGCCGTGCCGCGCCCATCGTTGGTCCATTCTACCGATTGGATTTTTGAAAAAAATTCAAATTTAGGTATAGATCTATTTTATTTTATTAGGTAGATTTATTAGATTTAGTTTATTAGGTAAATTTATTTTATCTTGTTTTAGTTTTTGATATTTTATCTCTTTGTTTGATTTATTTCTCGATGCATGGCTGAAATCCCGCGATGGACCATCCAATTAATTTT
Source organism: Eucalyptus virginea (assembly GCA_014182375.1). NCBI lineage: Eukaryota > Viridiplantae > Streptophyta > Magnoliopsida > Myrtales > Myrtaceae > Eucalyptus > Eucalyptus virginea. Next base: position 21,667,175 of record CM024522.1, on the reverse strand, counting down.
CATTTCATCTAAAGAACTTTAGATGGAATAATTATTCACGCGAGAGTAAAATTGATATCTTGATCTTTAAGGCTTAAAATCAATTTATTGATTTTATTAGCAAAATAATCAAGTTTGGATTTCAATTCGAATGATGGATAACATTTTTGATGATCATGGATGATTTGGTGTTTATCTCTTAATTGTTTTGTTTATCCCGAAAATACAAAAAAACAAATATTGCATTTGCATTCCATGTAGATTAGAATTGATTGCATGATAGGTTAGTTAGATTTTTTTTTTTAAATGCATCTTTAGAAGGAATCTATAATAGATTCTCACTTAAATTAGATTTTTATTTTTAGTAAATTTAATTACGAATTTTCATAACAAAAAAAAAAAAAAAATCATGCACATGTCATGTAGGATTAGGTTCATGAAATGTCTGTTAGTTAGAAATTGCTCATCATTAGAATTAGGTTGTTTGGTTAATTTAGATTGCACATTCAACCATTGGACAATTTTAATTTCGAATTTCATGGAAAATACAAAACTTTTTTAGAATAAATCAATTTCATGCTTCACGATAGACTGCATGCTTATTTATGTCATATAGTTTAGGTCATATTACCATGTCATCTCATTTCATATTAGATTAGAAGCATTATATTGCATAAAGCATGATTCTTGTTAAATAAGTGAAAAAAAATTGCATGTTAATTAGAAATCATGTTTAGGACTGTCGATATGAATTATGATCTAACATTGCAGATACTTTCGTTGCTCTGAGATAAGTCTTGCAATTTATTCATTGCTTTATTTGGGTGTTTAATTGGTAGTTTGTATACCCCGTATGATCGCTTCACATGTTTTGAAAGTTAATTAAAATTAATTCAAACTACCTGCAAAACATTTTTTTTTAAATAAAAGAGAAAGGTACCGAAAGAGCGTTAGAGAAATCTAACGTAATCAAGTCCCCGAACTCACAAATCTCTGGTTCGTATGAGTAAAGTAAATCTCCTATTACTTTACTTAAGTTTCTAATCAACCCATCAAAAATAGATTAGTGGATAGTGGTGGCTCCTAATTAAAAATCAATTGCATGTTAAGAACTGGAACCTAAGTCACGAATTGGTATGGGCTTGGGAGAGCCCAAGCTAAGTTTAAGCTTAGTAATCCATTAGCCAAATCCTAGGTGATTCACCCGAAATTTTGGTCACGACAATACTATAATCAATGCAGTCTTTAAAGATGGTATGTGGGAGCATGTGCGTTATATTCTCAATGAGATGATAGAGAAATGTGCAACACCCAATGTTTCAACTTACAAATTTATTTTTAGCAGGGTATTGTAAAGGTAGAAAATTTGATGAAGTTAGGACTGTTGTTGACAAAATGAAGAAACTTCATCTCATTTAACTTTCTTCTACAGAGGATCCACTTTCAAATGGTTTCACAATATTGGGATTTGGTCCACTAGATGTTAAGTTGAAGAGACACGGTGATGCCAAATTTTCAAGGACAAAGATCTATGATACTCTTGGCAATGGACTTTATTTGGATGCAGATATTGATGAGTATGACAAAAGAATAAATGGGATCCTCGATGACTCTTTTCTTCCTGATTTTAACTGGCTTATGATAGAACAATGTAGGCATGGAAATCTAAAATACGCATTGAGATTGGTTGATGAAATGGTTCATTAGGGGCAAAAATTGTCTTTGTCCATCCTGTCAGCTATAATCAAAGGGATTTGTACATCTTATCCTTCTGTCAAATGTATAGATTATCCTCTGGAAAAGATGCCTAGATCTATCAGCCGATTGGATGCAGAAACTCTCAACTTGCTTGTGCAATTTTATAGCAAGAGAGGACGGAGACAATGAAGAACTTCTGCAATGTACAGGCTTAGCAGATACTCTTCAATTCATGGCATTGCGCTGAATACTTATTTGATACTTAGATATTAAACTATTTCTCTATTGCCACACGGTGACAATTGGTACATGAAAGGAAAACTCTTCGACATGCGCTCCGGTTGTGTTTTATAGGGAGGAAGAGAGCCCACAGTATAACATGCAGACCAACTCCAAGATGGGCACCTTTCCTCTCGCTCCTGATTTGCTTGTCTGCGGCTGGTTTGCAATACTGGCGTCTCAAGTCATTCTTTGAGCGGAAGAAGCTCCTTTATTCTTCTATTTTTAGACTCAAAAACCCCTCATTTGAAGCACTGCCAAATACTTTTCTAGTTCTCGTCATTCCATTTTGCATCTGCTTTATGCATATTTCAATGGAGTAATTAAATTGCATTGACGTCACATGCCGTCGGCTTATAATGATAGATCTTTAACATTGTTTGTAGCTTTCAAATTTGTAGAATGATCATTCGATTCTATTTGGTAGCTGTGATTCTCGAGCATCTCTGTTTAGCATCTTCCAGTAGTTATTGAGTGATTGGTTTTAGATGATTGCTCATTCCTTAGTTAGCGTAACAGAACACTAGCCAAATTGAGTGATGGTGTTAGTGTTGCTGTGTATGAACACATTCTCTATTTCCTTACGTTAACTTATGAGGAAAAGTCATAACTATCTATAAATTATACTATAACATATGAGAAGCGAGTCTTTCGTCAAGTTTTCAAACTTAGGAGTGTCCTTTTCGTGTGATTTTAATGTTATTCATTTTTCCTATGATTCTTCCTGAGATCATGTCATGCATGTGCTAAGTTTCCGAGAAGAATTGAGAGGATCAATGAAGACACCTACTCACGATTTGGGTATAGCAGCAATGCAAAGCCCAAGCAACACTCAGCCTCGCGTCTGCTCTAGATTGACTCGTCACATCTCCATGAAAACACAGCAAACTGGTTTCCATGAAAACACATCTCAATGAAAACACAGCAATGAAAACACATCTCAATTAAAACATAGCAAACACGGTCTATCTTGTTGGTTTCCATCAATACAGAAGTGAAACCCTTGTTCAAGGCAAACTGCATTAAACTTCTCATATGTTTTATGTCCTAAATGGATGGTCACTAGAAAACTTTGCCTATGTACAAGCTCAAAGACTATTCAGTTGACAAAGCCTAGGAAAAGCCTAGGAAAGGAACTCCGAAGATTCCAAGTATGGATGGAACTGCTCCAGGATGACAGCTCCAGGGAGGACAGGGTCTCTGGACATGTAGTAGCAGTATATCCGGATCTACATGAGATTAAGCGGCACCCCAAAACCATTTCCAATCTGCTTGTTTAATAATAGTGTTAGACTTGACCTTAAATGAAAGAAATGAAAATAATTCAAAGTTCTATTACCGATTACCATGCAATAAATGTCAAAAGCGATTGCCCCATAGCCAAGCCACACACCACTATTGAGGAGGAGGCCTAATGTGAGATAGAATGGCATAAATTCGATGCTACTTGTGTCGATTACCCTTTTCTGCATTGGCCAAATGCAAAGAAATGGGCAAAATATTGAGATTGTTAGCAAAAAAACAAATAAAAGGAGGAAAGCAGCGTACATACCAAGATCGCCAGTGGAAAGCCATACATGGCGATGTTGAATACGGCACAAATGACTCCAAAGGTGACTCTTTTCTTCTTAGGGTCATGTAAGCGAGCAGGAACACCAGTGAATATGCAGCGAAGAAGGCGACTGCTGCACCGAGCCAATAGCCTACCTTCTTCTACAAAAGGAATATGCATGTTATGAAATGCACAACTGGAGATCTTAAAGTGACAAAATGAAAGAATGAATTATACCTTTATGTTGATATCAGCGTACCAAAGGAAAACGAGTAGGTAAGCCATCTAAAATACAAGGCCAACGCTATTGACAAACATAAGGAGCTTGTTGTCTGAATTGACTGAGTCGTATATGATTAGGAATGCATAGTTCAGCATAAATGCAAGGTATGGATCCGCCCTAAAGTGCTGTACAGACCGATTCGCTACAATCTTACAGAAGGTGGGCCTGCAAAGCAACAGTAGCACTTACTCGTTCAATTGCAGAACAAAGACATTTCAGTCACTCTCACCAAAAACAGAATAAAAACATGAAAAATCACCGAATCAACATATTCTATTATGCAAACTTTGAATGAACTATTTTAGTCACTCTCCGCCACTAAGTTCTTCATTTCATAATAAGAAACATAAGCAGTCGCTCTCATTAAAAAAATAAACTTACAAGGGTGAGAGGAACAAAGCCATTTTAGTCACTCTCACCAAAAACGGGACAAAAACATGAAGAATCATCGAATCAACAGATTCTATTATGCAAACGTTAAACGAACTACTTTAGTCACTCTCCGCCACTACATTCTTCATTTCACAACAAGAAACACTAGCAGTCGTTCTCATTAAAAAAAATATATATCATTCTTAAACTTACAAGGGTGAGAGAAACAAAACCATTTCAGTCACTCTTACAAAAACAAGACAAAATATGAAAAATCACCGAATCAACAGATTCTATTATGCAAACTTTAAACGAACTACTTTACTCACTCTCCGTCACTAAGTTCTTTATTTCACAATAAGAAACATTAGCAGTTACTCTCATTAAAAAAATAAAAAGGAACAATCTAAAACTTACAAGGATGAGAGGAACAAAGCCATTTCAGTCACTCTCACCAAAAATAGAAGAAAAATATGAAAAATCACCAATTCAACATATTTTATTATGCAAACTTTAAACGAACTATTTTAGTCACTCTCCGCCATTAAGTTATTCATTTCACAACAAAAAACACTAACAGTCGCTCTCATTAAAAAAAAAAATAATTATAAAACTTACAGGGGTGAGAGGAACAAAGCCATTTCAGTCACTCTCACTAAAAACAGGACAAAAACATGAAGAATCACCGAATCAACAGATTCTATTATGCTAATTTTAAACGAAGTACTTTAGTTACTCTCCGCCACTAAGTTCTTCATTTTACAATAAGAAACACTAGCAGTCGCTCTCATTAAACAAATAAAAATATCATTCTAAAACTTATAATGGTAAGAGGAACAAAGTAATTTCAGTCACTCTCACCACAAATAGGACAAAAACATGAAGAATCACCGAATCAACAGATTCTATTATGCAAACTTTAAATGAACTACTTTGGTCACTCTCCGCCACTAAGTTCTTCATTTCACAACAAGAAACACTAGTAGTCGCTCTTATTAAAAAAATAAAAATAAAAAGATCATTCTTAAACTTATAAGAGTGAGAGGAACAAAGTCATTTCAGTCACTCTCATAAAAAACATGACAAAAACATGAAAAATCATCGAATCAACAGATTCTATTATGCAAACTTTAAACGAACTATTTTAGTCACTCTCCGCCACTAAGTTCTTCATTCCATATCAAGAAACACTAGTAATCGCTCTCATTAAAAAAAAAAAAAAAAAAAAAAGATCCTAAAACTTACAAGGGTGAGAGAAACAAAATTATTTCAATCACTCTCACCAAAAATAGGAGAAAAACATGAAAAATCACCAAATTAACATATTCCATTATTCAAACTTTAAACGAACTACTTTAGTCACTCTCCGCTACTAAATTCTTCATTTCACAACAAGAAACATAAGCAGTCGCTCTCATTAAAAAAAATAAAAAAAAGATCATTCTAAAACTTACAACGGTGAGAGGAACAAAACTAATTCAATCATTCTCACCAAAAATAGGAGAAAAACATGAAAAATTACCAAATTAACATATTCCATTATTCAAATTTTAAACGAACTACTTTAGTCACTCTCCGCCATTAAGTTCTTCATTTCACAATAAGAAACACGAGTAGTCGCTCTCATTAAAAAAATAAAAAAGATCATTCTAAAACTTACAAGGGTGAAAGGAATAAAAGCCATTTTAGTCACTCTCATCAAAAATAGGTGAAAAACATGAAAAATCACCAAATCAACAGATTCTATTATGCAAACTTTAAACGAAATACTTTAGTCACTCTCCGCCACTAAATTCTTCATTTCACAACAAGAAACATTAGCAGTCACTCTCATTAAAAAAATTAAAAAAAAATCATTTTAAAACTTACAAGGGTAAGAGGAACAAAACCATTTCAGTCACTCTCACAAAAAACAAGACAAAAACATGAAAAGTCACCGAATCAACAGATTGGTTTTAGATGATTACTCATTCCTTAGTTAGCGTAACAGAACGCTAGCCAAATTGAATGATGGTGTTAGTGTTACTATGTACGAACACATTCTCTATTTCCTTATGTTAACTTATGAGGAAAAGTCATAACTATCTATAAATTACGCTATATCATATCAAAAGTGAGTCTTTCGTCAAGTTTTCAAACTTAGGAGCATTACTTTCGTGTGATTTTAATGTTCTTCATTTGTCCTACGATTCTTCCCAAGATCATGTCGTGCCTGTGCTGAGTTTCCGAGAAGAATGAAGACACCTACCCGCAATTCGAGTATAGCAGCAATGCAAAGCCCAAGCAACAGTCAGCCTCACATCTGTCACGCCCCGATCCTCGGCGTGCGCCCATCCCTCCTTGATCAATATAATAGCGACGTTTCAGGACCCATTGCCGACTGCAATTAATAAATCCCCAGACAATAACAAGATGGGATAGAAAAGTATAACTAATTTTTCTCAAAAGATCTTTTTATAAACGCACAGGTTTATACACAGAAGCCTACAAAAAGGAATCGGCTTTCAACAAAAGAGGAATATCCTAGATTAACTAGTCAGACATGTTCGCTGATTCTCCAGGCTCCACCTTCTAAACTTCGGGCCTCAGGTCCTCCACCGATGTCAACTAGGGACCTGAAAATGGTTAAACAATAACCAGTGAAACAATATCTCAATAAGTTCAACCTCTTAAAACCCAATTAGGAAGCAAATACGCCCTAAGGGCTGCCTAAGTACATTCACGAGTTAGAGGGCTTACCTTGGCTTTAGTTCCTTCCTGCAGGTCAATACAATTTATAATTTATCGAATCAATTCACCACATCAAATCATTCAATCAGATTGAATTTTCGATCAATCGACTTAGTCGATTCCATGTCAACATGACCATTCCTCGGTCATCTCAATCAATACTATCTATGAGTCCGATTATAGTTCAGGACTGTTCACTCTAAGCCAATAATAGATAATATAGCTTGCTAGAAGCTACCTCAAATACTAAGATAATATACTATATATATATGCTCGCCAGAAGCTATCTTAATTTTTAATATAGTATATTATATATGTTCGCCAAAAGCTGCCAGATCCACTGATATGCTATTCTATATATACTAACCAGAAGCTGCCAGATCCACTAATATGATATCTTTATTATGCTCACCAGAAGCTGCTAACCATGCTTTGATAGTATGCCAAAAATAAGATATGCTCCCCAAAAACTGTCAGCCATACTTTCATAGTATGCCGAAAATTATCATTTAACCAAATCACTATTTTTATCATTATCGATAAAATATCGTATGTAGTACACAGTCGGCCTTAGCCAAAATACAATAATTTCAATTCCATAAATCCCACAATTTTATATGGTCCACCAAAATATTTTTGGCATTGTAAATCAACGTTCGGTTAATTTCCAATCAATTACTGAAAATAATTAATTTTAGGAATAAATTCCTAAAATACAAATCACGCCAATTCAACACAATTTTGAGCTCAGTTAAATAAACAGACCACAGCACAGCAATCAGCATAAAATTCTGGTCGTCAGCTATCTCAGCCTAATTTCCGAAAAATAAATAAATAAATAAATAAATAATTACGAAAAATATTAAATAAATGCAATAAATCTAATTTAGGCCCATAATGCCTAATTGAACGCCTAAATGGACCCAAAAATTTTTGAAGTTCATTCAATAAATTATATAGCGTGTCTACTTACTAAATACACTAACTAACCACCTAACATGCATCGGTAAATAATTAAATTAACTAATCTAATCTACTATATCCACCTAAACATGCTTAATTAAATATAATCAATCCATAAACGTCATTAACAGACTAATAGAGGATTAGTGAGCTAAACTCAATTGTTTATTGAACCGCTCGGTTCAATTCGACGGGGATGCGACGAGGAACGATCCACTCCAAAGTAGCGACACCAACGGGGCACAAATCGGGCCCGAAAATTGGCTCGCAAAGTTCACGAGGCTGCTGGTTTTCCTTGGTTGTTGGCTTCTTTGCGTAGTTGATTTCGCGCGGGACACCGAGCTCAATCACGCACAGGACTTCTTGTGGACGAAGGAGGAAGGCGAGCCGGTGACATGGGCTTCGGTGGGACAAAAACGGAGACAGCACGGAGGAGAAATCGCGGGCGAAGGGTGGACGACAGAGAAGAAAATGAAGTCGCCGAATGGGGGGTGTGCGTCAGCCAAAGGGATGAAGATAAGAATGAAAAGTCAAAGGTGTGGGGGAGGAAAGTTGGACACGGCAGAGAAGAAAGGGAAAAGGAAAAAGGGAAAGGGGACGTCGGCATGGGGAGGGGTTCGCATGTGAGAGAGAGAGAGAAAGAAGGGGTAGACGTGGGCGTGAGCGGACAGGAGATTTCATGAGCCTTTTTCTCAACGAATCGGACCTCAATCAGGGAAATTTGTTCAGAAAATCGAATTCCGAGAAAAAAATGAATTAAAATTCGGAATTGAGAGAAATGGCCGTTTTTGTTGCCCGAAATTTGTTTTTTAGAGGAAATTTGATGCAAGAAAGCAAGTGAGGATCAAGTGTTTTAGCATAGGAATTTTGGGGACCAAATTGGACTAAACAAGAGCAAATCGGACCAAGAAATTTCGATTATAGGATTTTCCTTTAGTTTTCTTTTTCTTTTTCCTCGCCTCAATTACACCAAATGCCAAAAGTTCCTTCAAATTGGCCAATCCGAATTTCCGTTCATTTTCCAAACTGTCCGAATCGATTTTCCATAAAAATCCTGAACTCTCTGAAAATTTCTCGAAAGATGAGTTGACGTTCCTAAAATGATTTATGGCATAATAGAACTTTCAATTTCTGAAATCGAGTTCAAATTCGTAGTTAATTTCAATCATACGCGATTTTAGCGTGACCTAACCTACCGAGTAGCTTTCATAAATTTTTAGTGCAAATGACTCGTGGTCGATTTTCTTCGAGCCACAATAAACTTATTCGACACATTGGTGACTCTCGGTTGTCGTGAAAATCTCGAGGTTTCAATTACGGACACAGGGTATCAAAACAATAGAAAAATCAATCTAATGCCGATCGACGAGAATTTTGTAATTTAGTGGATTCACCTACGTTTAACCACATCTCTTAGTCGAACCGACCTATCTCTAATTTTTAATCGATCTTACTGTGTCGTAATGATCTCGGCAGACGAGCACGGTCGAGTAGTCGATTTCTGGTCGAATTCTCAAGTTTAATGCACTAAAATCTCCTAATGACTTCCCCAAGTAGTCTAGTTATCTCACGAATGATCGACTCTGAGAATAGCACTATAAGCGCATCGATGAAAGGCCTAATTTATTCAATTGAAAACAGAATTGAAAATCCATGATGTCACAACATCTGCTCTGGATTGACTTGTCACATCTCCATGAAAACACAGCAAACTGGTTTCCATGAAAACACATCTCAATTAAAACACAGCAAACACAGTTTATCTTGTTGGTTTTCATCAATACAGAAGTGAAGTCCTTGTTCAGGGCAAATTGCATTAAACTTCTCTCATGTTTCTTGTCCTAAATGAATGGTCACTAGAAAACTCTATGTACAAGCTCAGAGATTATTCAGTTGACAAAGCCTAGGAAAAGCCTAGGAAAAGCCTAGGAAAGGAACACCGAAGATTTCAAGTAGGGATGGAACTACTCCAGGGAGGATAGGGTCTCTCGACATATAGTAGCAGTATATTCGAATCTGTAAGAGACTGAGCGGCACTCCAAAACCATTTCCAATCTGCAGGGTTGTTCAATAATAGTGTTAGACTTGACCTTAAATGAAAGAAATGAAAATAATTCAAATTTCTATGCCAATTACCATGCGATAAATGTCGAAAGCAATTGCCCCATAGCCCAGCCACACACCACTATTGAGGAGAAGGCCCAATACGAGATAAAATGGCATAAATTTGATGCTATCTATGTCGATTACCCTTTTCTGCATTGGCCACATGCAAAGAAATGGGCAAAATATTGAGATTGTTAGAAGAAAAACAAATAAAATGAGGAAAGCACCGTACATACCAAGATCGCCAGTGGAAAGCCATACATGGCGATGTTGAACACGGCACAAATGACTCCAAAGGCGACTCTTTTCTTCTTGGGGTCATGTACAGCAAGCAGGAACACCAGTAAATATGCAGCGAAGAAGGCGATTGCTGCACCGAGCCAATAGCCTACCTTCTTCTACAAAAGGAACAGGTATGTTATGAAATATAGAACTGAAGAACTTAAAGTGACAAAATGAAAGAATGAATTATACCTTTGTGTTGATATCAGCGTACTAAAGGAAAACAAGTAGGTAAGCCATTTGAAACACGAGGCCAACGCTGTTGACAAACATAAGGAGCTTGTTGTCCGAATTGACTGAGCCGTATATGATTAGGAATGCACAGTTCAGCATAGATGCAAGGTATGGATCCACCCTAAAGTGCTGTACAGACCGGTTCGCTACGGCCTCTCTCGCCCATGCACCACTGGCAAAAAGTCATCCTTCACACTACCCCCGACGTCACTCCTTACGCCGCAGCCGCCACCACCAGCCACAACTGATAAGCTCATTATAAAAAGAGTCTTAGGGATGGAAATAGCACAAGCCAATTTTTATCACTCTTTAACAAGTTTTCCGAAACACGTAGCTATTTGCACTAATTGTACATGCCAAAACAACAATATATGAAAAATTATCCTCCAATAAAGGATTAATATTACTAAATGCTAAACAAGTCCCAAACTTTTAAAAAAAAAAATCAAACTGCATATTCAATACCATGAGGTTATGGGCTTTTCGTAGATGCAAAAATCGAGTAAATGAAATGTCAGATGAAAAAGTTAAGCATAGTCAAAATTTGATAATAAAAAATAGGGATAAGTGTAGTAGAAGTCCTAAAACTTTTTACGAAAATGCAATTAAGTCATAAAACTTGTAAAAAATGCAATCAAGTCCTAAAACTTGTCAGAATGGTTCAATTGAGTCATAAAATTAACATCGTCAGTCTTACTAACGGAAAATGCTGATATAGTGCTGACATGGCATTTTAAATGATTTTTTATTTTCCACTTGGCGATGGGCCGGAGCGCCGGCCCCTCTGGCGTTGGGCGGCGGCGGCGGCGGCGCCGGAGCTCTTTTTTTCTTTTTTTAAAAATTTTTTGAAAAGTGAATTTTAGTTTTTTAAATATAATTTTTTAAAAATTTGAATAAAAATTATTTTAAAAAGCCAGGCGGAAAATAAAAAATCATTTAAAATGCCACGTCAGCATTTTCCATTAGTAAGACTGACGGTGTTAACTTTAGAACTCAATTGAACCATTTTGATAAGTTTTAGAACTTGATTGCACTTTTTGCAAGTTTTAAGACTCAATTGCATTTTCGTAACAAGTTTTAGGACTTCTATTACACTTATCCCTAAAAAAAACACACATCATTTTTCAAAATATTTCTCTTTAAACCCATGTACTTATTGTGATGTCAATGAAAAAAAAAATACATCTGGTTTCTCTATTACTCCTTGTGGTCGGCTTGCTCTTGCATTTCATGCTGGTTTCTTGCGCATCTAGATACTATGGCGGGTGAATGAATGCTCATGCCGCATTCTTTGGAGGAAAGGATGCTTCCGGAACAAGGGTTTGAGTTATGTAGGCCAAATTAATTTTAAGAAACTTGAACGCTTAAGCCACCGATTAAGGAATTTCGACATATTTATTGTTTATTCTCTTTTTCTAACAATAGTAGAATAATTTGCTTTTCTTTCTATTCATGTTTAACTTTGCGTTAATAGGAGGGGCTTGCGGGTATGGGAATTTGTACAGCCAAGGGTACGGTACAAAAACAGCTGCACTAAGTTCTGCATTCAACAATGGGTTGAGCTGCGCTGGGTGCTTTGAGCTCTGGTGCATGAACGACTGATGGTGCCTACCAAGTTCCATTATGGTCATGGCGACCTGCCCTTCTGAGGGTGGTGCGACAAGTTTTTTGTTATTTCACTTCGCTGCCCAGTACACTCTCATTACGTAAGTTACATTGTCGGCAGATGTTTTTGTTGGAATCACAAAACATAGCAAAGCCAAGCCAATCATTCTGGCTCCGCAAATGTTGTACCAGCGAGGTTGGTGCTGTTCATGAATCCAAGGCCCGAGCGCAGTAATCAAGTAAGATAGCCCACTTGGAAGTTGATCGGGAAAGGAAGTCAAGACCGGGTATAAGCAAAAAGTACGCTACAATTAGTCAAATGGCCTCCAATGTGAATATTCCTAAGCCCCAAAGATTTCACCAGAATGTCAACGTCAAAGGGGTACAATGAAGGAGCAACTTCCTAATAACAGGTCCGGCAAGTGCCGGTTGATTTAGACGGTTCAAAGGTGTCTGGGCGAGACAATGGAATTAAATGAACAGATGAGGAGACCATCCATCCCCGATTCATTTTATTCACCTTTTCACCTACAATTCATTTGAGTCGATTGAGACTTACTCTTTGGAGGAGGAGGAGGAAGAGAAGGGCCCAAGAGGTACCCAGAAGATCTCGGGTTGACATTCGGCTGTGGATCTTTGTAATCCATCACTTCCATATTCAGGTCCGCCAATTCTCCTGCAGTAGCTTCCTGGGAAACAAAACACGCAAGCCCACGTTTCTCGCAAGTGAAAAACGACTGCTGACCGACAAGGTGCCAACAAAGAATGATAATAAAGAGACGAACCTTCGGTTGAGCAGCATCATCGTCAGGACCTCCTCCATGATGATCCGCAGCGCGTCCTTAAGAATCCGAAATGAGTACGTGAATGAGAAATCACAAAGTTCCAGCAACATTCTATGCCACAAAAAGAAAGAAAAGTTGCTAGGGTTCTTACCATGAGTTCAGGGCGCATTACCGAGAGAGATGCAGAGAAAGAGAAGCGTCAGAACAAGAAGAACCGAGGGCCAACGAAATGGAGACCAAGCCATTGTCATCGAATCCACTACTGTTTGGGTTGTTTTCAGACTGATAATGAGAATTTCTGTGGGAACAAGTGTAACAGCACGACAGGCTTCTAGGTTTTCGGGGACGAACGTTTCAGCATTTTTTTTTTTTTTTAATACATTTTTGACACGTACAAGGCAAGGGGACATCTGTTAAGGCTTAAAATGGTGATTCATATGGTAGTTGCACGGTTGCACCTCTTCAAGATTGTTTGCAGAAAATCAGAACATTTCTTCTTTAGCAAGATTTGCCGGACATTATTGTCCGATACTTACTAGGGTCCTTTTCTTAAGGATGCAGTCAACATTAATCAACATAGTAATTACAACATCCATTTCGAGGCAAATAGATGCTCCAATTGGTGGGCCGGGCCGGGCCTAGCTCAATCTGTTACCCATAAATTGACTAAAAATGCAATCTGGATTAAGGCCGACGATAGGCCGACTTGAGTCGGGACATAAACATTTCGACGCGGGCAGCCTGCAAAGCCCAACAACTATCATGGGACCGAGGTTGAAGATTGGCACTAGCAATGATCGAATCGGATGAATTCAAAAGAAAAAATAATGTTCGTAGTCATTACTGTAGGGTAATGTCAAGATAATTTCATGAAATTTTGTTTTACAGATGACATGCTCTGTTGGTAATCGGGAACAGGACAGCTCGAGACACGGACGGATACATAAATGCTACATGTGTTCTATATGTGTATTATTCGGTTCGCTCCCAACTAATGAGCATTTTTTTGTAAGCACGACAAAGGTGCAGAAAAAGCAGGAGTTCTATTTAGAATCACATAACAGTTGTGTTTTATATGCAAGTACAGGTATTTTACTAACAGAAATGACATGACAAACCCTCAATGAACATTAACATGAGTGGTTCTATTGAACACCTAATAGAGTCCATCGCTTCACTTGACTTCATGAAGTCACTTGAGGAATTGGTCTTAGTATGGTTTCTCCACGTGTATTACTATTTCTTTTCTAAATATCGCTTAATTATAGGGCTTAAACTAAAGCCCTAGAAAGGCAGATCATGCTATGGCAAGAGCACTCGCCTGGCAATAAAAGTGCTGTCGCTGTTGGCCAACCTGCACCGTGAAAAGGGTCCATCGCCTTGGTGAAGGACAGCCACAAGCTAGCTTCAACTCTCTTTGAAATTTGAGATCTCTCAAGCCTCTCGCATATAAAGATATTGTATAAAAGTAAGAAGTTGCCATCGTGAGTGTCTCAGTCACTGAAGAAAACCAAGGGAAAAGAAGGGCCCATGTCAATTTGAGCGGCTGAAATTCTTCTGTAACTACTTTGAACCGAAACTTATCTCAACAGCTGATGGAAGTCCAAGACGATGGTTAAAGGTGTTCCTCGAAAAGGTGAAAAGTGGGTTTAAAACAAGGACAGATCATCGCACTGTGCAACCTTTCGAAGATTGGACGAGTGGTTAAACATGTAGTCCAAATGGTGGCTCAATCGTTAGACGACACTCATCGCTGCAAAGGGTAGAGCCTTACTATATACGTATTAACAAGAAAGCTCATGTGCATTCTCGGTTGAGATTTCTGTCTTATAAGAAAGAAAAAGGAAAAAGGAAGAGCGAAAGGTGGAAAAGCCAAGAAGAATTTCTGAGTGCATCACGTGATTTGGTGGCCCATGAACAGCTCATGGTTTGTTGCCTGTCAATGCAAACCGGTGGATCTAAGTTTCCCCTGTCCTTAAGCGACCAAAAATATCTTAAGTTCTCTTATCTGCTGCAATATCTGTCAAGGGCAAAACAATGAAACCGTCTATTTTCTTGATTTTGATTGACCGATCCTGCATGTTAATCAAATCAAAGGCATGGAGTCTCGTTTCAATTCGGACGGCACGCCGCTTGCATTGAGTATGTTCTGTGGCCACGAAAATTTGGACCGCTTAATACCAGAGAGATACTGGTGTTTTTTCTTTTTCTGGGATAGGTAAGTTTCAATATCATTTGCCCAGTTTAGCCTTCTAGACTTTCGCTCAGGTCCCACTCCTTTTTAGCTTTCTCAAAGGAAAGAACCCACCCAAGAGAAGCAAAGGCAAACTTGACCAGTTTTTAGCAGCTTCAGCTTCTAGCTGCGTGAATCCATGGAAGGCAAAAGCAACTTATGTTTGTGCAGATTGTAATATACGCTTGGCATTGATTCCGAAAAAAAGGTAATTAAAAGAACAGTGGAGAGAGACAGAGAGAGAGAGAGAGACTGCAAAAGACAGCATCTTTAAACTAAAACTTTGATGTACATTACAATAAAACTTGAGTACAATACAATTCTCACTTATTTTATAGCTCTCATTATTTCACATCTAGTACGTACATGAACTCACCAAATCACTATGCTGACAAATAAAAAAGAGGCCCGCCCGCTTATACTATCGACTAACAAAAGAAGGGGGGGAGGATCATCAGTTTGTAACTTATGCTGAGAAGTCTCTTTCACATTGAGAAAGAGGGACGGGAAAGAATCCCCTTCCTTTTTCTTTCTCCGAATGGCTTCAGGTTAGATCCTCAGAGATGTGGACGGTGAATCGATAAGATCTTAAGGATCGCACAGCTGGTTTTTTGATTCACCGGTCGAGCAGAACAGATGTTCACAACGCCATTTGATGACAAAGCCTCCGAATTACCCGATTACGAGCTCTCTTGGAAGTTGCGTGATCGAGACAATGCAGCTGGATTTGCTTGTAACACAGAAGAAGCTTCGACCACGTGGTTCTTTTCCTCGCTCTTAGACTGGAAGGCCTTTAAGAGTACTCCCCTGCCAGCTGAATCAGAAGCTTCGTTTTTAATCCCAAGTGTCGCCCAGATCGAGCTCTTTGCAGCTTCTCCTGGATCATCAATCCTTAATGTCTTTGGAATCCACAAGGATCTCTCAGGATTAGCCTCCTTTGGCTCCTCTTCAGTGGAGTCGTTTGGTTTCCCAATTTTCTCATCCCTCGAGTGTTTCCCCAAGGTCGGAGAATTAGGTGCGGAGCTCGTGGCGCTGTGGTTCGGAGAAGTTGGCTGGGCAACCCAAGGAATGTTCCACGCACCTGGCACACTGCAACTCCAATAAGCTGGCCCTGGGTAAAACGGCACGGCAAAACCAGGTGGACAGAAAGTTTGCGGGCCAGGGGATATTGGCGGGCTCCATGGAGCAGAATTCCATGCATAAGGCCAAGGAGCCCCCGGAAAGCACGGTAGCTGAGGAGGAAAACCCTGACAATTCGGCATCACAATTTCTTTGGTTCCATTTTTACTCTCTGCAAGGTTGGAATTTGCTGCGGTGGCAGAAGACCCATTCATAGTCTCAACCCCACTTCTCACACTTCCACAAGAGCTTGGCATTATCACTCCTTCAGGTTTATGGAATCCATTTTTCCTGCTGTTATGCATTGCCTTATCAGCCAAATGCAAAACCGAAGCCATGGATTCACATAGTGGTGCGTCTGATCCGAAGGTGAGGACAGTGCCATTAGGTTTCAATGGCGGGTGATGGACCCCATTAGGGAAGTCCGTCCGTACGCTTTGCAGGGCTTCAGGAACGGCTAGATGACGGTAATGAGATGCCGAGTTCTTGTTCTTGCGGCGGCCAGCACCCACAGGAACATTCCTCATGGTTCCACCAGCTGTCCAGTATCTCTGGCAGTTCTTGCAGAAGTGTCGGGGCTGGTTCACATTATAGTTGTTGTAGTAACAGAATTTGGTGTCCATGCTATTACATCGAGGGCAAGGAAGTATCTTGTCAGGTTTCTTGAGCACCTTCTCTTGCGAGTTGCTCGTGTCGCTCTGCTCCTCTTCTGATTTTGACGTCCTTGGAGTAGTGCTCTCCTTGTCGACTGAAGGCGTCCTAGGGTTCTCATTTGTCACCGATATTGCGTCCTGGTTTGTGCCCTCCTCGAGATTCATGAATTGGGCTCCATTTTCCAGCTTGGCTTTAGCTGGTTTTTCATCCTGTGTTTCCTGGATAGAGAGAAAAACATATTTTTACATACCCTAATCAATTTTCTGAGGTTCAAACTAAACACTCCACCTCCACAGCGACAGAGGAACAGGCCACGAATGGTATGATAGCAATTACGGACAAAACTTATATCGAAAGGAAGTCCAACTGAAGGAATAGCCATACATGCACTTAAATTCAATCAGCAAATGACCAAACTATATGTAAGATTGGCTATTGCTAAATTAAGCAAAAACTAGCAATTTAAATATTCTAAGCGATTTTCAATAGTGCCAACAAACGAAATCCAGTCAGGTGGTTTTCAGATTTATAAATGTCCTTATCTTTCTGCAATTCCTTTAGAAATTGCATATGCAACAGGTAAATGGCGGACTTCTTTGGCAGATTGGACTTGATGGGAAAGATAAACGGAATTGAGGTCTTCGCCTATGGAGTCAAAGAGCCACGGACAAGCGACTTTTAGGAAAAGATCATGAAAAAGATAAGAGCATTGATCCAACATGTAGCAGCACCCAGTGCCCAGGCTATTAAGAGCAATCACGACAGACCCTTTTCGGGTGTTTTGAACAGAGGAACCGGCCGTGATTCGTCTTGTCAGGGAATAAAAGGAGGAAGAGAAACGACCAGAGCTTGATTATATCGACTTCGAAACCTCCAAAAGTCTCCAGTTCGTTTGTGTGAGAATTAGAATTGGCCTCGACAGAGAAGATTGGAATTTGGAACCGTGGAGATCAGAGCCAGCTCACGAACATGAACTTGCGCGGAGCATCCAACTAGTTTCAGCTGATCCTTACTCGCGTAAAAGCAAAAGCACCAGGCACCAGCAAATTAACCTAAGCTTCTACTGGCTCTCCAAGCATCAATACAAGGAAAGATCCACCTACCATAAATCCTCCACAAGAACATCCTCGAACTTCCATAATGAATACTCAAGTTTCAACTCCTCATTCGAATAAACAAATCTCAGTTCATTCAGATTCAAGAAGCCCCCCCATTTCAAGATTCATTTCCGCACAAATAATAAAAAGAAAAAAAAGAAGAAGATCCAGGATCAATGCAAAAGCATGTCAACCGAAGTCAACAAGAAGAACGAAGCCCGACCCAATTCAAATTCCCAAAATCTGAGCATTTGGGCATCCGCCAAAAACCAAACAAGACTCTCCAAACCGAGCGAAAAACCTCAGGAGCCAAAAAACCCGTACCTTATCATCGCGGCCTTCCTCGTCGTCGTCTTCTTCGTATTCATCTTCCTCCCCTTCCTCTTCCTCTCCTCCGTCGACGCCGGCCATGCCTATATCCTCGCGGGCGGGCGAGGGAGGATCCGCGGACGGAACCTGGCCAGTGTCGACGGCGGCCGCCGCCGCGTCCCCAGGAGGAATATCGGGCAGGGAGATCGTCTTCCCGAAGAGCTTGATCGCCGGGTCTTTCGCTTCCCCCGACATTTTTGCTCGCGCTTTGTCTTTTTCCTCCCTTCCGAAAAATTAAAAAGGCAAAAAAATGGCAACTTTTTAGAGAGAGAAAGAGAGGGAGAAGAGAGGAGAGAGAGAAGAGAGGAGAAGGAAGGAGGAGAATGGAGGGAGAGTTGAGTGGACTCGGGGATTGATCGTGGGTTTTTTGATCCGTTTAATGAGGTCGGAGCGCCACGTCATCGACTGGGGAGAATTCTCAGCCACAAGTTTCTTTGTGGCCTTCAGGGATCTCTTTCTCACCCTCCCCTCCTCCTTCCCCCTTTTCTTTTTCCATGATTCTCTCTTTCAATCCTACTCAGCACTTTCTCCCCTCCTTTCTCCCTCTCTCTCATCCACCATTTTTATTTTTTGGGGGTAGAATTGCATTTTGCCCTCCACCCCTATTTTTGTAATTTTAGCCTCTCTAAAAGTGTATTTTAGAACTATATATCGATGTGCCTTTGGCGTTGACATCAATCAAATTCTCGCTGAAATTGCTGGCCATGTGT
This sequence comes from Eucalyptus virginea, assembly GCA_014182375.1. Lineage (NCBI taxonomy): Eukaryota > Viridiplantae > Streptophyta > Magnoliopsida > Myrtales > Myrtaceae > Eucalyptus > Eucalyptus virginea. The sequence goes on along the minus strand of CM024522.1, from coordinate 21,648,125 downwards.
TACGATCGATTCCCGAATCATCTTCATACGATGAATCCTCCATCGATTATTCGGTCACACGTTGTTGCGTGACTAGGAAGCGAAGTTTGATCGAAGTCAACGGCAAAAGATATATTTCAACTTGTTTCTAAAATCAAGGGGGGCAATTGCATAGAATAAAATTGAAATGTCAAGGGTAAGTTGCAAATTATCCTAAAAACTCGAGGACAATAAGTAATTGTCCTTTTTTCTATAAATTCATAGGTTATTTGTGAAATCTATTTATATATACATACATATATATATATATATATATCTATTCTTTTTTCCCATGATCTCGATTTTTTTTTTTAAATCAAGCCCTTCACCCAATCACATTTTTTAAATAAAGGACGATCTTGATGAATTTATAATTTTGTCTGGTGCTACTATAGGAAGTGACATTTTATTTTTTTTTGCCGAAAGTGAAATCGAATACGATCGACTTATCAAATATGGAAACTTTAGTAGTCAAGTTAAGAAGATTTTCTTTAAAAAAGAAGGAAAAGTTAAGAACATTTATTTATTTTCAGCAATTTATTCTGAGTTTCATGTTTCACCTTTCCTTTCTTTTCTTTTTCTTTTCTTTTCTTTCTCATGTTTTTCAATGTCGACGCAGGGAATCTTCACGAGTACTTTGGGCGGAGAAATCTGGGAAAAAGGGCCTTTTTCTTACCTTACCTTATAGTAGAAATTGGAAAGGCAGGAAAGTCCATTGAATCCACGTCAACATCCGGAGGGCCACGTGGCCACGCGGGCTGGCGCTGCACCACCCGCCACGTCAGATCCATATTCCTTCCTACGTGGGCCCCACACCCCCGGGGAAAAAGTAAAGCGGGGGCGCCCCCCACCACAAACCCTTATCGTCACGACTCGACCTCACACGCTCCGCGTTGATCGCACGTGTAAAGCATCGTACTACCTAAAAACAAAAAACAATCGTAAAATAAATCATTTATTTTTATAATTTATAAAATAAAATAAAATAAAGGAGAAGAAAAAGGCTACGAAGGAATCTGCTACTCGTGGCTGAGGATTTGCCCTGGTGCGGGGCGCATAATCGACCGAGGGGCCAACACGTGTCCGCTGCGCGCACGAAGGTGGGCCGTACGATTTTAGCTTTGGTCTTGCAGCTTTTGAAATTGATGGAGGAAGCAAAAACTTAGGATAATGTAAACTATGTCGTAAAGTGCCTGAGAAACGTGATCGACATGAGTTTCTCTTTTTCCCTTTTAAGAGATGCACCACCATCATTTTCTAATAGTTATCTCCCGTCGCGCACCTTTTTTTTTTTCCCGTAAATTCGTTTATAAGCGTAAATCAATAAAGAACACTTCCTTCTTCACCCAATCGACACGACCCAAGAGGCACGTGGACTAGTCAGAGGATCGAAAAGGCATATTCCTTATCCTAAGTAAGTAATTTGATTCTACATATAGAGCAAGTGCTCATCTTACACCATTTTAGATTCTTAGGGTGCGTTTGATAAGGTTTCTATTCCGAGAAATAATTTTTGAATAAAAATAATTTTTTTTCTATTCCATGAAATAATTTCTAAGTATAAGAACGCGTGACAGAATCGTAAAAAATTTTACTCAAAAGAAATGCGTTTAGTAAATATGTATAATTTTTTTATTTATTTTAATTTTTCAATATTTTTATTATTTTTTCTTTTCTTTTTTTCTTCTTTTTCTCTTTTGGCCGGTCGTCGGCCATGGCTGAGGCTAGCGATCGACCGACAAGGGTCGGCCAACAAGGGCCGCCAACCTCGCTGACCCCTGGCGAGGTCAACCTCGCGCCGCCTGGGCAAGGTCAAGCCTTGTCGGTGACCTCGCCTGGCCACCGAGGCCATTGGCAAGGCTTGGCCTCACCCAGGTGGCGCAAGGCTCAGCCTCGCCGGCCACCCGGGCGACGCCTTGACCTAGCGGTGGCCGACGAGGCCGAGCCTCACCGGTAGTTGGGCGAGCTCGACCTCGGCGGGGGCGGCAACACTCCGGCGAGGTCATCGACTATGGCGAGGCCGGCAACCAGCCAAAAGGAAAAAAAGGAAAAGAAGAAGAAAAAAAAAAGTATTTCTCGGAAGTGTTTTAACAAAAAACAAGTTTTTTATATTTTGTTTTTGTTAAAGAACAAAATATAAATAAACGAGTTTATTCTTTTTTTGTTCCCAAAAAGAAAAAAAAATAAAAATTTATGTTCCAGAGAACAGAAACACAAATAAACAAACACACCCTTAGTAACGTGGTTTATGACTTGCATTAAAGTGCGAGGGCTGAGGGCCGATATGAGGAATCCGTGTATTTGATCTGGGTCCCGGCAATATGCCTTCGGATGCGAGAGTGGATTGATTTTATTTGAAGGCCTGATGCTAATGCCCGGCCTTTGAGGTCACTCGAGTCAAGTCAATTTGCAGGTGGGAACAAACCTAGCGGCTCTTGTGCGACGTCGGCCCTGCGGAGGAGCCGTCATTTGGCTCCAGGCTTGCCCGTGCAAATGCTGTCGGGTTAAAACTTAGCCCTCATATTTCATCCGATTAACGGTGCATGTCATTCAAATAGTGATAATCAAAATGAAGTCATCCGATTAACGGTGCATGTCATTCAAATAGTGATAATCAAAATGAAGTCATATATTCGGTGGATGGAATCTATCACCAGTGTATCTCAAATGGAAGACCCGGAAATTCATCAACATGGGTATAGGTAAAGTGAGGAAAATTATCCCAAAAGTCATAAACTTATTATACGATTATTAATTCAATCATAAACGTTTCAATTGTACCAATATACTCTTAAGCCTTTTGATAATTTGCTAATTTAGTTCTAAAATTTTCAATTATGCCAATTTAGTCTAAACATTTTGATAATTTTTCAATTTAGTCTTAAACCTCTTAACAATTTACCATTTAGTCCTCTCATTTTCCTTTCTTATTCTTTTAATTAATTTTTCGCTTTGCCAACCATCGTCAAGTCTCACCGATAGTTGGTGGAAATCATTTGGCCTCATGCTAGGGATGCACACGCCTATCCTGGCGTAGGTCGCCCTTGTTAGCCTCGAGCAAGGACAACTACGCTTGCTAGGGGTCAAGCGATGGCCAGCCTCACTAGCCCTTGGTGAGGGTCGAGGCGTTTGTGGTTCACCTCGCTAGGCTTGCGAGGATGACTTTCGCCCAGGCAAGAGCACCCCTCACCAACCTAGGCTCAAGCATCCCTTGCCTAAGGCTAGCTAAGACAAGACCCAATGATGGCTAGTGGAGGGAAAAAGAAAAACAAAAATGAAAGAAAAGAAAAGAGAAAAGGAACAAAACTAAAAAAAATTAAAACAATTGCAAAAATTCTTCACATTAATACTAGCCATACCATGAACAACTGACGTTAATGAAACAATTAGAATGACTAAATTGGCAAATCATTGAAAAACTTAAAACTAAATTAATAAATCATTAAAAAGTTTAGTGCTAAATTAACAAATTGTCACAAGATTTAGGACTTAATTGATATAATTGAAAGGGTTAAAACTGAATTAACCGTCGCATAATAGGTTTATGACATGTTTGGACAACTTTCTCATTAAAATATGAAGTTGCTTAAATCATGTATCTTCTAGAGGTTCTATATACGTTTATTTCAATTTTCATTTTTCATAAAATTATTAGGAGATAAATTATTGTTGATAATAAAAATATTATTTACTGACTTATTATTTCAAGCAATACAAATGATCATATTTTAAAAAAATATTGTCTAAATTATTTATTTTTCGTTAAATAAATTGAGCCAACCTTAGTTTTTTTTTTTTTGACCAACAGCCAACCTTAGTTGAGTAAATAACTCTTTTGGGATAAAGTAGATAATTCAATGACCTCAAAAGTAAACCCGTTCTTAAGCGGATCGTGCAGACTGACGTGATCTTCACGTAAACGAAATTAACATAAATATCGCAATTTTCACGCCGGAGGTGTTGCATCGTTCTATAAATGTCAGAATTTCCCCTCCGACGCACGTAACAAAAGCTTACTCTATTTACATAATGATGCAAAATTCTAAATAAATAAATAATCCAAATTGGCCAACTTTCGTGTCTGTAGCAACCAAAATTAATTTTTTTAATTTCAAAAATCAATGATTTTGGGTCTGTAATTGGTTGGGTGGAGGTGTGACGCGGTACTATAAGACTAGAGAATTAAGCATAACGATGTCTATTTTTCGATGATAATAGAACTAAGTAAAATCCAAATTTACTAATTGTTGAAAAAATCCTAAACTTATTATATTTTGATTAATTCAATTTAAATTTTTCAATTGTGTTAATTGAATCTTACGTATTTTCACGTTGTGTTAATTAAGTGCATCCTGTCAATTTTAATCGGAAAATGCCGACATGACAATCCAATCAACGACAATAGTCTTAGGTACCAAACCGGCACTGAGGTAGACAACTTTTAAAATTTTATATTTTTTTCTTCTTTTTTTTTATTCTTTTTTTTGTTCTTTTCTTTCCTTTTTGCCCATGGCCAGTCTTAGGCAATAATTGGAGAGGGTTGGGAACCACATTCTGGATGAGGGCCACCCTCGCAAGGTGTAGGCGAGGCTAACCTGGCGAGAGCCACGACACCCTCACCCAATGCCAAGTTAGGGTTGCCGGCACTCAATAAAAAAAAAAAGCAAAGAAAATTAAAAAATTTATTAAAATGTTAGCGCCACTTGTGTCATGCAAAATGACGTCCATGACAATAATTTTAGCCAAAATTAATTGGATTGACTCAATAGGTAAAATGTGGAAATATTCAGTATTTTTTGGACAATTTTCCTTCATATCATGCTATGTTGAGATTTGTTTAATATGAGGACAAAAAAAGGGACAAGAAAGAAGAAAAACGGGAGAAGAAAAGGAAGTGCATACGTTACCTCGTTCATTGACAAAAACGAGGTTTTGCCAAATGTGCAGAAGTATCTACTATCAAGAAAAGAACGAAACTGGCAACCTTGTATCCTTGTATCTTCGGCTCGTATACGACAGCAACATCGGAAAATTACATAAGCCGACACCAGCATCCTTCTAATGACTTTTTAATCCGTTGATAGCGGCACCATAATATTCTGCACCAAGTGCCATACGAGAGCGAAATTATCTACATGAACTTTATTGCAATTCAAATTTCTCCTTGAAAATCGGGATTTTAATGAAACAAATGATGATATCCACAGTCAAGACTGGAGATCTATGTTGCTCCAATCACTTTAATGTGCTTTGGGCAAAGTTCGATCTCATAACATGGTACAAATTAATTTATATTTTAACCACCTCAATGGAACTTTTATGTACCTAATTGCTTTGCCCAAAGCCAATATCGCATTTCCAAACACACAAACACAATCCTCGAGATCCGAGCCTTGAGAGAGAGAAAAAAAATTGGAGGGAACTATAACTGGAAAATCAATGTATCAACGTGATACGATAAACAATAAATAACCTTTTAAATGAGTGGGTCATGTTTAAAGTTTTTCTAAAAATCCGCCCAACTATCCTTGCATCAAATGTAATGGACCAATTTTTCCGTAGACCTAACTTTTTTCTTTTCCCTTGGGTCAGAGAGAGGCAAAAAGAGTTCAGATTCAAACATTTGGAACTTGTTGACTTTGAAACTTAGATGGGGTCATCCTCCTGAGGCCGGCGTCGCGTGGCGTTAAAAACTTGAACTCTTTTGGTTGACCAAATCGCCACTTTCCTTCGAAAGACGATGAGCTGAACAGCATAAAAGTGGTTTAAAAAAAAAAAACATTGCCCATCGTTCGACGTGGCTTTCGATGGGAGTTTTCGTGGGATCAATCATCACGCCCGGAGTTTTTCTTTAGCACGTTTGACCTAATTCTCAACGCGGAATTCATGCCTTTGGGTGACGCAGCCAGCATCTGCTGGTCAAAATTCCTGCTCCGCAACACGTACCCCCTTCTACTCGTTTTATTGCTGAGAAAATTAAGGTTTATTTCCGCACTTGGCGGGGGGTTTTCCTTTTGCGTCTCGTCCTAATCGCTCCCCCAAGTCGTAGCGGACTGAATTTTTTTTTTTTTTTAAATCCGCATGTTTCTTACACGGCAATTAATTAGGATGACCACACAACTAACCCATGAATATGATACATAATTTTTTCATATATATTCAGTGTAATTCTTGAACCATATGAAAATATTCAATATTACAATTTCATTAAAACTTTGACTTAATGTGTAATGTGAGTACCTGATATTAAATATTTTCATATATTCACGAATTACATTGCATATATATCAAAAGTTAGAGATCATATTGAATAAATTAAAAATTTAAGAATCACATTGTATATTGAATTAAAGTTCATACATCATATTGAACGAGTTAAAAGTTCATTAATCACATAATATATTAAGATAAAATTCAGCATCACTCTTATCATTTTCTCAAACTTAGAAAGTTTACCCGCATGCTAATGATATAGTCGGGCCAGATTCGACTCCTAAAATTTTGTTTCGCTTACGGAAAAATGAGTATGCACGGCTAGATTAGAGCGGATAAAATCTTTAGTTTGAAATAATTATTAGGGGTTTCGATAATGAATCTTTAGTTTTTAGGTTTAGCTCTAGCTTCCACGGATCAAAAAAGCCACGTTTACTTAATTAGCATCTAACTTCGAATTTTTAAAAGATCTGTGCTCGAACGATGCTGAGATCGACCAAAAATGATCGAGCTGGCGATGACAAACGCTGCCATATATGTAATCTCTACTAATTAATTTCGATAGGTTAGGGTTTCGATGATTTTCATGACTTGCGCACGTAATGATTCCCAGTCCAAAACTCGTCCGGGGCCACAATGAGACGTCATGCGGAAGCCACGAAAAGCTCCTAAAAAACCGAACTCCCAAAATAAGATTTTTGTGGGGGAGACACCTTAAGGTCTCCCACGCAAGAATCCTTCGACGGTTTCTCCAAAAGGCAAAGTCCAAGGCCCTCTTTCTTCGTAAAGGGCTTTGTGAAGAAGTGCCAATCTGAAATTAAATAATCGATTATCAAAATTTGTAACTGTTGAGGCGAAATTAACTAAAAAGGTCCTAAATATATAATATAGTGGCCAATTCGGTTCTAATTTAAAAAAAAAAAAAAATTGGTCAATTTATTCTTAAATCTTTTAACGATTTTCGAATATAATCCAAAATTTGCCGAAAGGGTTACATTAAAATATGATTAAAAGATTTAGAACTAAATTTGTTAATTTTTTTTTTTTTGTCGGTCCTACTCTAATCCTACTCTAACACTCACTCTCAGACTTTTGCTCGTGTCTCCTTGCAGGGCGTGAGAGTCAAAATCCACTCCTGAAATAAAATCGTTCTCACCCCAATCCCCTCTGAGAATGTGAGGATTTGAATCTCCAACCTCCCCCTTCCAAGTTGGAAAGGTGGCCACTGGGGCGAACCCCCAGTGATTTAAATTTGTTAAATTAAAAAGTTATTGAATTGGCCACTATACAGTAGCCTCATCAATAAATTATAATCATATCAAATCGAAAGTTTATCATCAAATTAAAATCTTAAGAGCAAATAACATGGAAAAAAATAGGCTTCTAGCTAATCACGTTGAAATGGATCACATACATATCGTGTCGATATAACCCGTTAATATACAGGTCAATTTCAAGTTTGGTGGGTTGGACACGAGTGTGATTATTGATCTTTCTCGTTGATTGACACGATTTGACTCGAACGCGATTATCGATCCTATCTTGTTGATCGACACAAATTGACTCGAAAGTATGAATAGTCTCAACCCAAATTTGTTAATTTTGCATCACAGTCTAGTCGTGTTAAGAAATAATCACTCATTTTCATTCGTCAAGATTACATTTTCGATTTTAGTAAGCGCATTATAAAATCTCCAATGCATATTTTTTTCTCCTCGCAAGGATTAACAATAAACCAATGGTGGAATAATTCAAACATAATTCCGAAGATAATAAATCGATTGAGAGCAGGAAACAAATCTTATTTTTAGGAGATAATAAATAAAGAAATAAATGCAAAAACGCCGATCCCCCTTTGCCTTCTCCTTGTCTTCTTTCCTTGGGGGTTTTCTCTCTCTCTCTTTCCGTGTGTTGAACCTGTCAAGCCGGCATTTAACCATTTCATACTTCCGAAAACGCGAAAGTTCTCTCTTTTGGGCACCTTCCGTCTCCCTCGTTCGCTCCTGCCGAATCATTCTATACTCTCGACTCGCAAGCAAGCTCCTTTTTTGTCAAGGAGTTTGGCCCCAATTCGCTTCGACCCGCGACGATTTACGCAGTCTCCGAGGATCGAGCGGCCGAAAGATGAATCCTTTGCGAGTTTGACGAGGTGGGTCGATCCGAATTCCGATCCTTTTTCCGTGTTCGATCCGGGTTCCGGAGCTTTTTTCGTGTAGATCATCGGGTTCTTCGAATATTGTTGTTCTTGCTTTTTTCCGGGGTTCGGGGGTGCAATTTGAGATGGTCTATCTCCCTAGCTCGCACTCAGCTAAGCTCGTTGACCAGTTGGCGCTCATGGCGAGTTCTGCGAACTCGGTCGATTCGTTCCTCAAGACGAGGATGAGCAGGGCTGGTTACCTCTCCCAGAGGAACAGGAGATTGCTCAATTCGGCGGCGGGTCGCTCGAATTCGCCGTCGTCCTGCCGCCGCCATGGATCTCGATCGGCTGCGGTCGATGTCGTCATCCTGATTGCCGTCGTCGGCGCTTGCGGGTTTCTCCTGTTCCCGTATGCCAAGTTCATAGCCGTTCAGCTGATCGAAAACGTGGGCCCGGTCACGAGCGTGATTAAGGAGGAGTTTTCTGAGGCTCCGTTGATTTATGGATCGATAGGACTCAGCGTGTGCTTCGCCGCTTGTGCTATGTTGGCGCTGGTGGCGTGTTTGGATCGGAAATGTGGGAACCCGAATTGCAGGGGACTTAGGAAGGCGGCCGAGTTCGATATTCAGCTGGAGACGGAGGAGTGCGTTAAGAATTCGACTGCGAAGGAAGATTCTGAGAGGTTGCTGTTCGAATTGCCAACTAACCAGCACCGAGAACTCGAAGCGGAATTGAAGAAGATGGCGCCGCCGAATGGGAGGGCTGTTCTTGTTTTCAGAGCAAGGTGCGGGTGTTCTGTCGGTAGATTGGAAGTTCCGGGGCCGAAGAAGCCGCGAAAGATCAAGAAATAGGAGGGTTTGGTTTGGGTTGGGGAAACTACATAGCACAAAGTAATCATAACAGAAAGAAAGGAGCTTTTATGATCAGCCTTGTATGAATAATAATTTGCGAATATTTATCTCACCGCAAATACTTGTGAGGATTATATACCCCTAATCATTACGCTTTCTTCCATCAGCTTATCTGAGAACACAGCCACTTATCGATTGATTTGCCTTTTTGTGACCAAAAAGGTTCTTTTCTTTTGATGGCCCTCACAGGTAGTGCCTTAATAATCTATGTGCAACTTATCATTGATGCAGCACCTAGGACTTTAGGTTTTGTTTAATCATTCAGTATCTGAAGTGCTTTATTTTTTAGTGGAGCATCATGTAGAAAACATGAAGATAACTACTTGAGGTGTTAGTGCATAGCCATAAGGCATCCCCTCCTATCCTTATATATCTTCATAACTTTCCAGCATCTGCTAAAATTTAATAATGGAGCTTTCTGATGCACCATTGATTCATAATGAATTGCACTAGCAACGTATCAAGGTGAATGAGTTGAGTTGCTGTAGTCAATTTGATTAATGAAGCTTGCGCATCTTATTGCTGCTGCAACTTTTTATCTGAAAAACATATGAAAGACTCAAGGTCAGCATGTTAGCTGTTATGGTCATAGTTCTACATGTGAAACGGATCCCTTCCCTGCAAGATGCGCTTACACCGACTTGTGCACTATCATGGGTTACATTACTTATAGAACTTTTGAAGTCTTTGTCTGTATCGCAGTCTGGTACTAATATAACTGTATTTGTTTGTCATGAAACTAAGCACTTTCAGTAGTTCTCTGTCAGTGTAATTGCATATCAAGATCTAAGTGTGCAAATGTTGATTACAATCTTAGGGAACTTGTGATGATCTTCCATGTACTACAATCTACCACAGATATAAGAGTATTTCTCTTTGATGCGAAAATGATTATTAATATAAATTTTTTCAGTATGGGAATATGCTAGTTGCCTGTAGGTTATAACTAGTTTCCCTATGGCTCCTATAGATTCTGAGTTTACATGGTACTGCCTTTACCTATGGCATGAGTTATCTTGTTTTCACGCACTTGCAGAGCTGAATGGCATTATGCCAGCAAAATGTTTAGTTTGACTGGAAATACCATTTGGATGAGTTGGTGTTCGTTCTTCTAGAATATTCCATTGCTTGCAGTGATAAGTTCTAATTTTTCTTTTTTTTTTATCAAGGATTGATCGCTGTAGCAGCATCTTGGGTTTTTCTGCTAAAGGATTGATCGATCCTAGTTATAATTAGTCTACGCCAGGGAGCATCCACTACCAGCTTTGTCTATGTTGTCATTTTCGAAGTTATTGTCTTTGTAGATGCATTTGCCATGCTGAAGTTCACATTGCTTATGCCTTATGTTATTTCTTGGTTTTCATAAGGTGTTTGCGTATTTTCTAATCATTTGGCGTACTTAGAGCTTCTTGTCTGGGTTATCCTTTCATCATGTAATGTACAATTAGCCCTGTTAGGTTTCTAGCTTACTTGCTATATTCAGTTTAATGGAATTGTTGGGGCTGTTTGACTATGCTATCTTTGTGGAGCAAAAGCAACATCGCAGATGTATAGTAATGAAGCGAGTTCAATTCGCTGTAAAGGCCATGAAGAATGAAAGGAGGTAATATCGTTGCATCTCTTCTGGCAATTGAAATTCTCTGCTACTGGGTTGTTGGGAAATATATTATAATGCGATGGAACGGCATTAAGGCATTTGAATGGCCTTAAGGCTTTTGAATGGCAAAGCCTCATCAAGGTGCAAGGTGCCAGATTCGTACTGCAGTGCAGCCTCTTTTAATCTTGGAATTGTTGGGTTTGGTTTGCTGGCTGAATCATCTGGTTTACTGAACTGGCTTTTTTATAATGAGAACCTCATGAATGCACATCTCGATTGTCTTGTTTATCTGTTCATGATGTTGGCCCTAGTTTATATTTTTCCAGCTGCTGGTTCACTTGAACTGTATCTGTTGGCCACTGTAGAGTAGATGTTGTGAAGAGAGGGAGAAGATGGAATGTGCCTCTTGCATGAAGTACAGAGGCGATTAAAGTTACTGAACTAGCTAATGATAAAGCCTGGGAAACTAAATGTCCCTTGGCCTAATCATCCATTCTAAGGTTGCTTCTCTTGTTTATTGTAATTGTATCTGGCTCAAACTTATTGGGCCTGCTAGCTGTATAAGTGCCTTCTAACAGAATTCATGCTTCTGGGAAGTCTTTTTCTTAGATTTTATTGCTGTTTCTGTTCATGTTATCCTGTCAATACGAAATGTCCAGTTTCTTGCTGAGAATAACTAAAGAAGCAGTTGGTAGTGTTTTACAGTCCTCTGTCCTGCAATGGGGAACTAACGTTTTCACTCCCTACTTTCATCTGGGCAATGTCGTACAATTTTTCTGCTAATAACGGAGCATCCTGATGCTTTCAGATTGCTCATTTAATCCCTAATCAATGTGGCAGTGCCCTGTACCCAACGTTGTTGTGTAATTTTCAAAGCACATGAGTTTGGGCGTTTGGTAATGATCAAAAGACAATAAACAGGGTGGGGTGATACAAACTTGGATCTTGAGTGAAGGTGATCAAGACGCTTCATCACTTGAACGAACCCTCAAAGTCATGTCTTCACTGTTAGCCCGTAACTAAGTTATTCTAAATGTTCAATGCGATCAATAATAAAGCTTGAGCTTGTTGATTACCTGCTGTTAGCAAACCTGCAGCGATAACCTGATAACCTGAAACGCCGCAGCAGAGAGAAATTTTCCGCAATCAGTCCAACTCACCGTATGTGTATATTTCTCAGAAAGACGTTTAAGTTGTATTATCTGAAATCCACTATTTATATGGTGGTTAGGGCGAGAGATTTTCCCGAACCGACAGTGCCAGTGCCTAGTTATGTCGATTGTAATTGGTTGAATCTCACTAGAGGGAGCTCTTGATTTGATAGAATAGTCGAGATCCAAATCTAGAAACAGTAAACTTGTTAGGCTTATCATATAGCTAGTGATAACCTGAAATGCCGCAACAAAGAGAAATTTTCCGCAACCGATCCAACTCACCATGCGTGTATATTTCTCAGAAAGACGGTAAGTTATATTATCCAAAACCCACTATTTATATGGTGGTTAGGGTGAGAGATTTTTCTAAACCGACAGTGCCAATGCCAGTGCCTAGTTATGTCAACTGTAATTGGTCAAATCTCATTAAAGGGAGCTCTCGATTAGATAGAATAGCCGAGATCCAGATCCAAAAACAGTCAGATTCGAATACTGTTTTTAAGGACTCGGCCCACATGTTTTTGTCATGTCCTTACCCATTCGAGATGAGATGAACTGCCATTTTGGAGGCACTAGAGGATTATATGGGCGCTTATCAACTGGAAGAACCGCAATAACAGATCTTGCAGCACCAGAAAAGAAACGAAAAACTAAAGGAACGAGATTACTTTTATTATGTTGTTGACAGGGAAGTTGTCTTCTGGGGCCTCGATCGACTGTTAATTAATCATATCGTGTTTGTTGATCCACGAGGCAATAATTAATTCTGCTTCTTGATTAAAGTATGGCGTCTCAGATTGGCCTTCCAACCACCATGCTAAAACCCAAATGACATGAACGATAATTTCATTTAATCTGCATGCCATATGTTATATTGTACAAGCTACCGAATCTTGCCTTCACCGGATGTAGCCGAACTGCATGCAGTTGTAAAAAAGCAAAACATGCATTCACACACTTGCAGACCGTGCGTGTGATTCCAAAAGAAAAGCAAACATGCATGAAGAAAACGGAATTCCCTTTTTCTAGTAAAAGTGAAAAAGGAAATCCTTAGAACTGAAAGTCAACTTAAGAGAGGCATCTTTCATCAGGAAACTGGGAATAAATGACATGTGGGTGACCTAATGAGCCTGCCTTCTCTGAACGAGATGTTGTCGAGCTTCGTTTGGCACCAGTTGAGTTGAGAAGAGGAGATCGTGGACATGTGGAGGACTCTAGAAACGAGGCTCAAGTCAACGAGCGTGAGCAAAATTTCTTTCCTTTGAGATTCTTCGAGAGGGCCGATCTTCGTTCTCTTCTTCAACCAACATCTCTTCTTCCCTTGCAAATCCTTCAACCCTAGTGTCTTCTGCATGAACAAAAATAAAAAATCATTGCCAACTTGGTTTTCGAGCTTTCCATTTCGTATGGCACAAATAGGAAACAGGCCAGTCTTGTTGTAAGTCACGTCTCTTCAAGAAAAGATTGGAAATGCAGGCATATATCGAGATCACTTATGCCAACACGAGAATTTCAATCTTGTCATTGGGGCATGTTTGGTACTAAAAATGGTTTAGTCAGAGCGAACAAATTTCGAAATTTAACTTTCACCTTGCGGTGTGTCTGATTTAGATCAGCAAGAAGTTGGAGATCTCTAGGGTCTTCAACAGGTGAATAGCTCCACAAGGAGTTCTTGAGCTTCCACCAAGTCTTATCATTTTCTTGATCAGTCTTGATGAAAATATAGAAGGCCCTTATGCACTTCTCTATGGCCTTGGCAACTTCTTTCAGGTCCATGTCTGCTTCTTCGGTTCCCACCCTTGTTCCCCCTGAAATCACTTGGAAAGACATATAAGAAAATGCCCGAAATTTTTAAATTTGTGTGCATCGAGTATAATCTTCAATTTCAACACACGGCATAAAAGATAATATTCTTTGCAGGCAGTCTTGATCACCAGAAAGTCATCCATCTTCAATTACTTAAGCTGTGTAAAAGGTCTTTCCATGATCTGTAGGTTTCTCATGAGGACAGTGATTTTAGATCAATAATGTTTGTCATAAAGATCTTATCAGGAAGGTTAGAAAACATAAGAGTCATTTTCCGTAAGAGGAACTATCAGACATATTGCACTTCCACAAAATAAAACTCGAAGGAGATAGAGAATCTATCCAATCCGCGGGTTTCCTTTTACCGTGGGGCAATTAAAATATTGTAGAATTTCAAAAAGATAAACGTACACGACTGTTCTGGTAAGAAGGTCAAATGAAGACTGCGGAGATATCATTCTTAAGAGAACTTGCTAGATCAGGAGTGAGATAATGAAATGGACACCCCTCAAATTAGAGATGTTAGATCAGCCTGTTAGTTAAAGTGTCACTTCGACGACTCCCAAAACCAGAGAACAAAGTTCAACCACGTGCAAGACGCTACTACCCCAAGTAATTCGAAGAAAATAAACGTCAGTCTTATCGCGGATGAACTTCGCTTGAACAATACACATGTAATAGTCTTTTCAAAATTTATTAGTTAATTTCGTAATATACCTGTTAATTCAGGGACTTGGAGGAGACTCTTGAGAGAAAACCTTGCTTGGACATATTTCCAGTATCTCTTCCCTTCGCACCTCTCATCTTCCAAAAATCTTTGCAGCAGGACTTGGAACTTTTGGAATTCACCCACCAGATCGTGGTGAAAGATTGAGGCAGATTGGAGAGAAGAGGCTGGAGAGAGAATAAGGTCTTGGACCTTTTGGTACTGGTAATTGAGAGCCTCCCATGACAAACATGCTTGAGCCACATAGACCAGCTCGAAGTCACCTTGTAAGCTCCTCAGGAGTCTCTGCTTCGAGAGTTTGGTTAGTGAGAATTGAGGGATGGTGAAATTGGCCGACTCAATGCTGCTCAATGGTGAATCAGCAGTCCCCAGTTCCTTTTGCAGCATTGCACCTACCAAAATGACACCCATTTGACTATACTCGGTCAATAGTCGATATAAAAAAAATAAAAAAAAAAGGAAAATTTAAGCAACCCTTTGTCTTGTTCATCAATGGAAACTATCATGTTGATCTTGAATGAGCGGTATTTCTGATCCAAGTTTAAGCAACTCTTTGTCTTGTTCATCAATTTTTAGCCGTCATATTATATTCAGTTCAACATGATATTTTGTGAGATGTGTGAAAATGTTGAAAATATTATTTCTGTTGTGCAGGCCATGCATAAGAAAATATAACGATAAGAAAACATACTGATTCCGCAGGTCCTTTCATAATTGAGGATATCGAACCATCCCATGCGCTCGATGTACATCCTGTAGAACGGATCGGGCTCTATTGTTTCATCGATATTGCCAACTTCTCCAAGCATTGACAGTGGCGGAACATGAGGTGCATACTGATTTATACGGGTGTCTTCTTCCGATGTCTCCGCCAAATCAGCAGAGCCTACTGATTCTGAGGCCAGGAGGGTTAAATCGAAGCTACTAAAAACTGAATTCAGAGTCGGGCACTCGTCCATGAAGAAACCTTCTTCTGTTGCCAAGTTCAACATTAACAAGGAAGACACACGCTCATTCAAGTTCACCCCAACTTCAGGACTAGACAAAGTGGGCATGTACTCAATGTTATCCACATTCAAGTCATCTTGACATGCATCAAAAACAGTACAAGGTTCAACTTCGAGTTCCTCTATAGCATCTTCGAAGCAAACTGGCTCTTCTTCGACTTCCACATATTCCCTAGGGATAAGCTCCGCTTCTACCTCGCATGTCACAGCTGATGCTGCAAATGAGAAGCTAAAAGACCGGAAATCCTGAGCACTTTCATGGGCGGTCTCTAAAACTTCACGATGCTCGATCTCTTGACCGTCTTTTTGATAGTCATTGACTCTATTGGACTGAAAACAAGAGAAGACAACGCATTTAACTGAACCATGGAGATGACTCCCTAGAAACAGAGCTATCCTGAGCAAGGGAAGGAAGATGATAGACAAGACACCATCTAATAGAGTCTTGAGAAAGAGAAAAATCTGGCATGCAATGAGAAAGAGAGAGTGGATATAGAAGCTCAAGTAAAACCACTGGAACCCATGTGGGAGGAGAGTTGACTCTATCAGGAACCAGACAGAGGCATACAGAGCCATTTCTCAAGCTAATCAACTCATCAATTGGATCTCCCCATCCGTTCTGGATTCTTGAAGACCATAGGCTTATGGAGGTTCTTGATTTGATTTCTTTTAAGCAGACGAAGGTGGTATCAAATACAAGCCAGCCGACGGCTAACAAATGCAATGAAAATTTGAAATTTGTCTCTTCACGTGTCAAAGAAAAATTGTTTTCGCATCCGGTGAGTCATTGTCACGCAGGATTTAAATTAATTTACTTAACAGTTACCTTACGAGGAAGACATGTCTTGGCGCGGACGGTACATGTCTTGATTAGCCCTTTCAGTGGTATTTTTAAATGTGTCTCCACTTGTTTGCTTACTTGGATCTTATCTAGCACTAGGGACAATAAATAAGGACATCTCGTCTCCTGATCTTATCCAACAATTGGGAAGTGACCATGCAGGTTTTGCAATGTGTCACGCTTCCAAACTTGGGGGACCAACCGGGTTTTGGAGCAGCGGAAAGCAACCGGTTTGTTAAATATCATATTCGAATTAAGTTGGATGTACCTATTGTGGGAACATAATAGGGCCTTACCGAATATTCATCTTAATCAAATGTTAGATTCGGCTCCATATTTTGTGACTGCTGTTGTTGCAAGCAAGGTTTGCACAACCAGTTCCGTGTCAGGCTCCTGGCAAACATTAACATAGCTAGCAGTGTTCGAATACTAGCTGCACGACCAGACTTATGAGCATCAATGGTACGAGCAGAAGGAATAGCTCGAGCGTAGAATTTACGAGAAGTCCAAAAGAGATATACTTTCGCTTGTTCCGAAGGGGCATGTTTTCTAGTTGGATTCGGTCGTGAGGCTTCACTAACCGCTCTTGACTACTTCAAACCCGCAACCTCCTCCTGCTTAAAGTAGGTCGGATGATCGAACTAGTCAACTAGCATAATTTCATCGTTCCTTCTTCGTAGTTATGGTAGAATGTTCTTCTAAAAGAGGGAAAGAAACTGCAGAGTAGGCGTGTAAAGGACGGGAAGGGTTAAAACTTCAAGTCATGAGACCCAGGTCTTCGTCTTAACCCTCGCACATTGGCAAAGTCAACGGTTTTTCCATCTCCCTCTCTCCCCCGCCATGCACGCACAAATGAAGTGACGTTACCGTTTGGAGGAAGCAAGGAAAAGAAAGCATAAAATTCAAAGCCTACCCCAGTAATGTCCAGCGATCTAGATTAAGTTTTCAAACGAGTTTAATGAAAAGAGAATAGAATATTGTAGACAAATGTAAACAGATGAAACGGCCGTAGAATCTCAATCAACCGCGTCGAGCGAAAGAGGAGAAATTAGAGAAGTCAAGGTCAATGCCATTAGATTTAACTTTTAATTGGCTGGGACCCGACAAAGAGAGAATGGCCACAAACCCCGAGTTGTTAGAGACGGATCAGCATCTTTGCTTTTCTTGTTTTTCTTCACGAAAGATAATGCTTGCAATCAACGCCGGGCCGCGACCCGACAAGAAAAGAGAATGGTCACAACCCACGAGTTGTTAAGAGACAACCATCATCTTTTTCCATGGTTTTTTCTTTATAAAAGACAATGCCGCAATTGATGGACTAAGGAAGTTTCGAGGAAGTAGCGCCGGTCAGACTTCATGTGTATTCTTTCTGAAGGGAGCGTAGAGCATTGGTGAACTACCAAGCTTATACAATTGGTGACTTTGAATAACTGACCTTAGAACGAAAGAGAGAAAGAAACCTCCTAGAGTATTATTTGGTTAAATTAAGTCTTAAGGTTTTCTTCTCAGCCTCAACTCTTTCACGATTGTATAACAATACATGGGTGGTTCTAAATCCTAGCAGTACTCAAGACGGTTTTAATATTTGTAATATTAACAAAGTAATCCTACTTGCATATTCTTATTTAGATAAATAGGCAGTATATCATATCGGTTCGGTCTTTGGATTGCATTCATATCTATCCATGTGATTTAAGCTATTTTGTTTAGTAATTTGGGCTCGTGCACCAACTAGGACAGCATATTAGTGAGCAAATATTCTCGCCCAAAATTTAGTTTAAAATCTTATAGGCCCTCCACTCATCCACTACAAGTATGCCATCCCTCTCAATTCATCCAGAAACCTAACATCATTAACTTCACAAAAAATGGCATTTCAATTTCTGGTTCCCAGCAAAAAAATCCCTGGCAAAGCTCAAAATATGAAAAGATCACTTGAGAGATTGGTGACCAGATAAATAGAAGCGTAAGAGAATGGCACCTCCATCATCAATGAGCTGATGCGCAGATTTCATAGGAATTATGATGCAGGAAGACAATTCCCGTCAATGGCAATGCATATTACAGCTTGAAGCTACTTAACTATGCCAATAGGAGGGAGGGAGAGAGATTCAAAACCTCAGTTCTTATATTATGAGCAACCCTTCTTGTAATATACATAAGCAGCAAGCAAATTAATTAAATTATAGGCCACTGAGGATGGCAAGCTACACAAGTTAGCAAGAACTTAAACGAAAAAAGCAGTCATGAAAGAGAACATCATGCTTGCTCAAAATATCTTTAGTGATGAATCAGGCATCATTGTCTTCACACACCACAAAACTCCCAGGATTGATTGTAATGCTCTTAGTGCAGTTGTCAGTTTTGTATATTCCTACAAGTCGATCTGCAAGCTCAAACATGTTGTTTCTGAGGCTGCACGTAGCATAGAGAAAACATGAATATGGTGAGTCGGGAGAACACTGTCATCTAAAATATATTTAGACTATCTCCCACACAATGTACCTTATAATAATGAATTGGGCATCCTTTGTCCGGTCTTTCACATAGTGTCCCACAATAGAAACATTTTTGAAGTCTGAAAAATTATGACACATACAACTAAGATTGGAACAGAGCAAAATAATCAGCACACCAAGAAAAGAAATGAGCTCTGGAACGGGCATTGAGTACCTAGAGCTGCATCGATTTCATCCATCACATAAAGCGGAGTAGGTTTGTAGTGATGAAGGGCAAAGACAAGAGCTAATGAGCTGAGAGTCTGCAGATTCAGAAGGGCAATTGTCATACCCAAGCATAGAGCTTCACAAACTAAGAGGGGCAGAACAGCTATGTCCTCAAGTTACCTTTTCCCCACCAGATAAGTTAGCGATATTCTTCCAGCTTTTCTTTGGTGGCCTGACACTGAAGACCACACCTTCAGAGAAGGGATCCAAAGAGTCAACCAATTCAAGTTCTGCATCACCTCCTAGTGTGATCATCTGTTTTCAATACAATAAGGATCAGAAGGAAAAGTACCACAGGTGCTCAGCACCTGATATAGTTTAAGAGCTAGTTTTTTACAAGTGCAAAAAACCAAGCCCAGTATTTGAATAGTCAAGGTAATTGGAAGATGACCTAGACAAGTCAAGAGATGTGGGAGCACTATCATCATCCAGAACAGTTGGTGTTAAGCATGCACCAAGAATTTATTAATATGGAAAGATCGAATCAACTATTAAAGAGAAACTAAGAGAGTCAGATATATTGTCATAACCTATGCATACATGTGTAGATGTATGAATTGTGTTAACATAAATTACTCGAATAGGGGAGAGAAATAAGAACCTGATACATCTCTTTTAATTTCAGAGATATTGTATTGAATCCTGCCATGAACTCATCCAGCCTAATATGAAAATCCCAGTTAGAAATATTTCCTGGTCAATATGCAAGATAAAAGACAATTATACTTACCTCTTCTTTCTCCATTCATCATACTGTTTCTTTATGTCATCTCGTTGTTGAGTGATATGATTGAGATCATCAACTCGTTCAATATATAATGCAACTTTGTTCCTGTATCTGTACATACAAAGATAATTTATATAGAAACTCTTCCGATGCATCTCATGGTGCAGGATATTGAGGGCAAGAAGAAAAGTTCCTACTCTGAGATTGAATCAAGATTAGGACTCATTTCCTTGAGTTGTGCTTCTAGTAGTGCTACCATCTCAAGTGCCCTCCTCAAGTCACAAGTGTCAGTCAGAGCCTTATCAGTCAATGTAGCTTGAAGCTTTGCAGGATCTACTGAATCTTTGTGAATCCTACAAGAGACAAAATAGGATTTGAGAAATTATGCACCGCTCTAACAACATCAAATTTCTTTTTCTGTAAACCAACTTACTGTTCCATATGTTTTGACAGTGCAACTTGCAGGTCGTCAAGTCTTTTCTGGTAACTTTTTGCCTTCAACTCCAATTCTTTGTATGTCTTCTTCATGTCTTGTAGGTTATAGGCAGAATCAACCTGCAGTGTTAAGAAACCCCAATCATATGGCCCTCTTTAGTGGATGGCAGGAGCTGGAAGGGGAAAAGGTTTTGCCAAATGGTACCTCTGATGCCCGCAATTCATCCACAGACCTTTTCACTTTCTCATATTCAGATTTTGCTTTCTCCAAGACTTCTCTATGCTGATCTATAAGCTAAAAGCAAGCACCCAAATTGATGATATATCAACTGATGGCCATATGTTATCTTGTCTGGAGACCGCAAGGATTAACCTATGGCCTATACAAAAAGAGAGCAGACACAATAATACCTGCTGCGTGTGTTTGTAATTTTCTTGAACTTTAAATGCTTTCTGTTCTATTTCTCGGAAAGCAGACCGTAATTTCTCCTTCTCCTCAACAAGTCTCTCTTTCTCCTTTTTTGCCTCCTCAAGCCCTTTGGTTAATTCCTTCATCTTTTCCTGGCCAGACTCTATCTGGTTTTTGTGGCGATTGATCTCTGTCTTGTGCTGATCAATATCCTGATAGTGGAAAAATTTAAATTTATATACTTTTCAATAACATAGTACAATATTTAAATGATGCGGGTTCTCACAGATTGAATCTTAGAGACCCTGGAATTCTGTGCTTTCATCTTTTCCCCCTCAGCATCTATTCTCTTCTGCAGCTCCGACGCCTTAAAACAGAAGTCACCATCACAAAGAGTAAGCAATAAAACAAATCTAGTTAAAAATATCACAGACGAGATTCTCTATGCCGCATGTTATTGCATAATAATAATGGGTAATGTTTAGTTGCACAACAATAAAAGCAGCAAAGCTTATTAGAAGAACGATAATTTGAAAACCCACCATCTCCTTCAATTTTTTGGATCCTGACATGATCCTACCAATCTCCTTTTCTTCATCGCGAATAATTTTCTTGAGCTCCTCAAGCCTATCAAGCTCGTCCTTCCCTGGTTTTGATGCTGCCTTCAAAGAACCAAGTTGTTTTTCAAGGTCGCTAAGCTGGTTATGCAAACCATTTATCTGTAAAGCAAGATCTCTGTCTGTCAATACCCATACATATGACAACAACAACATGACTGAAACTAAAAAGTACCTCCGTCTGGCACTTAGCCAACTCCTTCTCCAGATTTGCAAATGCTTTTTCAGAGGACTGGTGACGCCTCACTGCATCAGCTTTTTGTTGTCGCAGATTACTTAATTTATCAGACAAGGTAGAAAGCTCATTCTCTGCATTTCGAACATCCTCCGCTGACACGCTGATGCTTCGAATGCTTGTACCCATCTTACCACCACGGGGTTTACTTCCCCCTCCACTCATGGTCCCAGATTTTTCAAAAAGTGCTCCATCTAGTGTTACAACACGTCTAAATTCTCTATTTCCACTGTAGGCAATTCGTGTTGCCTGAAAGTTGAACATCAGTGTGATTACATGACAGGCCATAAGGACTAAAGATATTTCTGACAAAAATAAGCCTTGTCAAACAAGAAATTTTTCCATTCTTGTGGCACTAA
Source organism: Eucalyptus virginea (assembly GCA_014182375.1). Lineage (NCBI taxonomy): Eukaryota > Viridiplantae > Streptophyta > Magnoliopsida > Myrtales > Myrtaceae > Eucalyptus > Eucalyptus virginea. The sequence goes on along the minus strand of CM024522.1, from coordinate 21,626,206 downwards.
CTTCTAGGACCTTCATAGGTACTGATTAAGCCAAGAGACAAAGCCCAAAAAGAAAATATTTAGACACGTCCACGTGGACAGATAGGTGCAGTTGTGCAAAACAAACAGATCTAAAATACATGAGATACCACAACTTTATCATTACCTGATCAAGATTCTCTGCTACAATAGTATTCCCAATTGCGGCATAAAAAGCAAGCTTCATTCTCTCATCGTGGACTTTGATTAGGTCAAATAGACGTGGAACTCCTTCTGGAGTGCTTACCTTCTCCTTCAATTTATGAAGAAGACCAACTTGTTTCTCCTTCATTAAGGAAACACAAAAGTTAAACAGAATAAGCGATTTTGTAAAGCATAATAGAAAATTACCCAACTATCAACACTTTCCTTCCCAACTCTGCAGTCCACCTAGCACAATTGAGACCGAAGAAAAACTAGCTAAAGAAGAATGATGCGTGTGCATTCAAGGTGCTGAACACAGATTGAAGAAAGGAAACAGGGTGTGAATCATCAAACTCAATGGGGTCAGGGAACCGGTGTATTGCTAAACTAGCAGCATCAACTGGTTCAACCAGTGCATAATAAAAACAACAGTTGTCTGAAGCAGCATCTGAGAGAGGAGGGTTAATGAGCAATTTGTACCAATATCATGAAAGTTGCAACACCTAGTTTCTCTTTCCGTAGTAACTGAACACATGCTTGTGCTGCGCTTGTTGTTTCCACCACTATATAGTCAAGTCCCGGACAAGCCGTTGATATAGCAATATCATATTTTGCTGCAAGGTGCAAAGTTAGCTCATCATCTGATCTGTTCAAGAATATTTTGCTTTTGGGGAGCAAACAAAAAACATCTTCAGAATCATTAGCTGCATATTCACAATTTCTGGGCCACCCACTTAAATATTTGCTCGCATCTTACCTGGTCTTGAGATTAATAGGATATTTCATGAGCATGGGATTGACTTACCTAAGGTGGGCTTTCTCAACAGTAAAAAAGGAACAAAATCTGAATGCTTGAGACACTGAAAATTAAACAAGAGTGCGGCTTCTATGCTTATTTCGTATAAATTACAATAAGGCACTTCAGTCAAATTTCAACAGTAAAACATAAATGAAGTCAAATATAATTAGAGCAACAAACAACACTAACCGTCAATAGCACCTAAGTCACCCATTCGCCCATATATTCCCTCTATCTGATTCGACCGCTTGGCATGCAAAATTGCCTTCAAAACTGATCCTTCACTCTTCTCAGAATCCATAACGGACTTAAGTTGAGCAACCTTTTCTCTAGCAGCTTGCTCAAGAGGGATCAGTGTTTCTTCTTCTCTAATGCATTCCTACAGGTAACTTAAAAATTTGAGCAGTATGTGAAAGAGAACAAAAGAAATGCAATGGCAATCATAATACAAACTTGCTCCAATCTTCGAGCTTCTGAGAGTTCCATCCTTTTCTTCTGGATATCTTCTTTTATATTAACAATGTTTTCAGTACTTCTTTCAATCTTTCCCTTGATGTCATCCATCTGCTTTTGAGCACCCTCAAAAGCAGAACGAGCAGCTTCATGCTGTGAGAAGTAAATATATAACTGAGCAAAAAGTTTGCATAACCAAACAAAAATTCTTTCTTGACCTCTTCTTTAATAGCCTAAAGCACAATTATCAATAGAACAAGAAATCACAGCAAGCAGGGAAATTTTTCACACGTCATGACTCATTACTAATCCCCTTCCAGTAAGTCAAAATGAAATTTCTCCTCGATGAAAAATGATATCATTTCTTATTTCTTTGACAAACAACACTTGTATCTCCTAGAGTCATTAGCTGTTGCAGGGGCTTAAGCCCTAACTCGGAGATAGATAATTCCAGCAACAATGCCATCTATTGGATTTGTAATTGGATAGCACATCACCTTGTCATCAAGAATCTTGCGATCAGAACATGCGACATCAAGTTTTCCCTGATGTTCGATCAGTTGGTCTTCCCAGGGTTTTAATTCAGCGCGAACTTTTGCTAGCTCAGAACGAAATTTCTCAGATTCCACTGCTTGCCACAACCATCAGAAGAAAAACAAAGGTTTATGAAAGCTCATCAGCTTTGAGCATGAAACTCCAAGAGAAATATGATTGCAAGATGCGGTTGTATCTTCATCAAATAAGTACTTCATCTAACGCATTCTACCGCAAAATAAGAAATGGAGCGTATCCATCCAAGCATTGTTAGGTTGTTAGGTCAGGGGTTTGTGCTTCTTAACCAATTAGATCACATTATGAATAAATTAGATGAAACTAACTTCATTTTTATGAGATTCAAGCTTAATCTAGACACTGCTGAGTGTCTCTCTCCAGCGAATATGAACCAACAAACTCTAAGTCATTAATTTGATACTTAATCTGTCGTTAAATCAGAAAGATCATAAGAAAGAAGCTACAAGCTTTCCCAATTTAAAATAGTACATTATTTCTTAGACTGATTACCGTTCTTGAGTAAACTTGGCACAGAAATAATTTAGAAATATGCTCACAGCTCAGGAGAGCATCGGAGATTGAACCAGAAAACTACACTGTATGCAAAGTTCACACTAACAAAAGGTGAATAATTACCTTCGGAGTCCACTTTTACTTTTTCCAGAACCGCTGCTTCATCAGACAACAGCTTTTCCAGTCTTGGAATATTGTCCTCGAGTTCTGGAATTGTCTTTGCTGAATCCTCACACGTCTTTTTTAATCCTTCAATTTTCATCGTATCCTAAAGGAAGGAACTGGTAAGATGCCAAATCATGTTTAATGTATGTAAACTATTCGTATCGTACCTTTTCAAGTTTGTCCTCAACTTTCTTGACCTTTTGCTTCTTATGCTTCAAATCTTCCCGATATTTGACATCTTGATTTTCAAACTCCTTGAACTCATCCTTACAGACTCGTAGAATATTATCCAACTCCTGATCGTCCATAGACAAACCCAATTGCAAATTTTCAGATGAACTGAATGGCAAAAAATTTCAGCAGTAATCATCACATTGCAATGAGTGTGAACACTTCCTTCTACATATAGATGGAAAGACAGCTGATACGTGGTGACTTCCTTTGGCAACTTCAACTTGTTAGTCAGACCAATTCAGAACATACCTCTTGTCTGTTCAAATACTTCTGGTGCACAGCCTCGAGTTCCTTCAGTGTCTTGTTACTTTCTCCAATTTTCTCCCTAAAATAAACATCCCAAGACCCAATACAAAAGTGTGAACCTTGGATACTGACACGGACATAATGAAGCAAACAGATATACCTTTGTGCATTCAAATTTTCTTCTAGGCTGGAGACGTTTGCTTGCATTTCAATCATTTGGGCGTTGCTATCTTCATGAGCCAATTTTGTGGCTTTCTCTTGCCATTTCATCAGAGACAATTCCCTCAACATGTAAGATTCTGCTTCGTTCTTCACGTCCTATTGCAAAGACAATAATAAAATCCAGCACCATCTTAAGACCACAAATATAAGATTTCATAAGTCCAAAAAATATTGCAATACCTCCAGGCTATCTCTTTCTTTCTCAGCCAGCTTCACCATTTGCACTACCCCAGATCTCTTCTCGTTCAGGGACTCCAGCCTGCAATGTTGATCATTGCATGTGTCATTGTCAGTCTGAAGATCACTCATTGTGCGATGCGATGTGAAACAGATGAGTGGCCCAATATATTCAGCAAACAAAAGATAGATGCATAAGTCAGGTAATGGTGGCACATCCAATGTATTCCACTGTATAATAATGGAACACCGGATCATCCTGACTGTGCAACTTCATAGGTTATAGGAACTGACTTGCTATTCCTCAGCACAAAGCCACAAATTATAGCCCATATTCTATCGTTCAAACTAGTACTTTCGTATTAGACATAACGCAAGCACATTTACACCTATGAACAAAGGTGCATCTAGAAAAATACTCCTTATGGGAACCCCTAAAATGTAAAATTATGAGAGTGCTCCTATGTTGTCATTCAAGTTCCAAGATGAAGTACTCACTCTTTGGATGATTCATTTATCTTCTCAATGTATTTGTCGGTTCCAATAATGTCTTCAAGATACTCAAGGAAACCTTCATCATGGGGTCCTTGGGCCTTCGGCTTCATTAAGGAAATCTGCTCGACTTCACCCTGATGACAGCAGCCATGGAGTCAGATCCGGTTCGCATTAAGCTCAACCGGACTATTCTGTGACAAAATTAACCTGAAGAATCAAGAAACGGTTGTTGTCCAAGTCCACTCCTTTCCCTCTCAACAATTTAGTGACCTCGGTGAAGTTGCTCGAGCGGTTGTTAATGTAATACTTGGAGGAGTTGTCTCGAAATGCAACCCGGCTTATTTCGAAATCACTTCCTGGAAGAACTTCATATCCACCATCGTCCTGTAGTTTCGAGAATTGACTATATCATAAACATTTCAACACTGCGACTCTGCAACAAATCGAGGCTCTTATTACTTATCTCTAATCATCAGTCATTGGTGTAAAAAGTATCCGCTCAGTATGTATCCCAATTGCTTATGAGAAATATAGAAATATCAAGAAACAAATGCTTGGCCATACAATAATTCAGCTTACTCATTGTTGCCCTATTCTCAAAGGAAGAATTTCTAGTAACAAATCAAACTAGTAACAAATCAAACTATCTTATCCTGGCAATCTCTATTGTGATATTAAACATGGCGAGGCCAGATAGATGGGAGTCTTCGTTACCGAATCCACAATTTCCTGAAAGTGAACGGAAACACCAGCGCTGTCGAGATTCTGGTGATTCGTTGAGTTGTGGATAAGCTCCGAAACCTTGTTGAGCCTCATCTGCAGAGACAAGCCCAGGTTTTCACAAAATGCAACATCACTTCAGCAACAATGGCCGTCAAACAGCTCTGTAAAATTCAGCTTTGAAGAGCCTGCGTCTAGCAAATATACCTGCTTTGCTCTCTTCCCGAACACAAAAAGCATGGCATCTATCACGTTGCTCTTCCCGCTCCCGTTCGGTCCGACCACAGCCGAAAAGCTCTGAGAAAACGCACAACCAAAGAATTCAATGGTCGTGTCCACAAGCCGCGAATCTCTATCGCTCTTCGTCAAATAAAAAACACGGGGAATTCCTCAAAAAAACTCGAACTTTTTACCGACACGCGCGAAGGCGGAATTCCCGGTTCCGTCGCTACAAAAACCGACGACAAATTCCCACAGCGAAAAGAGCTCGGAACCCTAACCTTGTGAAAGGGGCCGACGCGCTGCTCGCCGGCGTAGGACTTGAAGTTCCTCATCACCATCTCCTTGATGAACAGCCTCGGCGAGCCGCTCCCCCTCGACGGCTTCCGGCCCGCCGACCCCGGCTCGCGGGCCGCCGCGCCGTCCCCGTTTTCCATCCCCATAGCGCCTCGATTCGAGCTCCGCCTGCCCTGCCCTGCGCCGCGCCGCTACTCCGCCACCGATCGAAAGCGCTCTCGGAAGTTCGTCCGGCCGGCGTCGCAACCGGTCTCCGACGAAGAGCGCAACCGGCGATCCGCGACGACTTCGATCTGTCCGAATCTGACTGAATTCTCTATTGCCGACGCGAGCGGGATTTCGAGGGGGAAGAATCGGGAAATGGCGGGAAAGCGATCTGCTTTGAATTCGGGCCCAGAGGCCCAAATTGAATTGGGCCTTGCCCTGACGTTTTGGGCCACTAAACAAGAGATGACTCCAAATCAGGACATCTTTGATAAGCGTCCTCCCCTTCCATCATTACAAAACACACGATGATAAATTAAAAAAAAAAATCTTCTTCGGGTGGACGGCTGTTGCCCAAAGCTGTTTTATGCATGATCGCAAGCTTTTCCGATGTATTAGAAACCATGCGGGCAATACCAAGTTTGAATGATGTAAAAATGTAAATTAGAATGTGACGTAAATATATCATGGCCAAAATCCACGTCATAAATGTAGAAGAAATTTTAATTGAAGGAAGAGGAGGTTGTTATAATTAAGGTCGCATAACTCTAGTAAGGCAAAATTCTATTGAATATTCAAGTTTCAAGTGCTAATAATTGAATGGGTCGATATGTTTGATATGTCTCGATAAATGTTGAGTTCATTCAACGGTTTTTGGACCCACGAGCAGCTATTGCGGTATTACCCAAGGCAATAATCATCGCGCTTGAGCTGCATATAACTCCCAACACCACTCCTCTTTTGGTGGGATGGGATGGTGGGTGACACGTATGATTCACTCCATTTCAAACTTAAATTGACTTAACTGCCTTAAGTTTGAAGGGCATGCCAGAGATAATTAAAAGATTCCATTTGAAATTCTATTAATTCTATGTAACTAACGTATACCTCTCTTTGATTGTTCACATCTTGATTGATGTATATTATCTTAAATAGTCATTTCATAAAACATGTAAGTAAACTGGTGTACTTTTTTTTTTTCATCATGACATAAAAACATACTGAAACTTCTCAAATTTCATATTCTGCACATTTTTTTAATTGACATAACGCGTCTCGATCCGCACACATATATGCGCCCACTAAATTTGACATCAGTGATAACGGTTTCGTAATAAGAAGTAACAATCGAGCATTGCCTCAGGAGCCTCTCCATTGATTGCGCACCTAAGTGTCGCACATCACTCGATGGGAAAAGAGGGTCGACTTTCTCGCGCCTCGACCTAAGTTATCATAAGCACATAGCTACACTCTAGGGCCTTTTGATTATGCCGTTGATGCCATGCCAAGGCTGCCAAGAATCAAGTCTCGACCAACCAGATCAAAACGTTATCCACATCCGACTCATGATCCTCAATTCAAAAGGAGAAATCTGTAAAAAAAATGAAAATAGAGAGAGAGAGAGAGAGAGATGAAAAGGGAGTAAAAAGGGGAGGGGGGTGTGCACTGTGCACACAGAGTTGTCATCTCAATTCATAAAAATTGTGACATTTCCACATTCAAATCCCTAGAAATTAGGAGGATGTTGGTGGCGTGAGGTGCTATGTCCTTATACTCGCATCTGCTCGTGAACAGTCGTGCTACAGCTCACTCTCCCCCTTCGGGACCAGCCCTTCGCCCCCACCACCCCCCTAAGATTTCATCTTTTACTCCAGAGAAGAAAAAACCCACTTGTCGATATTATGATTTGCAGCTTTTTGTCATCGATTTTTTTTAGATGTTTAGTTCACTTTAGGGATGGTGGAAAAAATATCTGGGCCATTGGAAATCAAGGGATGATTAAGCGAAACCTCTCGGGACCTGAAAAATCGTTGTATTCATCTTTGAATGCTAATTCATTTTTAAGCTTTTTCAACTTTATAATTTAGTCCTCAAATTTTTAACATGTGGAAATCATTAATGTGGTGGTATGCTACGTAAGACCAGCGACGTTGACTAGACACCCACCTCAACGATTTACGACGAAAATTGACAAAAATGATTATATTGAATTTTCATACAAAAATTTATTTGTAAAATTAAAAAATTTAGTATTGAATCGATATTTAAACAATAGATTTTAGGAATGATTGGGTAATTATCCCTCTTTAGACTAAACCACGATTGCCCCTTCTTTAAGTGCGATCGTTAATATATACGGAGAGTCAATGATGAGTTAAAAAGAGTGGTCCATCCTCTTAAAGCGCAAAGAGCAAATGTGCTCTAGCAATTACCATGCGCCACATGTGCACCTTTACGCATTGAAACCATCGTTTTCCTTTTCACGGGAACGAGCGCTCTTCCATCGTCTCGTGTCCACTGTCGAATTGAAAATCGACTACCCCATCCGAGAATCTACGGCGGAGACATTTTATCTATTCGAAGCTCACTCCGTTTAGTCCTACAGGAAAATCGTGTTAGAAGACAAGCCAGGGAAAGTCCCAATCACTGAATTCCACGAGAGCCGTGCGTGCGAGGAACTTCTTAACTCTATGGGGACTCATGCGATTAATTAACCTTCGTGATCGATGAAGAAAATTGTCATTTCAGGGCAACAAAAAGGTCACCATCGAAGTCCCACACTACAATGGACCCAAAGAAAAACAAAAAGAAGAGTGTGAAAAGGATGACTTTGAATTTATGCCAGAAAATCTAACCAGGGTGAAGGAAAAAGAATTTATGCCGGAAGCAACAAATGTCGATGGTCTGGACGGATGGATACGTATGTATTGATTTACATCGGGGACAAGGGAGTACAAAATCCTTCTTGTTTTGCTCTTCTTTCGATTTTCTTTTTAAGGAAAAAGATGGGGTCGCCCGGCATGCATTTCTACCGCACGCCGTGAAAAAAGATACAGTGCATGCGTGAGTACGACTCGGTCCAATTCCATTTCTTTCTTTCTTTTTCTTACCCTTAAAAATGATGGATTTAGGGTGATTGGTTTCGTAACCGATTCTCAACTTTTTTGAACTCAAAATCTGCCTTGTAGACCTTGGAACCGACTTATTCCCTTTATATATTTTGGGTCTATTTAACTTTATTCCTTACAATGACAAATTTTTTCTTTTTCTTCTTCTTTTTTTTTTTTAGCTAATCAGTTGCGAGAAGTAGAACAACCCTTCTTGCAACCGTGGAAAATGGCAATTACGACAAAAGAATAGAGCAACAAAATTTTGAGAAGTAAAACGTTTACACAAAACAAATGAAAATATAAAGTAGTTCGGAGGTGTCCACCTCATCCCTTAATCAAGCAAAAATAAAAGTTAAACCAGCGATGTAAATTCCCGTCCACCAAAAGTCATAAAAAGATGAGCATGTATAAATGATATAGACTGTAAAAAGCTCGAGATGCAAGAGTAACAAGAGAGAATTAAGATTATTTCGGTCCGTTTCTAGGCTCTGGATTAGGAGCCATCCTACACTGGCTTGGGTAAGTTTGATTCAATTCGATTTTAGGAGCTACTTGGATCAATGCTCAACCTTATTTGCGGAAAATGTGACATAAAATATGGAAAAATGACAATATTCTTTTTACGTTTAGTTGAAACCTGAAATAAACTGAATTTTTCTTTTCATCATTTGATATAGAAAACCTGAATTGATTTTCCTAGATAAACATATATTATTATGGTGTTGATAAATTGCGCATGGACAATCGATTACAGGCATCCAGGCTTGGCCTCGATGAAACAGAGTGTGGGCACTAGGTCCCGAGCATGTCACTTGTGGACCCAAGACTAAATAATATTAGAAAATATGAAAATATGAAAATATTTTTCAAAAAGTATTTTTGGCAAAACAAACAACACCTTAAATAGTATTTTAAAGTCCGCGAATTTACGAGTCTCGATGCAGCGTTAGGCTTAAAGAAATGCGGTCATCGATGATTAAACCTCAGCAGCAGCAGCTGCTGCTGAATGATTGGGGTTTCTCATGTCGGGAAAACCCAGAAAAGCAAAAATAAAAATAAAAATAAAAGCCACTCGATCCACTTGCATTCTGACCCTCCAAAATAATAATAATAATAATAATAATCCACTTGCTTTTCAAATAATTTTGACTTGTAGTATTTTAGGTTCTCTTTCTTGAATCCCTGTCCTCGCCTTGAAAATACATCACGGACAGGGCAACAAGGAAGTCAGTGCAAGCCTCTCGACAGACTCCCAAACCAACATACACTAGTAGCTAAAGGTTTGACACTTGACAGGATTATGGTTATTAAATAATTTTTAAAATAACAGCTTAAAACTCGAAACTTCTCCCATCTAAGAAAAAAATAATATCATAAAAAATTTCAAATTAATATACTAACTATTAATTTATTCTAAGACGTGATATCATGTGAAAATTTGATGAGACTATTGCCAACTATTTAAAAAGTTTAAATTATTGGTTAAATACGTGATTTAATATTAAAATATTTTATCAAATTTTAAATTGATATATTAGTAACAAATTTATCTTTCGCTAATTTTCATTAACATGGAAATCCAATTTAAAGTTTTCGAAGAAGTTTGTTATAATTCGATCAGTTTTGAGTTTTTTTTTTATGATATTTACCTCATAAAATATAAATAAAGGTATTTTCCATTTTCGCAGAAAAAAATCATTATTTTTTTTTTCTTCAGGTTAAGCGACAGAAACCGCGCTAATCGCGAGGCCGCTCCCCCTCCCAACCCCACGTGGAGGCCCGCGGCAGCCAGCAGGCGCCACGTGGGGCGCGGAATTAACACGTGTCTGCTCTAACAACATGTGTTTTCGGAGCCCTAATTAGCGTGATTACGTGCAACACGAAACCCGGGGGGGAGGGGCATTTCGGGGAATACGGCCCCGTGAGCTGTCGCGGGGTCTCGCGTCAGAGGCTTTTAATGAGGTCGTTTTGTCGCGGCGAGAGCGACGTCGTGCCGGAGCAGTCCTTGGCGGGGATGGGGGAAAATCCGGTTTGATGGGCGTGCCGGGGAATCCTCTCTAGCCGACAAAAATACCCCTTAACTACTTGGAAATGTTAAGGGCGGGTTGTAAATGACCCTTAACCTCTCCCGGAATTCTATGGGTCGAAATTTGACTCTTTCGGATAATGTCATGGTTGTTTGTCAGCTTCTCTTCTTCCGGCTGTTGTTATGTGCACCGGTTAAAAATATAGGGAGGAGGAAATGGCGGGATTAGGGAAAGCTCTTTCGATAGAAACCCTCAGCACGTCATGGATCGGTCTGTGTGAGCCTTAACCATGGTTAGTCTTTCCGGCATCCGAAGTGGGAGGTTGTTTCGGGTTCGAAAGAGCGGGTCGGAGGTTGGCAGGCTCGACACTGTGAGCTGGTGACGTGCTGCGCATTAGAAAGGTTTTTTTTTTTTTTCCTGAACGAGGTAACAAATATTTGCAGTTTAAGATCTTCATAATTGAGTCGACATGCACATTTTCATTCTCGGTGGGCAGGTATAACCTTTAGCTTGGTTGACAGTGCGAGAAGAAGCATGTGCTGCAATTTCGATTGATAAGAGGCTTGGCGAGTTGGAACCCATCGGTGTACCTTTCAATGTAAATTTCCACATGAATAATAGGCATTGAATCATGTACCATTTTATATGTCATCTCACACAGTCGACTGATTTGATGCAAACGATAATCGGCACACATTTTAAATCTAGGGCGACTTTAAACCCAGTCAAGACGGACAAAAGCAAAGCCGCAAAGTGCCGAAGCGGTTAGGGAATTCCCCAAACGCTTTACAGCGGTAAAAAAAGCACGAGGACTGTCCGTATGAAACAGGGTTTCGTTCGCATCGAGACCACGACTCACCACCGAGGTTCTCTTCGAGTCGCGAAATCCCCAATCGTTTCAACTCCTACTCCTATGATTCCCCAAAGTCAAGTCAGTACGGTCGACATTATCGGACGCAAGGCACCCCTAACGGCGAGACGACGATTGGGTCAAAGGAAGAAGGGTCCCCCCTGAGCGAGCGTTTTTTCAACTCGGGCGAGCGGCGAAGGGACGACACGAGAAGGGAGGGAGGAAAAATAAAAAGGTGGGTTCGCACTACAGTCCCTTCCCTTCCCCCGGACAGAATCGCTGGGCCCACCCCACACCACCTCCCGCTTTAAGGTACTTTTTTTTCCCTCTTTAACTCCGGTCCTTTTTTCCAACCTCAGTGGGGAATTGTCATTTATTATTCCCCCCCGCCCGAGTCAACTCGGGACTCCGCCGAGTCATTCGGGAATGGAACTCGGGACCTCCTCATCATTATCCCGCCCCGACCCGGAGTCAAGAGGACCGCTCCCTCTCGCTCCCGGTCTAGTGCCGTCGGGGAAGGGGCGGAGGGGAGGGGGGTGAAAAGACCCTAATGAACCGAGGACGACGCTTTGTCGAGTCCCTTTTTGGTTTTTGGGTGATGGCTTGGCGATAGCAATAGCGGGAGTGGCGGGAGTAGAAGTCAGAGAAAAGAGGGAAAAAAGCCAAAGGAGAGGGAGAGGAGCATATTTATTACACAACATCTAACCCCAGGTGGGGCCGGGCGGGCGGGGGAGGGGGGTGAGACTTAACCATGGATTAGAAACCTCGGGTTAAAAAAGGGGGCCGAAGCGGGGTTATGAAGCACAACCACAAAAACCTCTCCAGATCTTTTTTATTATCAACAGTTCTCACAGCAACCCCTCATCATCATCTTCCATCTTCCTCCGTCCTCCTTCCTCCCATCATCTTCTTCTTCTTCTTCTTCGTTCTTCTGTTTCTGCTAAAACCCAGGACTGCAAAGAGAAGTTAAATTATGCTTCTTGATCTCTCTCTGTTTCTGTCTCTGTCCGTGCTAAATTCTGAAGCTTTTTAGTGCATGGAGAGACGGGTTCTGTTCAAACCCTGGCTTTGACCCTCCTTCATCATCCTCATCATCTTCTTCATTTTCCCTAAGCCTAAGCTTTCCTTCCTGTTCTTTCTTGCCTTAGCCTAAATATGTGTTTTGGAAACCCTATATGTTAGAGCCATGGACATGGACATGACCCCGACCAACACATCCACCAACACCGCCAGCACCAAGTCCCCGGAGCCGGAGACCGAGACCCCGACCCGGATCCAGCCCCCGCCCAAGCCCCTCTCCTTCACCAACGGCGTCCTCAAGCGCCACTCCCCGCACCACCTCTGCGTCCCCGCCGCCACGGCCGCCTCCGTCACCTACAAGGAATGCCTCAAGAACCACGCCGCCAGCCTGGGCGGCCACTCCCTCGACGGCTGCGGCGAGTTCATGCCCTCCCAGGCCGCCAACCCCGCCGACCCCACCTCCCTCAAGTGCGCGGCCTGCGGCTGCCACCGCAACTTCCACCGCCGCGAGCCCGACGACCCCGCCCCCACCGCCTCCGCCGTCATCGAGTACCAGCCCCACCACCGCCACCACCCGCCCCCGCCGCCCCAGCCCCGCACCACCTCCACCACCACCGCCACCACCCGCCGCGCAGCCCCAGCTCCGCCTCCCCGCCGCCGATCTCGTCCTCCTACTACCCGTCCGCGCCGCACATGCTGCTCGCGCTCTCCACCGGCATCGCCGCCACGCCCGAGAACACCGCGGCGCCCCAGGGACCCCCACCGTCCTCCGCGGTCGCGGTGGTGAGCCCGAACAGCCACCACCCGGGCTCGCGGAAGCGCTTCCGGACGAAATTCAGCCAGCACCAGAAGGAGAGGATGCATGAATTCGCCGAGCGAGTCGGGTGGAAGATGCAGAAGCGGGACGAGGAGCTGGTCCAGGAGTTCTGCGCCGAGGTCGGCGTCGATCGGACCGTGTTCAAGGTATGGATGCACAACAACAAGAACACCTTCGGCAAGAGGGATGCCAATGGCGGCGGCGGCGGCGGCGGCGGCAACAGCAACAGCAACGTCAACAGCCTCAGCCTTGGCAACAACACCACCGTCGCCGGCACCCATCATAATCACAACGGTTTGAGCAACGACAATAACAGCAGCCAGCACCGCGGCATGAGCAGCAACAACGACGACGACGAAAACGACAACGTCGTAATCGGCGGATTCAGCAGCGAGAACCACCCGACGTCGTCGGGTCATTTTAACCACCACGACAGCGGAGCTCATGTGGGTACTAATGGGTCATCTTCTTCTTCATGAATCTCGATCCCCGCCTGAAGCTGATCACATCTCATCCTCATCCCGATCCTCATCCTTCCTTCTTTTTAGCAAGATAATAAGTATGCTTAGAGAGGTAGAGTAAGAACTTGGTGTTATTAATCAGTTGCTTCTTTTGTTTCTTTTCCTTTTTCTTTCTAAATTTTTCCCTTTCTTTTTATCTTCTTCCTGATTAATGGAATCGCCTTGCTGAGGATAACCTGGAGAAAAAAAACAAATTCGATCCAAAGGGAATTTATTTTTGCTTTCGAAATTCAGTCCCTTTATCTCGATTTATATTCGCCCTGATCTCTCTCTCTTCATATCTATATCATGTCTGCCCCACGAGATTCTTTGGGCGAAATTCAACCTCTGTGCGGGGGAATGTTTGGGTCGTGGGTGTCATGAAGTAGTACGCTGATGAGAAGAAGCTACGCCAGTGAAGACAACTCGAGACTTGAAGGGGAGGATAATATTAGATTTTCAGACGGTGGGGAGGGATTTCCATGGCGAGATAAGTAAGAGAAAGAGATAGAGATGAAAGATTTTAAGATTAGATAAGAATATAAGGTTTCTTTTTTCCTTATAGTCTGATCTTGTCCGAAACACAGGAGCAAAAAGCGTAGGTACGTATGCGTTGTTCGGCGGTGGGATTTGGGGGTGGTCGCATAATCATATTCTAATCCACTCGAAGCAGCTTTCAAAGCATATCGCCGTGTTCTCTATCTTAAAGAAATGGGTTTAAGCTCTTCTCCTCATTATTAAGCGATGAAAAGAGAAAGGGGAGCTCTCTTTCCCGTCTTCGGTTCTCCATTTCGGGAAAGGAATCTGGTCCGATATCGGTGGTTGAATGAAGTTGGTGGTTTTTAATTTAATACCCCAAAAGGTGGATATTTCGAAATAAAGAAAAGAAACCCAAGTGGAGCCAAACCCTAATCATTCTGATTTGCTCGTAAAGCTTAAGTTTTTATAATGGGTTTAGAAGCAAACCCTAGCTTTAGCCCTAGCTTAGCCCTAGCTTAAAGGATTAAGCAGCGATGCGAAGGCGAAACCGATTAATCTGTTGCTCGCAGGGTGGTTGAGGCTCGTGGGCACGTTTCTCTGTTCTTTGCTCCATGATTTTCACTTACCTTTTAAGGGAAGAAGCAAGGATGGGGAGAGGCAGGGAGAGAGAGAGAGAGAGAACCACCCCAACTTAATCATTAATAATTGCACGATGATGATGAAGGCGAAAGTGGGTTTTCAATTAAGGAATTCAGTGCACCTCGCCTCGGGTTTTTTGCCTCCTGCTCCGACATGGGCAGAAGCGTTTCTTGGAGTTTGGTGGGGATGGGGATTTGAGGATTTTGAATCCGGGTCTTAAGCCATGACAGGCGAGGAAGAGGCATGGGATTTTGGGAGATTGGGGAACGAAGGAGGTCATCCCGCCCCATGGAACGTTGCGGGAGCTGAGGTTTGGATATGGACATGACATGACCCCCGAGGGAGGGCCTAATAATTACAGCGCTAGCTAGGGATTCTGTGCAGAGGGTCGTGAGATTTTCCCCGACTTTTTCCGTTGTTTGGTCGGATCCTGTACACGAACATTATTATTATTATTATTATTATTATTATAATAATGGAGAACTTCACAGGATAATCGGTTTCTCGCCTGCGGAAATCGCGCGAGAGAGGCCATCTAACGTTCGATCTTTTGGTGATTATGAGATGGACAGGAACGTTTTCTTTAGGGTTTTTGGTGATGAAGTTGTGCTGGTTTGGGATTTGGGATTTGCCGACGGAGAAGAAATGATGAGTGTGGAGAATGATGATGAGGAGGAGGAGTGGTTGTACTGAAATAAATAAGAAAATGGCCCGAGCCTGCAGCCGATGTTAAATGCCGTTGCAGGTTTACTGTGACGAAAGACTTTTTAGGGAGAGAGAGAGAGAGAAGGGGAGAGGGAGAGAGGGTCCGGTGCGTATCGGCTCCTGTCCATGGACGTGTACAACACTGTCCATCCCAGTCCCGCCCAACAACTCTCTCTAAGTTTTCAGGGAAAATATATTTTGTCTGAACCAAAATGCGATACCGTAATCTTTGACAGCAAATGAAATGGGGGGTCCCTGGCGCTCAGAAAACTTTTGCTTTTGAAGATACGTTTGGTATTTGGTTGATCAAAAAAAGATACGTTGGGTAGTTTCGGTTTTTACATCAAAACAAAAGTATCGGCCTTCGAATATGTGTTGAGGATACGACATTTCTCTGGTCGAGTCCCTCCCGACGATCAGTCGGTGTTCCGAGTAATTTTGTAAAGTGCAAATTATGATATACCCGATTTCAAGCAAACTTTGTTTTTTTTTTTTTTAATGTTTGCTATACTCGAGTTAGATAAGCAACACCATCAATTTCTCCGGTGATTGAAAATCTTGAATACAACTGAAGCGGTACATCAAATCATGCCAGTGGGCTAGGGAGGGGAAAGAAACAGAAAATTGGAATCGAGGTAGGAAAGGATTATCCCCAAGCATTATCAATTTCTCTAATGATTCAAAATTTCTAAATAATTGAAGTGAAACGTCAAAACACATGTTGGCCAATCTGGTCACGCGATATATACAACTTGTGATCTAATTGCCCTTGCGCGTGCCCAACAAACAGACAAGATTAAGATGGAGGGCGCACTATCAAATCACGATTAGCAGTTGTGGGTTATTGCTCGAGAGGGTGGTTAAAGCTCCCTTTCTAATCTGAAGTTATCTTCAAGAAGCCATCTTTTCAACTCTCTTGCACAGGACACTTGGGCTCGTGTCCCCCTCACGAGCACTGTCGAGAGTTTTTGATGAATTGAATGTGTTGGTGGCAATCGGATCTTGACGTCCGAGCTTTGTCGATTTGCTCGTTTAAATTTTTTGCGATTCCTTCTGTCTAATTCAATTGTTTTTTTCTCTAAGTATGGTCGAGCCTTTTTTTTTTTTGTTTTCGTGAACAAAAGTATGGTCAAGCTGTGGCTCACGCCAAACTCCCACCAAAAGCGAGCAAAGAACATGGTACAACAACTAGACCTATATACCTGTTTTGGTTATAGAGAGAGACACTGAGCCTATTTTAGAGGGGCTAAGCTATAGGTAGGAACTAACTTTCATGCATTATTACCATGACATTGTCCAAAAAAAAAATAATTTTTCTCGGAACCCCAAAATAATTAGAAAAATCAAATTAAATGTTTTGAGCGTTTGTGCGTGCACGGGTGCGACCAATCCCACTTCGCATCCGTATTCTCTGCACCACAGTGTCACTTCGTGAAGCATTATGATATGACACACCAAGATGGGCCAATTTACAATAATTCAAAAACGATTTTTTTTTTGCGGGAGTTTAATTATATTTTGAGAAAATGTAAATCTTGGGTCTCTCTTATTTCGTGGATTTGGAGCCGTGATTGGTCGATTTTGTGGTCGGAAGTCAATTAGATAGTGATCTCAATCAGGGGTCCCAAAAAGTCTTCGCTCTTTGGGGATAATTAGCTACCTACATCTTCCCTCAATCAAATTTAGCGGCATTTGACTTTAAAAAAACGAATCCCTCTTTTGGGTAGATACTAAATTTTCCATTGGATTATACGTCAGATCAACTATTTCATTGGACCCTTTTTATTAATTTCAGCCTAATCAACAGTGAAAAATGGAAATTTTTTTTTAGAAATTGACGAATTGAGATCTTGATGGAACACAACACGAACGCAAAGTTCATAACATAGTACGGCGGGGCTGCCCATGTGAAGGTTGCCAGACAAGGCCAAAGATTTCTTTCAGACACGTAACATGAGTGGTGCTAATGATCTCCCCAACTTTTTTTTCTATTTTTCTGTTATTTTTATTTTGCTTGTTTAAGCAAGGGAAATAATGGTGGGATGTGAAAAGTCACCATTTCGAATTGCAGTATATGGGAAGCCTACTTCACACACATCACTACTTTGTCTCATAGGATTCCTTTTTCACCCAATTCGCAAATCCAGCTATGGTGTCATTATTGAGAGCCCCGCTTCTTTGATGTATACACTTTGTCCATAATACTCCAAATTCACAACAACAAAAATGAAAAAAAAAAAAAATTGAGGGTTGCTACCCTAAAAAGTTTTGAATCGATACATTCAGGACACCATTAATCTCAAATTGATTTACATTTTAATGAAAAATTCCATACATGGCAACTCATGACACATGGTATTCGAAACTGATTTTCAACTTACAAAAATCCCTAAATTGACACCCATAACCTAAAATTTACCTCGCATTAGTACCGCATAGGGTGTCGACACATGTGGTGGACAGCTGCAAGATTGATTAGAATGTGAGGAATGACATCATTTCTATTAACACATAAAAAATTTTAATGGGATGTCAATGGAGGGTAAATTTCGATCAAAAAGTACCGGTTCGAGATTTTTAATGGTATCAACTGAGACTCAAAACGACAAACGGAAAGAAAAATCACTAACCAAGTGGGCCTGAAATCGAACCATAATTACCAAAGTGGGGTGATTACGAGCCCTAACGTTTTGGGAAAGCTCCAACACGTGAAGAGCGAAAGCGCAGGACCCAGGCTCCCCTTTGTGGATTCTACAGTGGTTTCGGACTCGGTCCACTTAATTTTTTTTTTCCCCTCGCGCAGTTTCCGTTTTCGGCTCCTGAAATTATTTTAGGGTTTTATTCAAAGTTCGACAAGAGATTATGCACTAATCGTGTCTCATTTGTCGTCTTTTTTTAGAAAAAAAAAAGAAATTAAAAAAAATTGCCGACATCATCTCCTGACACTCTGCTTTTTGAAGCTGAGAGCGTTGACTGGGACATTTAGGGGTATTATTAATGCGGTTTGACCAGTTGATTCGATCGTATAACGTAATGACAAGTATGGTGTTAATTTCGCGTAGCTTCTTTGCCTTTTCCTTTAACTTTCGTTCCGCGTGGTCCATACTATTTTTTTAGGCTTAATTCCCCATAAAAAGGAGAAGACCCGACTTTAAGTCATATCTTAATTTTGTCCAGATTCTTTCTTTCTTTTTTCCAAAAGCCACGAGTTTTCACTCCAATCACAAATTTGCCCACATCATCACTAATTTCTGTAAAATTATCGCATTACGGCCAGTTAGAGGTTCATTGTTAAAACCCCCGTCTTTATCAACATTTTCAACATTTTCATCTTTGTATGGAACTACAATAATTCCCAATGTTAATAATCTTGAAAAAGTGGTAGTGATTTTTTGACACGTGAGTAGATTTTGAGCTAAAGGGAAAGTTTATGATTTTTATTTTTAGATAAATTTTTTTTGAAAGAATTAGGATTACACGTAGAGTTGATTTTTTTTTTTTTTTTTGCAGAGAATCATTCCTTTTTTTATTATACAAATAATTATATAGTGGATGCAAGTTGTTTAAAGGATTGTACTTACTGATATCTCTAAACCTGGAAAAAAAAAAACACTCATTGACAGTACCATTGTCATTACCATTAGTTTTAGTTTCTCCTTTCTTGATTGGAAAAATGGACCGTATCATTAATCGAGGATGAATTATAACTCCGCACATGTTGTCATTCTCTCTTGTGGACCTTGTTCTCATTAGATCACAAGAGAATAATGGCGTCACTAAAATTATTATCACATCAAAAAGCATATGGCGAAGAATGTGGAGGTCAATAAATATCTTCGCGAGCCCGGATCGAATTGAATTGCAACAAAATTCTCTTTTGTTCCTCGCTAGAAAAAGCTCGCACTCCCTTCAATACGAAAAGCAAAAACGTCTAACAAGTTCGGACGACGGAAATTCCTACCGATTAAAGCCGGGGGAGGACCACGCAATTATTCAAGGGGGGGGGGGGGAATAAAGTTTTTCGAGCATATGGTAATGTGGTCCAAACTCTATCCTCGCGCATAGATCTCGTGATCCCTGATCAATCGACTCGTCGTGCGTGCCCTCCCAAAAAGATAATTTTTCCCTTCATTTCACCGAGCAAATTGAACGGGGCGAGTTGGAATGCAATTGGGGCAGCAATATGCGGTCGTCCCCACTCGATCTCTGTTCTTATTATTCGCGTATAATACACATTTCTCGTCTCGTCTTTTGATTATGCTCAAATTGCTTTGATCGATCTTGGTGAATAAAATCTTCTTCAATGCTTTTCATGACGCGCTTAATCAGGATTGGATGTTCGGTGATCCGAAAGTCTAAGGTATCGACTTTATGAGAGGCGGGTGAAATTCAGAAAATAAAAAACAGCAAAAACGAAAATGGAAAACGGGGTATGATATAATTCATGCGAAATGTACAAAAATGTAGTCTGTCATGGATAATTGGTCCCCCATTACGATCGAAATTTAATGTTTCACGATGTCAGGGCATTAAATTGAACGTGACGAGGGAAGAGGGTTAGTTCGTGTGAGGCTATTGAATTATGTACACCATTAAAGTTTTTCAATTCAACACGTCAAAAATGAAATTAATTACGATTTTTTTTAAAAAAAGAAGAAAAAAAAATGGGAAATCCATTATGTGGGAGAGACGAGTGGTGGGAGCGATGGAAATTGGCTATAAGAGTCAACACGAACCACGTGAATATAGCCCCTCTGGCACGAGCCTGGTCGCTACTGGTCGTGTCCTGTTGCGAAGGTAATGTTGCTGGACCTAACCTCAAAAGTTACAATGATTTCTGACCTAAACTCGTTTCCCGGTCGTGTTTGTTTTGTTATTGCCAACGTTCTCAGAGCTCACATGGGATATTCCGGATTTCACATGAAGCCATCCGCATGTACCATCGTGTCGTTGGGGATTGATGACCGATTGATTCTAACTTGGTATTATTGGGAGAAAATTAACGATCTGGGCGACCATAGGACAGGAATCCGAGGTTAAGTACTGGGCGATGTTTGCTTATGAATTTTGAAAGTTCGTGTGTTTAGTGATGTGATGGGTTTCAATTAAGCATTTGAGTAGATGATCTATGTTTTTGCACCGGTGAAAAGCTCGTCACTTTACTTGATCGGTTTGGTATGAATCGGGGTAAATTTATGTAGCATTTTCTGAATAAAAAACGAGTACAAACTTGCACCCGTGAAAAAACGAAGAAAATACACAGAAAAAAAAAAAAAAAAAGATCGACTGGGTTGGAGTGCTCATGTCCTAATTTCAGGCATTGTGTTTGAAAGGATGGGATCTCGACTCCGAGGCCGAAGTTCTTGGGGCCCCTATATGATGCCGAGTCCCGGGTCTAGGGTTGGTCGGGTGCTATGCGAGTCCTTACGGTTTTGGGGTTGCATGCCCCGGGTCCTCGGGTTGGGACAATGGGTCGCGAGTCGGGGCGGCCGAGGGTTCGACAACCATTGGAACTCTTTAGTATACTTTCTTGAACTCCAGCATGCCTACGTCAATAACAAAACTTTAGTTTCGTCAGTCATCGAAGTCTAAGCTTTACTTTCTTCCCTCGTGGCGGGCCTGGACGTGAATTAGCGGATCTTTCCGTCACAACACAGCGATGACGAACAGGTCCAAGACCACCTCTGCAAACATCATGGGCCTCGGTCCATTCACGCATTCATGGATCTCTTATCCGGTCCTTTGTCTTGACCTCATAAAATCACAGCACCAGTCATGGAAAAAGCAGTTCCAATCTCATCTCCCATTTGATGAGTACGATCCCAGCTTGCTAAGTCAAGACACTTTGACCATGGATTTGATCAACGTTTAGAACGTGATAGTCGATAAAGGTGGGCATATAATTAAGAATGGTAAAAGTAAACTCGAATTCCGAGGGCCGACGAGAATAATACAGTTGGATAATTTAGTCAATCTGATCACGAACGAGAGACCAAGGAACCTGACCAATTCCATTCTACGAAAAAACGAGTCAAGTCCCCTAAACTTTCGCCTCGCATGAGAAAAGATGGAAGCGGTAGAGTTGGCACCGACAAGGTCTTCAATAGCGATAACCAATATTAATGGCCATTGGCCAACATGTTTCAACCTAGGGATAGTTCACTCAAGACCTATATTTTAGATCATCTTGTCAATGCTGCTTTTCCAATTTCTTCCCAGAATCAACATCCCAGAGACATTTCATGGATGTCAGATGATATAACCCTCTCCCTCTCTCTCCCTCTCTCATCTTTTGATATCACATCCCAAGAACTGCCATCATAGCGATGTTGGGCGGCTAAATGAGTGGAAAAAAAGGGCTCAGTAACTTGTCAAAACTCAAAAGTAATTAAGGGTTTCGATCTAATTTGGTCAAACTTATGATTCTTATCCTGGTAAAGTCATATTGTACCTCTTAAAATCAGCCTTAGCTAAGCACGTACGGATTTAGGGTAAAATAAGCACGTACGGATTTAGGGTAAAATTGAGAACCCGACTAAACCAATTTTTTATGACTGATTTGATCTTAAATTTTCATAATTACTTATTTTAAAAAAAAGTGAAATATTTAAAAAAAAGTGAAACCGATACTATGTGGTTCAATTCTCGATTTCTATATAAAAATCAAACTAGATACCAGACCTATGTTGATTCAAAGTTAGCTGAGGACCTATGCTAATGTTATGGACATAATTTGAGTATAAAAATGACAAAAGGCATTCACTGTTTGAGATTAGCTCCAAATATGATAGATTTTTGTTTGAAGCCATTAGCCCTTGCATCTAAATTGCCTCATAAGCGATCATAGAGCAGCATTATTCCCAGTGTCTGTTGTGTCATCACTTGAGTAGTCACTGTGATCGGAAATAATCAATAGACTTGCAAGCCATATTTATCGCTGAAAATGAATTCAATCGACACATCTAAAGCTCATCTTGCTTCATGCCCACACTAGCAAAGTAGACAAGAAAGTCTCATCACCACACACACACACACTTATATGTAAGTATTAATGAAGCTTAGTGTTTTTAAGGATCGTTGCTATTGGCAAATGATGATTTTGTTATTGCGTTCATTTTAATTAACTAAAAATGAGACAAAAAAGAAGAAGAAAATTGATCTTTTCTTGAGTAGACCCTAGAATCGTTTGATAGGGTAGATTCCAGATTAAAAGGTATATTCTAAATTCCAAAAATTAGGGAACCGGTTCTGACAGGATAGATTCCAAATTGAAATTCCAAATTGAACCTGGATTGATCCTAAAATTGGTCACCCCTAATTAAGCATGCATCAAGAACTCACGCCATATCCTTAATATCAACCTCTTCCTAATGAAATGACCTGATAAATGATGCATGTTCTTCTCTGCTTTCTTACCAAGGTCAGTCAATTTATAGCACTTTCCATTCCTGTTTTGGGAATTTGACCTCCCTAGCCAGCAAAGGAAGTATGCCCTATGCTTTTTAATCACCTTTTCCTAAGAGCGCTAATGAGGAGGTTTCCCATTCTAACCACCGAGCGCATTATTCATCTGGTCCACTGGGCCTTCAAAGCAGCCGACGTGACTAGTGGTTAATCATGCTAAACACAACTTTGAGCATTGTAGGAGGCATCGACGTTGAATCTCTACCCTCTAGTTCGCCCTCGAAATCGCCAAAGTTTTGAGTGCAGTCCCTTCAAAGAGGTTGAAATTGCCCACAGACAATCATGCCATTTATAGAAATTGGTCTTAGCAAATTCTATAATGAACTTATATGCTGCCTCTCTATGTCTCTCTCTTGATGAAAGTGGTCTTAGCAACCTCAGCTGCAATTGAAGTATTCAGATTTGCCTTACATGCCTGTTGCCAGGCTAGATTATATTTCTACAATGCAGTAGGTAAATTCAATTGGCTGGTAAGTAATGCAAATTAAAGTTGATGATTTACAGAAAAGTTGGTTAGTTGTTAATAAAAATCAAATAAACATCGATGGGCGATTTAAATGAGAGCTGGTTAACCAAAATTTGTTGGTAATTTGTTGGGAGCAAAACTAGCTAGTCACATAAAAAAAGGGTTGGTAAAGTCGTGTAAGGACAAGTATATTCAAGGTGCTTGTAAAGAAGACAAAAAAAATGTTGACTACGTAGAGCTAATTGGTAATTCAACCGGGGTTAATTTGGTGCGTCACTTAAATAAGTGTTATAAGTTTATATAAGAGATAATAAATACAAAACATTGGAAAGAAAGACAGAAAAATTAATAAAAAATAAAAGTTGAAAAGTTGCAAATTCACAAAAAGGATTGATAATTCACTGAACTGGCGGTAAGTATACCAATATGTTATTGATAGACGAGGTGAACAGTAATTGTTTTGCAAATAATTTTTTATATTTAGTAACTCCGTAAATCTACAATACAAAAAAAAAAAAAAAGAAGAAGAAAAATTATTTTCTAGATGTCCACGGTTTTGTATTAATATAGAGAATTAATAGTTCAAATCTTATGGTAGCAACTGAGGTGAAGCAGTTCCTCCTAAAAACATATTGATTTTAGATACATAAATTAGGAGTATCGTAAATTTCAAGGCGTGTAAGTTAATTGTCTTGTCCGGAAAATATTGTGTGGCCTCTTCTTAGGACAACCTGAAGATTTGTACATTAACAGGTTTGTTTACTCCATATACTTTGAATCATTGTTAGGTTCGCCGCCAGTGTTGAAAGAACCATATAAACTCACCATTCAATGGTTGACATGTATGTTTGAAATTAGTCTTGCAATCAAATTCTTTTGTATGTTAACAATCCAATGACAAGTATGTAAATTATTTCTTATTCCAGTAGTGGGCCTAATTCTCTTGGAAATACATCTAAGGACTATAATATTTTCTTTAACCAATCATCAAAGTTTCAAAATAAAAACAAAAGTTAATCAAAGGATGGGGTGTATGTTTCTTGTGTATCGCTATATCAAAAATATAAGCCGAATTCATTCATGTTCATAAAACTCCTCCCTCAAATCCAACCCTTATAATAGCTCAATTCGCAAATAAGGGTGTATATTCGTGTGAGCATTAGGTATAAAAGGTATAAGTGTAGTTGATATTAGATGTGTATAAACATAAATTTTATCAAGTATACAATGCTTTTAGAATAGATATAAACCTATCAAAATGGGTCATAAATCCATTTTTTAATCCATATATGATGGGCCGAGTTATTATATGGGTTGGTTATATTCAATAAAGGGGTTACAACTTACTTAGATTCAACTCACCTCTATGACTCTCTTCTCTCTCTCTCTCTCTCTCGCTCTCGCTCCCCCTCCCCCCTCATTTGATCTCGTGTTCACTTACTTTACACTCTCACCTTCATTTGGGTATAATTTTTCCTAAATTTAGTTAAATATGGAAGTGTTCTAAAAATATGGATTGGGTTAGGATGATTGAGTATTCGTCTGGTTAGGTATGGGTCACTAGATTTGCATTGTATGTAAATATGTCAAAATTGATTAAATGGGTCTATTTCAATCAGATAATTTTGATTGGACTCAAATTTGATACGACCCACCAATTTGATAGGTCTAAATAAATATGACTTGATAAGCATCCTAAAACTTACTTGTCCTCCATATATAATAATACCAACCTTATAACATTCACAACCATATTGATTTTTTCAAGTTGCACAGTGTAGAACTCTAACAGACACATGCCAATGTTGGTACCAAAGGTTGAATATAGAGATTCATCGTCGTGTTGATTGGATATTCCTTTCAATTGCATAGTTGACTTCCACATATCGATATCTTAGCACCTAAGTTTAGATTCATCAATGATGATATCTTTTATCCCTCCCCTCTCACCTATAAATAACAAGATTTATGTAGGATATACAAATCGGATGATAAGAATTTAAACGTATAGTTTGTACTATACAACTTCATACATGAGTCATATTCCGTTGATTGAACCCACACAACCCCAGTTGAAGAAGAACATCATCATCTTTACGAGACAATTGGTTTCTGAGAAATGACCCATCATGCCCTAGACAGCAAATTCATGCGGAAAACGAAATTCTAACTTCGACATCCATCATCTATATCCGCCTTACTACTTCTCTATGTTCGAAAAGATCATCAAACAGTTTTTCTGGTTTAACCATTCCATTTCTGTCGTCATACAAACAAAATTCCAATCAGAGGCCAACACC
This sequence comes from Eucalyptus virginea, assembly GCA_014182375.1. NCBI lineage: Eukaryota > Viridiplantae > Streptophyta > Magnoliopsida > Myrtales > Myrtaceae > Eucalyptus > Eucalyptus virginea. The sequence goes on along the minus strand of CM024522.1, from coordinate 21,600,589 downwards.
CCAAAGCATGAAAGCAAGCCCGAAATGAAAACCAAGAAAAGAAAAAGCATAACCTCAGTCATCCACATCCTCTCCAATCCAAGATGATCAATCCCCGAGAGTTTTGATCATAAGAAACGAATTAAGCCTTCATCAAGTGATGATGCACCAAAACCTAATTTCATTTAGCAGTGTCTTCCCCATTTGAATAAATGAGATAGACTCGAGATCTCGATCATTGTTGTCGGTCTCTATTGATTCTCGGTCATCACTATCCTTTTGTGGAAGCTCCGGTGGCAGCCACAGGCCGCGCAAATGAGGGCGGTGGCGGTGCCTTCCTCACCGCGAGCCATGAACTCCCGGCAACCATCCACCGCGTGACCTCCGATCGATTCCGCTTGGTTCTTCTCGCACTCCCCGTACCTTATTGTCTCCCCTCTCCTTCGTGAGCTCGCCGACGACCCTTTTACGGCCACAACTCGAACCCTCTTCATCTCCTTACCTACCGTGTGTAGAAAGAGATTGAGATAGCCCTAACTTGGGCTTAAAAGATAGAGGTACCGGGGGGTTTTTATAGCACACACCATGTGCGGAGGAGATCATTGACCAAAGATCTTTGTAGAGTTGATGTTTTCTCTTTAGTGGGTAAGCCCTAGAAGAATGAAGGTCGTTGGGGAAGGCTTTGGGTCATCCAAAGTCCGACCGCCCGCTGATTTCATCCCTGTCACAGAAGACAGAATTATTGTTCCTCATGTAAAGCGAAACCCTCTTCAAGCAAATTAATGATTGATTAGTAGGTAACAATCTGCTTTGCCATTCGAACAGCTTGCGCAGAAAAGATGTGTGGAAATCCAATTAGACGCGTTGTGTGTGTGTATGTATATTATACATAGCTTTTCTTTATGCCTTCAGGTTAATGGACCAGCTCATTAATTTGGGAAGGGGGGGTGGGGGTGTTAAATCTCGATTAAGGTGGCCCCTGAACTCCTGCAAAAGAGAGAGACTTGTGGGGTTCATTGAAACGATGTCATTAGCGGTTGTCTCTGCTTAATCTTGCCTGACGTGATACCCGGTTTCATGATCTGTTCCATCATCGTATTCTTGGGATTTGCATGCAAGCTGGTCACGACTCGACTCGACCATCATTCAGCAACCCTCCCCACGAAAGAAAGAAGAAAGAGTGCCGTATCTTAAGCCGTTCAAGAACCGACGACAAGCCCAGCCCAAAAGCCAACGTCTAGTTCCTAAGCCTCTCGAGCCCATCGCAAGTGAGAAAATCCATCATTCGCATCGGCCAAACTCCAAGCCCTGGACCTGATAAACTTGCAGTCCTGGGAAAATCTTGCTTGAAATCTGCATGCGAGGGTTAATATAGCTGCCAAGAACGTGCGCGTAATAAGAACCTAATTGTTCTAAGTATTAGAGATGTAAACCTCTGTTGTAGCAATCAAATATTCTTGCGAAGTAATGTCGCATGTATGTTCTCGTTCATCTTGCCTATGGCAAATGTCAAAGCAAGCGTGGCATTATACCAAAGACCAGTCATCAATGCCTCCAAGTACAAGTTAGCTTCTTCTTCTTCTTTAGTCAAAATTGAGCGCTAGCGATGCCGCCATTCCCCATTTCTTTCTTCAAAGAATTCTAGAAGGAATACCCTTATGTTTGGTTGATGTGATGCGACCAATTTTGATTTCATAATACATGTGAACTTTTCTTAAAAATAAAAAACGCTCGAATTTAGGGCTACTAGCATGGGTCACTTAATTGATTTGTAGAGCTTGTAGGGTATTTCACGAGTCTAAAAGTAGTCAGGTTTGTATGCCCTTTCCCCGGGTTATAAAAAAGAAAATGAAGTGCCAAACTTGATTCTGTCCTTCGAATACTAAAATTATTGGACTTTTTTAGGATTTTAGTCTAACTTATTTGTCGTCCGTAATTTCCTCAGCCCCATATATAAAAGAATAACACGATAAATAAATTAAAGGGTAAGGCACGCCAGGATTGATATGCGACCGATAGAGGCATGGATCGGATCGAGCTCGAGACAAATATTTAACTCCAAAAAGATAATTCAAGCTTTCATTGGCGCAATACTTTAGACTAGCCCACACGGTTTTGAGTGGACGGCCGTATCTATCCAAATCCTCTAATTCCCTGTCTACTCATATCGACAATTGTTAAATTCCAATGTCAACTTTCGTCGTACGGCGTGAGCATTTCCTAGGTAATTTCGGGAATCAATATGATATTGAGCATGCGAGTAAGATATGGAGTTCGCATCACTTTCGATGGAGTTTCATGAGATCTTTCAACAGACAAGAACTGAGTTGGAAGACAGTATATTTAATTGGGTGCACTTCGTTTTCATTGCGTTGTCGGGTGTTCTTATTATGAAAAATCAAGGGAAGGAATCAACAGAGTCTTCTGCCTTCCTGTAGCTCTCTCGTGGAGGTGCGATGAAATCTATTATTTTCCCAATGAGTAATTTGCTAAATGGGTTACTTTCGTTCTATTGTATTTAATTGGAAAAGCATGCTAATGTAATTAATTTAAAGTTCCTATCTATCTTATTCATCGGAGTTTTTCTTGTGACAAAATACCTTTCATTGAAAATCATTCTTGATTTTATTAGAGGAAATGGTTTTGTGTTGACTCCGGACAGAAGATATCCAACCATATGAAAAAAATCAATAGAATTACTTCTAACCAAATTATACAAACACAAGTTAAGCCAGAATTTAATTAGTGACGAGACTTGAAAAGTATGGCTATTACGAGCCAAGCAAACGTAAACAAACTCTGCCATAATTTAATTGACGGCAAAATTTTGAATATGCCAAGACAAAAAAACTTGTAGGAGTATAATCAATAACGTGATTTTGGGAAAATAAAGGTACAGTGTAGAAAAGTAAATATACTTAAAATATGTTAAATTTTGTTTAATTTGTGTGGGGTGCGGGAAAAGTACAAAAAAAGTCATAAAATTATTGCATTGGTACCAATTTATTCCATAAACTTTTCAATTGGACAAATTTAGTCATAAACCTTTTAATATTAATCAATTCAATTCATCCGGCCAATTTTGCCTAGGTCGCGTTTGACATGGCAATTTTTAATTATTTTTTAATTATTTTTTAATTATTTTTTCTTTTTCTTTTCTTTTCCAATGGTGGCCGGCGAGGGTCGCAGCCTTTGCCCGGCCTCTCCCAAGGCCGCCGGCTTCGCCCGGATCAGGGCAAGGCTAGCCTCACCCGTAGCTGGCGAGGCCATGGCGGCCATCGCTAGGGCGGAGGCGAGGGCTGCGAAGCCCTCGCTAGCTGCCGACGTGGGTTGTGGCCCTCACTCGGCCTTGCCCAAGGCCGCAGGCAAGGCGGCTTAGGCAAGATTTGGGCGAGGCCAGCCTCGCCTTGGCCTTGCCACGGGCGAAGGTGGTGGGCGGAGGTGGCCATCGCTAGCATGCCGGCCTAGCGATGGCCGCCTTTGCCCGCGGCAAGGCTAGGGCGAGGCTAGCCTCGCCTAGGTTTAGGCTAAGCTGCCTTGCCCATGGCCTCGGACGAGGCCAAGCAAGGGCCGTGACCCTCGCTGGTGGCTGGCAAGGGCTTCGCGGCCCTCACCTTCGCCCTGGCGAGGGCTTCGTGGCCCTCGCCTTCCCCTTGGCGATGGCCGCCATGGCCTGCCAGCCACTGTGGGTGAGGTTGGCCTCGTCGGCGGCAGGCGGGGGCTTCGCGGCCACCACTGGAAAAGAAAAGGAAAAAGAAAAAAATTAATAAAAAATTTAAAAAAAATCATAAAAAATCATAAAAATTGCCATGTCAGCGTCCGGCCGACGTCCACGTTAGCGTTGGCCGGTCAAAATTGGCCGGATGGATTGAATTGATATCAATATTAAAAGGTTTAGGACTAAATTGATTCAATTGAAAAGTTTAGAATTAAATTGGTACCAATGTAATAGGTTTAGGACTTTTTTAGTATTTTTTCCTGTGGGGTGTTCTCATTGAATGATTAATGGTATTTATAATGGTAGTGTAGGAACTGCTCCTTAGCGGTTTTTAGCATTTGCACTCTTCTCAAGCTATTTCCATCGATTGCCTCTATGGTCCTTTCTTCCCGAAAGTCTTGTATCCATGCATTTACGATCTCTCAACCTTGTCTTTTAACGGTAGTGTGAAAACTGCCCCATGGTCATACCTCCGAGTGATCATTCTTCTGTTCTTTCATTCCAAAAATCTTGTGCCTGCATTCTCACGATCTCATAATTCGGTTCTCAAGCGGTGGTTCTCTCGAAATATTCACGTAAGTTGCTCCACGATCTTAACTGCCCGGTACAGCTTGCATTCATACCCATTATACTTCTTATGCCAATATGCTTGTAAGCTGTCTCATCGTTTTAATCACTTTGTCCTCCAGCAGCCCTAAACCTCGCATTGTACCTCAATGCTCCTTATGTGTTTAACGAATGGTACACGGTCTCCCGAGTCATTGAAACACATCGTTGATGTATCGATAACTGATTGGTTATTATTCATCGACATGTATCATCAATATATGCCAACATTGACAGCTAATATCAATAAGGTCGTCAATAACAATGTCACATGTATGGTGATATCATGATTACCCAAATTCATATATTTGTCATGTGCTTGCCTATGTTGTTAATTATTATTATTTATTAATATTAATATTATTTTGTGTAAACACTACCATTCTATTATTTTTTGGCTAATCTATGCTATATACAATGCGAGCTTTCTTATGAATTTTTATTGGATCTATTGCTCGTGTAAATATCCTTTTTTTTTTTTGCACATTCCTTGTCGAATGGATAATAAGTGTCCTTCGAGATAGCCGTATAGCTGAATTCATCCCTATGTTATTTATCCAGTAGTGACTGTGCAGAAAGTTTAATAGTGACCCGACGCTTGATATTACCAACCAAGTATTTTTCGAAGAGATAATGGGAGTGACTACTGCTGCACCCATTCCGAACATCCTGCTCTTCTATCGGAGTAAGGTAATGGTCATCATGCCCTTACACTGTGCCTCAACATGGAGATGTTCAGTGGAAGTACAGACATATTAAAAAGTTGGGAGACTTTATTGATGTTTTGGAGTGAAGCGCCAAAGCACTTCGTGGAGTAAAGCTTTTTGTGCAGTACATTTTTGTCACCTATGGTTTCCCCATCAAGAGCAAATCCTAATGGTATGTCTGGTTAGTGGTCGTAATAATAATCACCCTTTTTTCGGGATGCACTTTTGGTATATTGATCAAAACATTTGTTAAGATGCTCATATAAATTATGTTAAAAAAATTTATTATCAGTAAATTGATGTGATTTAGAACAATTTTAATATCTTCCAATTAATTCATAACTTAGTAACTTAAATTTTGAGTAACAATGAGTCTAATTAGATATATTCATATGTTCGAAGTTGAGTTTGCTCTTTGATGATCTTCTCACGTGAAAGATATGGAATTTTTGCCGAGCGCTAGGTCGATGGACTCCGATCTAGACTTCTAATAATAACACAATAATACTAATAATTTGAAAAGAAAAACAAGATCGAGATCGTTTTCTCAAACTCTGTCGTGATCGATCGTCGTGTGAACGTAGACGGTGGAGATATTTGACAATCACACGGTCAAATCCACCCAAAAGGGATGGCCCTTTTTCTGGGTGCTTATTCAGCCGAATCTTCCAATTTCCACCCGTGGAATTCCGGCTTTAATCTATATTTATTTATTAAATTAATATGTTGTTTTTTTTTTCCTTTTTCTGTTCTTCTATTTTTTGAAGAAAAAACGGTTTTATTTATCCCCATTCGCACGCAATGGACGACTTGCCCTCGCATTTAGAAGCGGACGTCGCCTGTCTTTTCAATGTCGTTCTTTCCTCCTACACAAATTCACACGCATGCTGAACTCGCCCACATTCATATTTTTAGGTGTTTTTCTGCACGAATTGGCCATTGACTAGTCCACTGATGAATTTCTTGAGGCATTCTAGAAAGGGTCTAATTTCAAAAATATTACAGTCATCTATGTCTCGAGAATATGCAAAACGCCTTCACAATAAAGACTTTCTTCGTTTAGCAATTTCACAAGTGCTTTAATGACACTTTTCAAAAAAATTATAACCATGAATAGCTGTGTAAGAGGTTGTATATGCAATCCCTGTGTTGGTTGCATGGTGTGTTTAATTTTCAATTAGCATTATCGTTTAAATATAATAGGTATTATCGGTTCTATGTTAGTGTAAACTTTTTATGATGCATAGGTTGTATACCAGATAGTAATCGTGTGCCATTTGGATTACACAAAAGTAAGGATATTTTTTAAATCTATTATTATTTGTGTGTTTACCAAGTAATGTAATAGGATATTGGAATTTTTTTTTATTTGGTCTGCTTCTGGTGTACTGATGTACCCACAATTGATAGTTGTTTGATTGGCATGCAAAAGGGTTTGCCTACATTATTATCTTTAATTACACATATCAATCATCTAATGGTGAGTTCGAAGAAATTTTTTTCACATCGGCGGTTAATCTAACGATTATTCTACTATAAAACTTATCTTATCTACACGAACAAACTTAGCATGAGGGTTTATTTGGAATGATTTTTACTTGTTGCATTTGCCTTTTCAGTCAGATCTGGCAGGCATTTCGGCTTTTTTTGTTTAATATTAAGCAACTAAATCTTTAACAGCACAAAGATGCGGACACGTAAATTTACATATGAATTCTTTCATAATTTTTACAAAAATCTAAGCTATTCTATTAGTGACAAAGCAAAAAAGTTGTTTTTCTCGTTTTTATGAGTCCAAAATGAAGAGACGACAGATCGTATGATGACGACTCAGAATAAAAGTAAAACAAAAGGAGAATTGAATCTCCATCGGATGAAGGGAACTTGTCAAACTAGAAAATTGAATCCGTCCAGAGGTTTAACCTAAGTCAATGAAGTGCGATTAGGGTTGATTAAAGTGCTTTTATAAGTTCGTCATTTTCTACACTTTAACCAATAATTTTAGCCAAAACCTCGAATGGGTAATCTGCGCTAGGAATCTTGGTATGAAGACCCATCAACATCTTCTCCATCCTAATCATTACTCCACATGAAAATAAAACTTATACGAATGTGCAAACTGAGTTTTCTTGAAGATACATGCACTGTTCTCTTCATGATGATGTCAGTGATCAAGTGCCTAAAAAATTTTAAACTTATTATACGGACAATCAATTTAGTTCTAAACTTTACAATTTTATTAATATAATCCTAAACCTACGTGTGAAATTCCGAAGTAGTCTTTATGACCAATTGTTGCTAGGAATTGCTCACGTGGTGCCAACCGTTCTAGGTGACTGCCAACGTGGATGACTTGTGGATCGCTACATCTTTCTGGCCAAGGTTTGGAGCTACATGGGGCAAAATCAAGAAGTTTATGACTGAATTGATATCAGCACAATAAGTTTAAGATTGAATCGGTAAATTTTCCACTGGTGACTTGTAAATGAAGAATGATTAGGGTGAATGAAACCTTTGATATACACATCATTAGGTACTTCAATGCACGAGACATATTGCACGATACCCGGAATCATCACCCCAACAGAATACTCATCGACATCAAAATCATGAGGACTCGAGTCAAACGAGTGCGTCCCCAGAGTCCCACCAAAGAGTTAAAAGATCCTGATCAGCATACGGCAATGATGTATGATGCTGCACCGAATAGATATAGAATAATAAGCCGTGTGCTTATTCTTTCCTACGCATCGTCGGTCTTTGGAAGATCTAATTAGCTGTCTCGCATGTTATAGGGCCATGTTGCACTTATATGAAAACTCATATTGTTGCGGTGGATGAACTTGTCCATCTTTCTGGCCATTCTGGTAATTATAAATGCTCAATTTGCAGATGGGGCATAGTTTTTACAGGGGAAAATGGAGGTTGGGGAGAAGGTTCATGCAGCATGGAGTGATTATCAAGGAATTGCGCGCAAGAATAAGAATGGAAATTAGGTGATTGCTCGAAAGATGTTTGTCTCCATTCTCCTTCTCATCTGTACTCTATATCTAACGCCGGTGCCTACATTTTTGAATGCCCTTTGAACGATAGGTGGTCACGGCGCAACTCGATTATTGTAAGGGAGGCTGGTCCCTTTCGACAAAAGAATTGTATCTTACTTGTCTCGTCTAATCGTTCGAGACTAGGACAGATGAGAAAAAACGCGACGAACAACATGTGTGAGCGAATTGCTTCGACGGGATATCGAAAGAGATAGAGAAAACGACGTGGGACGGGAGAGGGGGATGTCGGAGGATGAATTCATGGTAAAAAAGAGCTTGATGGGCGCGATTTGAGAGCCCGCCGTCCGTGGAGGAAGGGGTAAAATGAAAGAAACTTCTTTTCACGTGGAAAGACGATAAACCGTGAAAATAGGGGGGATTGCGAAGCGGAATTCAAACATAGTTAACTCACGAGCAAGCCAGCCAGTTCTTCCAAAAAGTCAAATCTTTCCTTTCACTCAGAGGACGCGGATACACGTAGGATTCTTGTCGTACTATTAAATTTAGGGTCTTCTTTATTTCACCTGTCAACTTTATCTTTTTTCTCTATTGGTGAAGTTAATAATGTTCTCGTGACTCCGTCCATCCACAACGCGTTTGGAAGAATAAAAGCGAGGCATGGCAGTGGAGGTCCTAATTCGCATGAGACCGCTTCGCATGGAAGTTTCGTTTCTCATGGCTAACCTTAGCTGGTATGAAACCCACGTTATTTGTCTATTTCAAACAGGTCGGCATGGGTCTGAAAACAAAGTCTTTGTTCCCTCATGGAGTTCACGCCAATTCCCTTCTCTTCTTTTCTTTTTTCCTATATAATCGGAAAAAAATTCACCTTAAATAGGCAAAATGCAATAAAATAAAATAAAATAAAATACATGGACTATGTTTTTCCTTCAACGGTTTGATCGGGGCCAGAGGAAACTTCACTTATGTGTCTGAGTCACAACCATGTAGTTAAATATCATCCACCGTCACATGTAGTTAATTACGCATGTGATGATGTTTGTAATAAATAGCCTTTTCGAGATTAGTACGGGTCAAAATCTAGGTAATGCCTTTGATACGAGATCGTTTCACCTAACGTATCGAAGTCACATGAACATCCTATGTGTAATAACTCAAAACACATATTATCATCTAAGTAATAAACCGATATTTCGTTCAAGCCAAAGAAAGAAGAAATCTCACCTCACCCCTCATGCTTAAGCCAAAGAAAGAAGAAAAATAAAATAAAATAAACGGACACCCATCACGTCATGTTCCTCCTTTTCCTCAATTCGCAAATGGGATTCGTAAATTTACTAATCTGGGTAAAGCTATTAATGCTAATACCAATATATTAAATTGGCATGCATATAAAGTCGTGGGCTACAGAAGGGCAAAACACATTAAAAATTCCAGCCTGGTAAGTAATCTCATAAAATAAATTGTTGATGTGAACAGTACGCAATCATAAATGTCTCGATCCTAATCGAAGTTCTAGACGTCTACCCAAAAAATTGAAGGGAAAAAAAAAAAAGAAGAAGAGGAAATATAATTCAATTTCCTTGCGCGTGTTACCATTAAATTGACCGACTACTAGGGCTAGCCCCCGCCTCACGGTTCGTTGGGTTTTTAACTTTCCCCGGTCGTCTTCTTGAAATATTCTTCGTTCTAATAATGGCGATCCGGTCGACCTACAATCTGCTCCCCATCTCCCTCCCCCTGCCATCAAAACCCGATACGAAAATCAAAGACGTAAACTTTCCATTTTAACCACATCCCTCTCTCTCTCTTTCTCTCTCTCTCTCTAGAGGCGAAAGCCGACCTCTCAACTGATGATAATCTCTCCGCTCCGTGCGCTTCCGACAGGACGGCGCTGAGGATCCCGTGGGATCTCTCGAAGCAACCCGACCAAGAACTCGCGCGAGTCCCAGAAAAGCCGCTGACACGTTCTTTTCTCAGCCTCTCCCATCTCGATTAGGTGGACTCTCAACCTCTGGTGAATCGGATACACTGCATGCACGGCGTTGAATTCCTCCCCCCCAGCGAGGGTCGGTTCTCTCTGTCGCCGGGTGGGAGGTCCCATTCCGCCTGTGAGGATTTTTTCAGCGCCTGTCATCGAGAGTTCCGTTGAACACTGCCCTCGCTCTCAATCGCGCTCTGCTTTTTTGCTTCCAGCTGAATAAAGAGATCGGGGGTGATGGGGTTAAATTGATGGGCTCGCCAAGGTGGGTTCTTCTCAACAACCCGTTTGATTTGGTGAGGATGGGTCATCGAAACGGGGGTGTGTACCGGAATCTGGTTCTGTTTGCTGGGTCTTTCTGGGTCTACTTCACGTCCCTGTTCGGTACTCTGTTCTGGGTTGTCAACAGGTTCCTGAGGTAACAGAGTTGTGAGTTTTATGGTTTCCCTTTGATTTTCGATTCTGGGCCTAGTCGGTTTAACTCTGTTTTTTGTTTGTTCGTCGTTACTTGTTAGACACAAAGAACGCGGGATCCCTCACGAGGAATTGAATGAAAATCCCGATCCCGGAGGATCAATTGCTGCCGCCACTCATGTTCCGGAAGGTAACGGCCCAATTAGTTCAGGTACAGAGGAAGCAGCGGATGATGTTGCCGAATGCGAGGGTTCGTCGCTTGATAAAATCACTCAAGAAAGCCCACCGAAGTTCTTGTCATTCAAGTTTCGGACTTTTGAAGAATTCGCTAAGGACAGTGCAAGTGGCGCCAATTCCACTTTCCGGGGAAAGAATCTCCCGTATGAATCGCTTTCCGAGGAGAATCTCAGAGAGGAAACAGAGGATTTGAGTTCCCCTGTGGAGGACTCGAGTATTGATTCCAGAATAGATTCTTTTTCTGACAAATTCAATTGTGCGTTCGAGTTTTCGCCCAGAAAAGGCGCTATCAAAGAGATAGAGGAACCAGAATTTGTTCATGAAGAAAAATCGATCTTGCACAGGAGAACTTCAACACGGAAAACAGAGCATGGATCAAGGAGGGCTTTCATTCGCAGGAAGAGGTACTAAAGGAGCTCAAGAGCAATTTGATTGATGATAAAGATGCTTATGAGAAATTCCAGTTCCTTTTAGATAGAGACTTGCTTTTTTCGGACACGGACTCTGACTCCATGAGCTCAAGCCATGATTTCTCGGTTATGAGCCGCTTATTGGATTCCAACAGCGATGATTTCTTTTCAGAGAGAGATCTCGACGAGGTTCATGAGCATCAAGATGGGAACGTTGCCGACAGCGATGCCGATGATGAAGACGAGGAAGAGCTCGAACATTCCGAGAAACGACCACATGACAAGGACTGCGAAAGTTCCAAGCTTGAAGAGTTGGAAGGCAAAGAGGGCGCAGAGGATAAGAGCTACGACAAACCCGGTTCAGCGGACCACTCTGAATTGGACGGCGAGGGCTCGAATTGCGACCTCCTGTGGGAGCATCAGGACTTGATAGAGCAGCTCAGGATGGAGCTGAAGAAGGTCAGAGCCACCGGCCTGCCGACGATCCTCGAAGACTGCGAGTCCCCCAAAATCACGGACGACTTGAAGCCGTGGAAGATCGACGACAAGTTCCAGCGGGAAGAGAAGATGGGCGAGCTCCACAAGATTTACCGGAGCTACCGCGAGCGGATGCGCAAGTTCGACATCTTGAATTACCAGAAGATGTACGCACTAGGTCAGTCTGCTAGCTCTTCAATAGTAGTAACCATCTTGAGATTTCATTCTTCTCTAGGTAAAAAAAAAAAAAAAATCAAGTAGTTTCACAAATTATCATAGCTGGGGTTGATTCTGAGAAAGTGTATGGTCATAATAATGGGGGCCAAAACCATGCCACCGATTCAGTCCATTCTCAATCGATTGGCATGAATTACCCTCCCAACCAACTTTCAGAAGTCTAATATAAGTTAAAGTATTGAAGGACCCACCCGATCTGATTAGCCAGGGGGCACTGGGAAAAGCACGACACCTTTCGGATCACAGACATTATGATGACAGTCACGTTATGTAGTCACGCTATGTAGGTACGATGAGAAAGGAATCGATGTTTTATTTAGCATTTGTTAGGAAACCCTGCACATGCATATGATACATCAGTATAAGAGAGCACTCATTGGCCCATCAGATCGGATGGCCTTTCTGTCGATGCTGCCAGTGGATCTTCGATCCTTTGCCCAAACCTAATGATTTTTCGTATGAGCTTTGATGCAAAAGCTTTACTTTAGAGACGTATGATGAGTAAGACGCGCCATTTCATGTACCCTGGATCTTTTCTGTTCCTTTTTTTATTTGCACAAAAGAATTATGGTTAGTTAAAGGTGCACATCAGTCTGCTCTTTTGCAATTAAAGCTACCCGAAAGTTCTCTGCTTTGGACCATCTCACGGGGAACCGCTTTCTCCTCTGCTCCTTAAATTAACTTGCAAAATTCAACGGTTCCTAAAAAGTTCCCGCGTCGGATGAATGACTTTTACGGCCACAACCGTTCAAAAGTCCGACTTTACCTTTTCCTAGGACGATTTTTTAGTCATCAGCCCATTCAACTGTCTGGTCTTCTTTGTTGTTTGACGCACACGTATAGTTGATCAATGGGTCAGACTTGAGAACCTACTTGTTTGGCATCCTGCAGGTTTTCTACGGTCAAAGGACCCGCTTAAGTCGCTCTCGAGCCACAATTCTACGGGCCCGGCAATCGCTTCCCTTCTGTCACAGAGCTTTAAGTTGTGCAAGGAGAAGAAATCTGAAAATGACCCGACAATGAAGTTCGTTAGAGAACTGCATAACGATTTGGAGATAGTGTACGTTGGGCAATTGTGCCTCTCTTGGGAATTTCTTCACTGGCAATATGTGAGGGCTCTAGAGCTATGGGATTCGGACCAGTATAATGTGCGCCGATACAACGAAGTGGCAGGAGAATTTCAACAGTTACAAGTGCTCATGCAGAGATTTCTGGAGAATGAACAATTTGAAGGCCCGAGGGTGCAATATTTCGTCAAGACTCGATGCCTTCAGCGCAATCTCCTGCAGGTCCCTGTAATTAGAGGTCAGCAATAGCTACTTTTGTTATTATCGATCCATTTTGACAATAATTTTGTTTGAAATAGTTGGTTTCTCATTACAGGGAAATAATACTTACTATAAGTTAATTTTGAAATGCAGAGGACAGTTTGAAAAACAAAAGGATGGCGAGATTAAAAGGGAAAGGTGACTATGCCATCAATAGCGACGAGCTGATAGAGATCTTAGAAGAGTCTATAAGAATATTTTGGCGATTCATCCGAGCAGACAAAGACTCGAGCGCTGCTGCTCAAAAGATTCGAAAGAAGAGCCAACCAGAACTTCAGAATCCAGCAGATTTGGAACTGTTAACACAGGTCCAAGCCATGCTTCAAAAGGTTAGGCATTTATGCATTATTGCAGTCCTATAGATTCTTGGTTTTCGCCCTCCAATCTCATCCAACAGCAGTACTGTTTTCTAATCTGGAATTTACTGAACTCAGAAAGAGAAGAAACTGAAGGAGCTCTTGAGGGGTGGAAACTGCGTGTTGCGAAAGTTTCAAAAGCATCAAGAAGAGACCTCAGACCAAGTCCTGTGCTTTTTTTCTCAAGTGGACATGAGGCTAGTGAGGAGGGTGTTGAACATGTCAAGATTAACGTCTGACCAATTAATTTGGTGTAGCAGCAAGTTGAGCAAGATCGTGTTTGTTCACCGGAAACTACACATAGAGCCCTCGTTTTCACTTTTCCCATGTTGATGTATATAGCAGCATAGCAATTTGTTACACTTTTGTAGCTAGATCTCTGATTAGTTGGGCATAAGTTAGAACAGTCTTCTTGAGAAATTTTTTACCCCATGTACATCTTCTGTAAAGGGCAATTAGAAAGGAAATTTGTTCTATTGAGAGGAGAAAATTGGTCAAAAGCGGCGTGCTTTTTGGACCTCCCCGAGAGGGGAAAAAAAAAAACGAAGCAATAATCTTCTCCTGTCAAAAGCAGGTCGTTCAAAGTCAGCCTTGTTCTATTGGAAAGGTGAACTATCTGGTATTTGGATGAGGTCTTGAGTGAAAAATGGCTATGCTCCTAGAGTTGTTGGACGGAACAGTTTAATCATGATTCTTGCCAAGGCTTTCAGCTTCCAAAAAGGATTGTCGTATCTAAGACAATAATCTTACACGGTTGAAGTCACTTGGTGCGTATTGAGCTCGACCAGGAAACCTTAGCGCTCGAATTTGAGCACGACCGGGAAACCTTTGCGCTCGAATATCAATAGCTTTTGTAGATTCGATTTTATTGGTGATGGAGTATATTAGTCTCCTCTAATCTAGTGATGAAGTTTACACTCAGTTTGTATCCAGCAGCATGTAGCATTGTAACCTCAGCCAGAGAATTGTTTTGTCAGTCAATAGCAGCACAAAGTCCAAGGTTGATGCTGCAAAGCCAAGGCACATCGCTTTTCGATTTCCTCAGCCGTTTGATCTGACCATGCTCTTCTTCTCCATAACGAACTTATCCAGTTCTGGTCATGCTCTCGCCCCTCGTGTCTGTCGCGCAGCTGAGCAGTCCCTTGATGAGTGATGAACTTTTTCTGATAAACTTCGGTGATGCATGCTGCTCGTTCTCATAAGTACTCTCGGTGTGGCTATTACCGGAACTTCCTCAATGCCTTTTTATTAAATGAATTTGCAGGGATGAGACTCAAACGTCACGGCCTCAGCCTCATATTTCACTTCCTTCTTTTCCCAGTAAGTTAGGTGATACTGACGAAGGACCATGCCAACATCAGTGTGCTAAGGTTCTCTTAATTTCATCTTTTATTCGATCTCTCAACAGCACATGCATGAACTTATTTATCTATTTTTTAATTTTTATATCTGGACCTAGAAAATTCGATATCTTAATGTCTATTCTGAATGCTCAAAAGAGGAGTCTGAATGCACGATTTTCTGACAGTTTTCTTGCCTTAATACTCTTTCTGGTTCTTCACGGTTTACTTCTGTTCTAAAGTTGCTTGTCATCTGATACTGAGCAAAGTGTAATAAGGAGATAACAAAGAGAAGAAGACTTAAAAACGCATTACTTGGAATATAATGTCACTAACAAGTGTAATAGGAGCCTAAGATACTGTACATAAAACAGCATAGATGGATGACAATTTTTCCTGAGATAAGCTCCAAAGTATTTGGCCCAAAAACAAAAAAAAAGCAGTGCCTCTACTTATGACGCTTCCCCAATCGATCAATTGTAGCATTTGTTTGTTGAGAAAGCAGTGGACATCTCACTAGGACATGGAGGCGAGTCCCAGGGCATGTTAGAAGGCAAGCTGAAGGGAAAGCCCATCGATCGTGTGGTCGCTGGCCACTGGTTATTCGCATGGACTATACCAGGATTCTTCTTCAGTCCGGCTGCCTCCTCTTCCCCACCAATGTTTCCTTGCATCTCCTGGGGCAGACCAATTGAGAAGCCGCTGAATTGATGCGACCCTTCGAAGCTTATGCTCTCAGAGGCCTTGTTGACCTCCCCACCCATCAAGGCAGGGCACATGAGCATAGGGGATGTGTCAGCCGTGCACCTGGTGGGTCCTGGCGGCATATCAAGGGGCGAGAAGACGAAGGCGCTGGGAGGTCGCTGTTTGAGATGGTGAGAGTTGAGGCTTTAGACACCGGGGGGTATAGCATGGGCCTGTAGGATTGGACGTCCATGGAATTGAAGCTAACAGAATTTGGATGGTGGATGGCTGATCCAATCTCTGTGGTGCAGGAAATATTCTCTGAGCTGAACTGAGAGTACTGTGCACCATGGCCTAGCAGATCAGACCCAATAGGTTCGGGTAGCTGAGTGACCCAGGAGTGCGATAGAGCTCTCTGTGCCATTGAATTGGTTTTCTTGAATATCCTGCAGATAGCCCATGAGTCCTGCAGTTTCAATATATGTTCAAATTACTTGTTAGTATTTTAGTTTTAATTTAAAAGTAAGGCTAGTGAAATTGCGATTTCTTTTTGGTGTATAATACATTTGGAGCGATGTTCTTGTCCAAGAACTTCTTGGGAGGAGCCGAGTCGGTGATGGAAGGGAGGCGGAACTCGTGCATCATCCAGTCGGTTTTCATGCCTTTGGCTGCTCGGCCTCTGTAGAACACAAGGGACTTCTTGAGGCCAATGCACTTGGTACCGTCTGAGGAGTAGATAGGCCTGTCAGTCCCGGTCGCCTTCCAGAACCCGGATCCAGTAACTCTGTTTGGGCGCGCGCTGTTCCTATATTTGCGGTCTCTAGGGCAGTAGAAGTACCACTCTTTCTCCCCGGTAGTTGCCAATTCTGCTTCAAGAAAATTGACGAGATGGGGAAAAAACACTGCTTAAGCTTAACTACTAGAGGAGAACCAACCTGAATAAGGTGTCTAAAGGCTTCAAATTATTTGGTATCAACAGATGGTTCAGCAAAGAAAGTTAATCCCGAAATGTGGAAAAAGATATCTGGGAGAATATAAAGTATGACAAACGATTTAAGGATAAGTATGGCTTGGTAGTGCGAACACTGGCAATCTTGATGTTGAACTTCTGTTTTAGTTCGAAAACATGCCAAAAGAAGCTGCCAAAAATAGCAAGGTCGCTTGTGGTGTGTGAACACTTCCATTCTGACATATATGATGTGATAAGGGCAATATAATAAACGTAGTCACTTCAAGAAATAGATAGGGTGAGCTTCAAATGATGTCTGACAGATTAAAAAAAACATCAAATTAAAACCAAAGACCACGAAAGACATGGTCTCTTTCTTCATGCCATGCATGTACACTCCCACTACCATTGTGAAAATTACACACGCACTGAAGAAACAACAAAAAGAGAGGAGACTTTCAGGCCATGAAGCAATTTCATAAAAAGTCAGACAGTTAACTTTTTTTCTGTTCTTACTTGGAAGATCCCAAGGATCATATTTGTAGATGTCAACTTGCTTGATGAGCTCAATGGGGAGTGACCTCTGCTGAATCTTCCGCTTGAGATAGAACCCAACGAGCTCTTCGTCGGTGGGATGAAACCTGAACCCAGGCAACATCACATCATCAACCTTCTCTACATCACTCTTGTCCTCCATTTTTTCTCTCCCCTTCGAACACTAAAAAAAAAATCTGATCTTGCAGCCTCCCAGAGACCAGAAGAAACCCAGAAGCTGCTCTGAGCTGAAACTAGCTGAACTCCGCTAGCAACAACTGACAAGTCTCTGTCTCTATCACTCGCGTGTAAAGAACTCCAAAACAACACCCTTCGGAGCGCTCAAGACAAAGGGTCTTTGCTTCCGGAGGTTGAGGCGATTCTTGAGGGGGAGATTTTCAGTGGGAGACCGTGTAGGAGCGAGGATAACGATGACTCGGTTGGAGGAGCAGCAGCTTAAGCTTTAAGCTCTCAACACAGGTCAAGAAATAAGACTATCTTGAACCCACCCCCACCATCTCTCGTGGTGTTTAAATCCAAATTAAGGATCTTGAATGACTACAAAAATGTGAAGTGTCGGAAAAAGGGAGAAAAAAAGAAAAAACGAACTCAGAATCCTGTTCATACTGTTGTATCGCCAAGCTTTTCTGCTCTCTCTCTCTCTCTCTATCTCTCTCTCATGGGGCTGGATTCTTGCCAACTTTATCTTCAAATCAGGGAACTAGATGACAATGCATAATGCCAATGCAATGGCTTTCCATGCTCCATTAAACTATTCATTCTTGAACAGTTTCTTGTTTAGCTATACGTCGGCAGGATCAACTCCCAACACGCGCACTACAGAGAGCCAAAGATAAATAAATTAATCAAAGACGAGATTTCCATTAGAATATTCTGGCAAAAGATATGATTATTGGGTGTCCGCCTGATCCCAAATTTCTATTCCATTCTTCTTAAACCTTCTATTCCTCGTCATATTCTGTAAAATGCCAGATATGAACACGTGACCCCGCCTCTGACAGTGAACATTTTAGGATTTCTTAAACAATTCATCATTTTCCATCTAACAAGAGAAGTTAATAATTGATTCAGCTCGATTATCCCCAGTGGGGCCACCCCTCATGTAATCAAAATCAAAGTTTTTGACCCTTTGAAAGGACACGCCCCCCATGACCTCTTTTTCAGTACATAGCTACTTGGCAAAGTTTTAACTTGGACCGCCTCCCTCTAATCAAGTTGCACTCTCGAGACTTTGACTAATTTAACCTCTTAATTACCCCATTAATTACATTCGCCCCAGCGTGAAGCAATAGGTTTAGTAGAGGCGTTGGAGCTTTACCATAACATGAATTCTTTGTTACATGTACTTGCCTTTTTTTGGAGGGTTTGAAACTTCGGAGAAATATCGAGATTGAGATGTTTCATGTTTCATCTCTTGTATTGTCTTTTCGTATCGTTTGCTTTATATACTAGGAGGTTTAATCATTTTGTAAGTATAATTCTCAGATCATGAAGCTAGAGCATTCTTGTTTCTCCAATGGCCAAGACAGAAGCAGTGTTAGGCAAACAATTTCGCTTGAAACTGCTCAATGGGTAAATACGTAGGCTGTTCACCAAACCCTAGCTAGAAAAAAAGGACACCTTAATTTGGTTGAACTACTTGCACATTTATTACTTCACCTGTAAACCCTAAAATCTATATTATATATTATTTGTTACATAAACACCTAAAAATTACATGCTTCACATGAATAATATTGTCTGATCTTTTATTTTCATTTTTCCTTCATAAACGTGAACGACGGGAGAAGGATATATACTGCCACATTGACTGCAATTTAAAAACAAAATTCTGTCTGGACCTGCATCGACAATCAAGTGAAATTGTTGCCTATGTTCACACCAACAATATTTGTATTAATTGTTGGTCTTGTTTGGCCAACGACATTGTTTATCTTTTGAAGATGAATATTCCCTTTGCAATTCCTAGAATGCACACTCTTTTTTTGTGGATGGTCCATCCAAAGGAGAGTGACATTAGAACATGTCGATTCAAGAGGTTCGTGGAGTACTAGGGGATAATTTTACGATGTTGCAGTTTAGGTAAGGAACTCGTAGACAACTTTGTAAAGGCCTTGTAGTGGCAGTTGCTCGCAACTCAGGACAAAAGGATTATGACAAAAATTAGTAGAGAAGTGCTTTAGAGGCAACGGACCTAGCCCCAGAAGCCTAGTGTTTGTGCATATATATAAAATATTGGCTCTAAAATCTTCATTGCGTATATTTGAGTAACGCCACTCATTATCATCTTAGAGGATATCCTACGAGCGTGTCGTATATGGTTAGTGATTTTCAAGTTTAAATTTGTCAATATTGTGGGTGATCGCTAGCTCATGATGGCCTAGCTTGCGTTTTCGGTGGATTTGGTTAATGAGTGCTTTAGAAACACTTGTCAAATACTTAAACAAGATAAACCTGTCATTTTCAATGTATCGATCTTTTCGTGACATATGTAATCAGTGTATTGAAAATCAAAATATTTTTTGATCAAGTATGGTTAACAACCGGTTCGGGCGACTGTCGTGCTCACTAATGGCTTTGTGTGCAATCACATCCTTAAAACCTAGTTTAGTTTGTGCAATTTGATCCTTCCAACAATTGTAACTACATGATCTCACAAATGCTGACGTCATCGATATGAGATGGATAAAGCTGACTAAAGTAGCGTTGCTTGGATGTTTAGGTTATTAGAATTGCATTAGGCAAAGCTATTAGATAGATCAACCTCTTGATTAGGTCATTCTTCTATCTCAAACCCTATCAATTACCAGAACATACGATCTTTCTGGCTCATGTAGTCTTTTGTGTGTGTGTGTGTGTGTATTTTTGCTCTCCCTCATATTTATAACTTGGTTCAAGAGCCGGGTTCCTTAAATCACCTAAGTATCCTAACTATTTAATAGACTTATTATGAACGGCCTGTTACGTCACTTTTGCTTTGTACGTTAAACTAACTCGATAACATTTTGGAAAGGATATTGTTTAAATTCATTTAATGAACGGGCTGATGAAAAATATTCATTGCATGATAGTAAATATGATAGGACATTCTCCGGGAGGCTTAATATGCGCAATAACTTGATACTTGATTAGTTGAATCTAGTCCAACTGCAAGATACCAATGTATTTCTTTCTGAGCCTGCTAAACCATGCTGCTATAGGGATAAACAGATGATAAGCCATAGAAAACAGTTCTCGAGTCAAAATGGCCGACTGGGAACACCAAATTCAGTGAAACTTCCCAAAAACAAATAATAATAATTGATGTTAGGGCAACCTTGTTTAACACAAATTTTCTGTCTGTTTCCGCTCCACATCGGACTCTGCAGTAACCACCATCCATGCGTGCAACCCAAGTTGGGAAATGAGTCAATAGCTTCGAATTGAAGCTTTGTGTCCTCTTTTTGAGTGTAAGGTTGACCTCTTCCACAGAGTAATGTCCCCCCAGAATTTGCAAATCCACAGGGCTTAATGCCAAACTCTCTTCCGTACTCCCTGAGAAAAATTCGATCGTGGGGTTTGAAATTTAAATTTTTTAAAAAATTTCGATTTTCCCCTCCTAATTAATTTAGTGGAGCTTGAAATTCTGTGTACATTGTCTGGACTAGAGCCCCAAGAACAAAGTAAATAGTATCTCTTCTCTTAGGAGTGCTAAACTGCTACAATTGGCGACTCATGAAGATAGGCTATCCGCTTCGTTAAATACTTAAATATTGATCAAGAAATAAATAATCTTGGGGCAGGAAATTACTAATCATAAAACCTAAGTTTGTGACTATGTACTTTCTCCAAATGCTCCTAGTTATTCTAAGCACGACGACTTCAATTAATGCCTAGTCTTTTCATAATACCAGTTTTAAACCATCGAGCCAAGATCACGAATTTGAGTGAAAAATTTAATTCTCACGTGAAACTAAGGGTAAAATAATGCCGACCTGTTCGCTAAACAAGTAGCGTGGTCGACTAACATCAATGTTCAACAATAATATTGTGGTGAAACCATTGATTACCCCATAGATTTCTACATCATGCTTTCAATTTACTCAATCACTTCATGGAACGAACACACACACACACACACACTGCGAGACCTGAGGTTAATCTCTTTGAAAGCAACCGCAAGTCTGGACTTGTTAGGGCTTTAATTGTCCGTATTATTAAACCGCGATTGCTTCTGCAATAAGTCACTTATTCAAATTGATATCTTATTAGGTAGCAATAAGAACCGTTTTAAGCCAACGAAAGAGAGTCCCGTGTATCCATCTTGGAGTGAATAAATAGTGTTATGACTCAACGAGTCAATCGCGGTTGCCTTTCCATGTTAAACTTTTCACATACAAACAACAAATGGTTCGCGAAAAGGCACTGATCTTAGGTTGAATTGCTTTCCTGTGATGAATAATGGATCGATGATGCGTGTTTCATGCCGTACCCCTGTGTGAATTATCGGAAACTAGGGGGTGAAAGCCTTATCTAATCACGACCCTTTTAATACGATTATCGAGTTATTAAGCATGCTCGTACTGCAGCAAAGAGGTTGTAGTCACCTGATCATACGTTAGGGTTCATTTGAAAGGACATCGGACAACAACAGATTTCGTGTGATGCTTTCCTTTTGCCCCTAATGCGATTAAGATATCGAGCTATATCAACTAGTTTATAATAGAGCTTCGCTAGAACGATGCAAGACCTTATCCTGCTTCGAAATTGGAACGCAAAGAAGTACAAAATCATATGCTACGTATACGTGGCATTTGCATACGAACACGACGTATATGATACATAAACACCTAGATATATGACAAACGGGATGTGTACAAACAGAAGTTGGCTGCAAGATCAAGCACCTGTCAGATTGATCGAGATGTTTATGATTCCTGGTCCCAGTATAGAGACCTAGAACTGAAGGGAAAAGGACCCATAAAGGCTTACGAACGCATTGGGATTTCTATTGTCCAAAGGATAAAAAATTCTTGACCACATGAAACCCATTTAAAAATTTTTGCACCCCTCCAAAGAAATTTAACTCATTTCATATTAGGTGTAGAGTCTTCTTTGGTTGGCCTGGATTGCTGGAGACCTAGAATGAGGGCACTCTTGCTCAAGTGGAATTTACCTATCGCTTGATTGGACGTGCCATCATCGCGTTATAATCTAACCAAATCGGTGTGGATATTGGAGGCATTCGCGATGGGATTACAATGTCACCTAGTTTCAAACTATATTTTCCACACGTAATTAACTGGGACCCCAAAAGAAGAAAAAAATAAATGCTGTCGAGAGATCCTGTCAGAGCAAATACGCAATTGGACTAGACGCATGACAATCTCGTCGCTCAGTTCTTTTGCTAGAACTACCATACTAATCGATGGAAGGTGATGAGACATTTTGCGAACGGTAACTCCACTTTTGAATGAACAAACTGATACGATCACATGATATATATCTCATTGACGCTGAGGATACGTGTTTCGAGTGAGTTACTCAAGTCATGAAGTCGTTTGAACTCAGTTATAAGAAGAATTGAACTTGTATCAGTAAGCCTAATCGTGCTACATGTGTATTCTTTAGCCAGGTTAAATGGATGATTCGATGCCTCTAAACCATTACATTGATGACGAGCATTTCCATCGGGTTGATAGCTAGGGCCGTCAAAAAATATTGCATGAGTCTCGTGGTATGACCATAGACCTGATTATCTAAAAAATGAGGAGAAAAATACAGATGCAAATATACACAGCTTTTGGCTATCTTCTTGCGTGTCTAACATATAATACTGCAGTTCGGTGGTAATTGCGCAGAACATATGGTCATATCAAACAATTGCTACGTGCAAACAAAACCGAAACAGTCGTCAGCTGAACAGCAACGAAACCTTATCGAGACAGACAAACACAAGCATCTCAAGCCGTAGGTTCGCATGTTCCCACCCGTTCACAGACTCTCTCTCGATGAGCTTCCATTGTATTACAACGCGCTTTGCTTTGTCTCCGGACAAATGGCCACAGGGACATGAACGCACGTCTTAATAGAACAAACGTCGAATTCCATACAGAGGCGCGCACATGCCTTGAACGTTATGAGTCCTGTGAACTCCTCATTAACACAAGGCACCGAAATTTTCGGAACACGGTTTCCTTTGATGTGGACGAGCTGAATGCGATGTCAACATGAAGTTCCCACTTCCAGAAGATCATGTTCATACGGGAAACAGTCGCCAGCTGCCTATTAGTCGATAGCAAACAACTGCGTCTTCGCGTGGACTTAAGGTCAACTCACGGTCTGAGTACATGCGGTTTCACCACCCATGATCTACAATGTCGCGTCTACCCCATTGGACTCAGGTTTTGTCATTCAATCATTCAGGTTTCTGACCCAGGAAAAAGATGGAATGCATTTAAATTTGTCTAGTGGGGTGGGGCTTTCTTGAGAACAGTTTTAGAGTAATGCATGACATGGTATGAAAGCGAAAACATGCATGAAATTTTGATGACCCGGATTTTCTCCATGAATGTAAATCTTCCATATTTGTCCACTCTTCATTTGCATGACGTCCGTAAATGAAACGTCTCCGTTCCTTCTTGTTTGTCTCTCATGCCGCTGCTGATCCTCTGTGTAAGCTTTAGTCCTACTCTCAACGAATCATGAAAGTTGCTGATTCTATTCTAGTTTGTGTTTTGTTCTCAAGAAGTGGTTCAACTTGCACTCACTAATTTTCCTCTGCCAATGTCACTACCTGCCTACCCTTCGAGTCTCAAGTTACGCCGTATCATCAAACCTTGAGTAGAGCTTCATAAAAAGGATGAACTCTAATAGGTGCCATCTACTATAGTTGGGATTGCCTTTCTGCAATTACCTCTGTCACTGTCTTCTCACGAGCTTACCAAAACAAATTAAGTACTTTGCCACTAAAGTATGTATCAAACCAAATCATGTAAATCGAAATCTAAATTGAATGTAGAAGAGGTCTCTGCAACAAAACGAAATGGCTCAGGAGAGGAAGAACGAAAGAACTAACGAGCGCTAGACTGCCTATGAAATCACCTTCCTTTGCATATAAACTATGACATGGGCACGTTAGAAATTTTCTCGCAATGACCTTTCATTCCAGATATGCATTTATCAGTGCACGATTCCCATCATGTGCTGAGACAAAACCTCTCCTCTGTCAGGACGAAAAGGTATAAAACTAAAAAATCTATGACAAACCTGATGAAGGGTAATTTTGTCACGAACTCTTTTCCTCCAAAGGTATAGGCAGCTCCAAATACTCGCTGGCTCTCTGAATCTTTAGCGTTACCTTATCCCCTACATTGTAGTCATCCAACACCTTCTCCAACTCTGCTTTGCTTTTAACCTGAGCAAGAAGTTTTCCTCTTATTACCAAATTATTAAATCAAATCTAATCACGATTCAGGAGGATTTTTCTGACGAAGACCAACAAATGAGGTCGTAGGACATCTTAATTTCGTCACATAAGATAGGGAGAACTCCTGGACGGTTAATGCTCATGAATTTGCATAGAAAGGAGAAGAGGCTCACAGGTTTGCTGTCAACTGCTACAATGATGTCGCCAAGTACTATATTACCAGCAAAGCCCCTAGTCGTGGGTAGTAACCCCACTTTCGCAGCAACGCCATTCACAGGAACCTACAGAACCATTCATCAAGTAACATAGCCAAACGAATTACCGGGAAAACAACTGGAAATTGGAGATGATATGAATTTGGAACTTTCCAGACGGTATCCCAGAATATCACCTTGAGTATGAGAGCTCCACTACGAACATTCAGTTGATTAGCAACTAGTTCAGGAGCAATATCTACATTGAGTCCAGCTCGGACAGCCTGAAATTAAGGAAACAAATGCGCCAAACCAGTTATTAGCTCTGACACTACCAGGAGAAGGTTGATGAGAACTTTTCATGCTTTTAAGTCTGGTTTTGGGCCACGACTTGAACTGTTCAAGGCTGTTGGTTTATATTAAAATATAAAAGCAATAGCAAGATGTCAATAAACCTTACTTTACCAAATTCAATCAACTGTGGCACAATCTTGAGGACAGTAGATGATGGAATGGCAAAACCTACGCCTGCCGATGTCCCTGTGATACCAAAAGGAGACCTAAGATCAACATGACAATCGAAACAGATACATGAATAAGACTGTCAAGGATCAATGTGTAGCAATGAGCAAGCCAATGAAAAATGAGGAAACCTTTCGACATACTAATATGTTTGACTAAAGGATAATTACCTGTCTGAGTAAATATAGCAGTATTAATCCCTATTAAATTTCCTTTGGCATCCAGAAGAGGACCTCCACTGTGAAAAACAGAAATACCAGAATAAGGAATGAGAGACCAGATACAATACGATCTATATTTATTTATCTCATTTTAACACAAGATTGGAGAATTGCTTTCATTAGCTTTTGCAGTTCCAAGTAAAGGGGGGAACTTGACATTGGAAACAAGCTTGTAACCCTTGGATGACGAAAATGCTATGAGTAAGAGCCTAGAGAGTAGGACCAAACTCACCTGTTCCCAGGATTAATGGCCGCATCTGTCTGAATCCCCCCACCTATTGTTACTCCAGTTTGACTAAATATTTCTCGGTTAAGTCCACTTATAACACCAACTGTAAGTGTGTGATCAAACCCAAATGGATTTCCTATTGCTAAACATTGCTGCCCCACTTTCAAAGAATTTGATTGCCCGACTTTAACAGGCTTCAATAGATCTTTAGAGGCTTCTACCTGGGAAGAAACATATAATAATTGGATGACTCATATCCCAGTCCAACAATACATGAAAAATTAACCTAACAAAGTAAACAAATATGGAAGACTAGCTTGCTTTAGCGCATAAAATGGAAACTCAACTCGTGTACCAGTATCTGTGGTTGTCCATGAGATAGAATTGGTGGTATCTGATTAAAGGAAATGAAACTACACACTGTAACACTAAAAATAATTTGTTTGGATCTATTCCAGTAACGTGATCACTTTCTGTGTTTGTGCATCGTCACCCTTGTAAAACAATAAAGCAGTAAGAAGTCAGTGAAGCTAAGCGGGTTAAAATACTACAGAACCCCATCACTTGATCTCGTGGCCTTTGATAACTCAACTGCATCTCTATATAGATTGGAAGAACAACAATCAAGTAAGTTATTTTGTCTCCTGAATAGCAATTTTACACGTGAATTGTTTTGATGCCCTATCAATGCAACATTTTACAAGGCCACAAGGCTAGAAACCATGTCAGTTTCGCTGGTTCACTAGTCAATCCAAGAATGCCACACTATACATTCTACTAGCAATGCCTATCCAGCAAACAATAAGTTAACAGCAACCTTCTGACTTTCGTCATCTATTCATCAACTCACCTTCAAGACAGCAAGATCTTTAGCACGATCGGCACCAACCAGCTGGCCCTCAAAGTTCTTCTGGACCCTTCAAAGGATCAGTTGACAAAAGATAATTACATTAAAGATATGACCCCCGCCTGGAGATGGATTCAAATGCTGGAAATGGTTTCACTTGCTAGTTTAAGCAAGGACCAAAAGCTCACCCATCTGATGCTAGAATGTTAACACGTGCTACAACTTGGCCAAGTTTTGCATTTCTTGAAAGTGCACTGCCGATAACTGGCAAAATTTGAACATGTCAATATACTGCCTAAAGAGCCTACACTGATAGATTCAGTTTGGAGAGAGAGAGAGAGAGATCCTGTCGAACAGCTTCCTTTCAATTGACTTCAGTGCTTATGACATACTGGGGTTAAAGCAAAGACACTAAAAAGATTTCGAACAGGAAGCACTCTAATAGATAGGTTGCAGTCATGATTTTGCAGTCGAATGGATGGTCATTAAATATGGATGATAAATGTGGCCACTCAACTTAGGTAAAACAATAGCTTCATAACAATGAAATGTCCAGTATAATCTGCTGGATGGCATCAAGCAAGTGACCTTAAGCCCTTACCATGATAGTTAGTAACAATATGTCCCTGTTCATCCCAGACGACTCCTGAACCATTTCCTTCTGGAATCTGGCAATAAATAAGCCAACAGAAGCCTATAGATAAAGCAGAACATAGGAAAGTAAATAATAGAAGACAAACACAAATCACAAGAAAGCAGCTGTAATACCTCAACAGCACCAGTTATATTAAGCTGCGGGCGCAATGTTACATCAAAAATGTTGACGACGGAAAAGGTGTTTTTCTCAAAGAGATTGGCAATTCTTTCCTGTCAATTCAATGACTATCAATTACCCCTCACAAACATCACAAGAAAAGAGTGACTATCATGGATGACTGGAAAAACTATAAGTAGGGGGAAAAAGGTTGTCACCTCAGCTGGGAAGAGTGACCCAGAAGGAAAAACGGGAGGGGTTACTTCTTCAAGTGTCACTGATGGATCCCCTAAAGCCTTTGCTACACATGCATTGCATATTTATGGTCAAAACTCAGAAGCATAATC
Organism: Eucalyptus virginea; assembly: GCA_014182375.1. Lineage (NCBI taxonomy): Eukaryota > Viridiplantae > Streptophyta > Magnoliopsida > Myrtales > Myrtaceae > Eucalyptus > Eucalyptus virginea. Next base: position 21,573,084 of record CM024522.1, on the reverse strand, counting down.
AAGAGATTTCCGCATACAATTACTAAAAGGATGGTGATTCTTTATCCAATAGTGCCACTGTTAATCAATCAAATCAATTTCAGGCAAAGTTTATAGATAGAACTAGCAGGATGGTCACTGGCCAAACTTTTTTTTTTTTTTTTTCTACAGGTAAATGGCAACTAAACTTCGGCAATTTCTCTCTCTCTCTCTCTCTCTCTCTCTCTCTCTCTATATATATATATATATATATATATATATATATATATATAACACACACACACACAAACATAAGTAAGAGCAGAATTAATTGAGCTCCCATACTGCTTTTCTCCCATTTCTTGCAAATATCAGTAGACATGCCAACTTCAATGCATGTCTCGACAGGGGTAACAAGGTTAATAAAACCAACTTCGTTTTGACTCCTTTAAGGGACCTCGATACAGATTTGTGTCAGGCAAGCATTTTTCAACCGATGGCTTGAGTGTTACAACGAATTGGCATAGTGGCCAAGAGAGATCTCCAACAGTGCAACAAGCTCTGGACAGCGAGTGCATTAGCTCTCTTCTGGAGCCACATTGCAGGTAATCATTTTCTCGAAATTTCAAGTTAAATTCGAACGAAACATGATTGACATTATAGCTACGAAAGGAATGCAGTCAAAAGAGTCGATTGAGAATGGGGGGAAAAAGCAGAACAGCTCCAACCTGATAAATACCTTGAAGGATGATACCACGAGTACATGAACGTACTCGCGAACAGCATTCGCCGCGTAGTGAACGAAAAATTCTTCCGCACCAGTTCACCCAAATCCTCAACAGGATCTACCGTTCTGCCCAGCATTCAAAACAACAAAAAGATTAAATTTTTTTCTCTTCACGGAGAATAGGACGAGGAATGGAAAAGGCGACAGTGGAATTGGCGGCTTTAATTTGATCCCCCGAAGCTAATTCGCTCGTGCATCCATTCAGTTCGGAACCGAAAGGCCTCCGTCCGACCCGAATGCATTTCCTTGTCTCCGCCCGACGTGAAGGGTCGAAAAGAGGGAGGAAAGTCTTTACCTCTGAGGAGCCGGAGGGCGGGGCGGCGCGTCGCCGTCGGCGGGGCCGTCGCTCCGGGCCCGAGACGGCGGAGAGCAGGCGGAGGAGACGCCGTCGAAGAAGAGCTGGCGGCGACTCAGGAAGGCCTTGACGGCGGCGGGCTGCGACTGCCAGAGAGGCGGCTGCGAGTTCGGAGCTGCCGATACCATCGCGTTCTGCATTCTCTCTTTCCCTCCCTCTTCGCTCGGAGGGACCGGGGAGGAAGACGACGGCAGAGATTTTTGCGGCGGGAGTGGGATTGGATATGACGAGACAAAACGACAAAGGTCGTCGGAGCTCCTTCCAGTGGACTGGAAACTGCCTGCAAGGCTGCAAGAACGGGTCGACGAAGAAGTGTTCGATTTTTTTTGCAAGAATTTTGCAAAAAATCACTCTGGATTTTCAATTTAGTTCCTATATCTTCAATTTGTTCAATCTTTTACCTGAATTTTTATAAAACATTCAAATCAACCCTTCGATACTCTTCGTGGGATTCTATAGTTATACTATTGCCTGGATTTTATTTCAATCCTTTTCTTAAATCAAAAAAATGAGCCATCCTTTGATTACTATTTTAGTTCCTCCATCTTCAATTTGTTCTTAAACTTTGACCAGGTGTACAATGTCATTTTAACTTATGATATGCATAATAATATAGGTAAATCTTGTTTGGAGTTGTATCCTATTGATACTTCTCCTATTTTGATTTCCTTATTTATGGATTTAAATGAATTTAGTTACAAGAGCACGTAATATAAAAACTTGAAAAATTTATCCATCTTAAATATAAGAAATAAGATTTAAATTATTATAAGTATAAATATCTATGGATAAATTAACATTGTTTAATGACATCCTTATGGAAACACCTTTTTTTTTTTTTTTGTAAACGAAAAGAAATATTAACTCGATATAACTCTGAATGAGTTTTTATTTTCACTATTATAAAGATATTAAACTAAAATAAATTGAGTGAACCTATGGCAATATCTATAAAGAGCAAAGAGGTAAAAAGGTAATAAAAAGATCGCTTGTTTATTTACTTTTTGTTCATTTAGAAAATGGATTGGAATGAAGGATATTCTAAAATTTAGGCAATAACATTATTATGTAAATATGTGAACAATATTGAAGGACTGATTTGATAAATCAAAGTATTTCATTAAAAATTTAGGAATAACTTAATAATCACATTGAACGAAATAAAAAGTTTTTAAATGGCATTGTACATCTGGTCAAAGTTTAAAATTTAAGAATAACTTAATAAAACAAAAATATTGATCTCTTTGTTTCTAAACAAAAAAAAAATAAGAACAACAAATTTGTGTTTCTTATTTCGAAACAAAACTTAAAACTTTTTATTTTCTTCTTTTTTTTTTTTTAAAATGGCATTGTAGCCACATCGGTGAGGCCGACTCGCCGCACGGCCGGGCAAAGTTTAAGAACTACTGGATCTATATTGTCGGATCCGGGTGAGTGGTCGGCGCCGCCCGGGCGGTGGCCTGGTGAGGCCGAGCCTCGCCCGGCTACGGCGAGGCTCGGCCTCGCGGGGGCCGACGAGCCTCGCCGTGGCCGGGCGAGGCCGCCGGCCCTCGTCGGCCGGTCGCCGGCCATGGCCGAGGTGGACCGCCAAAAGAAGAAAAAAAGAAAAAAGGAAAAATAAGAAAAAAATAAAATAAAAATATTAAAAAATAAAAGAAATAAAAAATTATACAAATTTACCAAACGTGTTTTAGTTTATTTTTTATTAGAACAAGTTTATCAAACGCGTTTTTGTTCAAAATCGTTAATGCAAACACTTTTTCTATTTCATTTCTAACAATTTTTAAAAAAACGCAAACAAACACATTTACTCACTTTTGAATATTAAAACATGTTCACCTACTCGCGGGAAGAAAAGAAAAAGTGCGAATCTCTATAAGATTAGAGAGTATTCATTTGCAACAAAGTCCACGGGCAATAAGAAAACTAGGACGAAAATATTTGGGCCTAGACCGAACCCAACAACGAGGCCGAGCACGCAAAAGCCCATGTCCTCGGCCCACTAGGGCTATTAGGGTTTCGGCATCCTCATGGTATAAATCGAAACGACGAAAGCTTCCACCTCGTCTTCCATCTCTCTGAGGGGTAAAGCAATCGAGCGGCCAGCCGACGCAGAGCCATGGTGCACGTCAGCTTCTACCGGAACTGTAAGTCCTCCCCCGCTTCCCCGCTTTCCGTTTACCTCCGTTCCCGAGCGCATTGTCACTGCAGTTTCCGGCGGTTCTCGTGTCTGGCTAAGTCGATCGAGCGGTTTCTGCACGCCTTAGAGGACGTGCATGTTAAATACTGTACTAGTGCAATGGTGGTGTTTGCTTGGCATCTATGAACGGCCCTGTTTTACGAGTAGCTAATCCGACGAAGCAAATCGAGTTTTGATTTCGGGTTATGGGATTTCTTGACCTGCGTAGCGTAGAGAAGATGATTTCATGTGGCCTTTATGGCCATGATCTTGCAATAGTAAGGTCTTGATTGCGTTATGTCTCTTGTGGGGTTTTGTTTGTTTTGTGTGTCCTGTTCTTGGGCAATTGTTACTTTGGACTGTTTGATTCCTCCATGTTTTGCAGTACTCAAATGTTTCCTCTGGGTTTGGGTTTGGGTTTGTTTTAGATGGGAAGACCTTCAAGAAGCCGCGGCGCCCCTATGAGAAGGAGCGGCTCGATGCAGAGCTGAAGCTCGTGGGAGAGTATGGTCTCCGGTGTAAGAGGGAGTTGTGGAGGGTGCAGTACGTATTGAGCCGTATCCGTAACAATGCGAGAATGCTTCTCACACTCGATGAGAAAAACCCGCGCAGGATTTTTGAAGGTGAGGCGCTACTGCGCAGGATGAACCGGTATGGGCTTCTGGATGAGAGCCAGAACAAGCTTGATTATGTTCTGGCTCTCACCGTGGAGAACTTCCTTGAGCGCCGGCTTCAGACGCTTGTGTTCAAGTCTGGAATGGCTAAGTCAATTCATCATGCCCGTGTGCTTATAAGACAGAGGCACATAAGGTATTTGTTACCTCTTGTTCTGTTCAGTCTATAACTAGCTCTTTTTTTCCTAGCTTTCCTTTTTCACTTGTTTGGGCATAATGGTTAGATGGTCTATGAGTGCATTAAATATGCTCTGAGCATAGTGCCATGTAAAAATTCCCATTTTGGTAGCTGAGCATTGGCTATTTGATGAGATGTTCTAGGTTTATTGAGCAAGGTGCATCTCATTACCATTGGCTCTGGCCTTTACACTTGCTGCTTCTGTGAGTGCTGCCTAATTACTAAATAGAAAGTGTTGAGGAGAATGCTTACTCTAATTTAAATCCTGAATTGACTTCAAAGTGTCATATATTTTCTCTCGATTCTGATCATGTTTCATCAGCATGATGTATTCCAGGATGCCATAATTTTCGTGTGCCTCAATGGTTGGAATTCCCTATTTGAATTGATATTGACATTGACTTCTAAATGCATACTGGAGATGCAACTGTTATTGAGGTAAATATCAGTAGCTTAGAATGGATCAGACTCGGCATGCTGCTTGCATTATGGGCCTGGGTTTATGTAAGGGGCTTGTGTGGTTTAACATAAGATGTTAGTAAGTTAGAGGTTTCAATCAATAATGATTTGTTTCATTTGGAAGGGTCGGGAGGCAGGTGGTCAACATTCCATCTTTCATGGTAAGGGTCGATTCCCAGAAGCATATCGATTTCTCCCTAACGAGCCCGTTCGGAGGTGGGCGCCCAGGAAGAGTGAAGAGAAAGAACACGAAGGCAGCTGCGAAGAAGGCATCTGGTGGAGATGGAGAGGAAGAGGATGAAGACTGAACCTTAGGCTAGTTCTTGTTCCTGTAACTGCAACCATGAGCATCTCCTTTCTTTCCCCACCTTTTTGCGTCCATCAGGAATCTGGCTTTTTGACATGAGACGGTGGTCTTTTATACTTTGTTCCGGTAGATCTTCCTACACGTTCTGCAGTTTTGTTTTTCTCGATCAATTCGGATTAGGGTCTCTTTGGTAATGTTCACAATGTTTCGTCCTCTGATTTGGCAAAGAATTAGAGTTCTTTTTTTCTCTCTGGGGGCCTTCAACCTGTTTGGGTAAGTGTTTATTGCTACGCGTCTCTGGTTTTTGGCTGCTCCGAACATTTGGCCGGGAAGACAGGGCTGGCAGTCGATTCTAATCCGGGGGTTTAGGCTACTTTGTTAGTCATGTTGCCTGCTTGTGTATTTGTTAGGTTGATGAACCTGCCTAGCGATTAGGTGACGCAGAAACTATTATGTGGCGTGCGGACGAGGTGTCGCTGAATCGTACAGGTGTTCTGGCCTTCGTGCTGTGTTATCGACACCGTCCTGTCTCATGAGGAGTGGTGATGAATGGCAGTGCTTCCACTGATTGACTCAGTATTATATTCCTCGTCACGATTTGTTTTAGAAGTGGTGGTGGAGAAGATAAAGGGCCTTTTGTGTTAACTTTCGTTAGCGCTGCTCTGACTCAGATTATTCTGGTAATGCCTTGTTCCAAACGGATCGCTTGCAATCATGTCCATCTTGCACCAAATATTCGGTGGGAGCTTTATTCTTTTAATTGACTCGGAAGCCTGCTCAGATTCAACCAACTGCTGTGCTTTTTGGCCATTCGATTGCATGAAGTTTGAAAGCGCCCCATGTGTCGTCGCCGGTAGGGGCATGCAATATAGACCACCCAAATCAAAAAGTGCCCGGAGTCAAATCTACCGGTTTGGTCCGATTTTTGGGAGTGTCGGTCCGATTCCTGGTTCAAAGAGAGAACCGGAATGGGAAACCGGACCGAATCAACTAAATATGCTTTTTTATTTTATATTTCTTAAAAAAGAAGAAGTAAAATGTAAACTAAACATTATTTAGGTCCGGTTTCAAGTAGTGAGAAAAAATAAGTGACCGGTTCGATTGGATCGAATCGGAACTGGACCGAATTGATGGTTGGGTCCGGTTCTTGGTCCTAAGACCAATGGCTCCAATCCCCGGTTCTAAATATTGGGAAATGGTCCTCTTGATCTGTTTTTTGATTCCACCTTGGAAATGGACCGGATCAAGAGCCGGTCACCTCTAGTCGCTGGTGACAAGTGGAAATGTGGATGGATTCACGGAGATGGGCGAGTCCCTCGCAAGCCAGCGGGGCACATACCTCGTGATCTTTGGGTCCTTTCGCCTGCAAAACACCAGAGTAGTATCACATGCATTGAGCTTGAAAATCTGCAACTTCGGCACCGACGCTTTTTCGTTTGGGCGAGGCCGAGCCCCATGTTCGTCTCCTTGTCGCGTGATGCTTTTGGGCTTTGCACGGCATCAAATGCCGGTGCCTAACAGTTTTGGTGCATTTTTTTGAGGAAAATTCGAGAAAAGCTATGCGTGGACCGCTGGCTTAAGACAAATAACAGCTGCTAGAACCCGATCGCGCACCTTGTAATAAGATGCTCTGCCTAACCATGACTTCTTCTAGATTTGAGTTAATCCTTTTGGTTGGGCTTCCCAAGTTTATAGTATCACGGGGTCTCAATTATGGAGGTAGAAGGTGGTCCCCTAGAACCTTAGGCTCCTGGTTGTCATTGTTGTTCTGTCGCATTTGAGCTGTTAATTAAAGTTGAGTGATACCGGGTTTCGTTCAAGTTTCACTTGAAACTTGAAATTTGCTCATCAAAATAGGTTTCTAATTTTTGTTGAACTTGAAATCTACTCACTACATATTCAAAAATCTAGAATTTTATTTCATCACGGGTTTCAAGATCTATTTAGATTTCACATATACTCTTAAATGAATGATTGTATTAAATCACTACCTCTAATAACCATCATTTGTTACAATCAACTTATTACAATTTATAATCAGACACGTGAAAATTATAAGATATTATTAAAATAAAATTTTCAATTATGGATCATTGAAAATGAAAATTCAAATTAGCAATTTTAAATTACATACTTATCATTGGCCACTATGGAATATTGTAGGATTGCCCGAAGACATAAAATATGATAAATACAAAGCTTATTTCAAGTTCTAAGTTCTCAGTTTTATTAGAAATTTACTCGTTGGAATAGGTCTCTTAATTTTTGGAAACTAAAACTTACGCTGCAAATCATAGAGCTTGGAATTGCACCAATTCTCATAAGTCTAGTTCTCAAGTTTCCGATTCTATCCTAAAATCATGCTTACCCTTATTATTAATGGGGTTGAAGTAGAATTCCAAGGGATTCCCAATGAAATATATTTGCCTTTCTTGCAACAAGCTGGGAAAGAATTGGGAAATCTGCCTTGATCAGTTTCATTTGTGGGTTTATACAATGAACATCATCGTTAGTTGTATGCAAAAACTGGCCTTGTTTAAGAGAACTCATTTGGATCCGATTCTCAATTTTGAATCCATCAAATATCTTCAATTAGTGCGCCACGGATTGCTCAGACGATATGCTGTTATATTACTTAGAGTTAGGCACACTTCTTGAAACTCGATTTTCCATATCTTGAAATTGGGAAACGATAAGAAGAAAGCCCTTTTCATTTAGAATCTACCCACTTCGAAATTGATCGCCCTTGATCACATGGGCCCGCGCGAAACGGAAGAAGGGGGACCATCGTCGAAGAAGCGGCCAGAAAAAGGAAAAAAAAAAAAAAGCAGCGAGATGGTCCGGCCAGACGGAGAGCGAGGTGCTCGTGCCACCAGCAACGTCAGCATCCCCCACGAGATCACCGTTATCAAGCGACCGGTCATCGGTCCCAAAAGCCTGCAAAAGGCTGCCCCTCTCCGCCGACGCTCCACACCTTGGTTCACGAGCGGGTCCCCCGAAATTCAAAATCGCAACTCCCACAACACCCGCGACCGCGACTCTTCTTCTACACACTCCCCTCCCGATCCCCGTTCATTCCTCGCTTCGCGAAGGCCCAAAACCCCACACGAAAAGGCAAAAGGCTTCGGGTCTTCGTCTCCGTCTTCGTCGTCGCCACTCCCGTTCGACAGCGCACGGACCGTCGCTTTCGCCGCGACACTTGTTCCCTCTGCCGACGGCACTCCCGAAGACTCCACCCAATCCCTGTTTTTAACGTGCCGGATCCCCAGCCACGTGGCCCCCGAGAAGGCAACACGTGAAGCACGAACCAGTACCCGGCTCCCGCGTGTGTTTTGAATTTTCAAATCGAGGAGCCCCCGTCTTCGGTTAAGTGCTCCGATTAAATAAAACAAATCAATCAATCATCGTCGGGCACAAACGTAGGAAAAAATCTCGGTCGGGACCGGCCCCACCCATCCGTAAAATAAACACGAGATACGAGGGTGACGTGGCGGTGGCGGATTCGGTGACGTGGCGCGATCCGTAGCGATCCAAGAGCTCGTCGTTGCCCCGCGAAACGGAAACAGCCCCCCTTCTTCCTCGATTTCAATCATAAATTTTTAACCACATGATTGCAGCCCTCTGTCTCTCTCTGTCTCTCTATCATATCTCGGTCAACACGTGCCGAGGAGCGCCCCTTTCTCTCTCTTCCCCGCCACGTGTGCACGGCCGAGCCGTTCCTTCCCACCACGTAACTCAAGCTGCCCCCGCAATTACTACCCCGAAACGCAACCCCCCCAATCCGCACCGTTTCGCTCCTCTCTCTCCCTCCCTCCCTCCCTGCCGCTTCCGCGAGTATAAATACCGCTTCAGTCATCGCCATCGTTCGTTTCATCGCGACTTTCGCTAAAAATTTTCAGCTCGCGGCGTTTCGGCAAAGATTTCGAACGCTGCTGCAGATCGTTTCGCTTCTGTGCTTCCGAAACGGGCCGAGATGACGGTGAGAGACAGTCGGATCCCCAGCTTCGACGCGGAGAAGAAGAAGAAGGCGCTGCCTTCGCAGCAGCGGGGACCGGCGGCGGCGGCGGAGCTCGCCTTCGCCGGAGCGGGGGCGAGGGACTGCGACCGGTCGGTCGACCGCCGGAGGCCGTTCTGGGCGGCGAGGCCGAAGGCGTCCGCGACGGACGTGGAGAGCGGGGGATCGCCGGAGGAGGTGGAGTCGCCGCGGTCTTTGGCGGGGAAGTGGATGCGGAGGGCGGAGAAGGAGCTGGCGCGCTTGCACAGCCAGGTGCTGAGGATCAGAGAGGAGGATCTGCACCTCGGCGAAGATATCGGCGAGGGCCTCAGCGCCAAGGACAAGGTCAGCAGCAGCAGCCGCGGCGTGGCCCTGGCGGCGGCAGCGTCGCGCTCGCGCGCGGACGTCGTCGTCTTCTCGCGGCCGAACTTGCCATGCTCCCCTCTGAGCGGCAAGGTCAACCCGATCCAGTCCTTAAGCTGAACAAAACGAGGTTCGTTTCGTCGATCGTTTAGTTTTCGCTTCTCCTTTTCAAATCTTCCGAGAAATCGTGGAAAAGCGGAGAGAAGGAGGACGCTCTGTGACGAAGCTGAGCTACTCCAGCTAGAATTTCTTTCCGTTTCTGATATTTCCGGTACTTTCGCTTCCTGATTCGCAGGAGCTGGTGCAGTTACGAGGAGAGAGAGAGAAGATGGTGACGAGAGAGCTGGCACAACGAGGATAGCTGGGGAGTCATGAAGTTTCAGTCCGGTTCGCTGACGTAGGAGCGGGAGACTGCTGAGTGGATCGTCTTCTGGTAGCCCTGAGTGTATAGGCTTGAGAGGTGCTGAGAGACGAGAAGATCGTAAAAAGAAGAAGGGAGGGAAAAGAGAGATGATGATTGGCGATGTACAGTGACGAGGGTCATGAGAAAGTTGTGTACATGATGAACTTTCGAATCCAGCCGATCTCCGTTTCCTCTGGCCGTTCTCGTGTATCGGAAATCGCGATTAGGATTAGTTAAAAGAGAGGGAAGCAATTTTTAGCTGAGAATCATAGGCCCCCCCCCAACCAAAAAAAAAAAAAAAGACGCAGCAAATTGAGATAAACGAACCATATAGAATTTAGGGGATTCATTAATGGAAAATTTTTTTAATAAAAAAAAAACAAAATGATCCCGTCGCCAAATCGGAGTAAAAAAGCTTTGAAGTATAATGGGCGGCCCGGTCAAATCCGCACTGATGATAGGGCTTTAGGCGTTGGCGCAACGTGCATGCTTGGCCCACGAGAAAGATGGTCGGGCCTCTTATCTCTGAGCCAAGCCCAATAGCGCCCACGCGGGGCCCAAAATCATTTGACCCGGGCCGGCCCGGTAGACCGCCCATCTGAGAGGGATTCCGGGTCCATGATCGGGTCTAGTAGGCATTTCCGCCACGACACACCAAATGGGCTATCGGCATCATGGTTGAAAACTGGGCCCTTTCATCGTACCAGTGTCCTATCTCTATTGGCCCCCCAACTCGTCTCCTCTTATTACTTTCCTTCTTTCCTGAGCAAGAGCCGATACTCGCATCTCAATCTCACAAAGTCCTCGAAGACATGACCAGATTTTGGTGTTTGATGTGCTACATATGTACACTAAGGAAGTGGTGACGGATCCTTTTTAACTAATGGACGTGCCATGTGATTATAGGCGAACAAATATATCGGTCCCTTTTTTTTTTTTTTGGGTTCACAAGTATTTTAAGTTGTTCATGCGAAGGTAGCATGTATGATGTCATGAGATTTGTGTAAATATATTCGGTAGAAGTCGGTACCAGAAATTGCTCCTCTTATTATTGTTACTATTATGATTTAAAAAAAGAAGGTATTTTAGTTATCCTCGGATTGAATATTTGCAGCATGCTATAGTTATGATGTACGAAAAAAAAATTGGGCCTTAGTTTAAATAGGTTCCAACATTGTAATATAACTCGACAAGAAATTCCCTCTATGGTCCATGTATTTATCGTTGCAAATAAAATAAAGTCTCATATAATTTGTTTTAATTACCTGAGTTACATGAGATGTGCATTGACACATCGCTTACGATTGCACTCTTTATTAGGTTCGAAGGGGGAAAGCCTCTACGAGCTGCTAAAATGGACCATGGCTCTTAACAAAAAGTGGAAGCGACATCTTCAAAGAATCATCATTGATTCTCTAACCATTAGATGAGAAAAAACCTCATTTAATGTGTGAAAGTGAACAACCGAAGAACGATTCAAATTTGAATTGCGCAAGGACCTCGGCACATCCCGTGAGAATCTATCTTCCTTCGAGGATATGAATTAAATAGTGAAGAATCATGGTTGCTTCAGCCCGACTTTCGTACTTATCAACCTAACTTGAGAAAAGCTCATCGAAACTCACGGGCCCGTGCGAACAGACCGGCACGCAAATCGCCATTAATGCTTGCGACGATAATCATCACGCCACTTCACTCATTCAACAAACCGGAAAGGAAGAAAAAAATTCAATCATCATCATGGTACTTTTGGACTTCAGGCGACAAATTCCAGAAACATGGGGAGAAGGTCTCGCATCTCCAGTCAAATTAGGCGCTCACGTGAGGTGGAAGGCTCGTTCGCCATCGATTCGAGAGCATGGGCGCGAACCTTTGTCATCGCAGAGCACGAGAAACACGCGCGAGATTACGTTAAAACTTTGAGGTTGGGCATCATGACGGTTGACGAATCGGAGTCGAACCCATTTCGTGCCTCGTAATTCGGCATCGAGAGAGCGTCGGCAGCGAATTAGACTTCATGAGTTTTTGACATTCGAAGCTTTGATAATATTCATAATTCATCATTAGGACAAGGCCCCGCATGCACCTGAAGCGAGCCCCTTGAGGACTATCGGAACAGAACATCGGATCCTTCCTTTTTGACCGTCCCATTTCGTGTCGAAGCTCGAAACCTTTGACCCTTTGCCCATTTTCAATCGATTAAAGAGTAGAACTCAAGTTTTGGCCTTTTCCATTATGTTTTCTCCATGTAGTCACCCCATAGCCTTGGAAGCATGAAGGATCCTCTTTGCTCCTGATAAGTCGGGCTCAATTTCGAGCCTGCTTTCAAGTTTTGGCTTATGGCTTTGATTGGCATGTAATAATCAAGTTCTCTTTTTCTTTTCTTCGGTCAAAACATGTGGCAATCAAACTCGGGTGTTTGAAAAGTTCTCTTTCAATTTTTTTCCTTTTTGTGTCGGGGTAACAAAGAAAATTTGCCGTTGCGATTTTCAATCGAAGAATAGTAAAAGTACACGTAAAATTATTTCAAAATGGACATATTTATCACATTTTTCTTCACCAAAAGTCAAAAGCATAAGTCAAAAAGTTAGGGTGGAAGCGATTTCCAATGTTGACTTTTGAAAAGTCGGTTCTTCACTAGCTTTTGTATTGAAAGCGAATTGACTTTTCCCACATTTTAATCTTTTCCTAATGGGAGAATATTGTATTTACCCAATACAAATATATACTATCTCTGCATGTCGACGCTTTCTACAGGAATCACTCACAAAAGTTCAGCCTCAGTCTAATTCTGCAATTATCTAGTGTCGCATGCCCCGGGGGCTGCCACCGTGATGAAGAGGCAATCAGTTCCCAACTGCCCGTCCATACCTCAACTTTACTAGAAAGAAGGAAAATAAAAGGAACTAATGCGATTATGATTTCTCATAGCAAATTCCAGAAAGTCAAGCGCATGGAGAAAGGCCTCCTTGCCGTCGCATCCTATGTTAATTCCGGATTTCGGTGTAACTTGTTCCTGGAAGATAAAGTATCAAAGGGACGTCTATATCAACACCATGTTACCCTTCAAAATATTAGTTATAATACACGTGTGAGTCGTGTTGGAAAAAGTCTCACATTAGGGCATTGATTTGGTGTGTAGTGGCTAATATATTTTAGTTGAATTAATAACTCGTCATGTTTAAGTTTTTAATGAAGGTGAATCCAACTATGTATATTGATGGGTTTGGACTTGAGCTTCATCTAGTGGTTATCTATTCATATGAAGGTGTTTGGTTTCTACTACGTGCCCCAAACAAAAGCTATTATGGCTGATGGTTGATTGGTGTAGAATATTTTGAGGAAGGAATTTTGTAAGCAAAACAGTTTCTGGACAGCCTTCGTGATTTGGTCTAGTGAAAAAGACTTGGAGTGAATGTGGGGGTTGTCGTGGCGTAGCGACGTAGTCCTAGTGATAGCCTTCATGGTTTGGTCTAGAGAGAGATAGGGGATGGACGTTATTGTAGTGCAGCAATGGTATCCCATTGACAACTTTCATGATTCGGTCTAGAGAGAGACTAGGGAAGGAGGTTGTGAAATTTAAGGAGTAAATTTAACAGGAGGAGATTGTTAAGATACACATGTGAGTTAATATAAATCCTAGCTGACCTACAAATCATAAAAAAAGAAAAAGAAATCTTATAATTGATGCGCTTTTCAGCCAGCCTTTGTGGTTTGGCTTGGCGAAAAAGACCTAGAGTGAAGGTTGATGATGTGGTGTAGTAGCACAATTTTGGTGGAAATCTTCATGATTTAGTTTGTAGAGAGATTGGGGATGAAAGTGGACCTTGGAGATTTAGGGAGTAGATCTAATATTAGGAGATTGTTAAGATACACGTGTGAGTTAATATATTTTAGGCAATCCACAACTCATTGACTTAAAATTTTAAGTAAAAGTAGGCTTAACTGGATATGTTGATGGGTTCGAATTTAGGTTTCCCCTTAGTGATCTTCCTAAAGGTATTGGGGTTTTTCTGCAGCGCTCTCAACAATATCAATTAATCTAACTAGGATCTTTCTTGGTATTTTCGTTACGAGGAAGAGTTGAATCTAAACCGTGCAAGTTTCAGACCATGGGGTGTTTAAAGTTTAATTAATTAAGCTTAGAGACATTGAGTATCAAGCAGGCTTTTTTCCCAAAAAAGTAGTATCAAAAGACATGAATGTTGTCGCCCACATGTGTTGAACTTTGAAAAACGACAGTCAAAAGCAAAGCTCACTTGAAAAGAATATACTTGCGAGTTAATATATGTCAAGTAATTCATAACTCATTGACTTAAGTTTTTGAGTAAATATGCGTTTAACTGGATATGTTGATGGGTTTGGACTTGCGCTTCTCTTTGCGATCTTTCTAAACGAAAGTATTGGACCTTTTATGCGTGCTGTCAACAACATCAATTAATCCAACCATGATCTTTCCGGTATTTTCCATAATAGGGAAGAGTTGAATCTAAGTTATGGAAGTGTCGGACCATCGGGCGTTCAAAACTTAATTAATTGTGCTTAGAGGCATTAAGTATCACTCGGCCTTTTTCCCAGAAAAGGACCATCAAAAGACATGAATGTTGTCACCCACATGTGCTGAACTTTGGAAAACGACAGTCAAAAGCAATGCTCGCTCGAGGAAAATAATAAATATTTTTTTGCCCGTGTCCGGAATCATGATTATTAATGCAATTAATGCATGATCAAATTAAGCAAAAAAAAATAAAAATAAAGTAAAGGTCGGGGTTGCAGATGCGTGCTGGTGGAGAACACATGTGGCCCTGCAGAGGATATATGGTTTAATGCATGTGATTAGACACCATAAAGTACATGTCGGCAAAGCCTAATTAACCACGCTCTTAGCCTCGCCACTTAAGACCAAAGCAAGCATCATTTTGACTTGTGCGGGGGCAGGACTCTTTATTTTCGTGTTTAGACAATGATACCAGCAAATCAGAGATGGTTGGGTTGTCGGAGGTTCAATCGAAGGCTTTCAGGCCTGTGTCTCGAGCAAGAAACACAGAGAATTTTTGGATTAAGGTGTTTAATTAAGGAAGAGGGAATCGAAAAGGGTTGCTCGTGGACGGCTCTTGATCGAGCTTATCACATTTGCTTTGTCCTTAGCGCACTTGACAGGGTGTCTTAAACGCGGACATGATTTTTCTTTTCACGTACTAGCTCGTTTGAAATTTAAGTTACTTGGGATAAGTTACGATTACAGATGGAATCGAGTGGGGTCCACATAATGTCGAGCTCAAGATCGATTCGACTCGGATAAGGATTTCGATCGGTAATTGACTTTTCTGCTCGAGTTTTGACATGACTAGAAAAGTCGAGATACTTGAACTCAACTCATCTTGATCACAATCGATTTGTAAATGAATTGGAGCTTGAGCTTGAGTTTAAGTACTTGAATACTTTTATAATTTTTTAGGAAAATTTTGTGTTTGTTTACCGTCGTTAAAAATTGTTGAAAAAAGAACAAAAACTTGATTAACATCGATTAGACTTGCGAACTTGTCAAGCTGGGTATTGATGAACTTGACCTTGAAATCAACAAGATGGTTAAGTGGCTTGAGCTTGAGTACCATTTGAAATTAGGCGAGCCAATCTCGAGCAATTGTTTAACCAAGCTCAAGCTATTCAAGAGTAACTTGACTTCGATTCTATCAAGAAAACTTTCCTATGGTATTTTGATGATTCTGAAACTATATTTATTTTTACATTTACTTGATAAATGCAGATGTTCTTTATGATCAAGTGATGATAAGATCAAGAAGACCGTGATAAAACAAGTGGTCTCCTTAGTTACAGTGGAAAGATGTTTACAAGGATGAGGGCCTTGTCAAGAGGAGAACAAGTTTGATAGAACAAAGTGTTTACAAGGACTTGAAACTACCATAATCAGGCGAACATCTAAATAAAGTCTTGTGCCATTGATATACTCAGGAAGACTAGTGGGTAATATATCACCAGTCGTTTTGGAAGGAATACCCTGGACAGCACCAGTGGATTGTTGATGGAGGCACATGCTATCTTCAAATGATAGGGAACAATATATCGTGCCACTATCAAGTCCTGGATGGTGCTGGTCAATCATTCATCTCAAGATAACTACTGAGGTTTGTCCAAGTGGCTACCCTTTTAACATGGAAGGGGGAGGTGGAGGGTTTGAATCTCCATCTTCTTAAGGGGGGTTGGGGGTGAGGATGATATGGTTTCAGAAGTGGGTTTCGACTCCCACGCCTTGCAACGAGGCAGGGTAAAAGTCTGAGAGTGAACATTAGAGTAGGAATAAAGTAAGACTGACTGAAAAAAAATCATTCATCTCAAGATGATTGTTAAAAAGGAGAAAATAACCATTGACAAGGCTCGGAATCCATGGGAAGAAGAATGGAGATGAGTTACAGCAGCTCTACTAGTTTTGGTCAAATTGTTGAGGAACAGCTGACGTAACAATAGCAGTAGATTTCATTTTGGGAAACCTTGCTTTTGCCAACAGGAGTAGACCATATGGGCAGCCTGAACCTCAGCAATAGACTCCTATCAATGGCCAACTGATCTTAACTCTTTAGAAGGATCTCCAACGGATAGATTGTAGAAGGAACATCTATACAAAGAGGATCAAAGCAACTGGAAGGGGTTTGCCAAAAAATTCAGAAAGCCTACTCTGTTGTTATCATCTTCTTTTTCTGTTGCGACCAAACTGTGACATCATCTGTTTGGTATTCCCTACGTTGTAGAGTTTTTGTTGTTTTGTAATCCATTGATGAGAAAAGTATACAAGTCATATAGCAGTAGTTGCGTTTTGATATTGTGTTCTATTGTGTGATAGAAATGGTACTTGATGTATTGTAACTCTTTTGAGATTATTAGTGGATCCTAGCTAGTGGAGAAAATTATGAATCAATCTTACACCTATTGTACAAATGTCAATTCAATCTTTAATTTTTCAATTTTGTTAACATAGTTCTAAGCCTTTGTGCAAAATTCCAAGTTGGCCCTTTTAGTTAATTTTCGCTAAAGATCGCTAACGTGACAATTTAATCATTACTAGCCGTACTACACGGCACATCGTCATATAAGCAATTTTCCTATGAAAATTGGCCGGAATGACTATATTGAAATTTCGGCATCCATATGATAGATTTGGCATTGATTGAACAATTTCCTCCTAGTTCATATTGAGGCCATTAGTTTGAAAAGTGGACACAGAGTTAGTTATAAGCTGAACTAGCAGGAAAAAGACACCATAAACTTTTGTATGGTGGTCACTTAAGTGCCATAAATTTTTTTTTTAAGATCACTTGAGTGTCGTAATTTTTTTTTTGATTACTTGAGTGTTATATAACTTTTCAATTAATTACTTAACTGCTACAATTTTTTTTTTAATAATGTTCACTACAAGTGCCATGCCACGTCAAATTTTCAGCATTTGAGTGAAAATGCACTCAAATAATTAATTAAAAGTTATGACATTCATATGAACATTTTTTTAAAAAGTTATGACAATCAAGCGATTGAAAAAAGAAGAAGTTATGTCATTTAAGTGAACACCGTACAAAAGTCATGATATTTATGTTGTCCTTATTTACCAAACCAATATATATCTACTTGTGCTATCTTCTGTCTGCTCATTATTATCTATATATGTTTGATTGGGTATTATCAATCTATTTCTGCAAATGTCAAAGTATAACCAGTTATATTTAGCGAAAGCTTTCCAAAGTTTTCGATTAACTTATTCACCCCCTTGAGGTTCTATTGTTAGCCTAAAAAACTTCACCCCTTAATTACAAAGACGAAGAAATGTCCCCCGAGTTATCTGGTACGGCATGGATAAATAGCAAATGAATGATCATGGGAAATTAGCTTTAAATGCCAATTGGGCTCCACTTTTCATCCAAATTGTATGATTTAAACAATATTGTAAAAAAAAAGATTCATTATATTGCTTAAAAAATAATTAGTCAATGAAAAATGTTTTCATTACTATAATAATTATATCTAAATATTTTCATAAACGATAAAAATATTTTTCATTCATATATATATTTTTGTAATTGATATAAGTAATCATTTATAAGGAAATATAATCATTCATTTTCTACGAAATAAACGAGGCTTAAAACCAACACCCAACAGCACCAAAATAATAAATTAAAAGGGTTTACTGTCGACGTAGTTATTTCATAAGCAGCGTTGATTAATTTGGTCTGGCCGATGCCTCCTCCGCCCGAAACACGAAAGCGAAGGAAAAGAAAGCGAAAAGACTGGCTTTTAAAGGGAGAAGGTGAGCCTTTTCAAATGGGAAGCAGCAGCAGCAACAACACCAATCACTTAAATTCCGACGACAGAACCAGAAAAATATAAATACATGGGACCCCCTAAATCAACTTCTGTCCTGCGGGGGAAAGCGCAATCTCTCGTGCCTTAATCTCTCCAGCTGATGTTTTAACATCATTGTTGATCCTATGTCTTGGCAAGAAATTCAGGGAAAGTGAAGGCACATTGCCTCATTCAAAGACAGAAGATTCTAACCATCAATAATGCTGCCTATACGTAACAGCACATCATGTAATGTCAATTCCACGTTCGCGTATGGACATCGGGCGTGTAGATCCATTGGCAGGCCTTGTCCCGCTGTTGCTTTCACCCTATGAACGAGTGCCATCTTTCGATCAGAAGAAGATCTAGGCATCTTGAAAGTTGGTTCGAGAGAATTGGATTTATCAAGACAAAATTGGATCATTAGCGTGTCATCAAGTCCCATCAAACGAAAAGCTTGATTGGATCTTTAGTTTCAATACTGAAGAACTACTCGAGTCAGGGGATTGCAGATTTGACGACTAAAATGTATGAAACATTCACGCAAATTTCTAAAACCCCGTGATTTAGGGCGTTGCAAATCTTTTCTTATCAGGACCACTATTTGAGTTCTAGTGTCCGTGACTGATTGGCTAATGGCACTTTTCGCCAATGGCCCACTGCACACAATCATCGTCAGCGATAACTGTGGCGTCAATAACTCATTTGGACTAAACTGAAAGACCACTGTTGGTTAACCATTGTTGGCCATCACCACTAATGATTCAACTTGCTAAATCGAGAGAATGCTTCTACCTCCATTGGTTTTTTCTTTTCTTTTTCCACTCCTAGAAGCATCTGAATAACCACTGGGATTCGCCCCAGTGACCACCCTTCCAACATGGAAGGGGAGGTGAGGTTCAAATCCCCACCTTCTCGAGGGGGGATGGGGTGGGGACGCGTAAGTTTCGGTGAGTGGGCTGACTCACGCCCGCAAGAGGCGAGCAAAAAGTCCGAGAGTGAGTGTAGAGTAGGAATAGAGTAGGATTGACCAAAAAAAAAAAAAGCATCTAAATAATTGAAGAGAGAACATAAAACATCACATTAGATGCCCGGAATGACCACGTCGTGATGGCATTTGTTGGTTGGTGCACAAACTTAAGGTGGTTGTACTAAAAGCTAGTCATACAACAAGGGGGTGGGGGTGGGGGGGGTCCTAGGAGAAGGTCCTCTAGTTTTTTTCTCCACCAACACGTGACTCTGCTTGAACCCCAAAAACAAAAGGGCCTGGAATATAAATTTTCATATCTATCTCATGCACTCTCGAATTAAAAACCTCTTCCATAAATTAGTGTACTATAGTTGATGACATGACACGTGTCGTGTCGTGTGTACCAGGGAAATGGCATGTGACTTGGGCTTTGACATTGTGCAACACTCACGCAGTCATGTCCCAAACATTGAAAGGAAAATAACTATATGATGAGAGCGACTTCCCTACAGCGAAAAAAAAAAATAAAAAAATTGAGAGAGAGGGACAGGGGGGGAGAGAGATGGTTAATAAATAGTTTTCCTTGATACTTGCTCTCTCAGCAAAAGTTAAAACAGGTGCCTTGTAGATGGAATCTTCGAATGGAGAAATTATTTTATCCACACAAGTTGTAACTTCAAATTAAATAAGATATAGGGTTACCACATATTGAGTGTCCCGGCTAAAAGATAAATGAGCCACATCGTCTTTCATGAAATTTCAAATTTGAGTCATGTCATGAGCAAATCTTTGATCAACTTGTGTCTTGCGCATTTAATATATCATGCAGAGAGAATTTCTTGCTTTTGACGTGTCGGTGAGATAGAGAGCGTTGAGGGACTAATATAACTAACGAGTGGATTGAGTAGTCATGACTCTAATGAATCATTTTTTAACGAGTGGGAGATCTTAATAGTGACGTTTAGAGGGGGAAGCCGTTCCAGTCGTCCCTCTCCACTCTTTTCACAACTATATTAAATATAATAGTATCTTGTTGGAAAGTGATAGGATCTGCTTCTTTACGTGAGATGCAAAATAAATTCTCCTTAGAATTACTGAATTAGTCAGTGATGTAAAGGGATACGCATGGAGAAACTATCAAGCGGTTGTTCATGGGCTCACCATGCAAAAATTCATGACTCTAGAAGAAACCTAAGGCAATTAGTCTGCACAAACATACATATTGACTTGTTATGATTTATACATATAAGTAAACAGAATTCAACTATATATTGACGTAATAGAGAGAACCAATTGCCGTGACAAAAAAAAAAAAAATCGATTTAGTTTTCATGAGTCTAGCACACGCCCCAATCTCATCTTAAATTATAGACAATAGGGTCTAAATCTTATGAATTGCTGCCACATCAAAATGTTTTTTTTTTTAGGACTTGGTGGAGTGGCACAAGCTGATCTGCTGAGGAGATTTGCAAGCTCACCAAAGGAATTGTATAGAAGATCGGAGTCCCCCCGCCAAAGATGATCACATGGCGTTGTGCATTATGAGGCAAACACACGCAGGCCCACTGTGTTTGCTCAAGAACAAACATCTTTCTCTATTCCCACCTGTGCTCCATCCCCAACTTGGGAACACCCCTTAAAAAGGAGAAGCTTCATTTCCTCTCTCTCTCTCTCTCTCTATCTCGTGTCAGCGGAAGTCTAGTCTGCTCCTTTCTTCAATGCAGTTGTCTTCTTCATAGCAAACATCGCTGTCTTTCTCTATTGTACTCTCCCTCTCTCCCTCCCTCCCTCTCTCTCTCTGTCTCCCTCCCTCACCCCCCCTCCCTCCCTCTCTCTCTCTCTCTCTGCGTGTGAGGCAAGGTCCTCGTTCTTTATAACTCTCTGGTCACTTTCTACAAATTTCTATCATGGTACCTTTGTAGCTTGTTGTAGCCAGCAGCAGCATTCACTTCACCTTCCTCCCTCCTTCCTTCTCCTAAAGCATATCTTCCTCGCTTCCATAAGAGACTCCACTCTCCCGGGGGATATATAATAGGCTGTCCACATTGCCATAAATATATCTAAACGACTTAGCCACAATGTCCAGCAGAAGGTCGAGGCAGTCAAGTTCTTCAAGGATCAGCGATGACCAGATCACTGATCTGGTGTCCAAGTTGCGCCAACATCTTCCTGAGATCCGCGATCGTCGGCGCTCTGATAAGGTACATAAAAGCTCTCTCCATCTCTAGCGAGTGAACTGGAAAAGGGGTGGGTAACTTCCTAACTGGCTAGCTTGGTTGATGCATATAGTTACAGAACCCGGTCCTTAAAAGACCCAGAATACCAGAATAGGTTACATTAGTGCTCATGGTCCTACTCAGTCTCATGCCCTGAAGTTCATAAGCTTTATTAAGCTAATTACTCAGCGCAGATTTAGAACTCTGCCCAAAAGTGGAGCTCTGCAGGTAAGTGGTCATATGTATCATATCATTCTATAACCCGGAAACAATGGAAAAAGCTAAGGTCTCTCTATATATCATTTTTTTTAACCACATACGTCGTTATCGGTATTTCGTTACTTGTATGCGCATAGCGTGTTTGGCGTTGGCATTTAAACTTGCGCTTTTGATGTGTGACTTCAATTGTAAAGGAGATTTTCCAACACTGTCGGCACCGTCCTACTTGAGCGTGTACATGTACTTTTGTAGCATGCATGTGCGCTCGGCGGCCATATAAATGTGTGTTAGGTATCGTCTGTCTGGATATTAGTAAATAATACCAGTGATCTATTGTATGATAATTTACTTTTATGAACATAACGTGTTAACTAATTCATGAAGGACTAGCTCTTTGGTGGGTATAAACATCAACCCAAGAGTTGGAACTACTAATTATCGGGACTCTTAAGGCATTTGGAAGGGACACAAGATCGACACCTTTTCAATCCCATAGCCAAGATATTGGAGGTCTACAATGAGATAAACATATATCTACGTTAATGTCCGAACGAAGATATTTGCTAACATAAGACATGCTTCCGCACTTCCCTAAGGTTAGACAGAGAACTAGATGATCGTTCAATCTTACCATTAATCCCCTTGGACATTTGGTCAAAATAATCAGTGTGTGGCACCAGAATTCAATCTCACGAGGAGGCTAACGAGTCAGTCTAAACATTCAAAAGCTTGACCTCGTACCACGTCAAATATATTATGTGGAAAACATCGTCGATCCATGTGAAAGTTTGATTCGACAGATGCACATGCGCTGATGTCTAGATGCGTCGATCGTTTCTTTCTCCGCAGGTACCGGCGTCGAAGGTGTTGCAAGAGACCTGCAACCACATAAAGAACTTGCACCAGGAGGTGGACAACCTCAGCGAGCGACTCTCTCAGCTCTTGTCCACCATCGATCCCGATAGTCCCGAGGCCGCCATCATTAGGAGCTTAATATAAACACTCGTGATCGATGTTATCGTATAGAGCCCTTCGTGTAATGAACCATCTTGTGTTCTGCCTCCATCTAGCTTCTGTTTTTCCTTAAATTTTCCCCCTTCCTTTGGGTGATTTTATAATATCACTAGAATTAAAACAAGGGCTAGCATGTCACTAGATATCGTCTCTCCTGTACGGACGTTAAGTGCAGTGTAATTAGGCGTCGAGTATATATAAAAAAAAAAGCACTTGCACGCACCCGCTCAAGACCCTTTATAATAGTATGCTTGATGTAGATTGTGGATGCATAAGCCAAACTGCTTGTGGGATCGTCCGTTGAAAAGTTGCTTTTCATGGACATTTGAGACTTTGAAAATTCCCGATCAGTGAGCAACGTGATGCATGGATTTTCCTCGGGACTGTTCCGATTTTGAAATGGAAGGGAGGGATAAAGAATTCATTTTTCATTTGTCGTAGACCGCCAAGAAAAAAAAGAAGTTAGATTCAATGCAAAAAACTTGTCATTCCGAACTGGTGAATCATTCTTATCTTCTAGAGAACCAGAAAGTCATGCCTTTTCGAATCCGTTGCCCGTGCGCAAACCAAGATTAAAAATTACGGAGGGATGCTCGATTATTTTGATTAGAGAATTCCTCACAAACTGACAAGGTAACGTACGCGACGATGCATCTTTAATTTGAAAATTCAAAGGTCAGTTTGAAGAAACTTTTATCTAGTAATAATGTACTTATTCATTTTTCCTTAAAGTTACTTCGTACTTTAAAGAATCAAGAAGAGTATTTACAAAAAATTCCAACTGACCTTATAAGTTGACATGTGCATGATATTAGAATGAGGTGAAAACACAGTAATTTTAACGAAAATAACTGTGTTGTTGTAGTCCTCGTTGTCTCGTTTAAAGAAAGGACCTAAACTGTTTAAATTTGAGATAAAGGCAAACATCTATTGAAAGTAAGAAAAGTTGAAAAGTAAAAATCACTCTACTACACGCGCGCTAGCATGGAATCCTAGTATGATGATAAGAGACTTACCATCTTATTCTTACCTAAACTTTTGGTAGAATTTGACATTGCACAAAGCAGCGGTCAATCCGTCAATGTCCTTGTATTTAAAATGCTGAAGTTCTGTCGGTCACAAGGGGTCAGGTGGGTGCCATAGCGTCAGCCAATGAGCCCCATAGTTTCGTAATCATTGGCGACTCGATTTGTTGCGCAATAGAAATCATGGATTTATTATCTTTTTATAAGTAAGGTGGGAGCTCTCTACAATAAGCAGAAGAGATTTTAGCCAATGTAAGCTGTGTCACCCATCGGCAACCAGATGAACGGCATCTGAATCTATATCTATATAAGAATGTATAATAGATTTACAAAACGAGAGTTATAGAGTCACATTGGATACCTAAATGTGACCCACCTCTTTTCTTTATCCATGTTAACTTCAGTGCCCCGACTACTTTGTTCTAAATCGAGTTCGTAAATCTACTTTTGTATCTAACACCGCACGACGAGTATTGATTGATCAGTTGTCCGAACTCACGTGTTGCGGCGATAGAAACATGGGGAATTTTCCTTCCAATAAACCAAATGTACAATGTGCGCCCACCCAACGGCGCCAAAACCGACCCGAGCTTTTCCGTTCTGTCGAAATCATGTCGACTGTGTCATTACGCGTTTGTGATTGGAATGGACTATAATGGACCAGTGAAGTTGACTTGTGGGCTTTAGATGGTCTGACATTTGCTTTTCCCATGTATTATTGAAACAAGTTGCGCAATCAAGGGCCGGTTGCTGTCAAAGGGGTCGGAAAATGGAAGCCATGAATCTCTTGGAAATCTAGGATCGGAATCCAACCAGCTAAAAAGCAAAGATTGCATCTTTCCCTCTCACCACGGATTTAAGGGAGGTCCATATTGAGAGAGGCATTATAGCTAGAGGCTAGGTAGGCCCTTCTTGTCTTTGTGCTTCCATGGGCTTTCGCCCTCCTAAGCTCCAGTCACTTTCGCTTCCTATGTTGATTGGCGTGTTTCATTGCCAAATATGGGGTTTCTTTCCACTTAATTGGTCTCCTCCACATTAGGAGATTGCTGGACGCGGTCCAATTAGTTCCATTTTGATTGAGGAAGAATTGCCCCCTCTCTCTCTCTCTCTCTCCCCTTTTCCGCCGTGTTGCGTTAGCCTCGACTTCCTGCTGCGCCGCTGTCATTGGACCTGATCACACATCAATAGTTACCGCCGGGCCTCTCTCTCTCTCTCTCACGAAATGGAAACTCCAGCCACCTCGAATCTACGGCTGCCGGCTAGGATTCTGAGGCTAGGACACACACAGAGACAGAGAGACCCTGTGGGGAGGGCGACCTATTGGAGATAAGATGGTGACAATGGCATGGTAACGCGGGGAAGGGGGTGTGGGAAATAGCGATGTATTGGAGACAAGATGGTGACGATGGAATAGTAATGCAGGGGGAGGGGAAGAGAACAGGGGGAAAGCGAAAGAAAGGAATAGAAAAGGAAAGGAAGATAAATTTGGATCATTGAATGACATTTGTGATGAGATGTTAATCTCGCAATCGGTAAATATAAGATGCAAATTCAACTCCTACCCTACCATAATTTCGAACAAATTTCATAACTCCATGCCAAATTATAATAACATTGTAATTTACATCTAGGCTAATGGAATAGTCCACGGATCATACCTGACAGATGTCATCTTTAAGTTTGACTAGGACAATGAATAATCTGGAGTATTAAAAAGAAAAATCTCCTGAACAAATTTCAAATTATGACATCTATCTCCGGTGGATCGATCTAGTCTAAATATGCTGCGAATGTGATGCAAAAGACATGTATCTGCATTTAGGAAAAATTCATCCTTTTAAAAAAAATGGAAATTCAAGAAGCTCTACAGATGAGTAAGGGTACCCAATGGGTTCACCACAACATATGAAATATGCACACGACATGTTGCTTAAGAAAAGTTTCATACCCTCTGACTTCTTTCTTGGCTTGGAAAGAATCAACAGACATGATGGGCGACGAACCACGACCTAATAGAAATTAAAAATTCATTTGTGGCAGCGATCATCGACGGCAGGTTGGTTCAGGAAGTCGATGATAGAAAAGCAGTTACAGCTGCAGAATCTCATACATCTCTCACCTAAGTTTCTTCTCTGCCTGCGACCAAAACCTAATGAAGATGTCATACGGTTCCATGTTCGATTATGAGGGCATGTATCGGTTAATTGCTCGTGAATTGTCCCCTTGTTTTTTCCTCTAAATCCAAGGTGGACATGGTGTTGGAGGTTTGTTTGTAAAAACAAAGTAAGTGCATTTTCCTTGTTCCATATAGGAAAAGTGAGAGGAAGTGGGTCAATTAATAAGTGTGGGGTTTCTTTGTGTACTTAAAGGAATGATTGGGTGGGGCTAGACCTCACCATACCCACGTGCGGGTGCGTGAATAATTGCGCAATTTTGGTGCACTTAGCACTTGGCGCGCCTGTGGTTTAATTAGCACTAACCCTTTTGTTATTTAATTTTTATTTTTTGGTTATGTTATTAATGTTAATCAATTCAAAGGTTGCCTTTTGTTTTTGAGAATTTTTGGAAATAAAATATAAAAATAAAAAAATTCCAAATTTTATTTATTTAAAAAAATTATTATTATTATTCCGAATTTTTGTTTGTGTCTTTTTAAGATAACCTTTGGAAAAGATACTTATTCAGTTTGCAACTTTTCCCAAAGGGTTGCAATTGTTCGGTTTTCAACTTCTTCCAAATGGACATCTTTGTTTATTAGAACAATTTTCGAAAGGACACGTTTGTTCATTTTTTTGCAATTTTTCACAAAAAGTTACCTGTGTTTTGAGAGTGTTTTATATATATACATGTGAGTTTTCGGAAAAAACGAGAATGATCATTGTTTATCTTTTCGAGCATTCTTTCTGAAAACTATAGTCATCCTTTCAATTGTTTCCTAGAGAGACCTTTGAGAAATACTAGAATT
Source organism: Eucalyptus virginea (assembly GCA_014182375.1). Taxonomy (NCBI): domain Eukaryota; kingdom Viridiplantae; phylum Streptophyta; class Magnoliopsida; order Myrtales; family Myrtaceae; genus Eucalyptus; species Eucalyptus virginea. The sequence goes on along the minus strand of CM024522.1, from coordinate 21,546,666 downwards.
GTTATATAATATACTCATTTTGAGAGTTTATTGTATCTTGGAGGAAATTTGCCGGTGACCATTAGTAACGTTGTGGGGCAAATAAATCAAGTGATATCACGCCTCAAAGCCTGACTTGAGTACTCTAAAGATTCATCTTCATTGTTCCACCCAATTCGAAGCCATATTTTCCCTACACATGGTATTCAAGTGTTCGGCAAGCAAGTAGAGAAGTGTTTCATATTTTGGCAATGCTATATGACTTACGTGGTGTAATTGACCGATCCTATTGCAATGATATATGTTGTAATTAACATTCTTTTGATGTTAAAAATTCTTGTTTATCATAACTTGTTTCTTTCACTTATTGCTGCCAAGTAATGTATTGATGCTTTGAGTTTTCTTGCATGCCTTCTTCTTTTTCCCTCCAGAAACAAAAACTTCAAAATGAACTTCTATATCTAGGTTTGATTGTACAACCAGTTATCGAAATTTACCTTTTCTATTTTTCGCTTTTCGAAATAAACTTTAGAAAAATGATTGAACATACCATACATTCATGGACAATGAAAATTTACATGGAATTTTCTGAAAATGATTTATACTTCTTAAAAATCACTAACCCGAGTCCTCATCATCCCCATCGCTCGAACTTTGGCATCTCAGAAACTGAACCTGAGACCCGAGGGCCGACTCGATTCATCGGACCATGACCCCTAGGGTAATTGGTTGGCCGTCCTGTTTCTCGAAGAGTCAACTACATCGATTCGGATCAGGGTTGGTCTGCAACTTTCAATTTCGTACAAGGAACAGTCTATACTTCTCAACAGTGTCATATCTAACACGACTTTAATAACATATCCTTGATTTCATTCTTCCTAACTCTGCTTTTTTTTTTCTTTCCTTCCCAGGCATGTTGAACTCATAAAGTATTTTGCCGGGTCCAAGCTCGATCCTGCAGATGTGCTCTGCACCACGAAAGACTTTCTCCATTAAATTAACGAATGAAAATGCTTCCACTTGCTGGTGCCCATCTTTCATTTTTTACTGAGGTAGAAGGATCTTCTCGTGAAGTGTAAAAAGGAATTTAGTCCAAGAGCAACCTAGAATTTACCCTCTGGTGGAAATTAGGGAAGCTAGTGTTCAATGGAAGCTTCTCTGATGTAGATGGAGGAAAGACGGCATCACAATCTGCTAGGAAACTGCATAATTTGTCGCATCTCTTACTGAGGTTAATTTGTATCTTCGATGATGTTCTCTTCGAATTTAACCTGGATCATGTGAACATCTTACACGTACGCATCAAGCAATTTTTTCCTAGTTATTCAATGAAGGAAGATGCAGTGATCTTGCGGTATAATTGATGAACCATATGGATAAAATGTTCGTAACTTCATGTTAGAGTTGATAAATTTACGGTATTGATAAGAAAAACAAACGAAAGTTGAAAATTTTAAAATAAAAACAAATGAACATTGATAAGTAACTCACATGAGGATTGGTAACAAAAAAACTATAGGTAATTTAATAAGATAAAAAGTTGTTAAGATACTCAAAATATTATCGGTAAATTTTATAAAAGAATCGATAAATTTACAGCATTGGTAAGGATGACAAATAAAAGTTAGTAAAAGATTAAAAAAAAATGGTAATTTGTAAGCTATTGAAAAAAGTTAGTAATTTCATAAAATTATCGATAAATTATCATAATTAAGTTATCGTCAAATTAGGTGATCAGTAATTCTTTTTTACAAAAATTTTGACATTCACAAATTCTACCAGAAATTTACCGACATGAAAGTGGAAAAGTTGAATCCTCGGCTTTACTAAGGTTGTTCTCATGCTCTTGTAAATAAAAGAGGTTGTTCTCATGTCATTCAAGCCAAATAACAACAGACTATACACAAACAAAAAGCAACTGACAAAAGATCACTCAGCAAAATGCAGAAACCAATGTAAGCAAAAAAGACTGATCTTTGCCACTTCAAAGATCAGTAACAACAAATCGGACACCGGATGAGGCCATTCTCGTTACAATCCGGGCACTGCCGAAACCCGAAGTAATCGCCGTCGCCTTCTTCTTCCGTGCTGTAATCGTCTTCATCGCGGTCGCAGAGTACCTTACAACTCCCGAAGCACGTCTTGCAGGGCACGAACCTTATGTCCCCACAGGCCTCACAAATCCCATCACCACCACCTCCGATGAGACGGCGATCATGGACCTTTTCACAGTTCTCCAATACTTTCTCGAGCTGTCCTTCCTCGTGCAATCTCCGGATTTCCTCAGCCCCACCAATGCACTTGCTGCCGACAAACACCCTCGGCAATCCTGCCCCGCCAAACCAGCCCCCCAAAAGCTCCTTCAGTTCTTCCTTAAACCCAGAATGCAGTGACACATCTCGCTCATCGACCCGGACACCAACTGCTTTTAGTATCATCCGCACATCGCAACAGTCTTCATAGGTCTTCCTCACACCCCGAAGGCTTGTAAAGTAGATGATCGCCATCTCTTTCCTACGCAGAAAAGACTTACCGTCATCTGCTAATACGAAATTGTCCCGGTCAGCTTCTGTTACATCCAGTGGCTTGCCATTGCATGCTATTAAAGATCCATTTTGATCGTTTGATGGATGTACATGGAATGGATGAGTAGGTGAGAGCTTTTCAAGGGACTTCTTGAAGTTGGATGTGGCTTCTTCATCAGAGACAACCTCTGAGGCGCTTGATTGAGAGCAACAATTGGCTCCCTTTGAGCAGGTGTCTTCGAATCTCGATGTTGCAGGATGATCAGGCAGCACCGATTGATGGATCGGGGCATTGAAAGAGAAACTCTTGAAGTAATTAGGCGACTGAAAAGGACTAACATCTTCGAGGCCCTCCATTAACTCCCATGTGTTGATCGTCTCTGGTTCTCCAGGAGGAGTCCTAACTGGAGTTTTAGGAAGTGCCTTTGGTATTTTCTCCTCAATCATATCAGACCAAGTCTTGGCCTCCTCGACTAGTGCCGCCGGAAATTCATCCCCTACTTTTCCAGTGTTGCCGTATTCGCCACGGGGCCTGTAATCACCGCCCTTGACAAAGAATTTCTCATTGAACTCTTGAACGTCTACGTGAGAGATATCGAGATCGAGAGAGCCTAGCGTGGAGGACGTGAGAGCAACAACATGGCAACCGTCTCTTTTGTTTCGCGGTGGGTGGTGGATTCGCGTGGAGTAGCTTCGAGTCAAGGGCACCGGCGACGAATACGGAATCCCGCAGTGATGGCAACGCTTCGACTTGGAGTTTGCACAGCCCATCAATGCGAACCGACGTTGCAGAGCCGAAGAGAAAAACATAAACTGATAAAAGAGTTTCCCTTACTCGAGGAGAAAGCAACAAGCATCCGAGATAGGGACTTCAGAATGTTTTCAGAGCCTTAAATCATTGAGAAGAAGCACCAACTTCTTTCGCCCCCTTACAAATTTCAAACCTAAAGTAGGAGATGGAGTAGAAACAGAGAAAATGAATAAGCACTCCCCCAGAAAATATTTTTTTGCTGATCTCTCCATGATTATTGTTCTTACCAGTTCACGGCGACGATTAAAGAGCCAAACTTGTCCACGTTACTCTCCCTGTCTGTTTCATAGTTATCATGTCTATCAACTTCAGTTCGATCACCTTTAAAATAATTGATCTGCGCCACCCATTAGTTAACGTCGTGTTAGATGGTACGATATCATAGGTCTGTCAGTGTCAAATTATTCTCAACGCACATCGGGTTTAGGCATGCGCCTTCGCCAAATCTACTTGTCTAAAGAAGGAAAATGTAGCTTGTCGTTGACATTATACGGAGTCTTCTTTTGCTCATGAAATTGTCGAAAGTCGGCAAATACAGTCTTGACATGAAGTAAATGCATCGGATCGTCTCTTAAGGCTACCCTAAAATCCCAAATTTTAACGAACCGGTTTGCCCAAGTTGAGAGTTTCTTCTACTGGAAGAAAAATGAAAAACGATTCGAGACTTGTACAGGAATGACAGCAAGATTTACTCACTTTACATCTGCGACAGCAAACTTTGGCACGGGTCAAGATTCGGACTAGGATCGCCGCTTGAGTTGGTGGCTTTTCTTTAGAATTCTGGTTCTCTCCTGAAGCAGAAGGTTCATGTTCGTGGCCACCACCAACTCGCAGAAGATGGATCACACGAATATGGGTCGGTGGGTTAAGAATTAGGACCTTCCATTGAAGAAACAGTCTAAAGAACAATAATGCAACCAAAATATAAAGAAAAGGAGCAGAGAGAATGATGAGAGCTTTGTGCTGCTAGCCTATTTCTGGGCTTCAGATCCGCATGAATCTAGAACTCAACACCACTTTGATGCATACCCCTTTCAAGGTTGGGCTCTTGGGCCTGATGGCCTGGGTACATATTTCAGGCAGGGATTTAAATTAGAGTTGATCATCGACCTGTGCTCTCGGATTAGGCCTAAATTGTTACCAAAGCCAATCCATGACCCGTCCAGTAAAAGGTATACAGCACATTTCGGATTGGATGGGCTTGGCTCGAACTCTGCAGGACAAGGCTTTATACCAAAATGTCACTGTATAGGCCCGTCCAACCCAGCCTTCCATCCCCTTGCGACGACACCCCATGATTAGGTCTGCATCGAAAAGCTTCATCTCACCGTCCAAAAGCGGGGAAAATGGCCATTCCAACATGGTGGTCTGCTACATATTCGAGACTGCTTGTTGACAAAAGGAAGATAATCCCATCATGACAACAGACAAGAAAGATGCATGACCTGCACCACCACTACAAACTTTCTCTGTTTTTCCACCGCTCTTTTCTTTTCCTTCTTCCCAATTTGAGGAACGTGTACCAAGTCTACCAGCTACTCCTAGGCATTGGCTTGTGGCAGCTACCTACCTGCGACTCTATCTAGACGGCCTATTCCAATCATGTGAACATTGATAACTATATGTGTCGCAGACATTACAGCATGTCCTTTTTACGAATCTTTCACGGCGCATGACAATCTAAATGGAAAGTTTACAACATTTGGCTAGACAGTTTCCCTTCTTCACGGTATATCTCGAACGCTCTAACCATTAGATATCATGATTGAGATGCAAAGTCAAGCATCCTATGGTCCTATGGGGAAAAAAAAATCATCGCTAGTGACGGCCTCACTTAGCATACAAATTACTACGTATCGACAACTAGCTAGTTAGTCATTGACATATCGGTGGTAGTAAAAAAAACTTTTACACTAGCGGTGTATATATTACAAATCGTTTAAAACTAGAGAAAACTTCCACATTCCTACAAGAAAGCATCTCATATCCATTTTCCTTACCAAACGAGATCTCTAATGATCTCGAGTACGATACCCTCTTGACATAAAACTCCAACTTTTGCGGTCCCATTCAAACTTAGACAAATCGGAAGTCAAGGAATAATTAATTGTATGTAGTGTATAACTACTCAACATTCGATTAAGAAAGTCTACTTAATCGGGGGAGAAAATCAGATGCAACCTCTTGAACAAGATCACAACTTGGGGAGAGAGAGTGAGAGGCACATGGAAGTGCATGTGGAGATTGAGGAAGATTCAGAGAGCACTCAATTAACAATTACAATAATAATAAGATAATGATAAGCAACAAGGAATATAACATGGATCCAACCCTATTTCCAAGGGGAGAGAGAGAGAGAGAGAGAGAGAGAGAGAAAAGTGCATGTGGGCAGCTTTTGTTGCTAGGCCAGAGGGAAATTTTCAGTAGGGTCCATCAATTCCCTTTTGCCTCCTCAGTGCTGCACAAATATACAAGACATTTCTCCATCAACTCCCTTACAAGTACTTGCAATGGAAAAAGTGAAAAATAAATAAAGCAAAAGTGGTCTCTCTCTTTCTCCATCCATCCAATGGGCAACCAAGAGATTACATGTCCCGTACAATGTTTCTGCCATGGTCCCTGTCTCAAATTGGGTTAAAGGTTTTTGACAAAAAAAGATTGGGTTAAAGGTTCAATAGGGAGAGCCTTTTCATAACTAGACATTTAATAAACACAAACGTGGCTGAACCTTTTTAAGTTCTAACCAAGTAATTTTCTTTTAATATTTCCGTAATTAAGGAATGGACTTGTGTGTAATTCGCTACATAGGTTTGATTTTCCATACTAATAAGTATAATGAACTCTATATCTAAAATATCTACATGGGTTTCAACTTACTTCTTATCTGATCCACAATGTTAATTAGGGGGATATTTCCTTTGTCATAGAAACAAAAAGAAGAATAGGCATGACATGTATATACGAGTAGATCTACTAGTTTGGATATGAAATCACTTTCGTTTTGTCATTGTCGCACTTGCCGCATTATATATTACATGAAATGAAACGCTAATGAGAAAGTTTGGACCTCAGGGTGTTCTAATCCACCACATCTGTTGTAGCACATTTGTATGGGATGACCTGGACACAATGTGCATGGATTCTACACTAGATTCAGTTCAGAAAACATTAGGTGGGAAAACCCCTAACTGTTTCAGATCGCACAATCGCACCACAATAGCAATCATTAAGCATCGGATTGGCCAAGCTTGCCTGCATCCCAGGAAGATACAAGTTAACAAAGACTCCACCAACGGATGTCACAGGATGAGGTTACAGTGTTATTGTCTTTCCTTTTCTTTTGCCTCCCCATTTTCACACTAATAGAATAGTACATGGAAAAACCCTCCTACAACATAAATTAATACAGCAGTACGTTGCGATATATACTATATATGTAATCGAACTGCTCCAGCACTTGCCAGACTCGCACCAATAAAAGAACTACAAAAAATGAATATAAAAGTGCAAGGTCCACGATAGATGAATCTTCATAGAATGGCTAAAAAGACATCCATTGTGATCGTCCATTATCAATGCGGTGGCCTGTCCTCGGGTTCCGCGACTTTCATGCATGATGTCAAATTTCCTCGTCACGCATGGGCTGAGTAGAACTTTGATTGCACTAAATATAAAGAGGAATATATATATATATATATATATATATATATATATATATATATATGTATGTATGTATATATATTATCTATGTAGTTTATAATGTGTATAAGATGATGTTCAGAAACTTCTGTGACGTCATCTTGTGCGTTTTGTACAGGGTTACTGTGGTATGTCTGGCTGGATAGGAAGCAAAAGAAAATTTAATTCGAGCAGCTTTAGTCCTTACTGTCTCGTTGAAAGTGTAGATGAGAATTAAGTTAAAATGGGATGGTCTTCTTACTTTGTTCCATTTGAAGATCTACAGGTATAAATTGAGTGACAATTTTCTGTTTCCCCATTTTGCTTCGGAATGAATAAAGAGTTACCCTGTAGTTCTGTACACATAACTCTTGGGTACAATTTCAAATATCAAAAGCATTTGATGTGGAATTGCCATAATGGAGATATCCCCCGTGAAGGGATAAAAGATTTGTAAAAGAAAATCCTTAGTAGATTAGAGTTTTAAAAATGAAGTCAAATCAAAATTAAAAGAGCAAGTACCTACACTATCTTTACTGTTGTCGACGTTCATGACTACATATTTCGAAGATTCAAGAATGCTTATTTTCAATTTGTGAAGTTGGGTGAATGGACTGTAGGGATAGGAATCGATCTTCCTTTCTATTACCTAACAACTGCAAAATCGATAAAGGGAAGACTAGGAAAAGAAGATGGAACTGATGTCGGAGGGATGGGTCCGAGGAGCCCCACCCAGTAGAATATGAACACAACCTCTCCTTCACCTTGTCATCAACCTCAGAATCGCTGTCACTCGCACAGTCCTCCCTCTCTCCGCCCAGACCACCGCCCCCATCGCCTTCACAAGCTCCTCTCTCTCTCTCTATCTCTCTCTCTCTCCCCATGAAAGTGAGTGTCGCCCACACACCCTCATCAATACATAAAATATTCGTTGAAAAATACAATATAGATGTTTCCTATTAAATGCCCTGGAAGAAACAAGATCCAAAACTCCACCGATCTTTCATGACATTTCTCCCAAACCCCACCACCCAAGAAGCGCGCGCACACAGACAGACACCAACACATGGCCTTCCCACCACCATCGGCATCCTCAGCTGCTAGTTTCATGTTCCAAGCCCACCACCATCACCACCAAGAAGATCCGCTCCCTTCGATCATCCCGCTGAACCACAGCAACGGCGACGTTGTCAACAATGTGCCTTTCTTGATGAAGAGGTCCATGTCCTTCTCAGGGGCCGACCACAACCAGAGATCGTGCGGGGGCGGCGACGACGACGACCTGTCGGATGATGGGTCGCAGCTGCTTCTGGGGGAGAGGAAGAAGAGGCTGAGCTTGGAGCAAGTGAAGGCGCTCGAGAAGAGCTTCGAGATCGGGAACAAGCTCGAGCCCGAGAGGAAGATCCAGCTCGCGAGGGCGCTCGGCCTCCAGCCGAGGCAGATCGCCATCTGGTTCCAGAACCGGCGGGCTCGCTGGAAGACCAAGCAGCTGGAGAGGGACTACGAGGTGTTGAAGAAGCAGTTCGAGGTCCTGAAGGCTGACAATGATGCTCTTCATGCCCAGAATGAGAAGCTTCACGCCGAGGTAAGAAGAGAGATGTGATTAATCAATTACTTCTAGTTTTCATGTGTTGTCTGTTTTGCCGCTTGAGTATGTCTGTTTTGGTTTTTCTTTTTTATCAGAAGAGAACCAGAAAAAACGATAATCTTTGAGACTAGTACTCACTACACATCTCTAGTCTCTATAATTCTGCAATTTAGGAATAATGCAGAGAACTGAACATACTAAAAAAAAACTTTGCCTATCCATTTAGTCCTCTCGGATAATCCCTTCATAGATCACTCAGTGACACGAGACAATTATTTCATGGATTTTTATTTTAGATGACATTAGTAAAACGAGTTACTTTAAAGGCAATCAATGTTGTATATAACATGTAAAAATTGCTAATTAATACTAGATACAGTAGACTCAGAACTCGTATTAATTTCCCTATTTGTGATAGAAATCCTACTTTATTAGTTGAATTCTAGAGGAGATTAGTTCTATCTGAAGATATCCCAATAGTTAAGTTCAATGCAATTTTCTTGCTAGTTGATAACTTCTCAAGGCAACTCCAGTTGCTTTTCTTTGATTATCGTGGCATCTGCAAATACAATATACTTCTAACTAACTTTTTAAGTCCAAAACCAATGGTGCAGCTATTGGTTCTCAAAGGAAGGGACACAAATGAAGCACCCAGCAACCTCAAGAAGGAAATTGAGAGGTCGTATTGGAGCAATGGGAGCGAGAACAGTTCCGATATCAACTTAGATATTTCGAGAACATCAATTATGAACAGCCCTGTATCATCTTCACAGTTCAGCAACAAGCACCACTTCACCTCGTCGAGGCCCTCGGTCATGGCTCAACAACTCCATGGCTCAACCAGATCAGATCTGCAATGCTTTAAGATTGACCACCAAAATATTCAAGAGGAAAGCTTCTGTAACATGTTCAACAATGGGATGGAAGACCAGCATGGCTTTTGGCCATGGGCTGAGCAGCAACATTTCAATTGACCAATGCACATTTTAAGCAAAAGGGTAAGGGAAAAAAAGAAACAAAACCAGTCCCATTGTGCAGATATTATTTTCGATTCTGCTTGAGAAGATCCTTAAGAAGATTAATGCATCTGATGTTTCCTGCTAATTATATGTCATTGTTAAAATATTTCAATACACGTTGTTCATTTTTTGAGTGTATAGAATTGAATTTACACTGGTTCAGTTTCAGCTGGTGGAAGGAAACAAGATTAATTGTCAAGAGTTGATAATCTCGGAAAGATCCACTTGTCTTCCATATTCCTCTAAATTATGATGCATTTGTTGGTTGTACCATGAATAAAAATTGCAAACCCTAATAAATTCACAAAATGTGTGGACTCTTTGGTTACATGCATGTGCCGGTAGTGGGTTCCTGCTCTGGCAAGTAGCATGGGCCTTGAAATTAAAAAAAAAAAAATGGGATCTCTTGTCAGAGCTTTCAGATTTGAAAGGCTATTTGATGCTTTGGAATCATGAATAGTTTAATTAAATCTGGAAACAGGCCTAGCGGAAATGCTTTGAAGAAGCTTCCTGTGATAGGATCAAAAGAGTGGCCGTGTTCCTGATCGTGTCCGGGGGATTAACAATGAAAATAATCCGGTTCTCATTTTTAAATAAACATAGTAAATAGAAGGTATAAAAGTTGGACGGTAGATTATGGAGCACACATTCCTAAAAACGACAGTGCCAAATGTTCTGATCATGATCATTGCTTTCATACTAAGGTCGTCCTATTGACAGAATCATCTGCGAGGTTTATATGAAATATACTACCATCAATTATTATAGCTAAGTGGATATATGATGCTTTGAGTCTAGACAAGTTGAAATCCATTATCATCCGTAATCATGATCAACTCGAACAATGATGGGTCGGATCTAGATAATTGTTTCACTGTTTGGAGGAAACATAAAGTTTTATGGGGACAGAGAAGAAACATATGGTTCTATTGTCTTGAACATCCATTCACGTGACCTTCTGTCAAAACTCCATAGTTCCCCCACAATCCTCCACAAGAATCACGCACATGTTTCCTGGAAGAGTTTTTAACTTGTATATATAGCCACAAAAAGTACAGACAACTTGAGCAATAACCTAGCTTTTCCCAACCCAGCCAAGTAAAAAGAAGAAAAAGGAAAAAGAAAAACCTAACCTTTCCAAAGATACCAGGTGAGAAATGCATTTTTATCTATAAGAAAAATAGATAATTGACACCAAAGTGAGTGCCATATAAAAGTCTTAATATTTTGTATTGTCATTGTCTCTTTTTTTCCTCATTGGACTTCCAATAACTCTTTTTCACCTACATTGTAATTACTGAATTTCCTTGCGGACGTTTTTAAATTAGAATTCAACTCATATTCTCAGTTTTAGCTATATTCACCGATAGGATAATGATTCTTGATCAGAATGATGAAACACTTGGTCTTCACCTACTATTGATATTGTCAACATGACTGGGACAGAAACAGAAGTAAAGTCTCGGGAGGAGTTAAAAAAATAAAAGACAAGCAACTCAATATTAAGTTCTAGGTAAGTGTACGTGTAATTTGTGATTATTTCCTCGATCAGTTCCGTTCTAGGAAAAATAAGGCCTTTTCATATTAAATTTGGCTCAAAGCAGTGTCGTTTCAACTTTTATATGAACTATTACGCAGATGGGCTGTATAATTCGGGAACTATATAATATGTAACGTCATGCAAAAGAATTCAAGAAACCAATCGAAATTAATGATGCTGATGATCCACAAACTTGAAACTTAAATCAAATCATTACAAGTATCAGATCAAATTATCAACTCAATGAATGAAGGAATTTTCAACGTTTTTTCTTTTCCACATTCATCATATGCAATACGGATGACTCAAATCTTGCTTAAAGTAGACAGAGTTCAATGTGTATTTATCCGAAAGCCAAAGTGACAAATCGCATATGCCAGTGACTGATGTAAGCAAATAAGCAGCATTCAAAATGGAAAAAGGAAATGTCGGCAGAAAACGATCGGCAAAGGAATTAAGTTTGTCATTGTACAACAAAGCTCATTATTAGGTTTACAATTAGTTTAAAATATTCGTGTACATTCATCGTTGGATGAGAGACGTGAATGTTTGGAATTGATTTTGTAATTGAATTCTTCTACTTGTCAATCATTCAAAGATGAATGTATAAATTATATTTCACACCAGCGCTAAAAGTTTGAAAAAAAAAAAATTGAATGCAAGCAAATTTTTCTTTATTTTACATTAGTGTGGAAAAATAACAAGTGAACTGTGAATAAAATCGAGGTTGAGTTAGGGTGCGCATAATAATCATTTTATTTTTGTTCAAGAATTATTTTTCTATTCCATACTCATTTTTGGAATATAAATCCGTTGCTAAAACTATTTCATTTTTCTATATAGATTTTTACCCCAAAATAAGTTTAGGATAGAAATTAGAAATACAATTTTTTTACTTTTCTATTTCTAGAATAGAAATAAGAAATAAAAATCTTCTCATTATTTGTCTTTACTACTAGCTGGTCGCCCATTCGTTGCCATTGGTCGCTGTTTGCCGTACACCGCCATGACTCTTCGGCCGCTGCCCGTGAGGAAGAACTTTTGTTTCATTATCAAATGCGTACTTTTTCTTAGAAACTCATCCAAGAATATAAATAGAAAAATCTATTTCTCTTTCAAAAATCAATTTATAACTAAAATAGTTATCATTTATGCCTTTAGTGGTTAGAGGGATGAGTATATAAGTGTGGATTAGACATATGACATAGTTTTGGCTTCCCATATCCTAAAGGAAAACATTTCCATGTAGATACTACTTGTTCAGATTTTGGCTCACGTCTTAACAGGACCATGAGATTGGCGATATATTTCATGGATCTGCAGTTTACTTACTTAAAGTGGGGTTTCTTAAATATTTATTACCAAAAAAAAAAAAAACTATGAACCGAGGAGGAGGAGGAGCTGAAATTGAGGCTTTCTTTGGGTGAAATAAGTAAATATACAAAGAACAGCTTAGAAGATGGGCTTTGCTAGAATGGGCTTTGATATTGGAGTTTTTAACTTGGCTGGAAAATCTTTCCCAGTTGGGCTAGGGTCATTTTCCTTATTACAAAATCTGAGAAAAATTGGATCTGCAATAAAACGAACGATTCACAAGCGAAGGATAACACAATGGAGTGAGTCTCAAGCTGAAGTGTTCTGCAGAATCAGCACATCACAGCGAAGCTTCGGCCCCTCCATCGAGAGATTGAACTGCTCGCTCGAAAATCTGCAAATTTCACACCAACAATTCAATCAGAGCTTAAGCCAGAAAGCATATTTTGCATGGAACATATGCACGTTCATCAAGAAGTCAAGGTCCTATGTGGACAGGATGCAGTTCAAGTCTCAAGAGGAGTCGAGGTCTTTGGGTGCGTTTGGGAACCACTTCCCAAAGCTCTTTGGGGGTCCAAAGTCCTTTGGGCCAAAATAAGGGTGTTTGGCAAAAAACTTTGGAAGGGACTTAATGGCAAAGCAAGTATTTTTAAGGCTGAAAGCCCAAGGCAGGTGAGGACCTGCCTTGGGCTTTCAACTTCTCGGCATGCCCACGCGACACTTTGTTTACTTTTTTTTTTTTTTTTTTTCCAAAATTGTCCTCATGAATTTTTTGTTTTTCCGATTCGTGTCCTTCGATGAAACACTGTTCATCTTCTCCGGGCCGACGACTGCTATAGGGACACCGCGACCTAGGCGATCGTCGTCGGAGAGTCGGGCGACCTCCGGCAACCCCGGATTTGGGGCGGCGAGGTCTCGCTCGTCGTGCGACGCCGCCTCGACCTCCGGCGACCTAGATCTGGGTCGCGGCGACGTCCCGCGACCTCCTGCGACCTCGCCGCCCCAGGATCTGGGTCGCGGCGACGCCCCGCGACCTCCCGCGACCTCGCCGCCCCGGGATCCGGGTCGCGGCGACGCCCCGCGACCTCCCGCGACCTCGCCGTCGGATCTAGGGCGGCGAGGTCACGCGACCCCACTGCAACCCAAATCCGAGGCGTCGAGGTCGCAGGTTGACCTCGACGCCCCAGATCTAGGTCGCCGGAGGTCGAGGCGGCGTCGCGCGACGCGCGCGACCTTGCCGCCCAGCATCCGGGGTTGCCGGAGGTTGAGGCCGCGTCGCACGACGCGCGCGACCTTGCCGCCCCAGATCCGGGGTCGCCGGAGTCGCGATGGCGTCGTGCGACCTCGCCGCCCCAAATCCGGGGTTCCGGAGGTCGCCGGAGGTCGCTGACGGCCGCTGCCATTGCCGATCAATTTTTTTTTAATTTTCTTTTGATAATTTTTTTTACCACAAAACTCCTTTGTAAATGTAATTCCCCAAACACTATTTTGCTCAAAGCACTTCACAAAGAGCTTTCAAAGTACAATTTACCAAACACAGTTTGCATTTTGGAAAACACCTTTAAGTCAAAGGTCTTTGCATTTTCCTAAAGACTTTTCACAAAAGTGGTTCCCAAACGCACCCTTTGTTGTTTAACGCGTTGATTTTGGGACCATCAGAACTAAGATGATGACAGACATCTACCGGGTCTTTTGGGGTTTCCTGATTTTCTGGACCACTTTGTGTTACTTGGTTCATGAGAAGACGTGGTCTTTATGGACTTTTTGGTGATGTTCAGCCTTGTAATTATGAGCTATACCCATCCTTTATAGAACCATTTACATTGCAGAAAATATGTATGGGATACTCGTGTTTTGAATGGGGTCAAGCGTGGGTCTCATTATCTTGATACATTGCTTATTGATCATGCATTTTAATCTTATTGGAAAGACGAAAAATAAAGGGATTTCCTATATAAACTGCTTCTCACTCCTATTGTGACATCCCAAATTTCTGATTCTGCGTTCAATTAAATGAGACGGACTTTTCATCGATGCGCTTATAGTTCAATTCTCCGAGCTGATCACTCATGAGATAACTAGTCTATCAGGTGAAGCCGTTAAGGAAATTAAATACAATAGACTCAAGAATCTGACCATGAATCGGCTGCTCGACCGTGTTAATTTGCAAGGATCATTACCACACTGTCATAATCGAAGAGAGATTAGTAATAGGTTGATTCGACTAAGATATGTGATTAGAGTGTGGGTGATTCCACTTGATTTCAATATCCTCGTCGACCGGCACTAAACTGATTCTTCTGTTGTTTTTGGTACCTTGTGTTTGTAATTGAAACCTTGAGATTTTCACGACAACCGAGAGTCGCCAATATGTCGAAGATTATGTCGTGACTTAAAAATAATCAACCACGGGTCAATTGCACTGAAATTCCTAAAAGCTACCTGGTAGATTAGGACGCGTTCGAATCGCGCCGATTGAAATTAACGTGATTTTAAACCTGAATTCAGAAATTGAAAGCTCGGCCATGTTACAGTTCATTTTAGGAATGTCGACTCATATTCGGAAGATTTTTCATGCAATCAGAGTTTTTCAGCAATTAAGCAAAGAATGGCTAATTTGGCTCGAGAAATTAGTAGGCCCGCCTTTAGTCGTGCTTTTGGGACTTAAGTTAGTTCTATGGACAAGTGAAGATGTGAATTGAAGTGTGGTGACATTGGATTAATTTTATGAACTTCAATTTGATTTAATTGGAAGAGAATCGAGTGGAATTGAAGAAGTTGTTGTATGAGATTTTATGCCCCGGCAGAAAATGAAATTGCAACCATTGGAATAAGGTTGTGGGAGATTGGAAATAGTGGAGTGTGGCATCATCAAGTGATGTCATGGTGGGGCTAGAAGGCCTAAGATCTTGACAAGTGGAGGGTGGATGTTGGCTCTTGGAAATGTGGGACATCACTTCACCTATCAACATCATCTTCTTCAATGGGCTCCTTGGATTTCGAATTTGGAGAGGGAGAGAGAGAATCCAACCGGACCAGCCTGCTCGACGCCGCCCCTTTCGCCCGTTCGGTCGCCCGCTCGTCGCCGGAGCCGTCGCTGTCACAGTCATCGTCCGTCGCGTGCGAAGGCCCGCGCGCACCTCGCCGTCCTGCTCGCACGCTGGTCCGCTCCTGTTCGCTTGCCCAGGGTCGTTGTCCAGCATCTTCAGGCCGTCGTGGAGCTCACCGAAGGCCGTCTCGCCGCTGTGCAGCAGCCGGAACCACCGCCTGAACCGCTGAAGCCCCGCTTGCCTATTTCCAGCAAGCTGAGCCGCTGGTTCTTCTTCTTTGTCCAGCACCTATTCGCCGCCGTTCAGCAGCCGTGAGCCATCGTCGGAGCCAACCGAACCGCCGGAAGCCCGTTTGGTTCGCCGTTGCATCATCGCCAGCTCACCTCCTCGCCGGTTCAGCCTTGGTCTTCTTGGTTCCAGCTCTCTCGTCCAGCAACAGAGGCCGAAATCCAGCAAGCCCGTGAGACTTCGAGGAGCGTTTCCGGGCCCTTCCCGGCCTTTGTTGGTGTCGCCGCTTTAGGGTTTATCGACTGCCTTGGTGTCGTGGTCGCCGTGAACTTTACCAGAGCGCAAAACCGGTGAGTTTATCCTCTAAACCTCGCTTAGTAAGTTAATCATGCTTAAGAGGTGTTTAGATTAGTCTAATTAGGTTTAGGTGGTTAGATTATATTATTTTAATGTAAGTTAGATTAGTGGTACGATTAGTTTAATGGATGTTTAATTAGGGCTAATTGTATGTTTAAATTAGAGTAATCTAGTTTAAGCCCTAATTATTTATTTTAAATTAATAATTATTTCGAATTTTATAAAATTATTTTATTAAATTATATTATTATAATATAATAAATAATTTTGAAAATTTTGCCAGGATGACCGGTCGTCGTCGGAATTTCGCAACGGTGCGGTCAGTTTGTGTCAATTGTATGTTAAATTAAGAAATTGAGTAGAATGGTAATTGTGGCTAATAATTCCAAAAGTGTGGAATTGATTGAAATTGAAGAAGTTTTGGTATTTAACTTGAAAATACCTGGTGTCGACCTTTGGCACCGTAATTGGCTTGTAAGACCAGTTTGAATCAATTGATTGATTAGTTTGAGGAATGAATTGGTTTGTTATTGAACCGTCAGTTTATGTGAGCATTGGTATATCGGCTTGGGAGAGCCATTATTATTTATCAGCTTGTATGAGCTACCATCTATATATATATATCAACTTGTGCGAGCTACCATCTATATCAGCTTGTGAGAGCATTGCATCCATTTCAACTTATGTGAGCCGTGATTCATTAATGGATGGATAGATGGTATGAATTGATCAACATATGAATTGTACTGACGTGTAGGATTGGATTGAGGTGAGGTAAGTCCTCAATTCTCTTTGTGTGGCTAGAGCACCTTGGGACTTATTTTCTTCCTAATCGAGTTTTAGAGGGTAGGACTCGTTGAGACATTGTCTCACCCTATTGTGAGATAATATTTTCAGGTCCCTAGATGGCGAATCCTCTGGAACTTTTTGGTAGACCAGTGAGGGTCACTGAGAAGATTTTTGACTATGCCGATCCCGGAGCCGGTGAATGGATTTGATTAGCTGGTCTTAGGATAGCTTAGTTTTTGAGGACTGATCTTCTATAGATCTTCTGTTATTAGCCTAGTCCTGTAATTGAACTGGTTTGACGTGTTTAAATGTATGTGGTTTGGTTTTGAAATGTGATCCTGCTTTTCTATTCCAATTGAGTTTTGTCTGGAGATTATTTATCCGCTTCCGCATGTGTAATTAATTGATTGGGTCGGCGACGTGTCTTGGGAAGTCGTATTTCTATCGACCGCAGTGGGATGTGCGTGTGCTCGAGATTCGGGGCGTGACACCTATAGCATAGTATGCAGAAAGTTTAACATGTGTCAAATATTATTTCTCTACATTTTACGTCCTTGCAGAATCACAATGCTACACTAGATACAATTCTACTATGCCGTACTAAAAAAAAGAAAAAAAATGACGGATCTTTTCCATATTAGTAGAATTTTAAAAGAGTTGGTAAGTGCAAGAAAACAAAAAAACTGGATGGCTAGTCAATGTTATATATCCTGTTTCATATGAATTATCTTCTTTTGGACCAAAAAATACGAAATTCTCCATTCTTATTATTTATAATGTATAATATAACTGGATTTGGCAATAGTTGAAAATTCCTGTGTCATTGTTATATACACAGGGATATTTACTACGTAATCGATAACTATTGCAATTTTGAAAGAAAATAATAATAACCTTTAAAGAAATACTTAGTAGGAAGAGTTACCTTCCTGATTTTCAACATCAAAACTCATCACAACTAATGGCATTGAATGGGGCGAGCACTTAGGAAATGGAAGGATTCTAGTTGGAAGCAAGATGAATGAAGAGTGTGAGAAAACTTCTCATTGCGAGAACAATGAACATCTTTTTAATTACAATTCCAAGTGGCACTCATTAAGGACAGCACTAGAATACTTTGCAATGACATATATATGGAGAAATAATTTAGTTTCTAGGAATGGATTTACAATATGATTATTTGTTTCTGTTACGACGGAAAGGTATGCATTGCCGATAATCAGAGAAGCTGAATTTCTGCGACATCATTATTGTGAAGTGGCCGTTAGCCCCTTTGTCGTAAATTTTGTGGTTGATTAATAGTGATTTAATTAGGATTTAAATTGGATTATGTTTGGAAGTAGGACACGTTCAAGAAGGCAAGGTCTTGGTCGAGTACACAATTCCAAAGTCTCTAAGGCCAACGAGTTTCATTTTCATGTACATGGGTCGTCTACACACTCAAGAGAAGTCTTGGTCTTCTGTTGTTTATGTGATGTCTGATCTTTAGCCAATGTGAAGGAAACGTCAATTTCAAAATTTTCCGTCTTCAACTGAAGATAAATGATCTTGTAAATACGTAGTTGATGGTTTTATGTGATGGGCTTAAGGCCCGTCTGCCCATGTTGGGCCTGAAAGCCCGGCCCACAAAATTAGGGCCCATGGATGGAGGGATACGATGAAGGGGCACCTTTATATTTTGGAGGGGACGTATATAAGGGAGGAGAGAGAGGGAGGATGCACCTTTTGGAATCATTAACGTACGTACGTCCCTCTCCCTCTCTCTCTCTCTCCCAAAAGAAAAACAGTAAGGCACAAGGTGACGTTTTTCTTCCCTTCAAGGCGAATTGGCGTCATCGAACATGGCCAAATTCTCTTCCTCTTATCGGCGTCGGTGTTTAATCTGTGGCTAACAAGGTACGCTCGAATCCGTGGTGTGCTTTAGGATTGGTGATACGTGATTTTCCCGGGCTTGTCTTCCGCATTCGTTTTAGGGGTTCGATTTAGTGTCGAATCCGGTTTTTGGGAATCCGTTAATCCCAACATTGGTATCAGAGCCCTAGTTCATGTTTTCCCGACCCCTTTCATGTTTTTTTGTTGATTTTCGTGAAAATAATCAGCCGACACGGATCGGGGCGCAAAATCCCGACACCCGAGCACTGTTCGTCCATTTCTTCGAGTTTTTGTAAGTCGAAATCGATTTCTGAAGACATAGGGTGAAAGGGCTCGTTGAGACGAGTCCGTCGACATGTCGTGCGCCGCCGAACGCGCCCACATGCGCGGCCAGAAGCCTTTGCGTGTGGGCGCGACGCGCCTGAAGCGCTGGCTCGGCCAGCGCGTGCGCCACACGCACCGGTCGGCGAACCGGCACGTGCGTGCTGCCGGCCGGCGAACCGGCACGCGCCGGTCGGCGAACCGACACGTGCTGACGTCACGGTAACCGCCGGGATGACGTCATCGCCGACGACCGTTGGCCAGCTGGTCACTGGCCGGCGACCCGACCCGATGCCGATCCGACTCAACCCGCATGGAAGCCTGGCGCATGCCGCGCACGTGCCGGCTGACATCAGCCTGCGCACGCGCGCGGCACGTGCTGGTCGATTCGTTCGACCTGGCCCGACCGGTTCGACCGGTCCAACTGGTCCGATCAGTCTGACGACCGGCGACCCGACCGACGACCGTTGACCGTGACCATTGACCATTGACTGTTGACGACCGTTGACCGTTGACAAAAAAAAAAGAGGAAAAGAATGTGTTTCTTTTTCAATTAAGTCTATGTGTATTATATGTGATCCCTTATTTGTTCTGCATTTGTTGCAGGAACAGTTCTGCATTTATTGCAGGAACAATGCCTCCCCTGAGGTTGCGCACACCTATTCGCGCAATTACCGATGAACAAAAGGAAAGGCTGTCTAAGTTGATAGCTGAGCTGACTGATCATCGATAGGAAAGTGGTGACTTAATTGATCACGTCCTTAAAGTCAACGGGAAAATTCAAAAGGTCATATGGAATTGTCGTCCTATGCCACAGTCTGAGATGGTGCAATTTTTCATGAACACCCTTTCACATGAATGGCAAGGAGTGTTGAATCGCATATGGGATGTCAACAGAGCTGCTTCATATAAGAAAATTGTGATGGATTTTGTAAATGAATATTATTGGATTGTTACAAGGGAAAAGATCAAGAAATTGAACAAAAGAGGATCTTTCCCAGTTCGTGTGCTGACTTGGTGTTAGATGTATTGGCTGATCTTTGTTAAGTGTGCTTTGTGGACATCTTTTGTAATGTTAACTACCTGATTGTTGTTAATGTAGCAACCGATATGTTAGTTGTATTATATGAAAGCATTATTGTTTTATTGGATATCAATTATTATTTGCTTTCTGTTATTCTTTTTGGGTTGTGGGTAGTTATAGAAGTTTTTGTAGCTTCATAGAATTTGTTTTGCATAAGACAATTATATTAATGATAGTTTCAAGTTAGGATTTTTGGAGGATGATTGGAAACTTAGTGACCTTTTGATTCTGAAACCTTACTTGAAATTGTTCATTAATATGATGGGTCTGTGCAAAAAGGGATGCATAAATGATAGGCATTAATAATTCGTGCATATATGTCTGATGTGTTCAGATCAATGGCTTCAGCCACAAAGAGCATAGTTGCCGAGCTGAACAAAGGTGAAAAGCTCAATGGTAACAACTATGAAATATGGCACATGAAAATTCAATATGTGCTGGAAGAGCAAGAGGCACTAGAAGCTCTTAACCTGACCATGGTAGAACCTGAAGAAGGAAACACTGCCCAGCACAAGAGAGATAAGGAAGCATTTGCTGCATGGAAAAGAAAGAACTCTCTTGCTCGCATTATGTTGCTGAGCAGCATGGAAAATGATGTCATGCGAGAGTTTAGGCGTTTTGACAATGTCAAAGAAATGTGGGAAGCATTGGCAGCAAGATTTGGTCATATTTCGGTGACCAGACTGAGACAGCTCACTATTAGGTTTGACTCTTATAAGAAGCCTCATGGTCAAACCATGAAGTAACATCTTAGAAAGATGTCAAACATGATAAATGAGCTGAAAGATGCTGGCCATGTCCTGACAGATGAGCAGCAAGTGCAAGCAGTGATTCGTTCCTTACCTCGAGTTGGGAGCATATGAAGGTGCACCTGACTCATAATGAAAATATCAAAACCTTTGAGGATGCAGTGCGCCATCTTGAGCTGGAAGAGGACCGTCTCTTGGCGGCTAAGCCGGAAGCTGAACTCTATCATGCTAGTTCTAGCTCACATGGAGCTTCGAGCTCCAAGCGTAAACGTCCTAACTGGCTTGATAAAGGGAAAGGCAAGGAAGCAGGTCCTTCAGGGAAGAAACCCAAGCTTAACCAACATGGAAGAGGAAAGCGTCCTCGAATGAAGAAGCTTGCAAGGGTGAAGTGTTACAACTGTGACCAGAAGGGTCACTATGCTCGCGACTGTCGTGAGCCAAAGAAGGTAAACACCCATTGTACTTTTCAGAACTTTACTTTTGTGTTGAGTTCTGTATTCTTAACTGAGTCTAATCCTTTGTGGACTGTAGATTCAGGAGCGACAGACCATTTAGCGAAGGATAGAGAATCCTTTGTGGAATTCCGACGAGTACCAACTGGAACTAAGTGGATCTATGTGGGAAACAACTCCAGAGCTGAAATGAAAGGAATTGGCACTTGCCAACTGAACATGCGTGGTGGACGCACTTTATTCCTACATGATGTATTGTATGCTCCGGAGATCCGTCGGAATTTAGTGTCTGTTTTGGTGTTGGTTAAACTAGGTTTTAATATGAACTTCTATAATAGAGGTGTGGATTTGTTTTTGGATACAAATTACTATAGTTGTGGTTATTTTCTAGATGGTTTCATTGTATTAGATATTGACTATGTTAATGCAAATGTTTGTTATTCCCTTCTCACGTCTCCTAATACATATGATAATGATGTGAATGTGTGGCATGCTAGACTTGGTCACATTGGCCAATAATGTATGAATAGACTAGCCAAAGAGGGCTTATTGGGCAACATTGAAAAAGTCGATTTGCCCATATGTAAGCATTGCCTAGAAGAGAAAACGACAAGGAAACCATTTGGAAAAGGTAAAAGAGCTGAATTTCCTCTGCATTTAATCCATTCTGATGTCTGTGGTCCAATGAATGTGAGAGGAAGGCATGTGGCTGTTTATTTCATCACTTTTATAGATGATTATACTCGATTCGGATATGTCTATTTGATTTCTCATAAATCTGAAGCAATAAGTTGTTTCAAAAGGTTTATGAACTTGGTAGAAAATCAATTAGACAAGAAAATAAAAGCATTGAGATCCGATCGAGGTCGAGAATATTTATCTGATGAGTTCATAAAATTATGTGATGAAAAAGGAATAGAAAGACAGTTGTCTATTCTGTATACTCCTCAACAAAATGGTGTTGCGGAGAGAAGAAACAGAATCCTACTGGAAATGCTTAGGTCTATGATGGCGCATGCTAACTTACCTATTACTTTTTGGAGTGATGCGTTGTTAACTGCTACCTATATACTTAACCGGGTGCCTTCCAAATCAGTTATTTCCACTCCATATGAGTTATGGACAGGTAAAAAATCGGACTTAAGTTTTCTTAAGCCATGGGGTTGTGCTGCCTATACACATGAGTCCTCTAACAAGTTTGGGAAATTGGGTTCCAGAGGAAAGAAGAGTATTTTCATAAGATACTCGGAACACTCGAAATGGTATGTATTCATAGGTAAGCAGGAAAGTGGGAGTATAACTGAATTTGAATCACGAGATGTCACATTCTTAGAGGATGAATTTCTTAAGAAGGGCGAAATAGGGGAAGATTACTCCCTATTTGAAACCTTGGATCAAGATAATGATATTGGTGGAGTTCGTCCAAGTGGGAGTAATATGAGAAGTGATGAATTTGAGAGAGCTAGTATGAACACCTAGAGGGGGTGAATAGGTGTATAAAATAAACCTTGACAAATATATGCGGAATAAAATAAACTTCGAGTAAAATAAAGGAGTTAGGGAAGAGAATAAGAACACAAGATTTATAGTGGTTCGGCTTAATCCAAGCCTACGTCCACTCTCCCACGCTAACAGCCTTCTTGGCTGGATTCCACTATGCAATCAACAAGAGATTACAACTTCGAGTGCAAACACTTAGTAGTAGATCACACTATCTCACTAAGTCACTCTTTTGGTATTTCTTTCACGATTACAAACGTTTAAGCTCTCAAGAGACAAGTATATGATCGAAAGTCGCTCGAGACTTTGGAATTATAAATTCTACGCTCCGTCTCTTACTTGCTCATCGGTCCTTCATCTCCTTAAATACTCCTCCACTTCCAAACTACCCGTTGGACAGTATCCGGAGAATCGTCTTCCAATATACCCATTGGACAGCTCGTATCTAGAAGATTCGGTAGCCGTTGAGTGACAAAGGTAGAATCCCAAATTGATTCCGATCGCCCATACAAACGAAATCTTGGTTTCCATAAGTAAAGCTTCTTCGTATAGAAAGTTCTTGTCTTCAAGATCCAATCGTCAATCAATTAGATTGAATCAATCAAATCAATCTTGATGTGGAATCCAAACCAGATCACTAGCCGTTATATGATTGGGCTTAAGTTACGTTCTGTCGAGTTCTGGATGTAAAGTCTGAGAGCAATAGACTTTACAATCTGAGTCTGAGTGCGCTAGACTTTGCAATCGAGTCCGAACATATTGCCGCTTCGAACAGATTTAGCTTTAAGGTCCGAACACCATCGAATAAGTTCGGCTTCGTATAGAGTCGTCTTCCGGTTCATCATTCACGTTCGATGCCCGGGAATTAGTCGAGTTGACGGACTTCGATGTAGAACAGACTTTGACACTAAAGTCGGCGGTCTTCGAGACTTTGAGTCTTGAGTCGCGGTCTTCGACTTTGAGTCTTGAGTCGGTCGACTTTGAGTCGTCTTGAGACTTTGATAATATCCTCTACATGTTCTATCATCTGCATGGTCTATTACTCAACCATCAAACATGTTAGTAGCCTTTGATTTATTTTGTCATCTTCAAAACATCATAAGGGATTTCCCTAACAGAATTGAATTCAACTCATTCTCAATTACACCCACATGATGAGACGACATCATCATTATCTAATCCAAGTGGGAGCATAATGGGGAATGATGTGCAAAGTGTACAATCTCCCATACGGCGAACAAGTCGCCAAAGTATTCCCCGTCGACGTTTTGACATTGAAGGGGAAACTTTTATAGTTGCTCAACAAGATGAGGATGAGCCAAGAAATATTAATGAGGCTCTGAATTGCCCTAGTAAGGAAAAATAGATTCATGCAATGGAAGAGGAAATGGAGTCAATGAAATCAAACCAAGTCTGGGAACTGGTTGATCTTCCAAAAGGACGCAGAGCTATTGGAAACAAGTGGGTTCTCAAAATAAAGCGAAAGGCTGATGGCTCGATAGAAAGGCATAAGGCTCGCCTTGTGGCGAAGGGGGTATAATCAACGGGAAGGAATTGATTATGAAGATACATTTTCCCGTAGTGAGATTTACCTCGATTCGCATTATTCTCGGCAATAGTAGCTAGTATGGATCTTGAGTTACATCGGATTGATGTAAAGACCGCTTTCCTCAATGGGGAATTAAAGGAAGAAATATATATGGAACAACCTGCTGGTTTCATAGTGAAAGGCCAAGAAGAAAAGGTATGTCGACTTTTGAGATCGATATACGGCTTTAAGCAGTCGTCGAGACAATGGTATATACGTTTTCATAATGCCATAATGGCATATGATTTTACAATGATTGATTAGGATCATTGTGTATATATCAAAAGATTCAAGGATCAATTTGTGATCATATCATTATATGTTGATGATATACTGATTGCCGGAAGCAATATGGGGTTTGTTAATACTGTCAAGAGTTGGTTGTCTTACAACTTTGAGATGAAGGATATGGGTGAGGCTGCATACATTTTTGGAGTTACGATTTCAAGAGATCGTTCGAAGAGATCGTTGTCTCTTTTGCAAGAAACATATATAAATAAGGTTCTTGAACGATTTCGTATGCAAGATTGTAAACCCATAGACACTCCTATTGCAAAAGGTGAAGGATTGAGCCACGATCGTGTCCAAGGACTCCACAAGAGAAGGAACAAATGAAACATGTTCCTTATGCTAGTGCTGTTGGGAGCTTGATGTACGCTATGATGTGTACAAGACCCGACATATGTTTTGCAGTTGGAATGGTGAGTAGATACCAATCCAATCCAGGTCCAGCACATTGGAAAGCCGTTAAGAGAATACTGAGGTATCTGAAGGGAACTGCTGATTACAAGTTGAATTACCAAGGAAATGATCTGCGACTTGAAGGCTATTCAGATGTTGATTGGGGAGGAGATTTAGATGAAAGAAAATCTACCTCTGGATTTGCTTTCTTACTGAACAATGGCGCCATATCATGGAGTAGTAAAAAGCAAACGTGTATAGCCTTGTCCACGATGGAAGCTGAGTTCGTGGCATTATCAGCAGCGGTACAAGAAGGAGTTTGGCTTAAGAGATTTTTGGATCATTTAGGTGTTATTGAGAAAGCTGCAAATCCATTATTGGTTAACTGTGATAGCCAAGCAGCTATAGCGTACACTAAAGATCCAAAATATCATGGCAAGACCAAACATATAGATACCAAGTATAACTTTATCAAAGATATGGTTGCACGAAAGGATGTGAACTTATAGTACATATCTACGCATAGAATGGTAGCAGATCTTATGACAAAGCTAATACCTAGAGATGTGTTTTGTGGTCATGTAAAATCTCTAGGATTGCGTAGAGTCTGATGTACTGGATTGTAATTTCCTTGAGTTGTTCACATTTATGAACTAGTGTTGTTTCATTATTAATGCCTATGAATCTTTGTTTGATCTTTATGCATCTTAATGCTTAGTGCATTATTTTAAGTTGAGAAAGTATGTCGGACAGATATAAGATTAGCCTACTCACATGGGTAATCGTCTCTATTTACTGTGTGATAAATAGAGATGACACTGTTTTTAAGCTTATTATCTAGGTGATAATCGAGAGCTCAAGCTTAAAATATATTTGTCACCTTAACTGGGTGTTAAGATGATGACATAATATTTACTATGTCCGAAAGTAAAATAACCCACATATTTTACTTTATCTGTCTATGATGCCAGATGTGAGTTCTGATGAATTTTGTGAATGAGTAGATACGTGAATTCAAGTTAGACATTGGGTATGTCTGAATTATCATCTGTACAGTATTGAAAGGTGTAGACATACGCTCCATGGGAAAGGAGTTAATACCGTAATACGTATTTCATACTATGTATGCATGAGCCGACTAATAAGAGTGGCAAAAGTTTGATCTCAACTTTTATACCGTGTGAGACTCTTGAGGGAATGAGTTCCTCAATTTTAGTGCCCTCATGATTTTAACTTATTCTCAAGATTTCTATTTAGTGTTTGCTATCTTAGGATGTTGCCAATGGTCATGAGTTGATTCGATCTAATGTGACATTTCTAGAAAAGCAAGCTGAACTGAAATTGAGAGTTTGAAGGAAAGAGGAAGATCGAATTTGGAGAATCACATTATAGTTTTGTGTTCACTGGTCGACCAATTATGACTGTCTTTGTAATAATTATAATTGTGAATACAATATATATCATTGTTTAAAAGAGACCAAAAGAGATATAAATGTGATCGATCAATCTAGGGTACTGCATACTAAATCTACTCAGAGTGTTATGCCCATTATGAGCTGCTATATATTCTTAACAGATGTATAGCAACGAGCTCTCAAAGTATGCTGGTCGCACGGATTATTCACTGGTATGAATGTTGTAGAGAGGTAAAGAGAATCATGTTCAGCCCACCATGTGCGAGTGAGAGATGATGGTCCGCCCATGTTGGGCCTGAAAGCCCGGCCCACAAAATTAGGGCCCATGGATGGAGGGATACGATGAAGGGGCACCTTTATATTTTGGAGGGGACGTATATAAGGGAGGAGAGAGAGGGAGGACGCACCTTTTGGAATCATTAACGTACGTACGTCCCTCTCCCTCTCTCTCTCTCTCCCAAAAGAAAAACAGTAAGATACAAGGTGACGTTTTTCTTCCCTTCAAGGCGAATTGGCGTCATCGGATCAAACAGGGCCAAATTCTCTTCCTCTTATCGGCGTCGATGTTTAATCTGTGGCTAACAAGGTACGCTCGAATCCGTGGTGTGCTTTAGGATTGGTGATACGTGATTTTCCCGGGCTTGTCTTCCGCATTCGTTTTAGGGATTCGATTTAGTGTCGAATCCGATTTTTGGGAATTCGTTAATCCCAACAGTAGTGAATGTCCTTAACAAGCCAAACATTCACAGTTGCAACAATTATCAATTATCATGCATTCTGATCTTACTAAAAGGACGAAAATGAATGACTGCCAGATAAATGCTTCTCACTCCTTAGTAATTGCTACCGAGAAAGATTTTAGCCTAGCTATTAAAAAAAAGGTTTGACATGACTTAAAATTGTACAAGCCGCATACTTCATGTCCCCAACCACGTTCACCAATTTGCAGCATCATTTTATCAATCAAGTCTTTACTTGTAGGAATTTTATTTGCTTCTGTTGGGACAAGTACTTCATGGTCCTCTCTCTTCCTGAAGGCTTGACGAAGTTTCTGTGATCCACCTTCTCACCACACTCCTTGGCCATTTTCTTGGAGCTGCGCAAGTGAGTTGAATTGAAGGGCTAGGACAGCTCTGGTTTTGGAGCTAGAAAAGCTTCAGACACTTGTTTCATTGTGGGTCGCGACTTTGGATCATTATTTAAGCAAGCAAGTGCTAGAAAAACTATCAGAACGATACTTCTTGCGACAAAATTCGCTCTAGGGATTGACAAGCGTGGGTCTAATATTTGATGTAGCATAATATCTTCTTTGAAAAGTGTTGATAGTATTAAATGATCTTACTGGGATGCTCTCCCATTATTGTCTCCATTGCTACCACTCCAAAGCTATATACGTCGCATTTTTCATTGACAACTAAAGTGTAAGCGAGCTCTAAAAAACGAAAAAAGGAAGTTCACAAATTAAATGAAGCTTGTAACTAAGTTCTCAATGTTAGCTAATGCATTGTCAAATGATAAAATTATAAGCATGATGGAGCATTAATCGTGTTGTTTACCACATGAGGGTAAGCATGATATACCTCTGGTAATAAGATTCTAGAAAAGAGTGGAGGATTGTTGCTCACCTGGTGCTATATATCCACGAGTGCCCACGATATTTGCTGTGAGATTAGATGAGAAATTAGGTTCAAGAAGTCTTGCCGTGCCAAAATCTGAAAGGAAAGCTTGCATTTTGTTGTTGAGCAAAATGTTGTTGCTAGATATGTCTCGATGAACAATTGGTCGAGCGCAATCATGGTGCAAGTATGACAAGGCATATGCCATGTCCCAGACAATATTGATTCTTTTAGACCAAATCAATTCCACCGCTTCCACATCATCTCTCAAGGCACAGAATAGACTCCCCCTTTCCATGTACTCATAAACCAAGAACATGCATCGCTTGTGTAAGCAAAACTTATGGAGCTTAATTATGCTTCTATGTCGTACTTCTGTCAAGTGTTTCACTTCATTTCGGAAGCTCTTGTCAAAAGATGGGTCCTCTGCTTCAAGACGGTGAAGTTTCTTCAATGCAACAATTTTCTCATTGGGTAATTGTGCTCTGTAAACACTACCGTAACCGCCAGTCCCAATGCAATATTTGATGTCAAAGTCTTCTGTTGCATTAATTATGTCTTCATATGCTATTCTCCCATCATAATTCCATATTGACAAGAAATCTCCATTTTTGTTTACTGTCTCTCATTCAATGCTCTTCGTTGTATGTGGAAATATGAAGCAAGACCCAAGATCTAAAAACGAAACGAATGGTATAGCCATAAGTGGTATAAGTACTATCATAAGCGCAACCCTAGACATTGTTCTAGAACCGTCAATCTTTCCCAATCCTTCATTGCCTTTGAAAGCTCCATAATTAACATTAGCCAGAGTATCCGGAATTTTTCCCGTGAGATGATTGTTTGACAAGTCGATGTAACTTAAGTTAAAAAGCTTTTTAAAATTGGGAATTGAACTGTGAAGAGAGTTGTTCCGAAGATTGAGAAAGCTTAACATGACCAAACTCTCAAATTCATGAGGAATTTTTCCAAAAAAGTAGTTAAAGCTCAAATCTAAATGAGTGAGACTCTTTAGATCTTTTATTTCCAATGGAATGGTGCAGTCGAATTTGTTCTCATGTAAATCTAGAACTGTCAAGCTGGTTAAATGGGCTAAAGATGAAAGGATATAGCAAGAGAAGTAGTTTGAGCTCAAATCTAGAAGAGTGAGACTCTTCAAATCTCCTATATCCAATGGAATGGCACAGTCGAATCGATTTTCATGTAAATCTAGAATCATCGAATCGGTTAAATGGGCCAGAGATGGAGGGATGGGGCAAGTGAAGTTGTTTGAGCTCAAATCTAGAAGAGTGAGGCTCTTCAGATCTCTTATATCTAATGGAATGACACAGTCGAGTCGATTTTCATGTAAATCTAGAAAAGTCAAATTGGTTAAATGGGCCAAAGATTGAGGGATAGGGCAAGTGAAGTAGTTTGAGCTCAAATTTAGAAGAGTGAGACTCTTCAAATCTCCTATATCCAATGGAATGGCACAGTTGAAATGATTATCATGTAAATCTAGAACGATCAAACTTTTTAAATTGGCCAAAGATGGAGGGATTGGGCAAGTGAAGGAGTTTGAGCGGAGCCTTAACTCAATCAAGCTCTTCAAATTACCTATTTTTGATGGGATATATCCATTGAATTCATTCCCTTCCATTCTCAGATATGCTAGGCTTGTCAAATTCCCTATTTCCGAAGGAATAGATCCATTGAAGATGTTACCTTGCAAATAGAGATGAGTCAAATTCCTCAAATTCGCTAGAGTTGGAGGGATTGTGCCATGAAGCCGATTGGAACTGAGATCTAGGTGGATCAGCCTCTTCAAATTTCCCAATTCAGAAGGGATAGGACCATCGATTTGGTTATTATGAATGTCAATAACTTCTAACATGGTGAGGTTTTGGAGACAAAGAGGTAAGTCACCTGTTAGGTAATTGTGGGACAAGTTGAGGTGTCTAAGCTTTGGTAGTGCACATAATTGAAGGGGAATGATGCCGAAGAGCTGATTATGTGGCAGCCAAAGAGTGGTGACATTCAGGAGCAGAGAGTAATTCATGTTGCTCAAATTAATGAAGGAGTTGTCTTGTTGTGGTAGGTTTATTCTGACGACGCTTCCAGAATCATCGCATGAAATGCCGGGCCACATGCAATATGACAAGGAAGTATTGCTCGTAATGCGATGAGACCACCACCCTCTGTGAAGCAAAGCATCTGCCTCTGTTTTGGTGGCAAGGGTAGGAAAGTTGTGGAAGAGAGCCAGCACGATAACGATCCATGTAGCTGCAATCACCAGCCGATGAACATGCAAGCCCACGGGTTTACTTACAAGATTTAAATGAATCATATAAAATATCTTCATGCTTGAGAGAGAGAGAGGATCTCTTCTTTTGCTGGGAAGTGAAGAGCCTGAGTTTGTTGTGAAATATAAAAGTGGAGAGCAATTCAAAATAAGTACGAGAGATTATCATGCGGGGGCTCCGTGGTTTTTGCGCGGATCCAATTCTCACTTCACATTGCACTTTTCTGTGTTTGAATCTTGCTGTGTAACATATGCATACTTTAGTCTGGTATCCAAAGAGGGGTGTAACGACTTCGCATATGATAATAAAGAATGATTGTTTGAAAATGATTGTTTGAAATAGGACTCTGTGATCAAAATAATTTGATCATAAGTTTCGTGTTAATCATATCATTTTGTTTTAAATCCTTGAATTATTGGCTAAGTGATTAAACATTTAATTTACATACCACGATTTATGTCGCAACGTCTCCAATTTTAAAGAATCTCGTCCACCATTATGTGGATGGAGCCTTATCACATACATGTGACCAGGTAAATTGTATGCATTCGTTACATTTGTTTGAGTCAGACGGTCCAGATACTTTGTATTGTAAAACAAAAGCCTTATAACTTATTTTAGACTACCTTCAAGATTTTCGGGTTTGTGGTAGCAAGTCAATCACCCTTATTCCATGAGCTAATAACTTTTTTGATTTCTTGATGTAAACAAAATTAGCTCTTATATCCCATGAACTACTCTAACTAGATTGATAGAAGTTAAATTTCAAGTTCAATCTACAAATTCACGCTGTATTAGTAGGAGGCCATGCAAAATAAAATTAGCGATAGCTACTAATATGGATAAAATCTTGAGTCAGTGTCGTGACATCACTCGATGCTTCACACCATCGCTTACTTTGATAAAATTGGATAGTATAAAGACACTAATAATGTTATAACTTTTTAAGCAATCATTTAAGTGTCATAATTTTTAAAATTAGATCACTTAAGTTACATATTTTTTTTTAATTGGAAATTCCTATGTGGCATTTATTCTTGACAAATCACATTGGATGATTTAATAATAAATTAATGCCACAATGCATTTTCAAGTAAGGAAAATCATCGATGTAATTTTAGGTGTTTGGTTTTTATAAGTTATGCCACTAATTTTTGAGCAAACATGGAAATCTCTGAATTTTGCAGTTTTGTGATTCAATTAGAATCTAAACAAACTTGCCCAGCCAGAGAAAAGGATTTAAACCATGTAAGGATGCAACTAGTGCACATCCATCAAGAAGTCAAGATATTTTCGGGTTTTGTGTGTGTTGACTTTTGGATTAATGCATGGTCAATAGTTCATGGGAAGTCATGGTCTTCATGACACTTTTACTGGTGATGTTTAGCCCTAAAAAATTTCTAACCCATCGTAAGGGAAAGGTCTGCCTTACCAAACTTTATTGAACTTTTCAAATTTAAAAGCAAATTCTCCGTGGAAGCCGTTCGAGCTCAAATCTAGATAATTGTGATTAGTCAAATTTGCTATTTCTAATGGAATGGCGCTGTCCAAGCCAAGAGGCGGGATTGGGCTCAAGAACGCTCGAGCTTGTTAAATTGACCAAAGATGGAGGAATGGGGCAAATCAAGGAGTTTAAGCTTTGTTTTTTCTGTGCTGTACCATTGATGATGATATTACACAGAATCGGAATAATTCAAACTATTATCATATATTAAAATGTCAAATTTTTATAAAATTGGTAGGTCTTGGGTGAATAAACATATAAGGACATGATTTTTCTTGAGCAAAAGCCACAAAAAACTAGATTTTACCTTTAAAACATTATTCGGATTATTCGTGTAACGTTTGGATTGGACAAATTGGATTGGCATGGCTTGAACTATCTAATTAAATAGAGTTATGTGACTTGGGGCCGCATTACCTATTAATTACATGGATCATATTTTGGCTAATCAATTTTAAGAGTTTCCCCATAACATGACACTACATGAACACTGGCCATAGACAGGGATCGACATGCCGACTTTCATCCTTAATTCACTCCTCATTCATGGCATTACATTTCAATTCGCTTGATTACTTCAATCTGAAGAAAGTTCCTGATCTATTCCAAAGCATGTCCATGCGATGTGCTGAGAAATTTATGAAGACTGTGCTGCACGCTCTTTCTTTTCAATTCGAACTCCAATGAAGAAGGGAGAAGACAATGATACCTAATTAGCTCTCTTCATTTGGATTTCCGGTTCCCAATTCTCCGACAACCCAACAAACGTGAGTGAATTCATCACCGCCACTAGTATTAATCGGTTTACTCGAGAGAGCCAAGTGTCACGGCGCAACAAGAA
The DNA here is from genome assembly GCA_014182375.1 of Eucalyptus virginea. Lineage (NCBI taxonomy): Eukaryota > Viridiplantae > Streptophyta > Magnoliopsida > Myrtales > Myrtaceae > Eucalyptus > Eucalyptus virginea. The sequence continues at coordinate 21,513,883 of CM024522.1, read as the reverse complement.
CATGGTCACGTTGGATCAAACCGGTCTAGTAGCTCGAGATCCTACCGCAGAGATACGATAAATTCAAATAGCGGGTAGCTTAAAACTCCACAATAGAAGATAGGAGTTGATGATTTCCCCTATGGATTTTGATGCAGCCTAGCCTAGTGCGTGTAAAAACAGGCACGCGTTCAACAGTTGAAGGTCTTCGTCGTGCACGCGCGCACTCAAGAGTCGGAGTCGGAGAAGTCGTCGGATCGACGCGGACCACATCACCGCACTGCAGGAGACGCACGGGCAAAGACAAAAGTGGATGCCTTTTTTGACTTCATTTGGCGGGACGCAGAAATTTAGTTTGAGGAGGGAGGTCAGGAGATAGCACCGAGCACAGAAATTTCGTAAGAAACTAGACGAATTGTAACAGGTGTTTCGTGAAAATAACGCTGAGCACCAACGTGGCCACATCGTTGCGGAGGACGTGATGAGTCATGCACCCACTCGAAAGTAAAATGGATCTTGTCTTCTACCTGTCTGATTTTGTGAATTTTGAGTGCTCGAGTCTTCCACCATAACAATGTGGAAAGGTCATCGCACAAGTTTAAAGTGGCGGATGTCCCACTCGACAACTCATGTTCTTGTCCTGAAATGTGGAGAATTGTTGGTTTATCACTCAATTCGCTTGATATATCTCTACTCTTTCCGCTTCCACTCCATCAACAATCCATTGTTTTCTTCTATGAGATTGGGCAGAGCAAGCTTAGTGTCACGGAAATAAGTGATCAAACACCAAAATAGACAGAGCAAAGAAATAAATTGGACATAAAATTTATGTGATTCGGTCAAGTTGTCTGATGTTCGCAGGAGAGCATGGCAATATTTCACCATGGATCAATCGATAAAACAGACATTATAACTGCTTTTGAGTCACTCAAACACTCTCAGTATTTCTCAGTCCTAATTATGCCCAACAACTCACATAATGTTTACTCTTTCATAATTTTTTACGAAATAATCTCTCAATATCATAAAAGAATTAATGAATTTTACCCACAAGAAGTAATCTCTCAATAACTCTTTCCGATGAGCCATGATATATGATATGCCACAATGGATTTTCAAGTAAGGAAAAAAATCGACGTAATTTAGATGATCAGTTTTTTAGAGTCATAGCACAAATTTTCTGACAAGCAAAATATTCCACTTATGCAATCTCTAAATTTAGCAGTTTTATGATTCATTTACAATTTAAACTAGCATACCTACCAAGAGAAAAGGATTTAAACCAGCTTGCACGTATGGGTGGAACTTGTGCACATCCATCAAGAAGTCAAAGTCTTTTGGGTCATGTGTGTTGATTTTTGGATCAATACGTAATCAATGGTTCATGGAAAGTCATGGTCTTTATGACACTTTTACTAGTGATCTTTGACCCTAAAAATTTCTAACCCATCGTAAGGGAAAGGTCATAGACCAAATTTTTCAGGCTCTTCTTCTCTTGACTAACAAGCCTTCAACTTAGATAGAGAGATCCTTATCATTCCAATCAAACGGCACGAAAATAATACCAGGTTGTGCATCCCAAACAGCAAACGATAGTGTGACCCTATTGGAATCATTTCTCAAAACACAAATTAGACTTCCCCTTCCATCATGTAATCATACACCCTAAACACATGGCACTTGTGTAAGCAGAAATCATGGAGCTTAATTATGCTTCTAAATTGTACTTTCATCAATTGTTTCACTTCATTTCGGAAGCTCTTGTAAAAAGGATGTGTCCTCTACTTCAAGACGGTGAAGTTTCTCCAATGCCATGATTTTCTCATTGGACAATCGCGCTCTATAGATACTATTGTAACATCCACTCATCATGCAATTTTGATGTTGCAGTCTTCTGTTGCATTAATTATGTCTTCACATCCAATTGTCCCATCATAATTTCTTATTGACAAGAAATTTCCATTTTTCTTTGTTGTCTCTAATTGCATGCTATTCGTTGTAGTCAAAATAAGAAGCAAGGCCTAAAAACTAGATGAGAAACAAGTGTTATAGATAAGTGAGATTATCCAAACATATACATCAAAAAATGTCCAGTTCAACAAGAGCCACAATTTCGGATGAAAAAGATCTAAAATTTTCTCATGGACCATATAAAATTCTCCAGTCCTCCTCAAAGGTTAACTCTCAGTCATTATAGACCATAATGGAGTTAGGCCACCACCCACTATGAAGAAGAGCATCTGCCTCTATTTTGGTCGCAAGGGTGAGGAAATTGTGGGAGAGAGACAGCACAATAACGATCCATTTAGCTGTATAGCTCGAGAAGGGTCAAATTTGAGGATATCATAGCCTCACTCAAAGGTTAACTCCCAATTATTTCAAGAGTCCATTTATGTTTCTGAAATTGATTATTATTGCTTCGAGGACACTGCTGTTGTTGAGTACTTGAACTTCTGTTATTCCTTCTAATCATCCATTACTCCATTCATAACCCCATTTTAATCCTTTTGTTTAATGTCCCACAACAAGACTGCTGAGAAATTGCAAAGAACTGCCATGAAAGAGACCATCTGTGAATATTGTATGGTCAGTGGAACAAGACGACTCAAGTTAAAAACAGCTTCCGAAATACTTTGCCTAAGTTCGACTTTGGCAGCCACACGTAACATGCGTTCAACCAATTTGAGGACTTGCATCAATTATTGAGTAAATAAAGACGACGACCATAATGAATTTTTTGATAGGAAAATGAGAAAAAATTCAACAATTTGGGTACTTCAAATCACTCATGAATTAATTACACTTGTGTCTCTGTCAGACTGGAAGGAGTTTCTATCAAAAAATGCCCAGAACTATGAAATTCATCCAAGGTACTATTTTCTTCTTCTGTGTCAAGAATGTACCTAGCCAATTTAGCTGTTAAGAAGACCATGAAAATGTTGATGTGCGGAATAGATTCTGTCGAAGCTGTGCCAATGAGACTGCATGGAAGGGCTCGACTATTGGTATTTTTTGAGCCAAAATAGCTCTAGAAACTTGTTTCATCGTCGGCCTTGACTTTGGGTCTGCACTTAAGCAAGCAAGAGCCAGAGACATCGCTTGAACAATGTTTTTTGCGACAGAATTCTTTTTCGGAATAGGCAAGCGCTGGTCTAACATGTCGAGCAACATGATTTCTTCTCCTTTTGAGGTCGATAGCACTGAGATGATCTCTGCTGGATGCTTGCCCATTATTGTTTCCATTGCCACGACTCCGAAGCTATATACGTCAGATTTCTCGTTAACCACCAAACTGTAAGCGAGCTCTGTAAAAAAGAAAATCACAAAGTTGTGCAGTAATATCTTGGAGTTAGAATCTGGATAGCGGAGATGATTTTGAAACTAGTTATCAATCGAAGTCTTCTATAACAAATAAGGGACACCTAGATGTTAGTCAAAGCCTTCTAACGTGTATCGTCATTTAAATCTTGCTCTTAATGATCCATAGCATGGGAACTTGTTCACTACGTGTACAGTGGCTGCGTGTGATAAACATAAATTTTGTTGGATCAAAGGTAGGAAATAAGAAAACTTTCCCATAAAATTTTGACCCAAGCAACCTGTTTAGAAATTGCTTGGGTTGTTAGATGAATAAGCCAAGGTCTACAAGCAGGAATGTCCAAATCTTTCTGTACTGAAATTAAGCATGAAAGAAAGCTATAAAAGTTGCTGCATATCAGTCTAATAAGGCCAACTAAACAAGTTCTGGAATGCATGAGGGGGCTGCAACGATGTGGATTATCCTTATAACACTTCTTTTTTCAGTAAAATCAATTGAAGATTGCTCACCTGGTGCTATGTATCCACGCGTCCCAACAATATTTGCGGTGAAATTGGATGAAGAGTCTGGATCCAAGAGTCTCGCTGTGCCAAAATCGGACACGAAAGCCTGCATTTGATCGTTGAGTAATATGTTGTTGGTAGATACATCTCGATGAATAATCGGCTGGGCACAATCATGGTGCAAGTAAGACAAGGCATGCGCAACATCCCAGATGACATTCACTCTTTTGGGCCAATCTAGTTCCGTCGCTTCAATGTCATTTCTCAATGTATAAAATAAGCTCCCCCTCCCCATGTATTCATAAATCAAGAACATGCATCGCTGGTGCAAGCAAAAACCATATAGCCTAATTATGCTTCGGTGTCGCACGCTTGTTAAGTGCTTCACTTCGTTTCTAAAGCTCTTGTCGAAAGATGGGTCCTCCGCTTCGAAACGATGAAGTTTCTTCAAGGCCACAATCTTCCCATTGGGCAATTCTGCTCTATAGACGCTACCATAACCACCGGTCCCAACGCAATACTTGATGTCAAAGTCTTCTGTTGCTCTGACTATATCTTCGTATGCAATCTTCCCATCGTAATTCCATATGGACATGAAATCTCCGTCTTTTTCTGGCATCTCCTTTGTCTTGTCCCTCTTCATTCGACGTCTTAAGAAGAAGCAAGAACCGAGAACCGCAAAGAACACAGGGAATATAGCCAAAACAAGCACAATCTTAGTCCGATCACTCCTTAAAGGAGGACGATCCGTCCGATCACTCCTTAAAGGAGGACAATCCTTCACAATGTACAGGCCTTTGTTGCCAAGAAATGCATCGCGCGAATGAGCTGTGACAAGGCTATCAGAAATCGGGCCCGTGAACAGATTGTACGACAAGTTGATGGATCTTAAGTGCAAATGCTCGATAAGAGATCCAAGGATTGTGCCAGAAAGAGAATTGCTGTGGAGATCGAGATGATCCAACGCGGGCAAACGACCAAACTCGACAGGAATTTCTCCGCTGAAATTGTTCAAGCTCAAATCCAGTTCAGCGAGACTCTTTAAGTTGCCTATAGACGGAGGGATTGTGCCGGAAAGAGAATTGTTGTGGAGATCGAGATAATACAACGCGATCAAACGACCAAAGTCGACGGGAATTTCTCCGCTGAAATTGTTCAAGCTCAAATCCAGTACAGCGAGACTCTTTAAGTTTCCTATTTCTGACGGAACCGATCCGCTCAAAAATTGGTTTCCTTGCAAATACAGGTATGTCAAGGTGCTCAAGTTGCCTATAGACGGAGGGATTGTGCCGGAAAGAGAATTGTTGTGGAGATCGAGATGATACAACCCGGTCAAATGACCAAACTCGACGGGAATTTCTCCGCTGAAATTGTTCAAGCTCAAATCCAGTACAATGAGACTCTTTAAGTTTCCTATTTCTGACGGAACCGATCCGCTCAAAAATTGGTTTCCTTGCAAATACAGGGATGTCAAGTTGCTCAAGTTGCCTATAGATGGAGGGATTGTGCCGGAAAGAGAATTGTTGTAGAGATCGAGATAAATCAATGCGGTCAAATGACCAAACTCGACGGGAATTTCTCCGCTGAAATTGTTCCAGCTCAAATCCAGATGAGTGAGACTCTTTAAGTTTCCTATTTCTGACGGAACCGATCCACTCAAAAATTGGTTTCCTCGCAAATACAGGTATGTCAAGTTGCTCAAGTTGCCTATAGACGGAGGGATTGTGCCGGAAAGAGAATTGTTGTAGAGATCGAGATAAATCAATGTGGTCAAATGACCAAGCTCAACGGGAATTTCTCCGCTGAAATTGTTCCAGCTCAATTCCAGATGAGTGAGACTCTTTAAGTTTCCTATTTCTGACGGAACCGATCCACTCAAAAATTGGTTTCCTGACAAATCCAGGTATGTCAAGTTGCTCAAGTTGCCTATAGACGAAGGGATGGTGCCGTTCAGGTTATTGTTCACGAGAAACAACCGGACCAGCCTCTTTAGAGTCCCGAGCTCCGGAGGGATCGGACCGCGGAGGTCATTACCTCCAAGGTCAAGTGTTTCGAGCATGGTGAGGTTCCCGAGACAAGGAGGCAACTCACCGGAGAGGGAATTGCCAAACAAGTCGAGGCGGGCGAGCCTAGAGAGCGCGCATATTTGGAGGGGTATACGACCAGTAAGATCCAAAAAAGGGAGTTCCAAGGAGGCCAGGTTTGGGAGGAGGGAGAAATTCATGCTGCCGAAATTGAAATCCCTCCAATAGTGAGTATTCCACTGGACAATTCTGACGCTGCCGTGGGCGTCACACCGGATGCCAGGCCATTTGCACGGAGGCAAGCTACCGTTGCCAGTCACATGATCGGGCCACCACCCGCTGCGAAGAAGGGCACTCGCTTCTGATGTCGGAGTACAAGAAGAGTTTGGAAAAGCTGAAGTAGCCCACATGATTAGTATGGCTACTAGTTTCCAAACAGAGGATCCCATGAACTTGGGTTTGGCTTGGAGATTCTTGAATACGAATGGACTTTTGCTTATTCTTCTTGGAGTGATAATAGACGTTATCTCGTCGTTGGGGAGAATATAACTGCAGCAGAGCAAGCAATATGAGTAAAGAGTATGCGACCAGCTCTTGCTGCCGTTCCAACAGTGATCGTCGACAAAGCCAAAATCTTACTCAGAATTGTCCACCAGGAAACCGCACGGAAGGAAGTAGCTAGTGAGCTTTGATGAGATTTGCTCTTGTCCGATTGAAAAGGGCTTTATTCATTTTCTCGAGACCGATGTTTGCACGGCAAATCGGACTTTTGACTTTGACCAAACCAAGAGCTCGCGGCACCATTTGCTCGAGGTGCGTTTGACCATTTGACTGGTCAAAGAGTCAAAAAGTTGAAGGGTTTAAAAAAAGGACAAAGAGAGGAAAACCCACCGCCGCAGAAATAGAAAGACGCGCTGAGAGTTATATAGAAGGGAGAGCGTCGGGAGGTTAAAGAAAAGGGCAAAAAAACGAAGAAAAGAGAAGAAAAAGATAATGAAAAATTCATTTGGGATGCCTAACAGGCCAGATTTACTATGTTTCTCAGTGCCTACTAAAGATTCGAGCCCTAAGTTCATATAGTCAGAGAAATTTTTGGAGTTATGTCATATATTTGAATTTATGTGAAATTTAAAGTGCATGATCCAATTTTTGAGCTGTGGAATAACATAGAGAGTTGATTTGAAGCAATATTTCAGTCATAGCGAAACTAAGTTTCGTGTGTCAAGAATGTACCTAGCCAATTTAGCTGTTAAGAAGACTATGAAAATGTTGATGTGCGGAATAGATTCTGTCGAAGCTGTGCCAATGAGACTGCATGGAAGGGCTCGACTATTGGTATTTTTTGAGCCAAAATAGCTCCAGAAACTTGTTTCTGTTAGGGAAATCCCTTATGATGTTTTGAAGATGACAAAATAAATCAAAGGCTACTAACATGTTTAATGGTTAAGTAATAGACCATGCAGATAATAGAACATGTAAAAAAATATTGTCAAAGTCAGAAGACTGCCAGAAGACTGAACGTAACACATGTCCAAAGTATATTCTGAAGATTTCCAGACTTCTATGTCAAAGTCGAAGCGCTGGACTTTAGTGTCAAAGTCTATTCTACATCGAAGTCCGCTCACTCGACAAATTCGGATCGAACGTGAAGGAAGAACCGGAAGACGAGACTATATCTGAAACCGAACTAGAAGAGAGACTCTATATCGAAGCGAACTTATTCGGATGGTGTTCAGACCTTAAAGCTAAATCTGTTCAGAAGCAGAATATGTTCAGACTTAGATTGCAAAGTCTATCGCACTCAAACTCAGATTGTAAAGTCTATGGCTCTCAGACTTTACATCCAGATTCGACAGAACGTAACTCAAGCTCAATCATATAACGGCTAGTGATCTGGTTTGGATTCCACATCAAGATTGATTTGATTGATTCAATCTAATTGATTGACGATTGGATCTTGAAGACAAGAACTTCCTATACGAAGAAGCTTTACTTATGGAAACCAAGATTCCGTTTGTATGGGCGATCGGAATCAATTTGGGATTCTACCTTTGTCACTTAACGGCTACCAAATCTTCTAGATACAGAGCTGTCCAATGAGTATATTGGAAGACGATTCTCCGGGATATTATCCAACGGCTAGTTTGGAAGTAGATGAGTATTTAAGGAGATGAATGACCGATGAGCAAGTAAGAGATAGAGCGTAGAATTTATAATTCCAAAGTCTCGAGCGACCTTCGATCATACACTTGTCTTTGGAGAGCTTAAACGTTTGTGATCGTGAGAGAAATACCAAAAGAGTGACTTAGTGAGATAGTGTGATCTACTAAGTGTTTGCACTCAAAGTTGTAATCTCTTGTTGATTGCATAGTGGAATCCAGCCAAGAAGGCTGTTAGCGTGGGAGAGTGGACGTAGGCTTGGATTAAACCAAACCACTATAAACCTTGTGTTCTTATTCTCTTCCCTAACTCCTTTGTTTTACTTGAAATTATTTTATTCCGCATATATTTGCCAGGGTTCAGTTTAAACACCTATTCACCCCCCTCTAGGTGTTCATACTAGCACTCTCAATTGGTATCAGAGCCAAGTGCTTGGTTTATAAAAGTATTTTTACTTTTGAGCTAAAGATCTTTTATGGCTAGTATCTTGGCACCAGGACTTATGAAGGGACAAAGCAACACAAGGCCACCATATTTTGATGGAAAGGAATACGACGTGTAGAAGAACAAAATGAAAGCTTTCCTAAGATCCAGAGATCCCTTGCAATGGGATGTTGTGGAAATAGGAATCAATCCCACTACTACATCTACATCAAACAAGAATGGCAAAGACAAAGAAATCAAACCCCCCGCTACTATGTCTCGGACGGAGATGTCCAAAAGAGAAGCGTTTGATGCAAAAGCTATTTATTCTTTATATTGCGCTTTGTCTCCTGCTGAATATAACAGAATCTCTTCATGTGAAACAGCAAAAGAAGTTTGGGATAGACTTCATGTTACATATGAAGGGACCGATCGTGTAAGAGAGACAAAAGTAAACTTCCTGTTCGGCAAATATGAATCCTTCAAGATGAAGCAAGGAGAATCGATTGGAGATATGTTCAGCCGCTTTACAGAAATTGTAAATGGTTTAGCATATCAAGGTCAGCCAATTTCTTCCCCAATGAAGGTCAACAAACTCTTGCGAGGTCTCTCAAAAGATTGGAACCATGTCAAGACCTCAATCCGGGAGACTCAGAGGATTATGCCACTCTCCGTTGATGAATTGATTGGCACTCTTCAATCCTATGAAGTGGAACAACTCAATGATGAAGATCCCGAAGGTAAGAAGTCCATTGCTTTAGTATCTAACGCTGTTTTTGATAAAACAGACTCAGAAAATGACATGGACAACGAAGAATTTGCTTTTATGATCGAGAAATTCAAAAAGCTGAGTAGAAAAGGAAGGAAGTTTAGTGAAAGAAGACAATACAAGCAGAATGGCCCGAAAAGAATAATGAAAGAAGATGATGAGCAAGGAAATATATGCTTGACGGCACATTCAGAATATGAGTCTGACTTAGACACAGACTCAGAATCAGAGTCTGACTCGGACACAGACTCAGAATCCGATGAGGAAATCGAGGTAAGCCATTCAAAAATTCCTTTCAAAGTTTCAAAGTATATAAATGAGCTTTGCTCAAATCTCAAATCTTCTCTTAAAAGGATCTCCGAACTTAAAAATGGAAATTTTCAGCTTAGGCAACATGATCTTTCTCAAAAAGAAAATTTTGAAATTTTGCAAAAAGATTTTCTACAAACAAAAGAAAGTCGAGATTTACTTGTCAAAGAAAATGATTCTTTGAAGAAAGAATTTTCAAATATTTCGACAAGATTTTCAAATGGTTCAAAAACATTAGAGCATATCCTTTCTATACAAGTACCTTACTATAATAAGTCAGGACTTGGTTTCAATAAGGAAAGTGATTCTCTAATTGATTTTCCTAAAGTCAATGAGAGATTTAGACAAAGACCTCCAAATGCATTTTACAAAAATCATTTTCAAAAAGTGTTTGTAAAACCTGTTGGTGGAAAAGACGTCAAGTGTTCAAATTGTGGAGATTCTGAACACTTTGAGAAAGAATGTCCTAAAGTCTGGAGACCTATTAAGAAAAATTGGGTAAAAACAGCATACTCTTCTAACTCTCATGGACCCAAGAAAAAATGGGTACCAAAGAAAAGATGAGTTATTTTTTGCAGGATATAAAGAAGAAAGAAGAAAGAGAATTTGGTAAGGAAGGTAAATTTTTTAATTTGAATTGGGAACATAATTCTCATTATGCTTGATATTCGATATATCCTTGGTTGATTGAGATTTTATAATGATCATATTCCTTGATTTGTTTTATTGAAGAAAGAATCGTATGATTTGTTTTTGTGATTTGAGATTTAATTTGATACGTGTGATCATTTTTGATATCATGCTTAAAGACAAAAGAATTTATTTGGTTTGATTTTATATTCTCAGATTTGATTTAATACGTCTAATTTTATACTCTCAGATTTAGTCATATTTTGTAAAGTGAAAATCTGTTTTACGTGATGATGCAAGATAATCTTAGATACTCAAAGATTTTATTCTCTCTGTTTTTATCGTACTATGACTAAGTGAGAATTTATTTTTCAAAATATCATTGTGCATAATATTCCTTCTTTGAGTACTTTGTTATGATGAATTAAGAAAGAATATTTGGAGATTATATATTTTGCTCTAACGTCATGGAAGGATCCAAATTGATGGATACCAAAAAGAAAATGAGTTGATTGCAGGAAATTCAATAAGGCAAGAATGATTACAAATCTACGCAGATTTTGGTGCAATCAGAAAAATATCTCAGGCGAAGATTGGTAATGATTTTTTTTAAATCAATGGTATATTTGAAACATATACCTGGGTAAGAGAATTTTTTTTTTTTATCCCGCCTTGCAAATTTCTACGTGCATTTATCATGATGATTATATTGCGAATATCTTTTGTTACAAATATAAGGTATTGCAATTTTGGCACGTGACAGAAATATCTATCTTTCTTTTGCAAAATGCATATCTGAAATTTATGCTCAAGGAAATCTCTTTGATCTCGAAAGATATTACTGCATATTCATGGATATTCTTGCTATATTCTTAGAAGATATATTATATCTAGCAAGTTTGATCTGCAAATCAAAGGAAGATATTACGTGACATTTTTGCAAAGATTATTATCTGTTATATAAGAATTTGCAGGTCACAAAAGAATCTTCCATATGGATTTTGGAAAACTCAAACAGAAAATCATGGAGATTCTATATTATCTTTTGGAAGTTCAAAAGTTCTATTTCTTGTGCAAAATTTTTGCTTATTGAGGAAATCCCTTATGCATCGTACAAAAGGTTGAGTAGTTCTGAATTTTAATAATTGATAATTTTATAAATGCTATTCAATTTATTTATTTGAAGAAATGGCATTATATATTACGTGGATATTATTTGTGGAAAAAGTTTGTTAAGTTGATGCAGGTTGAATTCGAGAAGAGCTTGATTGAAGAAAATAAATTTTTGCCTCGAATTTCAAAATGCAAGTGATCGTTGCGGATATTGTTGCTACAAAGGGAATAATGGAAAAATATTATGTTCAACGTGCACAAGCAACAATTATTTCTATTTGCAAATATTGTCATGATCACAGGGGGAGAAAGCAAATCCAAGAAAAAGGAAAGAATCATGATCATCTCAAAAAGGCAACAAATTGAGGGGGAGCTTTGATCAATTATGGAAAAATCTTTTTGGATTGATCGTGATCTTATTATGGATGGAAGGAAAGGTAAATGTGTCAAAATTTGTTCCAAAAAAAATCCGGTTAGTGCATTTTTTATTACCTTTTGTCATTAACAAATCTCTTATTGATATTATCATTTTATTATGACAAAAAGGGTACGTGAATTTCATGATGCATCTGTGATTTTTATTGGATATTTGCTGATATGATCGAAGTGAGCTATATTGCATATCTTCAATATTCGATTTACTTTATAAAAGCTTATTTTTGGAAATTGTGATTTATGCAAGATATTTGTTATCATTCTCTACGTGATACTTTTTCCATTATTATCTCTTTTTGATTATGACAAAAAGGGGGAGAATATATGAATATGCATATGTGTTGATTGGTTGATATTATCTATGCAAAATATTGAGCTGTGATTACTTTTCTATATATTGTTATGCTCAATTTATTTGCTATCTTATGATATCCTTTGATTTAAATTAATATTTTTAAAAGCATGTTTACAAATCTGCATATTCAGAGATTGTTTTGTCATCATCAAAAAGGGGGAGATTGTTAGGGAAATCCCTTATGATGTTTTGAAGATGACAAAATAAATCAAATGCTACTAACATGTTTAATGGTTAAGTAATAGACCATGCAGATAATAAAACATGTAAATGATATTGTCAAAGTCAGAAGACTGCCAAAAGACTGAACGTAACACATGTCCAAAGTATATTCTGAAGATTTCCAGACTTCTGTGTCAAAGTCTGAAGACTGCCAGACTTTAGTGTCAAAGTCTGTTCTACATCAGAAGTCTGCTCACTCTGACAAATTCCAGACTGAACGTGAAGGAAGAACCAGAAGACAGACTATATGCTGAAACTGAACTAGAAGACAGACTCTATACTGAAGCTGAACTTATTCAGATGGTGTTCAGACCTTAAAGCTAAATCTGTTCAGAAGCAGAATATGTTCAGACTCAGATTGCAAAGTCTATCGCACTCAGACTCAGATTGTAAAGTCTATGGCTCTCAGACTTTACATCCAGATTCGACAGAACGTAACTCAAGCTCAATCATATAACGGCTAGTGATCTGGTTTGGATTCCACATCAAGATTGATTTGATTGATTCAATCTAATTGATTGACGATTGGATCTTGAAGACAAGAACTTTCTATACGAAGAAGCTTTACTTATGGAAACCAAGATTTCGTTTGTATGGGCGATCGGAATCAATTTGGGATTCTACCTTTGTTACTCAACGGCTACCAAATCTTCTAGATACAGAGCTGTCCAATGGGTATATTGGAAGATGATTCTCCGGGATACTGTCCAACGGCTAGTTTGGAAGTGGAGGAGTATTTAAGGAGATGAAGGACCGATGAGCAAGTAAGAGATAGAGCGTAGAATTTATAATTCCAAAGTCTGAGCGACCTTCGATCATACACTTGTCTTTGGAGAGCTTAAACGTTTGTGATCGTGAGAGAAATACCAAAAGAGTGACTTAGTGAGATAGTGTGATCTACTAAGTGTTTGCACTCAAAGTTGTAATCTCTTGTTGATTGCATAGTGGAATCCAACCAAGAAGGCTGTTAGAGTGGAAGAGTGGACGTAGGCTTGGATTAAGCCGAACCACTATAAACCTTGTGTTCTTATTCTCTTCCCTAACTCCTTTGTTTTACTTGAAATTATTTTATTCCGCATATATTTGCCAAGGTTCAGTTTAAACACCTATTCACCCCCCTCTAGGTGTTCATACTAGCACTCTCAGTTTCATCGTCGGTCTTGACTTTGGGTCTGCACTTAAGCAAGCAAGAGCCAGAGACATCGCTTGAACAATGTTTTTTGCGACAGAAGTCCTTCTCGGAATAGGCAAGTGCTGGTCTAACATGTCGAGTAACATGATTTCTTCTCCTTTTGAGGTCGATAGCACCGAGATGATCTCTGCTGGATGCTTGCCCATTATTGTTTCCATTGCCACGACTCCGAAGCTATATACGTCAGATTTCTCGTTAACCACCAAACTGTAAGCGAGCTCTATGAAAAAGAAAATCACAAAGTTGTGCAGTCATATCTTGGAGTTAGAATCTGGACAGCGGAGATGATTTTGAAACTAGTTATCAATGAACGTCTTCTGTTACAAATAAGGGACACCTGGATGTTAATCAAAGCCTTCTAACGTGTATCGTCATTTAAATCTTGCTCTTAATGATCCATAGCATGGGAACTTGTTCACTACGTGTACAGTGGCTGCGTGTGATAAACATAAATTTTGTTGAATCAAATGTAGGAAATAAGAAAACTTTCCCATAAAATTTTGACCCAAGCAATCTGTTTAGAAATTGCTTGGGTTGTTAGATGAATAAGCCATGGTCTACGCAGCAGGAATGTCCAAATTTTTCTGTATTGAAATCAAGCATGAAAGAAAGCTATAAAAGTTGCTGCATATCAGTATAAAAAGGCCAACTAAACAAGTTCTGGAATGCATGAGGGGGCTGCGACGATGTTGATTATCCTTATAACACTTCTTTTTTCAGTAAAATCAATTGAAGATTGCTCACCTGGTGCTATGTATCCACGCGTCCCAACAATATTTGCGGTGAAATTGGATGAAGAGTCTGGATCCAGGAGTCTCGCTGTGCCAAAATCGGACACGAAAGCCTGCATTTCATCGTTGAGTAATATGTTGTTGGTAGATACATCTCGATGAACAATGGGCTGGGCACAATCATGGTGCAAGTAAGACAAGGCGTGCGCAACATCCCAGATGACATTCACTCTTTTGGGCCAATCTAGTTCCATCGCTTCGACGTCATTTCTCAACGTATAAAATAAACTCCCCCTCCCCATGTATTAAAAATTAAGAACATGCATCGCTGGTGCAAGCAAAAACCATACAGCCTAATTATGCTTCGGTGTCGCACTCTTGTTAAGTGCTTCACTTCGTTTCTAAAGCTCTTGTCGAAAGATGGGTCCTCTGCTTCGAAACGATGAAGTTTCTTCAAGGCCACAATCTTCCCATTGGGCAATTCTGCTCTATAGACGCTACCATAACCACCGGTCCCAACGCAATACTTGATGTCGAAGTCTTCTGTTGCTTTGACTATATCTTCGTATGCAATCTTCCCATCGTAATTCCATATGGACATGAAATCTCCGTCTTTTTTTGGCATCTCCTTTGTCTCGTCCCTCTTCATTCGACGTCTTAAGAAGAAGCAAGAACCAAGAACCGCAAAGAACACAGGGAATATAGCCAAAACAAGCACAATCTTAGTCCGATCACTCCTTAAAGGAGGACGATCCTTCACAATGTACAGGCCTTTGTCGCCAAGAAATGCATCGCGCAAATGAGCTGTGACAAGGCGATCAGAAATCGGGCCCGTGAACAGATTGTATGACAAGTTGATGAATGTATTGTGCAAATACTCCATAAGAGATCCAGGGATTGCGCCGGAAAGAGAATTGTTGTGGAGATCGGGATCATACAACGCGGTCAAACGACCAAACTCGACGGGAATTTCTCCGCTGAAATTGTTCAAGCTCAAATCCAGTAAAGCGAGACTCTTTAAGTTGCCTATAGACGGAGGGATTGTGCCGGAAAGAGAATTGTTGTGGAGATCAAGATAATACAACGCGGTCAAACGACCAAACTCGACGGGAATTTCTCCGCTGAAATTGTTCAAACTCAAATCCAGATAAGCGAGACTCTTTAAGTTTCCTATTTCTGACGGAACCGATCCACTCAAAAATTGGTTTCCTGACAAAGCCAGGTATGTCAAGTTGCTCAAGTTGCCTATAGACGAAGGGATTGTGCCGTCCAGGTTATTGTACCCGAGAAACAACCGGACCAGCCTCTTTAGAGTCCCGAGCTCCGGAGGGATCGGACCGCGGAGCTGATTTTCTTGAAGGTCAAGTGTTTCGAGCATGGTGAGGTTCCCGAGACAAGGAGGCAACTCACCGGAGAGGGAATTGTAAGACAAGTCGAGGCGGGCGAGCCTAGAGAGCGCGCATATTTGGAGGGGTATACGACCAGTAAGATCCAAAAAAGGGGGTACCAAGGAGGCCAGGTTTGGGAGGAGGGAGAAATTCATGCTGCCGAGCTTGAATGCCGCCTCCATATCCTTAAGTAAAATTCTGTCGACGCTGCCGTGGGCGTCACACGAGATGCCAGACCATGTGCATGGAGACAAGCTACCGTTGCCAGTCACATGATCGGGCCACCACCCGCTGCGAAGAAGGGCACTCGCTTCTAATGTCGGAGTACAAGAAGAGTTTGGAAAAGCTGAAGTAGCCCACATGATTAGTATGGCTATTAGGTTCCAAACAGAGGATCCCATGAACATGGGTTTGGCTTGGAGATTCTTGAATACGAATAGACTTTTGCTTATTCTTCTTGGAGTGATAATAGACGTTATCTCGTCGTTGGGGAGAATATAACTGCAGCAGAGCAAGCCATATGAGTAAAGAGTATGCGACCAGCTCTTGCTGCCGTTCCAACAGTGATCGTCGACAAAGCCAAAATCTTACTCAGAATTGTCCACCAGGAAACCGCACGGAAGTAGCTAGTGAAAAGGGGAAAAAACGAAGAAAAGAGAAGAAAAAGATAATGAAAAATTCATTTGGGATGCCTAACAGGCCAGATTTACTATGTTTCTCGATGCCTACTAAAGATTCGAGCCCTGACTTCATATAATCAGAGAAATTTTTGGAGTTATGTCGTATATTTGAATTTATGTGAAATTTAAAGTGCATGATCCAATTTGATCATAAGTTTCGTGTTAATCATATCATTTTGTTTTAAATCCTTGAATTATTGGCTAAGTGATTAAATATTTAATTTACATACCACGATTTATGTCGCAACGTCTCCAATTTAGAAGAATCTCGTCCACCATTATGTGGATGGAGCCTTATTACATACATGTGACTAGGTAAATTGTATGCATTCGTTACATTTGTTTGAGTCAAACCGTCCAGATACTTTGTATTGTAAAACAAAAGCCTTATAACTTATTTTAGACTACCTGTCAAGATTTTCGGGTTTGTGGTAGCAAATCAATCATCCTTATTCCATGAGCTAATAACTTTTTTGATTTCTCGATGTAAACAAAATTAGCTCTTATATCCCATGAACTACTCTGACTAGCTTGATAAAAGTTAATTTCAAGTTCAATCTACAAATTCACGCTGTATCAGTAGGAGGCCAAGCAAAATAAAATTAGCCATAGCTACTAATATGGATAAAATCTTGAGTTAGCGTCGTGACATCACTCGATGCTTCACACCATCGCTTACTTTGATAAAATTGGATAGTATAAAGACACTAATAATATTATAACTTTTTAAGCAATCGTTTAAGTGTCATAATTTTTAAAATTAGATCATTTAAGTTACATATTTTTTTAATTGGAAATTCCTATGTGGCATTTATTCTTGACAAATCACATTGGATGATTTAATAATAAATTAATGTCTCACAACAAGACTGCTGGGAAATTGCAAGGAACTGCCATGAAAGAGACCATATGTGGAAATTGTATGGTCAGTGGAACAAGACGACTCAAGTCAAAAACAACTTCCGACATACTTTGCCTAAGTTCGACTTTGGCAGCCACACGTGACATGCGTTCAACCAATTTGAGGACTTGCATCAATTATTGAGTAAATAAAGACGACGACCATAATGAATTTTTTGATAGGAAAATGAGAAAAAAATTCAACAATTTGGGTACTTCAAATCACTCATGAGTTAATTACACTTGTGTCCCTGTCAGACTGGAAGGAGTTTCTATCAAAAAATGCCCAGAACTATGAAATTCATCCAAGGTACTATTTTCTTCTTCTGTGTCAAGAATGTACCTAGCCAATTTAGCTATTAAGAAGACCATGAAGATGTTGATGTGCGGAATAGATTCTGTCGAAGTTGTGCCAATGAGACTGCATGGAAGGGCTCGACTATTGGTATTTTTTGAGCCAAAATAGCTCCAGAAACTTGTTTCATCGTCGGTCTTGACTTTGGGTCTGCACTTAAGCAAGCAAGAGCCAGAGACATCGCTTGAACAATGTTTTTTGCGACAGAACTCTTTTTCGGAATAGGCAAGCGCTGGTCTAACATGTCGAGTAACATGATTTCTTCTCCTTTTGAGGTCGATAGCACCGAGATAATCTCTGCTGGATGCTTGCCCATTATTGTTTCCATTGCCACGACTCCGAAGCTATATACGTCAGATTTCTCGTTAACCACCAAACTGTAAGCGAGCTCTGTGAAAAAGAAAATCACAAAGTTGTGCAGTCATATCTTGGAGTTAGAATCTGGACAGCGGAGATGATTTTGAAAATAGTTATCAATCAATGTCTTCTGTTACGAAAGGGACACCTGGATGTTAATCAAAGCCTTCTAACGTGTATCGTCATTTAAATGTTGTTCTTAATGATCCATAGCATGGGAACTTGTTCACTACGTGTACAGTGGCTGCGTGTGATAAACATAAATTTTGTTGAGTCAAAGGTAGGAAATAAGAAAACTTTCCCATAAAATTTTGACCCAAGCAACCTGTTTAGAAATTGCTTGGGTTGTTAGATGAATAAGCCAAGGTCTACGCAGCAGGAATGTCCAAATCTTTCTGTACTGAAATTAAGCATGAAAGAAAGCTGTAAAAGTTGCTGCATATCAGTATAAAAAGGCCAACTAAACAAGTTCTGGAATGCATGAGGGGGCTGCGACGATGTTGATTACCCTTATAACACTTCTTTTCAGTAAAATCAATTGAAGATTGCTCACCTGGTGCTATGTATCCATGCGTCCCAACAATATTTGCGGTGAAATTGGATGAAGAGTCTGGATCCAGGAGTCTCACTGTGCCAAAATCGGACACGAAAGCCTGCATTTCATCGTTGAGTAATATGTTGTTGGTAGATACATCTCGATGAACAATGGGCTGGGCACAATCATGGTGCAAGTAAGACAAGGCATGCGCAACATCCCAGATGACATTCACTCTTTTGGGCCAATCTAGTTCCATTGCTTCGATGTCATTTCTCAATGTATAAAATAAACTCCCTCTCCCCATGTATTCATAAATCAAGAACATGCATCGCTGGTGCATGCAAAAACCATGTAGCCTAATTATGCTTCGGTGTCGCACTCTTGTTAAGTGCTTCACTTCGTTTCTAAAGCTCTTGTCGAAAGATGGGTCCTCTGCTTCAAAACGATGAAGTTTCTTTAAGGCCACAATCTTCCCATTGGGCAATTCTGCTCTATAGACGCTACCATAACCACCGGTCCCAACGCAATACTTGATGTCGAAGTCTTCTGTTGCTTTGACTATATCTTCGTATGCAATCTTCCCATCGTAATTCCATATGGACATGAAATCTCCGTCTTTTTCTGGCATCTCCTTTGTCTCGTCCCTCTTCATTCGACGTCTTAAGAAGAAGCAAGAACCGAGAACCGCAAAGAACACAGGGAATATAGCCAAAACAAGCACAATCTTAGTCCAATAACTCCTTAAAGGAGGACGATCCTTCACAATGTACAGGCCTTTGTTGCCAAGAAATGCATCGCGCGAATGAGCTGTGACAAGGCGATCAGAAATCGGGCCTGTGAACAGATTGTACGACAAGTTGATGGATTGTAAGTGCAAATGCTCGATAAGAGATCCAGGGATTGTGCCGGAAAGAGAATTGTTGTGGAGATCGAGATGATACAACGCGGTCAAACGACCAAACTCGACGGGAATTTCTCCGCTGAAATTGTTCAAGCTCAAATCCAGATGAGCGAGACTCCTTAAGTTTCCTATTTCTGACGGAACCGATCCACTCAAAAATTGGTTTCCTTGCAAATACAGGTATGTCAAGTTGCTCAAGTTGCCTATAGACGAAGGGATTGTGCCGTCCAGGTTATTGTACCCGAGAAACAACCGGACCAGCCTCTTTAGAGTCCCGAGCTCTGGAGGGATCGGACCGCGGAGCTGATTACCCCGAAGGTCAAGTTCTTCGAGCATGGTGAGGTTCCCGAGACAAGGAGGCAACTCACCGGAGAGGGAATTGTCAAACAAGTCGAGGCGGGCAAGCCTCGAGAGCGCGCATATTTGGAGGGGTATACGACCAGTAACCCCCGAAAGAGGGAGTACCAAGGAGGCCAGGTTTGGGAGGAGGGAGATATCCATGATGCCGAGCTTGAATTCCGTCTCATGGTTATAATCCCACCGGACAATTCCGTCGACGCTACCGTGGGCGTCACACGAGATGCCAGGCCATGTGCATGGAGACAATCTACCGGAGCCAGTCGCATAATCGGGCCACCACCCGCTGCGAAGAAGGGCACTCGCTTCTGATGTCGGAGTACAAGAAGAGTTTGGAAAAGCTGAAGTAGCCCACATGATTAGTATGGCTATTCGTTTCCAAACAGAGGATCCCATGAACTTGGGTTTGGCTTGGAGATCCTTTAATACGAATAGACTTTTGCTTATTCTTCTTGGAGTGATAATAGACGTTATCTCTTCGTTGGGGAGAATATAACTGCAGCAGAGCAAGCCATATAAGTAAAGAGTATGCGACCAGCTCTTGCTGCCGTTCCAACAGTGATCGTCGACAAAGCCAAAATCTTACTCATAAATGTCCACCAGGAAACCGCACGGAAGGAATTAGCTAGTGGGCTTTGATGAGATTTGCTCTTGTCCGATTGAAAAAAGCTTTATTGATTTCTCGAGACCGATGTTTGCACGACAAATCGGACTTTTGACTTTGACCCAACCAAGAGCTGGCGGCACCATTTGCTCGAGGCGCGTTTGACCATTTGACTGGTCAAAGAGTCAAAAAGTTGAAGGGTTTAAAAAAAGGACAAAGAGAGGAAAACCCACCGCCGCAGAAATAGAAAGACGCGCTGAGAGTTATATAAAAGGGAGAGTGCCGGGAGGTTAAAGAAAAGGGGAAAAAAAACGAAGAAAAGAGAAGAAAAAAATAATGAAAAATTCATTTGGGATGCCTAACAGGCCAAATTTGCTATGTTTCTCGGTGCCTACTAAAGATTCGAGCCCTGAGTTCATATAATCAGAGAAATTTTTGGAGTTATGTCATATATTTGAATTTATGTGAAATTTAAAGTGCATGATCCAATTTTTGAGCTGTGGAATAACATAGAGAGTTGATTTGAAGCAATATTTCAGTCGTAGCGAAATTAAGTTCCATGTGCAAGCTCTACGTTTTGAGGCTGATAGTTTATTACCAGTTGCAACTTTTTTCTATTTTGCTCAGTACGCTTGTTGACATAGAAAGCTTCGCAGGCCTATTGAGAATCTAAAATTTCAATAAGGTTTTGGATTGCCCGTCCATCTACAGATGATAAGCTAACTCTAGACGAGCGATTCACAGGTGAAGACCTCACCAAATAGGAAATCTCGGTTGACATTTTCACAAGGCATTAAGTGTGATCGTGATTAGATATTTGAACCCAATATTAGTCAATAGATTAGACCATTAATGTGTGACTTGATGAACTTAGTTGTATATTTCTGAGTTATATATGACTAAGATGAGTTTGTTGGATTTAATGTCAGTTGAATATGCGTGTATTCATTTTAATGGAGTATATAAACTTTGATATTATAATCAAACTACTGGTTTCTCATATATATGTGCGTGTATACATATGTATGTATATGATGGAAATATATATACTTTTGATAATAGGTATATCTATGATATAAATAGACCTCACGTGTATACTTAGTTCATAGGACATATGTGCGTGCACACATAATCTTGTATACCAAACTAATGGTTTATCATATATATGTGCATGTATATTTATTTTTTTATTTTTTATTTATTTTTGGTGACCCAGGAACCCCCCGCACGGCCGGCAGCCGGAGGGGTAAACCTGGGGGGCTGCGTAGGCGGGAGGACCCACCACCCCCGGCAACCCACTTAAGACGCCACGCGGCAATCCACCAGCCTCCCTTCAACTTGCGTTGAAGGGGCTTCGAACTCCAAACCTCCCTCGTGGAAACCTGAAGCCTACCCAGCGGAGCCACCACGGCCGGTGGTTGTGCATGTATATTTAGTTCACAAAATACTTGCACATCCCGCCTTATGCACTCTCTAAAGCGCGGAAATTTCTCTTGAGAAAAGTGCTTGCACGCTGTTCGTTGACTATGTCATGAGAAAATTTCTCAAGAATCACAAATAAAAATTACAAAGTGTGTAAGCACGGTTCTCAAGAGTAAGATTATGCCCTTCATAAGTGCACAAAGTGTTTTGCTACTATTTTTCAGGATACAGCAGTCCATTGAAATAGCGCGTTGAAATTATGCAGAAACGAGATTATTCATTACAACAACTCTCTCTCTCTCTCTCTCCCCCTCTAAACTTGAGATTATTTGAAGCATTGTGACGTCGTGCGACTTCTAAAACACACTTTTCTTCATATGGAAAAATAACCCGAACATAGGACTCCAAGACGGACTAGAGATTAGCTTCTTATTGTTCATTACAAAAGGTGACAGCTGGCTTTCTCAAGTCATCAGGTCCCTTGGAATTGGCCCCCTCTTTCTTACTATGTGTTGAATACCCGCCTTGCTCATGTATTTACCAACGCCTCAAAAGTGGCTCGTAAAGAACCTTTATGGACATTAATTCGCGGTCCATTTGCTTGACAGACTGTCACACCACGAAATCAATAAAAATGGGAGAATGACACGACCGTTGTTTCACTTGAAGGACGGAATTTCAAACAGACTTCTTAATTATAGTTTGATAATAGGTATATCGAAGATATAAATAGACCTCTCGATTAAGTGTGCACTGCACTATTCGGATATAGCAAGAAAAACGGGGAAGTGTGAAACCGGTAGAGAGCGTGAGGAGGAGAGAGTGCTTCATGGATTCATAGAACGATGAAGGATGGTCGACAGCAGGAAACTATGTGATATATTGTGAAGTAGGCTTTTCTAGATAAGATCTTGATCTGATTATATGAAAAAAAAAAAAAAAAAACGTTAGACCGCGCCTCATGCATGTTTCTTGTGCAAAGAGACCGGCGAAATCTTACTTTACACTCGGTTCGACCCAAGCCCATGCGCGCAAGCTCATGACATTTTTCTTATTGTTACGTGACTCCTTTGAACCATAAATAAAGTCAACAGAAAGAGAACATTCCAAATAAACATGGAGAACGAGCTTTTTGAAATGCCATTGCACGACACCCGGGAGCACAAAAATCACTCAACTCCAAGTCTCCAACCCTCTGCAGCAGCAAGCGCAGCGACAGGATCCGTGAATTCGACCTCATTTCAGTCGAAAAAAGAGCAAAGAATATTGACGGATTGGATGAGCTGCACACGTTCTTTTCGCCGCTAGACAAGCACACGCCATCCATGTTTGTGCTTCTGCACTCCATTTCGGCTCGCGTCTTTCTTTGATCTTTGATATTAGTAGGTTATCATTCGATTTTTGGTGCTGCCGTGCCTTAATATACGACATCAATGTGAACGAAGTACCACAGGGCAATGCAATATCCATTTCCCTATCTCCACGAGAAAACTAGAATTTCAGGCAGTCAGAGTGAGAATTTAACTAGTTCTGTTCTAGGCCTTCATGATTATTGGAAGTCATCAACATCTGCGGAACTGAAAAATTTGCGCATACTAGCATTTTTGTTATCCCCAGCGAAGGGTGCTTTTGTTGTGGAGTCTCGTCCGAGCTTGTCACCTAGGAGAAAACAGAGAACATCCTTGATGTTTCATAGTCCAGCCGGGCCAAATCTTCCCGTCCCGCCTTGGCCGGTGGGTGCCTTATCGCCTCCAACCATGGACGAAATGGCCGCCGCCACAATCGACTGGAAACTCGGGTCCGACGTGAGCAGCTTGGTCAGGGTCTCCGTCAGGGACTGTTGAGAATAAATTTGTTGGTCCTTGTCCCCGGTGATGCCGTGATTTATCTGCTCTTGCTGGGGTCGCTTCTCCTGGCCAAATGGGCCGGCTTGGGCCCTGACATAACCAGGCAACAACATGGGACGGCCGCTCGTGTAATCGTAGCCCAAAAAAGATGTCGGCCCAATGTTGGACTTGGACTTGAAGTGGCTCATGGTCGAAGCGGATGGTGGCGCATCGTCAGTGAGGTCTAGAGTGATTGTTGGGTTCAGAGCCGTGGCAGGGTTTGGGTGGAGGAAGATGGGCCTGCTTCTTGAATAACTGTCGTACGTGCTGAAGCTCGGGCCTGTGTGGAACGTGGAACCAGAGAGGCTGGACTGATCGGAGTTGGAGGTTGAAGAAGAAGACAGGAGCATGGAAGCCGCGGCCGAGGTGGTGGAAGCCATGGCCCTGGCTGAAACGGGAAGCGGGTGGTTGTGAGTGCCCTCGTAGGTGGTGGTCAATATGGACATGTCTTCAGGACATCTTTGGACCTGAAAAAATGAAACCGACGAGAAATTCAGGCAAGTCGAGAAAGAGTGTTACTTCCTTTTTCTTATTTCATAGCGAGGGATATCTGAATTTTTTTAGCTCGACTAATTTTCAAGGATGCAAGAAAATCGCCATGTCCAGTTTCTTACGTGCTTCAATAAAGCTCCACCCGCAACTTGGCGAGGGTGACCCTCGTAATTATCTACGGGAGATTTTATAATTAGAATTCGAGAACTTAGGGTATCCATACCAAGTGCTTAACGCCTTATAATTCCATTGGAGACTGAAAGAGTAATCAATCATGCTCTTAATTCGAGAGTGCAGTAGATTCTTTAAATGGATTACTTCAATATAACTGATGGCAAATGCTTCACCGTTAGCCTTCTTTGAGCCAAGCTTGTCATAATGCTTCAATGTATGAAACCTAAATATTCCTGAACTATTTTGACATTTTCTACGCAAAGTACTGTAAGCTACATAGTTTACAGTCAAAGAGCGTTTCACAACATAATTGGACATGTTTTAGACAGGCTACGACCCTCAAGAACATTATCCCTCAACAACATAGAGTTATGAACAAAAAGCAAGAGCATTCAAGATATTAGCTAACAGCCACAAGCAATAACACTGGTTGAACATGGATATTCACCTGTTTTCTGACGGGGCATGCCGGGACAACCGTACAACGGTAATATGCTCGGGGACAAGGGTTCCCTTTGGAAATCTTTTGTCCGTATTTTCTCCATTGACATCCATCGTTCATCTGCGCAAATATTGCACGCAGACACGCATCGCTAAGACCATTAGCTGGAAGTTGGTGACTCCGACATACAGATGCATATGCCTTTGAGTTCAACAAAAGAGGATGCACATGAAAAAAGGAGTACTAACCGTGGGTGTGTCGCATCTGGCCCTGACGCAAACCCTAGCTCTCTTCACTTGCTCTTGCTGTGAAACCTCGTTTTCTTCACCATCACAAGTCGTCTTCCGAATCCTACTCGACAGGCAAGTTTCTTTCCCTTCTTCTTCATCCGGATTGTCCAATTCCAACCGGCTCTTGCGATGAGGATCTGGTGCGAGCTTTGACGAGAATTCACCCTTGAAATCCAACCCGAGAGTGAGGCTGGTCTTGATGTCTTGTGTAGGATCGCTGGACTCGCCCGTTTCCTTCTTTTCATTCATATGTTGGCTCCTTCCGAGGCAAAGAGACACAAGCTGAGGTTTTTCGTCGGCCTCTTCATTGGAAGAGTTCGAAGAGGATATTTCTCGAGCTTCTTGTTGAAGTATGTCGAACAAGCGCATTTGAAGGGGATATGGTGGATCCTTCTCAACAAGCTTCAACATCTCTTTATCTGGTGTTCTCTCTCTCCCTCCCTCCAACGACGCCTTCTTCTTATAACTCGAGAAAACCCTAGCAAGCAAGCGAAGCAACTTGGCCGTAAGTTGACTTTAAACCCCATTTGTCGAGACCAGAAAATGAACTCGCAAATGCTTATCTGGATCACACATCACCTTACGCAGGAAAGCACAGACAATGTCAACAACCCCGTCTCACGCTCCTCCTCCATTTTAATACCATTTCTCACTGCGAGAATATAGCACAAGGCGAAGAAAACAGCACACGTTCAACTTCAACGCTTCGCCGTTCAAGACAGACAGCAACATGATGCGTGACTATTTTGATAATAGGATTTGTCATTGACGGTGTCTTGCTGTATCGAATTGCGCTGCCCAGAGGGAGGGAGACGTCACATGGGGCGGATGGTCAAACCGGGGCTGAGTAGGTGATCCAGTAAGTCCCGGTGGACGGTGGGCGTTCGGTTTCTAGAGAATATTATAACGTTTGAAAGGAAGCAACCCCGGTGCGGCGTCGTCAAGCTTTCCGGTCAATACGCTCGTTGTACGCGAGGTTTGAAACTCGAAACCAATCGCTGTCCTACTTCATTGACCTGATTTGGGCTCTGCATCTTGGTCCTTCCACGAGAAGACAAATTAATCAGATCTCATGTGAGCATGCATGCTAGCATTTATGCTAAAAGAAAGGTCAGCGTGTGTTTTGGGAGATTAGCTAGGAATAGGAGGGCCACTGGACTCTGTTGACAGAATTACTTCATCTGTGCAAGGCCTTAGTCTTTGCACGCGAGAAAGACTTTTTCGGTATCGGATTATATCGCTAACATGGAGAAGTAAGGCCAATTGATTGCAGTTTAGTACGATGATTAGATATTATGGTGAATGGTATAAAATGATCTTGAATTTGGTATTCTATCAACTCTTAATTATAACACATGACATAACCGATACATGAAATACTCATCGAATCGTTATAAGAAATTTATTAAGGAGGATTCTGCCAAAAAAAAAAGAAAAATTGCCATTTGAGCTTGTGCTTTCTATATTTTTGTATAAACTGTATTCATATATATTTTTCCCCTTCGAGCCTCAACCATTTATGTGAAAACGGAATTAGCGCATGCGATAGCAAGGAGAAAAACGTTATGCAGCTCATATTTCACGTCATGTTAATCTAAGTCAATTACGACCAAGATTCATTTCCAAATTTAAATAGAAAAAGTCCGTCTCTTTATAAAATATGAGTACAATTATTTTAAATAAAAGGGAAAAGACTACTAAAAAGTCCAAACTTTGCTCAAAGTGATAAATTTATTCTAAACTTTTTTTTGTGACATGGAAAATCCCAAACTTTACCAACCATGACACATTTACCCCACCAAAGGCATTTTCGTTTTATTTGTTCTATTTTTCCTTCTTTTTTTTTTTTTTTTTCTTTTTCTCTCTTCCCTCACCGTCCATGGCGGAGGGAAGTCGGAGGTTGGCGAGGGCAACCCTCGCCCAACGCAAGCAAGGGCAGCCCTCGTAGACGTCGAGCGAGGGGTGCCCTCGCCAGATTTGGCAAGAGAGGGCCTAGCCAGCCCAGCGAGGGCAGCCCTCGCTTGAGTGTGGCTTCCCTCTGCCATGGCCGGTGGAGGGAAGCGAGAAAAGAAGAAAAAAAGAAAAAAGTAAAAGACGAAAATAGCCTATAGTTTAAGGTAAATGTATTACACGGATACAAATTTGGGGTTTTTTGTATCATGAAAAAAAATTTGAAGTAAATGTGTCACGGTTGGTAAAATTTGGGGTTTTTCATGTCGTAAAAAAAGTTTGAGATAAAATTATCATTTTGGGCAAAGTTTGGGGTTTTTGGTGGTATTTTCCCTAAATAAAAAATAATCGACTTATCTCATCACGCATTAATCACATAATCGAACACTTGTTTGCTTCCGAGGTGATGAAGGGGACCGATATCATTTGGCGTTACTCGCGACATTACTGCCTAATCTCCCTTATTTTTCTTCAGGAATCTTTGATTAGTGCCGTTGAAAAATTAAAACTACGTTCCCATAATTTTCGGGACAATGAAGGAGATGAGATCATTCTGAGAGAGCCAACACGCCCCACGATCATCGCTGCTGTCTCTTTTACAAAAGGGGGTCGACATCGATGTTGACCGAGGCTTCGGAGCAATTCAACCCTACAAATTTCGAAGACTTGGAGCCAAACTTGGTCATCCTTATTAATAAAAGCTTCGATCAGCTCACCTCCATGACGCCAACGACGTTGTTTAATGGTTCTTCCCGGAGGATTCGAGAGCTCAAAACCCAGTTGGAATAGTTCTAAATTGACAGCTGAATGAACATCTCACTCACCACATCGGGTCTCCTAATCCTTTCTTAATCATATACTTAATGATGCCAGAGTCGTGCTCTAGCGCGACGGATTCAACAAGGTCGACCAACCGCTGTTTAAAGGCGACGATAACCGATGATGTCTCATCAATACTAAATTAAAAGGGAGTTTGGATTTGAAACTTCTTCCTTTGAAACTTCTTCCTTCAATTGAAGCTTCAATCGGTTGTCTAATTGATTTAGTAAGGAAATAAGCGGCAAAGAAAATTTCCGCTCTTTTTATTTTGGTGAATATATATTTCAAGGAAATTCCCCTACTTTATAATATAAAAGAAATTATCAAGTTAAGCTAGAATGAACGCTAAGTGTTGTCCTCACATTCATTTAGAAGACATTAATGACTTTTTTTATAAGGATTTTTTTTGGGTCATATTTTATAAAGATGATTAATCCATGCTAGATACGAAACAAAATCAAGAAGCAATTAATAACACGGCAGCGTGAAATGTCAAACATTTCTAACATGAACACATGGTGGAAGAAGATGGTGGGGGCGGTGCTACCGCAAGCACCATGCTCGGATGCTGTCATCGTTACGTCGAGGAGTCATAGCTCTTCCAATTGCACAACCACATGGAATAAATTATGGGTCGATCAACTGGATTTTAATAACTGAAATCGTCGAGTCCCTAGCTATCGTACTCTACCACAACTTTGACAAAAACACGCGTGACACTTTCCCTAGTCATCTCATAAGGCGATCTTGAGTAACGAGAAGAATTCAATCACGCCTTCTCGAATTCAATCACGCGGGGCGAAGGCGTACCCGATGCCTAAGAACTTACGTCTGGATGGTAAAGGGACAATAGTCATCCATGTCAAAATCTCTGCATAGAGAAGAAAATAAGTATTGCTGTGACGACACGCAATACAAATTACATGCTAAGTTTTCAAGGTCTTTCGAGAAATACATTCGTTCTGCTCTCCCAGTTGTTTCGAGACAAATTCTCCAATTGAAACAAGAGATGAGAACTCCTTGATTTTCACGTTCAAGAGAGATTGTAATCCACGAGATTTGCCCAACATTCGATATCGCACACGCAGAGAGAACAAATTTGTAGTCTTGACATTCTCAAGACAAATTCATGCTATTCCCTCTCTGCTCTGCAGGAAGAAGGCTGTCTCTCTTCAGTTCACGTGTTTTTATGTACATTAATGCTGTGTAACGAGAAGAAAAAGGAAACCATAAAGAAGGAAGGAGGAGGGCACCAAGTGCCTCGTTCATATACCCCGAGAAGAGAGAGAGAGCTCCATAGGAAAAGAAAACAAAAGTCTGAACTGCTATCTAAAATCGGAAGCATTCACAGAGAATAGGCATGTAGAAGAATGTAATGGGGGAAATCTCTGCAAAGATCATCAACGCTCCTTAAACATCGGGCCTTCGTACTGTGCTCCCTTCACAGCCAGTTCCGTGGGTTTTTCCCTCTCTTCAAGCCATGCATACTTATCTCTCTCCTCTTCCGGCACCGAAACCCCAGCAACTGCGGTTGCAGAAGAAAAACATTGAGTGCAACTACAAGCGAATCAACAAAACAAAAACATCATGATGAAGAGCAAACTTCCAGTTTCATAACTTATAATTGACAGACCTGAGAATCTGGAGAATGGGTAGCCACAGTAGTAGTTGCAGTGTCGGCCGTCCGGATCGGAGTATGGTGGACCCAGGACGTCAAGAACAGCACAGGCCGTTACCGCGGTGAAGCAATGCATGTTGCCTCCTTCTGATGGGTAAAGTATGGACGTGTTGCAGGGTGCAGTGAAGTTGGAATCAACCTTCACCTTTGCTAGACGCACCCCAGGAGGCACAGCTGCATTTGGGAAGAAATGAATATGCCGAGACATTTTTAAGTTACTTGATCCAATGCATGCTATACATCACATAGTAAATTGCAATATTTGGTTCTTAAGGAAAGCTTCTCGGTAACCCGAGTTACTAGTAATGGTCAGGACATCTGGGAATTTTAGATAACATCATGTCAAAAAATTGGATAAGGATGCCCAATTTCAAAGATCTAAGCTCTCCAGAGCAACTGATTCTAATCAACTCGATACAAACATTTGCAGGCATCAGATTTCATCCATGCGTAGGCCCAAGATTTACTCAAATTTAACATCCTGTAACAGGGACAAATCTAACAATTTATTATTCGCCAGAAAGTGGGATGTCAGAGTAAATGCAAAAAGTTATATATGATTTAATCAGTGTCTGCTAATGAATATTAGTATTTGAAACAGTTTGGACGAAATCAGCTTGCTCTATAAAACTAGGAAAGAAGCATACTGGGTGATGAATTTGCTGCAGATGTATTTGGGTCATGAACTGCCCAGTCATATGATTTAATGTGCATGGTCCCGAAAAGAATCTTGCTGAAAACCGTCATTCCTGGGTGATCGTGTAGAGAAATGACGCCCGAAGGTGGCAAACAAAAGATTCCCATCTGTAAGATCCAAAAAAACCATTGTTGGTCAACACAACAGGATTCCCAATCTTTTGTTAATCATTGATTTCAATGCCCACAAGGAAAACAAAAAGGGAAAGAGTTGTCAGATACCGAAAATTTATCACATTCACAGAGATGCAGATATGTAATCGCTGGGTATCGCTGAGTGATGGATGACCGGAAGTATGGCATATCAGCAGTCAGACCAAGATCTCCAGGTTTAATTCCATCTGTAAAGGTCAGCACATGATCAATAAGTGAAAAGGCTGGTGGCATCAGTAATTTAGAATCAGTGTCCATTGTATTTCAAGTCATACCATTATATCAACTGCACTTTCGGCAGAAACACCATTGAAAATATTTGCAAGCACTCACAAGTAATCAAATCATCCAATCATAAAGATTTCACCTCCTGCTCCAGTGCTTCCCACTTCCCAGAAAAATACTTTATGTTAATCTCATGGAACAGATGAAGAATCCTTAAAAACTTGGGACCAGATATACCGGGATAAAAAATTACTTTAAGACCATATCCTTTGAGAGTTGTGACCGTACTTCGACCAAACCACCATTTGATGGTCACCCCTCTCTCGCCTGTTATTAATTTTTATTTTTTTTGTTGGCCAAACCTCTTGATTCTGGCTCATCTCACATCCCAGCTAACCTCAAACAAAACATTGAACTTGCCAATAGCCTAATAACGAATGAGTAAACTGAACCTGATTTAATATGGCCAAAAAAAAAAAAACTGAACTTGATTTAAGAATAAGTATTTGATTACTAGAAAACTTGGCTGCTTAAGGCTTCAAACAACAAGCCATGTCGATCATGTTGAGGCCATGAAGGGAAACTAAAGAAGCCCTTTTCTTGACCTAAACAATACAAAAGATGCCATTTCCAAAGCACCTAAACGAGCCCCTGCTTCCTCAGGCTGAACTCCAGGTTGAAGAGTTACTTGGAATGCTGCCACGACATCAGTATCTTCGGGTTCATGGTCAGGAGTATAATTAGTCAGTTTATAATCCTGAACACCAGCCTTGATCCAACCCTTGCTTAACTCTCTATTTGTTAACTTGTTAATTAAGAATGCTCACAACAACAAGGTCTACTCGGTAGAAATTTGGACTTAATGAAAGCATTCTGTGACGGTAATCCGAAGCTTTCCACAAAATGATATAAAAGCCAGGACAAATGTAGATATCATCACCAGCACAATCAAGTTTTCCACAAATCAGCGAGCCGAAAGTAACCCAAACCATTCCAAGAAAACACTCGGAGATCTTCAGGCAAAAGCACTTGTAGACAGTAAATTAACCTACACGCACATTACATTTCTTTATCTCAATCAGAATACGCCGCACAAAACCAATCTATCTCTATTCTTAAGCAACTCAAGGGGACAATCCAATTATCCTCCATCATGACATAAAATTACCACAGAACCTTCATACGGTTTCATGGGCACAAAGCAAAATCGTGCATTACACGCATAGAAACATACCTAAAACCACCTTTAGCCTCTCGACATTCTCAGGAGACGGTATGATATTGGTCCCGCTTTCCGCAAAAACTTCCTTACAAGTATCGTACAGCCGCTGTATCGGCAACATCCTCTTCTGGCGTCGACGGCCCTTCCTCGACTTGCCGTTCGTCTTCACGCTATTGTCCCTCGACAATTCGCGGCACTCCTTACCTTTTCTATCAGCCACCGCGGTCGTGATCCCCATCAACAACCCAAAACCTCCCCCCAACAAATCCCAATGCCACAACCTGAAATCCCAACCCAAAGGCACTCAAGGCACCGAAATGCGCAAGAAACCGCGCCGGGTTCCCGCTCACTTCCACGGAACAAACGACCTAAAGAAAGATTTCCCCAATCAGACCAGCGCTACTGCAAAAGATCGTACCTTTACCCGAAACGGCAATCTGGGTACTGCGAAAAACGCGAGAAGATCCTGTCTTTAGCACAGGAGAGCGAACAGGAGAACGAACAGCCAAAAGGGCAGGGGAGACAGGGGACGTTTAGACCGGCGCGACGCTCCTCAGTTGGTTAGCCGCGGGGGATTCTTGAAACCTCGCATCGTTCGTTGGTGGGCAGGGGACGATGAAAGGGGAGCGGGGGGATGGTGGGGTACGAGGGGACAGGATCGCGATCGTCGTCGTCGTCGTCCCGAATATAAAGGGCGAGGAACGGCTGAGGTTAGATGAAGCAGCACGAAGGAGGAGAAGGTTGGTTTTGTTGGGAGGAGAGGGAAAACCAGGGGCTGCCATGTTTGCCATTCCAGTGGGCCGTTTCCCAAACAGCGGATTTTTCTTCCCTGTCTAGTCTCCCTCCTCCCTCTTTTTCCTTTTCATTCTTTTTCCTTTTTAATTTCTTGCTCTCTCTCTCTCTCTCTCTCTCTCTCTCTCTCTCTCTCTTAAATCCCAAGTTCTCTTAATTTCACTTAACTTGCTACTTTTTTTTCCTTTCATTTTCGCAGCTTATTTTCATTGACTTTTTTTTTATTTTTTGTGAAGTATATGAAGTCTTTTTAATATATACAGATATCGAGGCGTAATGCGCGGTTACTGATAGCAAAGAAATTTCAGGGTTCAACTCTTTTGAAGATGACAAGTCTGACGAAACAAGCGGCGAAAGATAATATATACGATACTTGATAACGATAATCTGTCACACTAATGCAGTCGACGTAAGGTTGCCGCGATCACCACCTTGTAATACACTTAATGGCACTTTCTCAATCTATAAAGGATTTAATACGATGTGAGATTTTATAGTACAATTATCAACTTTCCTAAAAACTTAAATTTTCCAACATATTTCATGAGTTTTTTTCTAGATAATTCTGTTTATTTTGGGTCTTTTATGAAAATGTCAAGACAAAGTTAAAAAAAAAAAAGTCAATCTCACGTGATTTTAGGTAAAAACGAGCGTAGGTACGGTTATTTTAGAAAAACATTTCACGAGGAGTGTCCTAGAACTTTATGGACAAATTCGGTGAATCAAAACCGAAGCGAATGTTTCGAATTAATAAAGAGAAAATATCGGGATTCATGGGAAATTAAATTAATGTTTGCAATTAAATGTGGGGTGAGAATATTGTTTATATTTGTTTTATTATTTTGAGAGGTCATCTCTGCCCGTGGGCGATTCAACCCTGACTTATGGGAATAATAATATGTGGAGTGCATTGGAGACCTCTGCTAGTTCATAGAGCCGGGAATCTTGTGCACCTTGGGTATTTATTGATCTAATTACATTTTTTTTAATTGGGGACATTAATTTAAAAAAAAAAAAAAAAAACTTCAGATGTGATGAGCCTAGAAAAGTCCTAGGGAAGTGAGATTCTAAGTATTATCATAATTGATAACACGTTATTATTTTGCATAATTGATTTTTTCTCAAATGAACGGAAATGAATATGAAATTTAAGCTTCAAAAAGAGAGAAATTTAAATAAAAAACATGAATGGAGAGACAAAACGAAAGCCCTTTTTTTTTTTTTTTTCATTTTTCAATTTTTTCTCCTATTTCCTTTCTTCGAGAGCAAATATTATTAGATTCGGTCCACAACAATTTAACCTAATCACCTGTGATTAGGTCTTGAGCCTTATCTCCATTTTATTGACTTTGAATGCTTTTTGAAATGTTCCTTTTCCTTTTTTGTCATTCTTCGGTGCCTTCTACATCTTTCCATTCTCTCTTTTTCCTGGCGGCATTTCATCCCCCTTTATTCAAAGGCACGGATTCTCGTCCTCCTCTTTAGGAGATTCCACAGGCCGTCACCGTGCCCTAGTTGGGAAAAGCACGAAGCAAAAAAAAAATAAAAAATGCACACAAACCCCCAAATGAAACTAAATAAGATAGCTTAAGATCTGACCAAAAAAAGGGGTAGCTTGAGCAGCAAGATTAGCTCCTAAACAACTCCATTAATGGATACTGATGACACCGATCATGCGTTGCTTTCAATTACTCTCTTTTGCATCTAAAGTGAATATGGATATGGTCGATGAAGATTATATTCCCTAGCCAAAAAAGTTAGTTACTTTTGGCTATGTGACCACTTACCATTCAAAAGTATGCTATCTATTTCCAATAGAGATATCGATATGAGATGAATCTACTTTTTAACTCGCAATTATCTGTTAGGGAAATCTCTTATGATGTTTTGAAGATGACAAAATAAATCAAAGGCTACTAACATGTTTAATGGTTAAGTAATAGACCATGCAGATGATAGAACATGTAAATGATATTATCAAAGTCGGAAGACTGCAGTAAGATCGAACGTAACACATGTCCAAAGTATATTCTGAAGATTTCCAGGACTTCTATGTCAAAGTCGAAGGCGCAGGACTTTAGTGTCAAAGTCTGTTCTACATTAGAAGTCCGTCAACTCGACTAATTCAGATCGAACGTGAATGATGAACCGGAAGACGGACTCTATCTTGAATTCGAACCGTATACGAGACCTTAAAGCTAAATCTGTTCGAAGCGAGAATATGTTCGGACTCAGATTGCAAAGTCGCTCAGATTGTAAAGTCTATTGCTCTCGAGACTTTACATCCAGCATTCGACGAACGTAACTCAAGCCCAATCATATAACGGCTAGTGATCTGGTTTGGATTCCACATCAATATTGATTTGATTGATTCAATCTATTTGATTGACAATTGGATCTTGAAGACAAGGACTTTCTATACGAAGAAGCTTTACTTATGGAAACCAAGATTTCGTTTGTATGGGCGATCGGAATCAATTTGGGATTCTACCTTTGTCACTCAACGGCTATCAAATCTTCTAGATACAGAGCTGTCAAATAGGTATATTGGAAGACGATTCTCGGGATCTTGTCCAACGGCTAGTTTGGAAGTGGAGGAGTATTTAAGGAGATGAAGGACCGATGAGCAAGTAAGAGATAGAGCGTAGAATTTATAATTCCAAAGTCGAGCGACCTTCGATCATACACTTGTCTTTGGAGAGCTTAAACGTTTGTGATCGTGAGAGAAATACCAAAAGAGTGACTTAGTGAGATAGTGTGATCTACTACTAAGTGTTTGCACTCAAAGTTGTAATCTCTTATTGATTGCATAGTGGAATCCAGCCAAAAAGGCTGTTAGCGTGGGAGAGTGGACATAGGCTTGGATTAAGCCGAACCACTATAAATCTTGTGTTCTTATTCTCTTCCATAACTCCTTTGTTTTATTTGAAGTTTATTTTATTCCGCATATATTTGCCAAGATTTATTTTAAACACCTATTCACCCCCTCTAGGTGTTCGTACTAGCTTTCACAATTGGTATCATAGCCAAGTGCTCGGTTTATAAAAGTGTTTTTACTTTTGAGCTAAAGATTCTTTATGGCTAGTATCTTGGCACCAGGACTTATGGAGGGACAAAGCAACACAAGGCCACCATATTTTGATGGAAAGGAATACGACGTATGGAAGAACAAAATGAAAGCATTCCTAAGATCCAGAGATCTCTTACAATGGGATGTTG
Organism: Eucalyptus virginea; assembly: GCA_014182375.1. Taxonomy (NCBI): domain Eukaryota; kingdom Viridiplantae; phylum Streptophyta; class Magnoliopsida; order Myrtales; family Myrtaceae; genus Eucalyptus; species Eucalyptus virginea. The sequence goes on along the minus strand of CM024522.1, from coordinate 21,478,179 downwards.
TGGAAAAAGGAATCAACCCCATTGCCGCGTCTACATCAAATAAGAATGGCAAAGACAAAGAAACCAAACCCCCCGCTCTTATGTCTCGGACGGAGATGTCCAAAAGAGAAGCTCTTGATGCGAAAGCAATTTATTCTTTATATTGCGCTTTGTCTCCTGCTGAATATAATAGAATCTCTTCATGTGAAACAGCAAAAGAAGTTTGGGATAAACTTCATGTTACATATGAAGGGACTAATCGTGTAAAAGAGACAAAAGTAAACTTCCTGCTCGGCAAATATGAATCCTTCAAGATGAAGTAAGGAGAATCGATTAGAGATATGTTCAGCCGTTTTACAGAAATTGTAAATGGTTTAGCATATCAAGGTCAGCAAATTTCTACCCCGATGAAGGTCAACAAACTCTTGTGAGGTCTCTCAAAAGAATGGAACCATGTCAAGACTTCAATCTGGGAGACTCAGAGGATTATGCCACTTTCCGTTGATGAATTGATCGGCACTCTTCAATCCTATGAAGTTGAACAACTCAACGACGAAGATCCTGAAGGTAAGAAGTCCATCGCTTTAATATCTAATGCTGTTTTTTATGAAACAGACTCATAAAATAACATGGACGACGAAGAACTTGCCTTTATGGTCAAGAAATTCAAAAAGCTGAGTAGAAAAGGAATGAAATTCGATGGAAGAAGTCAATACAAGCATAATGGCCAGAAAAGAATCATGAAAGAAGATGATGAGCAAGAAAATATATGCTTAATGGCACATTTAGAATCTGAGTCTGACTCAGACACAGACTCAGAATCAGAGTCTGACTCGGACATAGACTCAGAATCCGATGAGGAAATCGAGGTAAGCTATTTAAAAATTCCTCTCAAAGTTTCAAAGTATATAAATGAGCTTTGGTCAAATCTCAAATCTTCTCTTAAAAGGATCTCCGAACTTAAAAATGAAAATTTTCGGCTTAGGCAACAAGATCTTTCTCAAAAAGAAAATTTTGAAATTTTGCAAAAAGATTTTCTACAAACAAAAGAAAGTCGAGATTTACTTGTCAAAGAAAATGGTTCTTTAAAGAAAGAATTTTCAAATATTTTGACAAGATTTTCAAATGGTTCAAAAACATTAGAGCATATCCTTTCTATACAAGTACCTTACTATAATAAGTCGGGACTTGGTTTCAATAAGGAAAGAGATTCTCTAATTGATTTTCCTAAAGTCAAGGAGAGACTTAGACAAAGACCTCCTAAGGCATTTTACAAAAATCATTTTCAAAAAGTGTTTGTAAAACCTGTTGGTCGAAATGCCCTCAAGTGTTTAAATTGTGGAGACTCAGAACACTTTGAGAAAGAATGTCATAAAGTCTGGAGACCTATTAAGAAAGATTGGGTAAAAACAACATACTCTTCTAACTCTCATGGACCCAAGAAAAAATGGGTACCAAAAAAAAGATGAGTTATTTTTTGCAGGATATAGAGAAGAAAGAAGAAAGAGAATTTGGTAAGGAAGGTAAATTGTTTAATTTGATTTGGGAACATAATTCTCATTATGCTTGATATTCGATATATCCTTGGTTGTTTGAGATTTTATAATGATCATATTCCTTGATTTGTTTTATTGAAGAATGAATCGCATGATTTGTTTTTGTGATTCGAGATTTAATTTGATACGTGTGATCATTTTTGATATCATGCTTAAAGACAAATGAATTTATTTGGTTTGATTTTATACTCTCAGATTTTATTATATTTTGCCAAATAAAAATCTGTTTTACGTGATGATGCAAGATATTCTTAGATATTCAAAGATTTTATTCTCTCTGTTTTTATCGTACTATGACTAAGTAAGAATTTATTTTTCAAAATATCATTGTGCATAATATTCTTTCTTTGAATACTTTGTTATGATGAATTAAGGAAGAATATTTGTTTATGGAGATGTTATATTTTGCTCTAACGTCATGAAATGATCCAAATTGAAGGATACCAAAAAGGGAAATGAGTTGATTGCAGGAAATTCTTTAAGGGATGAATGATCGCAAATCTATGCAAATCATGATTCAATCAGAAATGCATCTCATGCGAAGATTGGTAATGATTTTTTTTCAATGGTATATTTGAAACATATACCTGGGTAAGAGAAATTTTTTTTTTTTCATCCTGCCTTGTAAATTTCTACGTGCATTTATCATGATTTTGGATGATTGTATATTATATTGCGAATATCTTTTATCATAAATATAAGGTATTGCAATTTTGGCACGTGATAGAAATATCTATTTTCCTTTTGCAAAATGCATATCTGAAATTTATGCTCAAGGAAATCTCTTTGATCTTGAAAGATATTATTGCATATTTATGGATATTCTTGCTATATTCTTAAAAGATATATTATATCTAGCAAGTTTGATTTGCAAATCAAAGGAAGATATTACGTGACATTTTTACAAAGATGATTATCTATTATACAAGATTTTGCAGGTAACAATAGAATCTTCCATATGAATTTTGGAAAGCTCAATCAGAAAATCATGGAGATTCTATACTATCTTTTGGAAGTTCAAAGATTCTATTCCTTATGCAAAATTTTTGCAAATTATTGAGGAAATCCCTTATGCATCGTACAAAAGGTTGAGTAGTTCTGAATTTTAATTTTACATATGCTATTCAATTTATTTATTTGAAGAAAAGACATTATATATTACGTGGATATTATTTGTGAAAAAAGTTTGTTAAGTTGATGCAGGTTGAATTCGAGAAGAAATTGATTGAAGAAAATAAATTTTTGCCTCGAATTTCAAAATGCAAGTGATCGTTGCGGATATTGTTTTTTTTGGTAAAGATCGTTGCGGATATTGTTGCTACAAAGGAAATACTGAAAAAATATTATGTTCAACAAGAACAATTATTTCTATTCACAAATATTGTCATGATCACAGGGGGAGAAAGCAAATCCAAAAGAAAATGAAAAGAATCGTGATCATCTCAAAAAGGCAACAAATTGAGGGGGAGCTTTGATCAATTATGGAAAAATCTTTTTGGATTGATCGTGATCTTGTTATGAATGGAAGGAAAGGTAAATGTGTCAGAATTTGTTCTAAAAAATCCGGTTAGTGCATCTTTTATTACATTTTGTCATTAACAAATCTCTTATTGATATTATCATTTTATTATGACAAAAATGGTACGTGAATTTCATGATGCATCCGTGATTTTTATTGGATATCTGCTAATATGATCGAAGTGAGCTATATTGCATATCTTCAATATTCAATTTACTTTATAAAAGCTGATTTTTGGAAATTGTGATTCATGCAAGATATTTGTTATCATTCTCTACATGATACTTTTTCCATTATTATCGCTTTTTGATTATGACAAAAAGGGGGAGAAGATATGAATATGCATATGTGTTGATTGGTTGATATTATCTATGGCATAATATTGAGCTGCGATTATTTTTCTATATATTGTAATGCTCAATCTATTTGCTATCTTCTGATATCCTTTGATTTAAATTAATATTTTTAAAAGCATGTTTACAAATCTGCATATTCAGAGATTGTTTTGTCATCATCAAAAAGGGGGAGATTGTTAGGGAAATCCCTTATGATGTTTTGAAGATGACAAAATAAATCAAAGGCTACTAACATGTTTAATGGTTAAGTAATAAACCATGCAGATGATAGAACATGTAAAGGATATTATCAAAGTCAGAAGACTGCTAGAAGACTGAACGTAACACATGTCCAAAGTATATTCTGAAGATTTCCAGACTTCTATGTCAAAGTCTGAAGACTGCCAGACTTTAGTGTCAAAGTCTGTTCTACATTAGAAGTCTGTCAACTCTGACTAATTCCAGACCGAACGTGAATGATGAACCGGAAGACGACTCTATCTTTGAAGTTCGAACCGGGAGGTACGAGACCTTAAAGCTAAATCTGTTCGGAAGCAGAATATGTTCAGACTCAGATTGCAAAGTCTACTCAGATTGTAAAGTCTATTGCTCTTAGACTTTACATCCAGATTCGACAGAACGTAACTCAAGCCCAATCATATAACGGCTAGTGATCTGGTTTGGATTCCACATCAATATTGATTTGATTGATTCAATCTATTTGATTGACAATTGGATCTTGAAGACAAGGACTTTCTATACGAAGAAGCTTTACTTATGGAAACCAATATTTCGTTTGTATGGGCGATCAGAATCAATTTGGGATTCTACCTTTGTCACTCAACGGCTATCAAATCTTCTAGATACAGAGCTGTCCAATGGGTATATTGGAAGACGATTCTCCGGGATACTATCCAACGGCTAGTTTGGAAGTGGAGGAGTATTTAAGGAGATGAAGGACCGATGAGCAAGTAAGAGATAGAGCGTAGAATTTATAATTCCAAAGTCGAGCGACCTTCGATCATACACTTGTCTTTGGAGAGCTTAAACGTTTGTGATCGTGAGAGAAATACCAAAAGAGTGACTTAGTGAGATAGTGTGATCTACTACTAATTGTTTGCACTCAAAGTTGTAATCTCTTATTGATTGCATAGTGGAATCCAGCCAAGAAGGCTGTTAGCGTGGGAGAGTGGACGTAGGCTTGGATTAAGCCGAACCACTATAAATCTTGTATTCTTATTCTCTTCCCTAACTCCTTTGTTTTATTTGAAGTTTATTTTATTCCGCATATATTTGCCAAGATTTATTTTAAACACCTATTCACCCTACTCTAGGTGTTCGTACTAGCTTTCACATTATCTACCGCACAAAAATCGATAAAAACCCATTTACCTAAAAGGGGTAAAAATGGATTAAGAATAGAAGAACCTCATAACCATTGCTAGTGTCGTGTAGTCTTAAGTTTGATACCTTCTATTTCTTTATCCATTTAGCTCAATCATAAGGGATCAGGCCTGGAGCCCTCAATAACCTTTTTTAACAACACGGGGAATTTGAATTTTCGACTTGACCAGTTCATGAATTAACACAAACTATTCCAATTATATATGCATTAAACGAGACTCCTCCTTCAAGATGACAGGCACACAGGGCCCAAGGTTAATTTGAGAGGGGGTGCTATGATAAGAACATGAATTTATTTCACTAGATTGAAAGTTTGACCATTTCATCAACCCTTTGCAATTCATAAACTCGAATAAGAAAAAGAAAAAGAAATGTACTTTTTTTTTTTTTTTTTTAAAGAATAAGACAATATAGTAGTAACGCATGTGAATTCATGAGCATACTCAAAATTGAGATTCCTAATTTATATATCTCTCTTTTTTTTTTGTCAAGCTAGTGACACACATTCTTTCTTGGACTTGCGGTTTTTAAAGAAAATTATCTAAAAAGTCTTAAACCTATTACACTTTTATCAATTCAATTATGAACTTTTTAAATTATGTCAATTGAGTCATAAATATTTTCACGTTTTATCAAATGAGTTTATTCGACCAATTTTGGCCGGAAATTATTAACGTGAATGCCAGCTATCTTATGTGGCATAGTCAGCACTACCGAAGACATTCCTTTAATAAAATACTTTTTCAATTTTTTTTTTTTATTTTTTTTCCTTTTTTTAATCTCTCTTCCTTCTTTACTTTTAATTTTTTCCTTTTTTTATTTTTCCCTTCACTAGCCATTTATTGTCGGGCCTCATTGATGGGTGAAGGTGAGATTGGCCCTATTTGGCCTAAGCCTAGGCATCCCTACCCAAGGTCGGTGAGGGTGGCTTGCTTGAGGTAGGTTGGCAACGGGCGACAAAGGGAAAAAGAAATAAGAACAAAAAAGAAAAAAGAAAAGAAAAAGAAGAGAATAAATAAATAAAATATTGAAAAAATAGTAAAATATTATTAATAATTACTCACATCAACACCAGTCGTGCTACGTAAGATAGTTGGTGTCCACGTTAGCGATTTCTAATAAAAACTGATCGAATGGACTCAATTGATATAGCGTGAAATTATTTAGAGCTTAATTGATATAATTAAAAAGATTTATGACTGAATTGATAAAATTTGTAATAGATTTTTAAAAGCATTTGAGTGAGTTTTGGAAGAATGACTTTACATTTAATAAAAAAGGATTTTGATGCGAGATAATTCTATTCAAAGCTATGACATTTCCCGAACGTGGGTGGAGATGTATGCTTGGCCTCACAATCTTACATTTCCAGAGCTTTGACATTTCCCTATGCTTGTTCGCAACTGCTACCTTCGTCACCTCCTAAGTCCTCTTGTTGCATGACTCTCGACAACCCTTGTTGCATTGCCTTGATGCGAACCTTGTCATGTAACCCCAAGCTAGGGCCAAGCTCACGAAATCCCAAGCAAACAGTTGCCAACAACGAGCGATGTCGATTTAATCTAAGCTTGTCCTGACCCATTCTGTCCAAATTAGAGCATATTTAGATAATATAGTGAAAATAAAGTTGGAAATAAAAGGGGGAAAAAAAACCTTCATTTGTCCTCCAAGTCGCATTACGAAATTTCAAAACCGAGTGAGAGTAGCTCGGAGCTTTAAACATTTACAAAACGAAAACTTTACATCGAAGGTTTTAAGATTGTGTTGCCAAACACTAGAATTTTTTACTCAAGGCATCTGGAGCCCGGAGCAGCTTGCAAAAAGCTCCAAACAGTAAAACGCACCCATCCGTGCATAGCTTTCGAGTTGGGTGGATCTCATTTGAGGTTCACAATATCTAAATGCCACGTTCACTCCAGAGTCCCACCGAGTCCTCCACTTGGTACGTTTCTCTCTCTCTCTCTCTCTCTCTAAATGGAGGAGGTGATAGGGACGGATGAGAGTGCCGTCATGGAGTTTTGCTTTTGTCGCGCAGAAGCAGCAGCAGCAGGAATATCTTCTCGTCTTTTAATGCATGTCTGACCATTTCGGAGATGCAGAGGATCTCTCCCACGATGTTCGCTCTCAGAATTGGGAAATGTATCTAGTCTCCCCTAGGTCGGGTAGGGGGAACTTACCGTTTCCAGAAGATGGAGAATGGGACAAGTGTAAAGTTACTAGACCGTGGTTATCAAATTTGTCATTATTGTTTTCTTTTTCCCTAGATTGCTCTTCACTGTGCTTGACTGCTACTCGAGCTTGGCTCATCCATCCGACATGAGCTACTTTTAGAAAACTCATATTTCACTTTTGATCTCGTGATTTCTCAATTTATACCCACAGAGCAGGAACGAAAAATGGTCATCCAACATCTTCCCAATTTCACTCAACAATTATTAATTAATATATTGAGATTATAGTTCTCTAGCGGCCACCACGTATGTCCCATCTTCCTTGCTATCATGTCCTTTGATATCAATCGCAACATTAACAGTTGCAAATTCATAATTCAAAAGAATGATTGATATGAAATTTGAAGAGATAATTGATAAACTAATGCATCAATAAATCAAGTGATATGGTTTGCCCCACTGAAAAGTTCAATGGGACGAGATTATCAAAGTCGAGCATCTCTAAACATAGATCAAGATCCCCATATGTGGGCGATAGCACCACCAAACCCAATCAAAGGTCCAAACGGGCCGATACGCCCCCTTGTTTTTTTGGGTCTAGTAGAAGGATTTTGTACATCAGGCTTACCCCAACTAGGCTAGATCCTGAGAAAGTCAGTTTGGGTGAGCTTGACCAAATTAGTCCTTAAATTTACGCTTATGTCTTATCTTACCTTGAACCGACCGGATTTAAGTCCGACTCGAACCTTCTTCATGCACAAAAAAAATAGAGAGGTTTTCTTAGCGTTTAAAAAATAATGGACGGGCTCAGAGAATAGTTTTCCAGGCCGGGATGGGCCCAAAAAGGGCCCCAAGGCACACCAGGCCGCACGGGTTCTGCAAGAGCCTGGCCCAATTCACCAACAAACAGCACCAGTCCGAGTACTCCAACCGTGAAACCAAGCAAAAAGAGAGGGCAATTTCGGAAAAGCACACCCGACACGAGAGAGTGTTGGAATTACCAGAACTGACCCTCCCCTTCCCCTTGTCCCTCGCCTCGCGAAATTTCTCTCTCTCTCTCTCTCTCTCTCCTCTCCCTAACGAGATCTGCATCGCGAGGGCCCGTGTCCGTGGAAGGAGAGGCCTCCGTCCGTTCCGCGTTCGCCATCGATTCGCTCCCTCGCTGTCGCTGCCGCAGCCGCGCAGCCGTCCCGACCTCAGCCGGATCCTCCCGACCCCGCCCGGTTCCCGACCCGATTCGATCCCGGAGAAGATGTACGGGTTCGAGGCCATGACGTTCAACATCCACGGCGGCTACCTGGAGGCGATCGTGAGGGGCCACCGGGCGAGCCTCCTCACCGCCGCCGACTACAACAACCTCTGCCAGTGCGAGACCCTGGACGACATCAAGATGCACCTCTCCGCCACCGAGTACGGCCCTTACCTCCAGAACGGTAACGTCCCCCTTTTCCTCCCTCCCGTGGATTGGTTCGGAGGTCGGAGATTATTGGGGATTGCATCGAGAGAGTGGGATGACGTTATCGAGGCGCCGAATTGCGGTCGGTCGCTCGGATCGTGCGCTTGAATCGGGATTCTTTGGCGTCGGGAGTGTTTAGAACGGCGATCGCGATTCTGAAGGGATGTTAGCTTGGTACTTTGGTCGAGTTGTTGCTCGTTTTCGATCAATTGAGCTTGCTTTCCGGTTGTCCGGAGTTCATTTGCGCGCTGGTCAGCACTTGATTGCGTTTATCCTACATCGGTTGCAAGATTTTTTTTTTTTTTTTGTTGGTGATTTGGCTAAGAGCTAATTGGATCGCTCTTCATTGCCTTGCGACTGTATGCGTGATCTCTTGGTTTTGCAGCGGCTTTCTCTAGCAGTAATTGGGACGCGTAGTGATCTAATAGCTGAGGGAGTGGGAGCTTCCCTTTTCCGTGGAGGAGGAGCTCATGAATTGGTCGTACTGCTTGACACAGGTTACCTATTAATTAAGATTAGACATGGAGAGGAAACATACATGCAGTTGAGAGTTGGGCATTTATTTAATTCAGCGGCCAAATGTGGATCTGAAGGATGTAAATTATAAGTTTTGTAGACTGTGGGATGGTCTGGTATGAATAGTTGTTCTCGTCAGAAGTCACAACCTTGATAATGTTTGGTCCTTCTGCGTGACATGGGGTTAGAAAAGGACCGCCGGGTCACTTCCTACTTCATTTCTGTTTTAATATAGAGTGCGATGGCCCAAGAGGATCTCACTTAGCAGGACAAGACTCGGGTGTTATTGATGTTGATATTATTGTTGTATGCATGCTAACTAAGTCACAAGTTTTAACCTTTCGTTGTTGTGTCTCTCAGAACCTTCACCATTGCATACGACAACTATTGTGGAGAAGTGCACCCTTAAACTGGTTGATGAATACAAGCAGATGCTTTGTCAAGCCACAGAACCATTGTCAACTTTCTTGGAGTATATTACGTAAGATACCCCCTGCTTATTGCATGGCAACATTGTCCTGTGTCCTGGCGGTTCACATTTCTTGTTATGTCAACGAATAATCAAATAGACTGCCTGTGTTTAATTCTTTAGTCTCTTTTTGGCGTTCACTTTTCAAGCTTGGCTCAGTGGAAGTTTAGAAGTTTATAATTGACACTTAATTACATGAATGTAAGCTTCATGGCTTCTATTTCTTTTGAACTATAATAGTCAAGCCTTTTTCGTTCCCTACAAAACAAGCTTTTCCATTACTTTTTGCATATTTTAGTGATTTAGGTACATGTAAACTTGAGATTTATGCGATGGATACATGAAAACTATCTTATTTGCAAGTGGACACGCATTTCAGAGCAGATGGTGTAGTTTTGTAACTTGCAGTGGAAATCAATTAATATCACTGGAAAGCTGAAACAAATACCAAGTGGCATTACAAGTATGTTGTAGTGGTCCTAGAGGTAGCTAATGTTCGTGAGGGAGCTCCTGATTGATGTGATTTTTGTTTCTATTATGTTGCTGTCATGATTGGTACCCTGCAACTGCGATCAGGTTATGATTGTACCAGCTGAAATTCCGTTTTATCATCTCATATTCCAGAATTGTGCCACTTCTAGTGGTACAGAATTTCATTGCTTGCATCTACAGTTGGATGTTAATTCCTTCATTAGCATTGGTTTGGTCAAATGATTATTGTGGAAGGAGAGAGAATATGATTTTTAAAAGTTTAAATAAAGGAAAAATAATCAGCACGGCATTTTGGTGCCTGTTCCTCTATTTCTTGTAGGTATGGTCACATGATAGACAATGTCGTTTTGATTGTTACTGGAACCTTGCACGAAAGAGATGTTCAGGAGCTGCTAGAGAAATGCCACCCATTGGGTATGTTTGACAGGTAATTTTGTCCCCTCACAACTTCAGTTTGCTAATCACTCTAGTTTTTCCATTTTTTGATGATAAGGAAACATGCGTTAGGTAAATAAATCCCTGCCCTGTAAGTAGGTAACCCGCTAACCTCATAGACATGGACTGGGTAATGAGTGAGCCAAATCACAATTATTTTCAAGCTTCAGTAGGTTCTTATCGTACCTTTTTTGGGTTCTTGTTGTACTTTATTTGACCCCATTTTACCTTCTTTTTGACTTCTCTGTCTTTGTTGAACTTAATTGGCCTCATGCAGCATTGCAACTCTGGCAGTGGCTCAAAATATGCGAGAACTTTACAGATTGGTTCTTGTTGACACACCTCTGGCTCCTTATTTCTCTGAGTGCATCACGTCAGAGGTACCGATGGTTTGACTTAGCCATTGTTTTCCTTTCCCTCCTTTATTTGCATCTGACTTTCATTTATGATCCATTTTCTCATGGTAACTCAAACAATGCTTTACTGGTAGTGGATTAAATCTTATTTTAATTGTTCTAAAGTACCAATGTAGAAATTTGTATCAGTTGCTCTTAAAGTCTGAGGTTTTATGGGGAAAAAGAACAGGCTTAAGGCTTTATATTGATTGGAAGTGTCCCGCATAAATTAAACATGTAGAGTAGGTACTACTTTCAATTCCATCTCACTCATTTTATTTCACCCAGTCTTTTGGCAACATGTCCGTCAGTTTTCTCCTCTAGGTCATCAACATATCATCTTTCATATATGGATGCATGGTAGGTATAATACCTTGGTTGCAGCATATTTTAAAACCCTGGAGATTTTAAATGGATTGACAATGTTTTCACACTCCCTAGGAACTTCAGATTTTGGTTAGCTTCACCCTGACCAACCTCCCCGTGAAAGGGAAAGTCATGCCTGGTGCTTAGATTGATGCTGGTTGTTGGACTGTTGAAGAACTACTAAAAAATTAATAACAGCACTCGTCAAAATTGTTTCTGTTTATATGGTTAGATATCTTATATAATGCTTTCTCAACTTATCAGCTGCATATCCACCTTTGGATTGGTTAATCTCAGAGGTTGCATGTTATTTTTTCGCCTGTAGGACTTGGATGACATGAACATTGAGATCATGAGAAACACTCTTTACAAGGCCTACCTCGAGGACTTTTACAGGTTTTGTCAGGTGCAAATAGCTGCCCTCTTGGAGGAGATATGTTGTTTTCTCAGTCATGTTACAATTAACATGTGATTGTTTTCTTTTTGAAGTTTATGACTGCTTACATGTGTAATTCCTAAATAGAAACTTGGAGGTGCCACTGCAGAGATCATGTCTGATCTGCTTGCATTTGAGGCTGACAGAAGGGCTGTAAACATCACAATAAACAGGTGACATGTGGTTAAGGAGTGGTCTCAATTGTACCATTTCCTTTAATGTCTCCCAATTACTTAAATCTCAAGCAATTTCATGATGGTATTAATGTAATTTGACTGCAGTATTGGCACTGAGCTCACCAGGGATGATCGGAAGAAGTTATACTCTAATTTTGGTTTACTGTAAGATGTCTGGACACAATTTGTTGTTTTGGCTGCATTATTTCTATGCATGTTACAGTGGTAAGTAATTCTTGGCGATTTCCAACTGGTGATAGGTATCCTTATGGCCATGAAGAGCTTGCTGTTTCTGAGGATATTGATCAGGTAATTTGAGCTTTCAGACATCCTCAGTGTCATATATTATGGGAGTCCATTTCCTGTAGATGAGCTATATTTATATTCTACTTTAAAATGGGACTGGCAGGATCTGGAAGTAGATAACCATATTCCCCTGACAGGTGCCCTTGTCACGTAGGACTGTACATTTGGTGGTTTGCTCTATTTTAGTTTATCCAGGATATGTTATATTAAGTTGATCACTCATCTGCTTTGCTTCAAAAATGGATTATTTTGGCATTCATCAACATTGTAGAGTCCTCTCCTTGTCTATGTAACCTGATTTCAGCATCGTTGTCTGTCACAAGTAAGTTCTTGCTAAACTAGCGAGTCTCTAGTAACCAAACAATGGGTATTCTGGCCCTTGCTCTAATAACAACATGCTAATGGTAGGGAAAAAGCTGCCAAAAATCCTAAATTATGCTCACTGTGATACATTTACCCCAACCTTTTTTTTGACATAAAAAACCCTAAACTTGTATCCGTGTGATTCATTTACTCCAAGCTTTTTTTTTTGTGACACTGAAATCCCCGAACTTATACTCGTGCGACATATTTACCTCCAAATTATCTTTTTGTGACTTCAAAAACCCAAAACTTGTACTCAGGTAATTGTGTTGTACGGATGCAAGTTTAGGGTTTTTGGTGTCATAGGAAAAAATTTAGGGTAAACGTGTCATAGTGGGCATAGTTTAGGTTTTTTGGTGGCTTTTTCCCCTAGTGGTAAGCAAAATAAGAAGATGGAAGTGGTTGCTATGTGTTATATGGGCACGTGGTCACTGCAATTGAAATTGTCTTTTGTGTGTAAATTTGCAGGTTCGCGGTGTCATGGAGAAATATCCTCCATATCAGTCCATTTTCTCCAAGTTATCTTATGGAGAGAGCCAGATGCTGGACAAGGCATTTTATGAAGAGGAAGTGAAAAGGCTGTGCCTAGCCTTTGAGCAGCAGGTTCGCCTTTCTGCATTGGTTGATTGACATCTAATTGTAGTTAAAGGGATTACATTGTTTGGCATTTTGCCTATGTTGCATTTACTTGTTTTTCCTCTTGTTTTTTCCTTTTACTGCAGTTCCATTATGGTGTGTTCTTCGCATATATGAGGTTGAGGGAGCAGGAGATAAGGAATCTGATGTGGATATCTGAATGTGTGGCTCAGAACCAGAAGTCGAGGGTTCATGACAGTGTTGTGTTCATATTTTAATTTGTTCGGGAAGCAATTCATAAAGTGTTATTGGGGCTCTAGTGTGTTCTTCTGTAAATTTCTTTCTGTGTCACTTCCTATCCATGATTTTGAGCTGCAGAGCTTGGAAGGGAGCAATAACTACTGCTGCTTATCAAAAGACAGATCATTTATCATTGTCATTTTAGAGGATAGAACCTTGTAGATAAATGAACTGGTAATAAGTCTCGAATGTGTTGATTAGTTATTTGCTCGTGCCGCTAGTGATTGTTTCCTTTTCTCTGAGTTTACAGATCCCCTGTTCAATTTTTGCTTGTTATCCTTTCGGAAGGGAAACATTTCAAGATATCCTTAGATTCTAGTATCCGCAATAGGGTATGGAGGAAATGCTACTCTTTAACTAATACTACTAGGATCAGCTATGTGTCTTGAGGGAAGATCTAGGCAATGCTTGAGTTGCAGCTGGTTTTGTTCAATATGGCGTGTGTTTCTACGATCTTTTAGTGGAAGCTGAATTGAACTGAGACGAGACAATGTTTGTGGTTAGAGTCTAGTCTTATAATTATTTAATTCTCATGCACCATATCGAACATTAAGGTGGAGAGTTAAGAGAATGCAAGTACATTCTTCCTCGGGGAAGAAGTTGGCGGGGGGAGAAAGAAAGGGAACTGGCTTGGTCTGCAATTGAGGCGAGTTGGTAATAGGTTCCTTTATTGTTATATTAGTAGTTTCACCGAAAAAAATATTGTAAAGTAAAAGAGTCCATTCGTTTATAGAAAAATTATTTTTAAAAATTTAATTTTCAATTTTTCGGTATCTGAACACAGAAAATTAATAAATTTATAAAAAAAATGTTTTCGATTGACTGAAAATATTAGACGAGAGGAAACCTTTTGGCTGAAGGAAAGATATGCTCGACGAGCTCCCAAAGCGTCGAGAATCATTTTCTCCTGTCGGCGGACCATTGGTCGGGGTCACCGGAAGGCCGCTTTTTGCTAGGAGTTTTCCGGCGGATCCAAAAATGGGCCTGCCTCCGTCGAAGGGACGTGGCCATTCTCCGAGGACGATGACGCCGGGGACGTCGATCGCCGACTTGGACGTCAACCCGGTGGCCCACTGCGTGGATTACTTGACGCTGCAGGACGTATCGAACATGGCGATGCCCTGCAAGTTCCTCAAGCGTGTCGCTTACTCCGATCCCATCTGGCGCCGCCTGTACAGGTCAGTGCGGCGACGGGTGTCCGTCTCGAGACTGAGATGCGATTCCGGTTTATGCATGCGATACATCGACCGTGCGTGAATTAGAATTGTGTAAGTTCATCAAAAAGCAGAGTCATCGGGGGAGAAAGTGTAGGTGTTGCGACGTAGTAGAAGTAGCGTGAATGCTTCGTATGGGAGAATCGCGTCTGTGGAAATGACAAAGTTCAAGGTTTGCCACGCTCTTCAGTTACCACTTGGCTTTGCAGCCCAAGATAATGGAAGGATAGAATGAATAACGATGATGCAATCTGTACTGAATTGGCATGGAGGAAGTGCGCCCGTTCCATCGTTTTAACAACCTGGTTTTGCGAGGGATGGGCTAGGAGCATGCTTCGTGAGGATGGCAATGGGGATAGGAATGAATTGAATCCCACATCACCTGTTGAATGTGTCACTTAAGGAGTGGCATCAGCCTTGACTATCAACAACGCGTTTTAAAGCCGTGCGGGCTCCAATCCAAAGTGGACAATATCGTTGGCAAATGGGGTCAGAGGTTGGCACTTACCGTTGTTGGAGCTTGTATTTAATGACTAAGATCTTGAGAGGAGACTTCTCTTTTCTTAGTATTCCTACTTGACTAAGTCGTTTAATGTTTCGTTTGCCGACCTATCTATGAGGAAAATTGATTTACTTACTGACGGATATGGAGAGGTGGCTTTGGCATGTGCTTGCCAGCTTTGTGACAGGAGTTAGAAGCTGGAAAGGTGTCAAAAAAGTCGTAATTCTTTTGTATTTGTGTCAATTTAGTCATAAACATTTTATTAATGCTAATTTAATCATAAATATTTTTTACTTGGTGCCAATTTAATTTTAAATATTTTCACTTTGTACCAATTCATTTATTCCTAGTTAATTTTAGTCGGATTTTCGGGCGAGTCTTTGGTTACTTGACGTGGCATGATCGTGCTGACATGAATAACTTTATATAATAATTTAATATTTTTTATTTTATTTTATTTTTTCATTTTCCTTCTTCTTCCAGCCGATTCTTTGAAGGGTGAGGACCGGTGAAGGGTGACCTCGCCGGCCTTTGGCGAGCCTCACGGCCATTGGTGAGGCTCAAGGCCTCGCTAGAGGCAATGAGGGTTGCTCGTGTTGGGACCTTGCCGGCCTTTGGTGAGCCTCACGACCACTAGCAACGCTCGAGCCCTCGTTAGAGGCAATGAGGGTTGCTTACGCTGGGCGGTGAGGCTCGCCCTCGCTGGATTTGATGAGAGTCAAGCCTTGCCGACCATAGGTGAGGCTAGCTTGAGGCTGCCCAGGCTATGAGGGTGGCTTCGCTAGAGGCTGGGTGAGGCTCGCCCTTGAGGCCTGGGCGGCCAATGAGGCTTGACTCTCCCTAGATCCGATGAGGGCGAGCTGTGCCACCTAGTGCGAGCAACCCTCATGGCCTCTGGTGAGGGCTTGAGCCTTTCCAGTGGCCGTGAGGCTTGCTAGAGGTTGACGAGGTTGACCTCGACCTTGCCAATGACATTAACCTTGCCAATTGTGGCTTTGGGCCAATCGTCGAGGTCTGGCAATCAGTTGGAGGAAGGAGGAGGAGAAGGAAAAGAGAAAAAAAAGAAAAAAGAAAAAGAAAAGAAAAGAAAAGGAAAAGGAAAAGGAAAAAGAAAAGGAAAAAGAAAATACAAAATACAAAAAAAAAAAATAAAATATTATTAAAAGTTGTCAATGTGCTATGCCACATCAGCTAATTGGTGCCTAGTTAACAAAATTCGACGAAAATTAGTTAGAAGGACTGAATTAGCATAAAGTCAAAAAGTTTATGACTAAATTGACACTAATAAAATGTTTAGGATTAAATTGGCATAACTACAAAAGGTTTAAGAATTTTTTTTGACACTTTTCCCGGTTAGAAGCGCATATGTGGACAGACTTTCGGCATTGAAGCAGTTTAAATTTCTTGATCCCTTGGCGATTTACAAATATACACGGGCTCCATGCAATGACATCTTATGGGATAAGAACCACGTGGTTCTTGCTCACGTGTGATAGTCCTGTTCTTTGTGCTTTTATGTTGATCTCGAAGCTTGCTTCCAATTGAGTAGCACCTTATTTTATGAGTGTACCTTTTAAGTTCCACGACATTAGTCAAAGCGTCGTCCAGTGTTGCCAACCTACTCATTATGAAGAAAGTCTTCAAAGTTTATGAAATTAGTTCACAGAAGTTAATTTTATGTATCCGGTTTCATTCTTGGGCAAAATAAGCTTGTAACACTTGCTACACATGATGTTGCATTCGGGGTTCGAACTTACAAATTCTTAAGTTCGATAGAATTTTGGTGAACGAACACAAAGCAGAAGTTACTTGTATGAGGTGACACAAGCAGGATGGATTTACTTTCAGCTGTTGTCTAGAGTAGATCCTGAAACCGGACATCGGTTTACTTAATGATGCATGCTACATGCTGCTGCATATTTTTTTATTATGATGCCATACTGTCAATTTCAGATATTAAATATTTGAACAAAATTACGTTAGAGACAAACAGGGTTGAAAAAGAGTATAATAAAGTGATATTGACTCTTTATGTGCAGTCATAGTTTTGTACCATAACCTCTTAAGCTCTCATCGCACTGAGCACACCTTGACAATGTCTCCTTTGATCGGACCTTCTCTCGAAGAAGAATTGGTTGACTCCTATTATGTTTTTCTTTGTGCTTTGAAAATGATTTTAAGGTTAAATACTCAAAAAGTTGCAATTCACGCCTCAATGCGAAATTTTGCTTTTATGCAACGAAATTGCCAATAAACAAGGCTTCTCCTCCTCAAGGGGTCTGGTTGCACGGATCACGTTGTGTCATTAACATATTTAGTATCAAGTCCTCCATGATGAAAGTCTTCTCTCAGAGTGTCTTCCCATGCCTTCCCTATTTGTTTTACCCTGTTTCTCCATCTAAAAGCGACATTACCGTTTTAGTTTCCTTTTTATTTATTTGTGTAGTTCAAGCACATCTTTGGTTTCTACATGTCAACAAGTATTCTGATGTCTAATCTTCTGTGAGAAAATTTATATCTTATTCTTTAGAATATGAATCCTTTGATGTACAGACTTTTCCCCCTAGTGTAATTTCTTCATCCCAAGGTGAGACAAAGAGTAAGGAAAGTGCTCTGGTGACATCAAGCTGTGATCATTCCATTCGGCTATGGTGGAAGGTACGAGATTAACTAGCACTTCCTAAAATCTGTTTGAATGAGAGATAAGCCAGTGTAGAATGACATCTGTAAATTCTGTTTCTGTTGAGGGCTTTAAGGTAATGAGAAGCTTAAGCAATTTGTTCTCTTATTTGGCTCTAAATTAAAAAGAAGATAATTCGTTGACCTTTATCCATTTTGATTCGTCATTTAGGTTATGACCTATAGGAATTTGTTCCTCTGGTCTCTCAACTCTTGTTTTGGCGAATTGGGTCCTTGAACTGTACACTTTTTCGTTCTAATTAGTACTTCCTTAAAAAAATATATGGATCCGCTTACGTGGCCGTTTAGTTGCTGTTAAGTGTCATGCTGGCATCCCATGTGGCATCTTATAGTCAAATTAATAATTTAAAAAAAAATGCAAAACGAGAGAAAAACATTTTTCAAGATTAGACAAAAAAATCTCAAGAGGAAAGAGATACTGGAGTAGCCAATATAGAGGAGGAGCAGAAGCTTTCACGCACACACCCTCGCAGGCCGATAGCAGCTGGAAGTGCCACTCCTCACAGCGGCAGTCCTAGACAACCGCAAAGGTCGCTGGACCTTGACCGGTGGCTGGGCTGCACCATCGCCACCACTCAGCTAGCGCCTCCATCTTCGTCTCTTCCACCGGGGAGCTCTCTCTCTCTCTCTCTCTCTCTCTCTCTCTATATATATATATATATATATATATATATATATATATATATATATATATATATATATATATATATCTCTCTCTCTATATATATTTTTTGGGGTCCTTGTCAGCAAATAGTTAGGAGGAGTTGACATAGATGTACATGGTTGACGTGGATCTGACGCGTTCTTCCACATCAGCTTGCCATCCGTTTATTTGACTGAAGTATTAACTTGAACAAAAAAAACATATAGTTAAATGGCCCAATTAACCAAGCAGAGAAGTTCAGGGAGTACTAACTCCATTATCCCTAAAAATTATGTACAGTCTGTCATTCGTATGCTTCCTTTTCTCAGTGTAGATACCAACGGTCTTTCAAAGGTCACAGTGGCGCAGTTTTGACCTGTCAGATAAATTAATAGAGCATTGGCAAGTGGAGGTGAGGATGGTACCGTTCGACTTTGGTCCCTTTCAAGTAGGAAACAGGCGTTAAGGTCCATGTTTTATGGACATCAGAAGCCAGTCAAGTTTATTTCAGTTGCTGGGTATGCGTTTATTTCTCGAAGAACTCTCATGTGGCGTCTCTTCTATTTTGGTGATTTTGAGAAGGTTTAATAAAATTTGGTCCTTGGCTACGTTCTGTTTTCAAATAATCTATTAAGTATGAAATAAAAGGCGCATAGCACATTTATTAATTCATTGAGGTCGGTGACTTGGTAGCTATCGCTTTGTCTTCCTTTTTTGTGATTGCCTCATATCAGCACAAAACTTCAAGGTAAAGTGTAGCCCATCATGTTCTTGATTATGCATCTACAAGCTAATTTTGCTCGTATAAGCTAATTTTGCTTGGGGGCATAGTAGAAAGACTAGGCCGTGCTTCACCAAATTTTGGGCACATGCATCCTCTAATGCTGTGCACTATTAATCTTTAGTGACATGTGACTATCTAAGTATTCAAGATATTTTCTAAAGGTTTTATACACAATTTTTTAGCTTTCCCGCTGCCCTTTAACCTGCATCCCCAATAGAGAGTCACATTTTCTCACGGAAGCTTCTAAAATTCACCATTCATTGTCCAAACCACCTCAGTGACTTCCCTTCCACTTCAATCATTCGGTGCAACTTGTTAGAAGCCTCTTATTTTGGAAAATCTAGAATGACATTGTTGATTTGTAGGCTTGATCACGAGGATTCAGTTTTATGTCACAGTAATTCTCTCAAGATATAAGAATTCATGAGTAGCGTGACCTCAGATTTACTATCTGCTCTGTCAATTGTCACTATCAGTTCTACATTACCAACTTGCAAGCTCCTTATCAAGTTCCTAAGTTTCTCAATAGTACTGTCTTTTAAGTAGTTATATGTATGTGGTCGTATTTCATTTCTCAGTGATATGAAATCCTTGCACCAGGTATGCTGATATGAACATATGTTTACATTTTTCTTCCAGGCACGATACTTCTCTTTTGGTGTCTATTTCAAGAGATTCTGAGGTATTTCTATCTTATCCTCTCAAAGAGTCTACATGCTTATTCTGTATACCAACATAAAATCAATAAATTGGTCTATGCATGTCATCAGATGATCATGGCGTTGATAAAACTAATATTTGAGGAACTTACTCCAGTTCATGAAAGGACAGGCACTCTCAAGGCGTTCTGAACTTTTGCTCGTCCTATTCTCATTAATTTCTCACCATTGCTTGGATCACTGAATAATTTCCATCGAGTACCTTCACTGGATAAGCTCTTGAGGTGTAAATTAGGAGAGATACTTCCACTGAGGGACTCTTTTTATTAAGAAGCGCATAGATCAGAAAAAACAACTAGGCTCCGTAAGTCCTTAGCATGTCTTCTGCCAAAAAAGAGGAATCTTTAAAATAAGCTGAATTTGTTGACGTCAGTATGGACTTTTTCCATTGAATGGATTTATTGTGATCATTTTGTTGTCCTGTAATGTTGGTTCTTATTGGGATATCATTTTATCTTAACCTTATAGATGATGTTGATTTTCGTGTTAGATGAGAGTTTAGGATGCAAATGCATCATCTGCTATTCGTTTATCATGCTGTGTTGGAGTGGCTTCTGTTTCTGGTGCACCTGTAAACATGAAGTGCCATGAATCACTGCTCTATGTTGCTGCTGGTTACCACGCGGCAATTATAGACTTAAGGACAATGCAAAGAGTTTGTACTGCGGCAACTTCCCAATGTTCCTTCCGGTTTATTCCTTCGAATTCATTAATCTGTACGGGTGAGACTGGCAGGTTAGTTGTTTTCTTGTGGTAGAGAGATTTTTTGATGAGTTGCACTTGTATGGTGTAAAATCATCCACACTGAGTAATAGTGCTGCAAGTTATCCAGAGTGCTTCGCTTTAGCAGTTGTTTCATTTGATCCGATAATTTCCATGCAATGAGCAATCTACATATGTTTATTTTGATAACGAGCCGCATATCCATCTATTGGAAATGGGAAGCTAAAACAACTGGACATCCTCAGACCAATTAGAATCAACACAGGTGCAATAAATTTACGTTGTTGGGTAGACCATACTTTTGTTCTTCTAAGAATAAACAAAGCATTTGATGCTAAAAATCGAAATCAAAAGAAGCATCACCTTTACCAAAAAAAAAAAAAAAAAAAAAAAAACACAAAGCATGCAAGACAAAGCATGTTGACATTCCCGATGTAAATTCTTTACACCCATCGAGTGAACGTATGGAGCAATGTCACTAATTTTCATCAATGTTGTCGGCTTATCTTTTTGTCAGCGAGAAAAACATGTAATATGGTTAGGAGAGCAGTTGTTCCTCAAGATTTATAGATTGTTACCTACTTTACTGCAGTAGGAAACAATGAACAAGAGAAAAAGTTTTCAACAGACAAGTGCATTCTTATGCCATATTTGTATGTAATATCTGCAATGGTAGTTGGAGGTATTCTGATGTCCCTCGCTCTATTTAACAACCCAGGCTTCTTTTTTTGAGGTTGTGTGAGGGTGGGGTTGTTTCGCAGGGGCTGGGGCATTAACTGTGGTGACAGACTAAAGTTTATTCCTGAAAGCTAGGGGAATAAATTGGGAATAGAGGGGATTCAAAATACCTTACATGGATAATTTCTGTTGATAGTTTGGTTTTAGTTCTCCGGAAGTCAGACGCTTCTGATGTTGCAGGGCGATGCTTTGGGATGTCAGAAAGAACCAAGGCCAAGGTAAACCGGCGCCAATAGCTGAGCTGGATGGGCATTCAGGTCCTGCGGCACACTCGCATGTGGATTCACACAAAATAGTTACGGGGGGCCCACAAGATGAATATGTTAATGTTTGGGAAGCTGACACTGGCAATCGAGTGAACTCGTTGATTTGTGGCTGGGAAGGAGTGTATTCCACCTTTTGATGTTCGGCCATTGCTGTAGATGGTTGCCGAATCGTTACTGCTGCTGGGGGCCTTCAACGTGGAATTGTGCGCTTGAGGGACTTCACATCTGCAGACCACCCGATTTCACTGTACTTATGAGTACAGCATCAAAATTTTTGCAACCAAATTCCTATTCGGATGATGATGCCTGAAGTGTTGGTGTCGTGACGGTTATATAGATATCTATATGTGGAGCTACCATGGGAATGAAAACATAGTGAACTGTTATGAATTACTATTCGGATGGTTATGCCTGACGTGGTGATGTCGTAAACGTGTATATATAGATAACTATACGTGGAAAGCTCCCCTAGTAATGACAATATAGCGAACTGTTATATATCGTTTCCTGCATTCTTGTGGATTAAGTTGCGCGTCCTTTTGCTTCATTCATATCTTGACCTCTGAATCCCTGATGGTTTTACACGATGGATCTTTGGTAGACACTGGGGAATCATATTTTCTTCACACATAAAGGTAAATATACTTACGAATTCGGTATTTCCCCACCACATCAGATACAGACATAATCTGTCCTTCTATGCCATTGATGTATTGGGCACCTGCAGTAGCCAAACAAAATTACCAAGATCCGCAATCCAACCTTGTATCCTTCTCACAGCGTATTCAGTGCCACATACCATAAGGATTTGGCACTCCGCACGTTTTAAACTTTAATTAGGGAAAATGACATCATATATGTTATAATTTTCGTACGGCACTCACTTGAGGATCATAATTTTTTTTTTATCACTTCAATGTCATTTATTATGGTATTCACTTTAGTGCCATAACTTTTTATAACGTTTTATGTCACCTCCTCTCCATGATCTTGAGTTGAAGTGCTACTGCTACTTACCTAAAAGACAGATGAATTATCTTTGTCATTCTAGATTATAGAACCCTGCTGATAAATGTACTGATAATAAGTCTTGAATGTGTTGATCAGCTTTGAGCTCGTGTTGCTACGGTATCAGATTATAAGGTGGAGTAATAAATAGAAGATACATGCTTTCTCGTGTAAAATGTAGAATTGCTTCGACCTTATCGACGGAAAAATAGACATCATGTAATTATCTCATGTATGGTTCTGATGTGATGAAAATGGTGATGATATGATTGACCACTTAATTCGATAGTACCCATTTTGAGAATGTGCCTTAATGTAGCAGTTTTTGATGCAACGGGTCGGGTCGGTAACGCCCTTGCTGCTGGATCTCTCTTTCCTCCGACTTCATCAAACCTTTGATTCAATAAAAAATATGTTTATTACACGCATTCACTGTACAAGTAGTAAACAAGTTCCTATGCTATGGATCATTAAGAGCAAGATTTCAACGATGAAACGCGTTGAAGGCTTTGATTAACATCCAAGTGTCTTTCATTTGTAACAGAAGACATTGATTGATAACTAGTTTCAAAATCATCTCTGTTGTCCAGGTTCTAACTCCAAGATATGACCACACAACTTTGTGATTCTCTTTCTTTTTCACAGTGCTTGCTTACAGTTTGGTGGTTAAAGAGAAATTTTACGTATATAGCTTTGGAGTCGTGGTGATGGAAACATTAATGGGCAAGCATCCGGCAGAGATCATCTTGGTGCTATCGGCCTCAGACGGAGAAGATATCATGTTACTCAACATGTTAGACCAGTGCTTGCCTATTCCGAGAAAGAGTTCTGTCGCTAAAAACATTATTCAAACGATTTCTCTGGCTCTTGCTTGCTTAAGTGCAGACCCAAAGTCAAGACCGACAAAGAAACAAGTTTTCAGAGCTATTTTGGCTCAAAAAATACCAATGGTCGAGCCCTTCCATGCAATCTCATTGGCGCAGCTCCAACAGAATCTATTCGGCGCATCAATATTTTCATGGTCTTCTTAACAGCTAAATTGACAAGGTACATTCTCGATACAGAAGAAGAAATTAGTACCTTGGATGGATTCCATAGTTCAAGGTACTTTTTGACAGAAACTCCTGCCAGCCTAACAGAGACACAAGGGTAATTAATTCATGAGTGATTTGAAGTATCCAAATCGTTGAATGTTTTCTCATTTTCCTATTAAAAAATTCATTACGGTCGTCGTCTTTATTTAATCAATAATTGATGCAAGTCCTCAAATTGGTTGAACACAACGTGTTACGTGGGGCCGTCAAAGTCAAACTTGGGCAAAGTATGTCGGAAGCTGTTTTTGACTTGAATCGCCTTGTTCCACTTACCATACAATTTCTATAGATTGTCTCTTTCGTGGCAGTTGCTTGCAATTGCTCAGCAGTCTTGCGGGACATTAAACAAAATAACTAAAATGGGGGTTATGAATGGATTAATGGATGATTAGAAGGAACAACAGAAATTCAATTACTCAACAACAACGGTGTCCTCGAAGCAATAATAATCAATTTCAGAAACATAAATGGACTCTTAAAACAACTGGAAGTTAACCTTTGAGTGAAGCTGCAGAATTTTCTATGGTCCGCCAGGAAAAAAATTAGATCTTGTTCATAAACTTGTGGCTCTCTTTGAACTTTGGACATTTTTTAATGGATATGTTTGGATAATCTCACTTACTAATTTCCCATCTAGTTCTAAGGCCTTGCTTTGTATTTCAATGTACAATGAAAGCATGCAATCATAGGCATCAAAGAAACATGGAGATTTCTTGTTGATAAGGAATTATGATGGGTTGCATATGTAGACATAATCAATTCAATGGAAGAGTTCAACATCATTCATTGCATAATGAATGGATGTTACAGTAGTGTCTATATGGCACGATTGCCCAAGGAAAATCATGACATTTGAGAAAATTCAGTCTTGAAGTTGAGGACCCATCTTTTGGGAAGAGCTTCCGAAATGAAGTGAAACAATTGACGGAAGTACCATATGGAAGCACGATGAAACTTCATGGTTTTTGCTTACACAAGCGATGTGTGTTCTTAGTTTATGAGTACATGATGGAAGAGGAAGTCTACTATGTGCTTTGAGAAATGATTCCAATAGGGTCACTATCATTGATGCATAACACACTTTGATATTAATAGTGTGATTGGAATTGCAAGGATCTTTCTCTTTCTAAGTTGAAAGCTTGTTAGTCAAAAGAAGAAAATGCTGAAAAATCGATCCATGATCTTTCCCTTACGATGGGTTAAAATTTTTTAGGGCCAAACATCACCCAATAAAAGCATCATAAAGACCTTGACTTCCCATGAACCATGGACCACGCACTTATCCGAAGTCAACACTTAACTTCTTGATGGATGTGCACAAGATCCATCCCTACATGGATGTGCAAAAGAAGAAAAGACTGGCAAATTGGTTTATGAACTTTCCCTTACAATGGGTTAGAAATTTTTAGAGCCAAACATCACCCAGTAAAAGTGTCATAAAGACCTTGACTTCCCATGAACCATGGACCACGCACTGGTCCAAAGTCAACACACGTAAAATCTCAAAAGATCTTGACTTTTTGATGGATGTGGACAAGATCCATCCCCACATGGATGCGCAAAAGAAGAAAAGATTGGTGAATTGGTCTATGACCTTTCCCTTACGATGGGTTAGAAATTTTTAGAGCCAAGCATCACTCAATAAAAGTGCCATAAAGACCTTGACTCCCCATGAACCATGGACCACGCACCGGTCCAAAGTCAACACACGTAAAACCTCAAAAGATCTTGACTTCTTGATGGATGTGCACAAGATCCATCATTACATGGTTTAAATCCTTTTCTTTTGGCCAGTATGCTTGTTTAAATTCTAATTGAATCACAAAACTACAAAATTCAGATATTTGCAAGAATAGAATATTTTGTTTGCTCGAAAATTAGTGGCGTAACTTTTAAAAATTGTACATCTAAAATTACATTAACGGTTTTTTTAACTTGAAAATTCATGGTGGCATTAATTTAATATTAAATCATCCAATTGATTTGCCAGTAATCAATACCACATATGAATTTCTAGTAAAAAAAATTACCATTGTAACTTTAGTGAGCTAAATATTATACACTTAAATGATTTCTTAAGAAGTTATAATATTACTATTGCTGATTTTATGTTGCATAAAATCATACTTGATGAAGATCCATTTATTATCAATATTTGGGCACTTACCAACTCTTTCAGGAATTTATGAGCACGGAAAAAGATCCTTTTTTTTTTTGTTCGAAATAATAGAATAGTCCTTGATGAAGCATTGTGACTCTACAAGGACGTAAAAAGTAGAGATGATATCTGATACATAGTTTTTGGTTTGGGGGGTGCGGAAACTTGGATTGCTCCATAACCTAATTCAATTTTTAGTAATTAGTTCCCCTTGTACAGCCTTACAAGTTGATGGCAAACTCCATCATCTCAAAAGAAAAAAGGAAGGGAGGAAAGACTAAAAGAGTTACAGCAAGTGTCAAGTCAATAAAAAGATAACACATGAATTGTGGAAATCGCATTTCCTTTGACGCATCGGTACAGTATCTCCCTTATACTTTATAAATGCCGTAGTCCAAAGAATATGCCAACAACAAGTGACTAGAGCTGCAAAATGGTGAGCATAATCTACAACATGTCCTTAGTTGTACAGATCACTATAGCTTTCTCCTGCTACGATTTGATTGCTGCAGCACAGCTACCTTTTAAACAGTCAGATGCAAGTGTGCTTTGCGACAGCAAGTGGTGGCCTCCCTCCGTCACCGGCGACACTACCTTACCTTACTGCGCGTGGCCTGGGGTATGGTGCGACGCCTCTGGGAGCATCAACGCGATTGACTTGACAAATATATACCGAATAGGAGGTAATCTCAGCAACATGAACTTCTCTCTACTTTCGAGCCTCACTCATCTTCAACTCAGGAACACCGAATTGGCCGGCGTAATCCCCCTTCAAATATGTACTCTGTCGAGGCTTACTCACCTTGACTTGTCAAACAATTCTCTCGCTGGCAAGTTGCCTCCTTGTGTCCAAAACCTTATCGGCCTTGAAGTTCTTTATGTCCATCATAATCAAATTAGTGGCTCTATCCCTCC
The DNA here is from genome assembly GCA_014182375.1 of Eucalyptus virginea. Taxonomy (NCBI): domain Eukaryota; kingdom Viridiplantae; phylum Streptophyta; class Magnoliopsida; order Myrtales; family Myrtaceae; genus Eucalyptus; species Eucalyptus virginea. Next base: position 21,451,465 of record CM024522.1, on the reverse strand, counting down.
AGAGTTGGGAAATCTGGAGAGATTGGCCTACTTGGATCTTGGGTTCAATGCACTCAGCGGCGTAGTCCCTTTGACTATTGGTCGCTTGCACAATTTACGATCCCTCATATGTAGCTCAAATGACTTAGGTGGTTCTATCCCTCTAGAACTTGGGAACCTCACAAAAATGAATGTTGTTGATTTAAGTTGCAACAACTTCACTGGTCCCATTCCGTCCTTTATAGGGAATTTGACGAGCTTGACCGAGCTCTATTTGCAAGAAAACAAATTTGGTGGATTTATTCCTCCGGAAATAGGGAATTTGATGAACTTGACCTATCTCAATTTGCAAAGAAACAAACTCAATGGATCTATTCCGTTAGAAATAGGGAATTTAAGGAATCTCGTGCTTCTAAACTTGAGCTCGAACAACTTGGTCGGGAAAATCCCTCTCGAACTTGGGAGACTCATAGAAATGTTTGCTGTTGATTTAAGTTCCAACCTCTTCACTGGTCCCCTTCCATCATTTATTTGGAATTTGACTTATTTGACTTATCTCTCTTTGCAAGTAAACAAATTCGGTGGCTCTATTCCCTCAGCAATAGGCAATTTGGAGTACTTGACCGAGCTGAATTTGAGCGAAAATAGATTTGATGGTGCCATCCCATCGGAAATAGGAAATTTACGGCATCTCAAATTTCTAGATTTGAGCTCGAACAACTTTGTCGGGAAAATTCCTGTTGAACTTGAGAGTTTGAGTCGGTTAAGCCAGCTGGACCTTCACAACAATTCTCTCTTTGGCTTGATTCCCGCACTTAAGAGCAATTATTATCGCCTTAACTTATCATACAATCATCTTAAGGGCCCAATTCCAGAGAATCTCGCGGCTGCCTTTCCTGATACCGCTTTTTTCGGCAATGAAGATTTGTACTACTTTGACGAAACCCAAACCCACAGGTCTAGCGTAGTTCTTCGCATGACGGTGTTCGTTCCGCTGGCTGCTGTATTCATTTACTATATAGTCATCGGATATTTCTTCCTATTTAAACGTGCAACAAGGAGCATGCCAATAAAGACCGTGCAACCTGAGACTCTAGAGAAAAATGGAAATTTCTTATCAATATGGAATTATGACGGGAAGATTGCATATGAAGACATAATCAGTGCAACGGAAGACTTCGATCTCAGATATTGCATTGGGACTGGCGGCTATGGTAGCGTCTATAGAGCACGACTGCCCAATGGGAAAGTTGTTGCATTGAAGAAACTTCACCGTCTTGAAGCAGAGGACCCGTCCTTCGACAAGAGCTTTCGGAATGAAGTGAAACACTTGACAGAAATAAGGCATAGAAGCATTATCAAGCTCCATGGTTTTTGCTTACATAGGCGATGCATGTTCTTGATTTACGAATTCATGGAAAATGGGAGTCTGTTTTGTGTTTTGAGAGACGACGTCGAAGCAGTGGAATTGAATTGGTCCAAAAGAGTCGATCTTGTCCAGGATACGGCACACGCTTTGTCTTACATGCACCACGATTGCGCTCGGCCAATGGTTCATCGAGACATATCTAGCAACAACATCTTGCTTAACAGCAAAATGCAAGCTTTTGTGTCAGATTTTGGCACCGCAAGACTTCTGGATCATGATTCCTCATTGAACTTCACTGCAAATATCGCTGGCACCTATGGATATATTGCACCTGGTGAGCAATCCTTCATACTTCATAAGCTTTTTTTTTTTTTTTTTTTTTTAACCCTGAAAGTTACTACTAGAGGCACAAGTCAGAAAGTGTACCCCTTCCGGTTGAGTTAAACGGTATTGTTGAAGTTTCACCATCCATGCACGTCAATGACTTGTAGATTTATAGTGTGCTAGCCAACAATAGCTAGGAATTAGTTGTGCCGCGATGAGGGATGGGAAATTGTCCCCGTGGAACCACCCACCCCGATCGCCGTGGCTCCTACTCCCGTATTCATTTTATCTATTTTTATATATTTTGAAGATTTTTTGGATAATGAATATTTATTTTTTATGGTAATATTATTAGTATTACTTGTTTACTTATTTTAGAAAAAAAGATGTCTCATAAACTATATATTTTGTGTTAAATTTAAGTAAAAGTTTATGGGAATAGTCAAGATCTTTAGATTTTGGATTACATCTAAATTGGTATTACTAAATCATTCATTCCTATCAAACGTTTTGTTATGGAAAATAAATTAGTTGTTTTTAAAGAAAAATTGGAGGGGCAAATGGAGCGGGATGGGGTGCTGCACAGTCATGTGAGGTAAGGATGGGGAGTAAAAAGTTGCCCTTGCGGTGCAGCGATGGGGCGGGGGGTTAAGGGTATAGTCATCTCGTCTGAAGCTTGACTATTGTAATCTTTTTTTTCCAGAGCTTGCGTATACTTTGATTGTTAATGAGAAATGCGACGTATATAGCTTTGGAGTGGTAGCAATGGAAACAATGATAGGGGAGCACCCAGAAGATATTGTATCTACCTTGCAGACATCCTCTGGAAAAGATATCATGCTACATAAAATTTTAGACCCACGGTTGCCTTTTCCAAGAGAGAACTCTGTTGCAAGAAGTATTGTTCTGATAGTTTCTTTGGCGCTTGCTTGCTTGAGTGCTAATCCAAAGTCTCGACCAACTATGAAGCAAGTCTCGGAAGCTTTTCTAGCTCGGAAGTTACCATTGGCGAAATCCTTCCATGAGATCTCATTGGCTCAGCTCCAAAATAATAACAGATCATGGTTGGAAGGTGGACATACAGAAGCTTCTTCAGGACTAAGCGATGAGTAAGGGTCATTAAGTTTTTGTTCCATTGAAGAGTTAGATTGATAAAATGAAGCTGCGATTTGGTGAAAGTGATTCAGGATATATAAGTGTATGGTGCCTGCAAATTATTAAGTCATGTTAAACCTTTTCTTATATAATTGAGAGGGAAAATTATCAAAACAATCTTAAACCTATTGCAATTTTTCTAATTCATTCCTATATCTATTTTTTTTATACCAATTCAGTCTAAAACCTTTTGTAATTGTGCTAATTTAATCTATATGGCCAAATTTGGTCGACCAACACTGACATGGACGTCGTCTAGCGCCAATTGACATGGACGTCAGCCGATGTCGATCGATGCGACGTGTCATTTTTTAAATATTAAATATTAAATATTTTTATTTTTTTTTCTCTATCTCTCCTCCTCCATTCTTTCTCTAATTGGTCATTGGACCTTGACAATCAACCAAAGGCGTTGGCTAGTGAGGCTCGACCCCGTTGGCCAATGGTGAGGCTTGCCCCCGTTGGCCATTAGCATGGGCAAGCCTTGCCCAACGACAACGTTGCTTGGCCTTGTCATGGCTAGGCGAGGCTGAGCTCAACTTGCGATGATAAGGTGAGGCCACCCTCACCATGGATCTTGTGAGGGCCTTGCCTAGTGATGGCGAGGCTCTCACCAAATTCACGACCAATGGTGAGGTTGCCGTCACTTGGCAAGGCCCTCACCAGATCCATACCGAGGGCAGCCTCGCCTTAGGTGGGCAAGGCCTTGCCATTGCAGGATGAGCACGGCCTCATCCAACCATGGTGAGGTCGAGTAACACCGTCGCTAGGCGAGGTTGAGCCTCGCCAGATCTGGCAAGAATGAGCTTTGTCATTGGTCGATGAGGTCAAGCCTCACCTGTCTCTAGCCGGTCATCGAGGTCTAGCGACTAGTTGGGGGAAGAAGGAAGGAGGCGTGGGGGGGAGAGAGAGAGAGAGAGAGAGAGAGGAAAAGAGAAAGAAAAAATAAAAAAAAATGATACACCAGCGTCTACATTAACGTCGCTAGCCAAAATTTGACTGATAAATTGAATTAACACAATTGCAAAATATTTAGGATTAAATTGGCCTCCAAAAAATGGTTTATGACTGAATTGAAAAAATTGCTAAGAATTTAGGACTATTTTGATGAAAGGGGTTTGTATAGGACATCCATTTATTTTTCTTCTCCTCAATAAGATTGAAATGCATGATCGATAAACAATGCGTCAAGAAATAACAAGACCCACACCAGTCCCAATAAACACGAGTACCCATACACAATTCCTATAACTTGAATTGATTCTATTCAATTAAACTCATAGAGTAAGTCTATTTACCATTATTTTTCGTTCCGTGGAAGGTGGATATAGCTCCAATTTTCATGGCCAAACATCAGCAACAAGTCCATGAAGACCGTCACTTCTCAAGAACAATTTAATGCGTAATGGTCCAGAAAATCAACATACGAAACCCCGAAAGACCTGCCACGTGTCGTAGTTCCCATGGTCCCAAAATCAACCCACAAAACCACGAAGACCTTGACTTCATGATGAATGGGTACAATTGCCATACAAAAAATGCGATGATCATGGAGATCAAATCCCAGACCTGGCACTCTTTGGCTCCATCCCCAAATCCCTTTATCGATAGAGCCGTATGTCTATCGGTGATTTGAGTTCTAATTGAATTGTTGAAATTTATTGAGTTTTGAACAAGAGTATAATTTCTCAATGGATGGGCTGAAACTTCTTTAGGATGTAAGATTCTTAGAGCGCTTCAGCTTAAGACTATCTCCTTTATGTTATTCTTTGCTTGTGAATTCGTTAATCCTATTGCAGATCCAATTTTTCTTCTAAAGTTATATATATGCGAAGTCCCCCTCTATCAAGAACAAACAAAAGTGACACGTGTTGCACCACTACAATTAAACATAGAATAGTACCTTATACTAACCTGTGAGGAGAGACCTTTTCATTTTCATGCTCGCTTCGGACATGGTTGGCCCGAACTTGAACCCAAGATATGTAAGACTAACATCATCTAACAATTGAAACTCACTGGTATCTTGTGCATCCGATTCATGCAGGTTTGGCTTGTATCCGCAGTAAGATCACTGGGCCCAACGCCACGTGACCATGTAATGACCTATAACGCTTTGTCAGTGCAAGAAGACTTCGAATCGTCTTGAAGTCTTTCGAAGAACAAGACAAAATGCCAGACAAAAAGTAAATAAAAGAGAAATTGCATCCGCCGTGTTCCATCCGGAGGAGGACCTTTCTCAATGACTTGTGACGTGTGATTAGCAAATGAACCCCAACAAGTGAAGAGGAAATTGATAAAATGATGCTGCACATTGGAGAATTGGTTGAGGATATGAAGTATGCGAATTGTGCAATTTAAGTCATGTCAAACTCTATTAATACTAGCTAGGCTAAAAGTTTATCCAATTAGCAATTATTAACGAGCAAAAAGCAATCATTGGACAGTTGTTTATCTTTAGTCTTTTTTAGTAAGATTAGAATAAACGATGATTGATGATAAGTTGTCATTGGCACAAATGTTTAAGGACATTCGCTATGTATTTGTCGGATCGTTTCTCTTTTTTCGAAGAACAGAAATTGCACAATTGATGTTTTCTGTGCTTCGACTAAGATCAGACGTCGCCGGTAACAACAAAAAACCGCAACTTATTTTGATAGCGCAGAGACGACCCATGTACATGAAAATAAATTTTGAAGACCTTGACTTTGGAATTGGGTAACCATGAAATTTACGATGGAGCGCTAGCTGGCAACTTCATAATATATTTCAATATAAATATATCATTGCAGAATAACGTCCTTAATTAGTGCCACCTAGGTTTAGTAGAGATCGGGGGGACCGAAGGCGGTGGCTCGGTGGTGGAGGGGACGATTTACGAATGAGGAGACAGAGGTCATGTCTCGGCGGAGTTTAAGAACAGTAGCTTGACGGTAGCAGAGGCAGCGGTGCGACTGCGACAATGGCAGAACAACGGGCAAAGAGAGAGAAACTCAATAAATGTTAGCAAGCAACTCAAATTATAGTAGATAAACCAAAGCTAGTTGACAACGTATGAGAGAAATAACTGGTGCATAGAGATAAATGTTAGTAATTCATATAAGTGTTGCTAAATTGAAGGCGTTTGTAAAAGAGACAAGAAAAGAAAAGCCGATATATTATAATGAAAGTGGAGAAGCTGAAAAAAGACAAATTTCCCAAGTAACTCAAATGCGAGTTGTTATTCCATCTATTTGGTAATTTAGTCGAGAAAAAGTCGGTAAGTCACTCTTACAAAGATCAATAAATTCTTGTAGGTGTTGGTAAATTTAAGGGAGTTGAAAGAAAGACAAATAAGAATCAATAAAAGATAAGAAGAGTCGACGATTTGTGAATTGCAAATAAAAGTTAAAAATATTATAAAAATATCGATAATTTATCAACAAAATACTGAAAAATCGAGTGACTAGTAACTTTACATATAAACTATTTTAGGAATTTATCGGTACATAAGAAGATTCGTTTTTTATTTATTTATTGGGAACGAAATAATAATATCATGCCAACTGAAGCAATGCAATTGTGCAAGAATGTAAAATGTAGATAAATAAAATTTGATGCATACCTTTTGGTCTGCGCGGCTGCTAAAACTTGGATTGGTTCCCAAACTATTCCATTTATGGTGATTAGTTTCCCTTTCACGGCTCTTCGAGTTGATGGCAACTCGGCCATCTCAAAAGATAGAGGAAGGAAAGTCTAAAGAGAGTTACAGCAAGTCATTGAAAAGATTAACGTGTCCGTACAGTGTCTTGCTTTGCTTTTATAAGTGCAGTATGGCAAGTGACAAAACAAGACCCTGTTTCTCTGACTACGCCAAGAGGCCACCCCATGATGAGCATTCTCTGCAACATGTCCTTAGTTATACCGATCACTATAGCTTTCTCCTACTCCAATTCTATCGTTGCAGCACTAGCACCTTCCATTAAGTCAGAGGCAAGCACGCTTCTCCACAGCAGGCGTGGCCTCCCTTTGTCACCTGCAACACTTCCTGACCTTATTGTGAGTGGCCCAGGGTATCTTGCGATGCCTCTGAGAACGTCAACAGGATTCACTTGACAATCGAGTACCAAATTGAAGGTAATTTCAGCAACATGAACTTCTCTCTACTTCCGAGCCTAACTTTTCTTACACTCTTTTACATCGGATTGGCCGGCGAAATTCCCCTTCAAATATGTACTCTGTCGAGGCTAAATCACCTTGACTTGTCCTACAATTCTCTCATTGGCAACTTGCCTCGTTGTGTCCAAAACCTCACCAGGCTTCAAGTACTTGATATCAATCATAATCACATTAGTGGCTCTATCCCTCCGAAGTTGGGAAACCTAAAGAGATTGACCCACTTGGATCTCGGGCTCAATGCGCTTAGTGGCGCAGTCCCTCTGGCTGTTGGTTGCTTGCACAATTTTTACAATCCCTCAAGTTTAGCTCAAACAAATTAGGTGGCCCCATCCCTCTACAACTTGGGAATTTCACAAAAATGAATGATGTTGATTTACGTTTCAACAACTTCATTGGTCCCATTCGCTCATCTATAGGGAATTTGATGGGCTTGAGTGATCTCAATTTGCAAGGAAACATGGTGGATGGATATATTGCTCTGGAAGTAGGGAATTTGACAAGCCTGATACATCTCTATTTGCAAGAAAATGAATTGAGTGGATCCATTCCTTTGGAAGAAGGGAATTTGATGAACTTGACTAATTTCTCTTTGCAAGGAAGCAAACTCAATGGATCTATTCGATTGGAATGGCAATTTGGAGAGCTAAGCATGCTGCATTTACAGGAGAATGGATTTGATTGCACAATCCCATCAGAAATAGGAGACCTAAAAAATCTCGAAGTGTTAAATTTGAGCTCAAAAAACCCGGTCGGAAAAATCACTCTCGAACTTGGGAACCTCGTAAGTATTATTTATCTTGATTTAAGTTGCAACAACTTTACTAGTCCCATTCTGTTGGCTATCGGAAAATCGATAAGCTTGATTTATCTCTATTCGCAAGAAAACAAGTTCGATGGATAAATTCCTCCGGAAATAGGGAATTTGATAGACTTGAATTGTTTCCTTTTGCAACAAAATGAACTCAATAGAGCTATTCCATTGGAAATAGGCAATTTGGAGCATTTAAGTGTGCTGAATTTATGGGAAAATACATTTTATGGTGCCACCCCATTGAAAATAGGAGATTTATGGAATCTTGAGCTTCTAGATTTGAGCTCGAACGACTTGATCAGGAAAATCCCTGTTGAACTTGAAAATTTGAGTAGGTTGAGCCATCTCGATCTTCACAACAATTCTCTTTCTGCCTCAATTCCCACATTTAAAAACAATACTCTCTTATTTCGCCTTGACTTATCATACAATCATCTCATGGGCCCATTTCCAGATAATCTCAGAGCCGCTTTTCCTGACACGACGATGTTCGTTCCGCTAGCTACAATATTCATTTCCTGTATAGTTCTTGGATCGTGCTTCCTTTTTGGATGTGGCACAAAAAGCGAGCAATCAAAGACTACAGACAAAAATGGAGGTTTCTTGTCAATATGAAACTATGACGGGAGGATTGCATATGAAGACATAATCAATGCTACAGATGACTTTGATATCAAATATTGCATCGGGAACAACAATTATGGTAGTGTATGTAATGCACAAGTGCCCAATGGAAAAGTCATGGCACTGAAAAAACTTCACTGCTTTGAAGTAGAGGACCCGTCCTAGAGCTTTCGGAACAAAGTGAAACACTTGACAGAAGTGAGACATAGAAGCATAATCAAGCTTCATGGTTTTTGCCTACATAGGCAATGCATGTTCTTGATTTATGAGTACATGGAAAAGGGAAGCCTATTCTTGTGCTTTGAGAGATGACGTCAAAGCGATGGAATTAGATTGGTCCAAAAGAGTCGATCTCGTCCAAGATACGACACATACTTTGTCTTACATGCGCCATGACTGCACTCGACCAATGGTTCACTGAGACATATCTAACAACAATATCTTACTCATCAACAAAATGGTGAGGCATGCACCATGACTACACTTGACCAATGGTTCACCAAGACATATCTAACAACAATATCTTACTCATCAACAAAATGTAGGCTTTTGTGTCAGATTTCGACATCGCAAAAGACTTCTCAATCTTGATTTCTCGTCTAACCTCACTACAAATATTGCTGGCTCCTATGGATACATCGCACCAGGTAAGCAATCCTTTATGACTAGCTGAAGTTTCATCATCCATGCAGGTCAATGACTCATGATGTATTATGGCCCAACAGGTTCTCATGGGGATACACTAGCCACCCGTATTTATTTTATTTATATTTTTCGCAAGCCTCGACCATCAGAACTTATGGTGCCTTTCATTTTTTTTTTTTTTTTTTTTTAGAGCTCGCATTTATTTTGGACGTCAATGAGAAGTGCAATGTATATAGTTTTGAAGTGCTAGCAATAGAAACAATAATGGACAAGCATCCTGGAGATATTTTGTTGATGTCATTGACATCCTTTGGAGAATATATCGTGCTATATAAAATCTTAGACCTGCGGTTGCCTTTTTCAAGAGAGAACTCTGTTGCAAGAAGTATTATTCTAATAATTTCTCTGGTACTTGCTTGCTTGAGTACAAATCCAGAGTCTCGACCCTATGGAGCAAGTCTCAAAAGCTTTTCTAGCTCGAAAGTTACCGTTGGCAAAGCCCTTCAGATCTCATTGGCTCAGCTCTATGATAATAATAGATAATGGTTGGAAGGTGGACCCAAATAAGCTTCATCAGAACTAAGAGATGAGTTAGGGTCATTAAATGCTTGTCCAGTAAAGAGTTAGATTGATAAAATGAAGCTGCAATTTGGTGAAGGTAACTCATAATATATAAATGTATGGCTTCTGCAACTTATTGTGTTAAGCTCTTTTTCCGTACAATGCTATGGAATTGAGAAGCAGTTTATATAGGACATCCGTTTATTTTTCTGCATGCTATGGGCAGCTCCAAGAAAATAATCGAGGAGCATGGTGGGAAGGGGGATCAACAGAAACATCGTCAAGCCTACAAGAAGAGCAACGGCCATGATGCTGCAAATCGGTGAACGTGGTTGCGGATATGAAGTATAAGGCTGGTGCAATTTAAGTCATGTCAAACTTTTCTTATACTAGGTAGGCTAAAAGCTTACCCAAGGACCCATTGGTTAGGAGTGAGAAGCAATTGCAAGACTGTCAGTTTATCTCTTTTCTTTTTATGAAAATTGGAATGCGCATTGAATAATAATGCGTTGGTGTCGGCATGAATACACACATTTACTACATATTTGAAGGATCGTTTCTGTTTAGTTGAAGGTTTGCTGGTCAGTCAAAGAGTGAAAATGGCGCAATTTATGTTTCCTTCACCTTGGCTAAAGATCAGGCATCACGGAAATGGCCGAAGGCTAAGAATTCTCTTGAGCGTGTAGACGACCCATGTACATGAAAACGAAACTCCTAAAGACCTAGACTTTGGAATTGGGTTTTCGACCAAGACCTTCTTGAGTTCTTAAACGTGTCCAACTTCCATTAAAAAAGCCGGTTCAAGTTCTAATTAAATCACCATTTTGCTTACCGTGAAATTTATGACGAAGGGGCTGCCGGCCACTTTGCAAGAATGATGTTGCAGAAATTCGGCTTCTCTGTTTAACGGTGTGTTCTACACTTTGATTGTAAAAGAAATGTTAATTGTATTGTAGATCAATTCCTGCAATTAATTTATGTATGCAGAAATTTAAAACAAGGTACACTCCCTATTAGTGTCCTTTAATGATCGCCACTGGGATTTGTAACTTGTAAGATTTTTTTTTTTCTTTTTGGTGACCCAGGGAAACCCCGTACGCCGGCAGCGCGGCAGGACAAACCCTGGGGCCGTACGGGACAAACCCTGGGGCCGTATAAGGGAACCACCACCCCATGACAACGGTTGAAGGAAAGGATCAGCAGGGCCTTATCCAGCGAGCCACCGCAGCGGGTGGTGTAACTTGCAAGATTTTGATCATTGTTTTTGCAGCGAAATTTTTTCTCACACTTTCCACTCTTCTTGATTCGGATCCGAGCATCCATTTGAAGACCGTGACTTCTCACGAACCACGTGACAAGCAGTGGCCGGGGTCCAGAAAATCAACACTCAAAACCACAAAGCCCAACTGGGGAAGATTTTTAAGCCCACTTATGAATTCAATACCAAAGCCCATTTCAGCAAGCCCATCTTCGAAGCTGTTCGTTATATGTCACTTCGTTCAACCAGAGAAAGCCTCCGCCAAATGTCCCCGGAGGTCGGTGGTGCTGGATTTGGGCTGCCGGGCCGGCACGATGGCCAACAACCCTCGCCTAGACCCGACCCTCTCTCATCTCTAGTCGACCAAGTTGTTAGCCCTTCCCCAGGCACTGACGATCCTATCAACCTTCGTCGCTGCCTCACTGACAATGGGGGTGGCAGCCACAACATCCTCCTACATGTGTGTGTGTGTTTTTTTAATATAAAATTAAAAAAATAAAAAAGATGAAATTGCCCTTCACAATTCATGAGTTTAGTTTTTCTTTGAAATTGATATATGCATTTTAGGTTCTTATTTTAAATAAGGTTCATTTTAATTCATTATTTTAAAAAATAAGGGTATTTTGGACTCTTATTTGAAATAATAAGGCTACGTTTGGTAATGTTCCCAGAAACAAGTGTTTTTGTTTTTATTTTATATTTTTTCTGGGAGTAGAAATAGAACAGAAATGCGTTTGGTAAGTTTTTTTGTTCCCGGGAACAGATTTAGAATAGAAATAAGAAACAAAAAAAGTCGCTTATTGTTCCGGGAACAATTCAAAAAATAAGTTTTTTTTTTTCCTTTCCTTTTCTTTCTTTTTCTTTTCCTCTCTTCTTCCTAACTGGTCATCAGAGTCTCGCCGTGGCTGGGCGAGGCTAGGCGACACCAACCCAGCATTGCGAGGTCGACGTCGCCTGGCCTCACGGTGGCTGGGCGATGCTCAACCAATATACTAAAAGAAATTATAAGTTACAAAAATATTAGGGATTGTACCAAACGTGTTTCTATTTCCAGAACAAAATTTTTTAATAGTTACAAACGCCTTAAGGCTTCATTTGGTTCAGTATTCTCAAGGGGTTTTGAGTCTCCAAAACCCCTTAGGAAAAATTTTAGGTGTTTAGTTCAGCATTCCTTTGAAATACCTATACCTACTTTGGGCTTTCAGCATTTTCGAAATGCTAAAGAGGGTTTAATGAATTTTTTCTTCCAATATTGCCCTAATTGATAATTGCGTTTTTCTCGTTTACCCTAAAAAATTACTGTTCATCGTCTTCCTCCTTGGACTTGTTTCTCCACCGGTGAAGCTTAGCCGGCAGAGCTCAACCGGCCAGATCTGGTTGCCGAGAAGGGTCGCTTGAGGTTAGGCGACCTCGGGCATCGTCCCCACGCATTGCCGTCGATTGGGTTGCGGCCTCAAGCGACGCCACCTGGGTCGCGCAACCCGCCGCCTCCCCACCACCACTGCCACCAGCCACCTCCCCCACCACAACCACCAACTCCGGCTGCCTCCCGATCGTTCCCCTCTACTTCAGCATCTCCTCCTCCTTTTTCCTTTCCTTTTTTTCATTTTTCTTTTCACCTCAAAGCTACTTTGCAAAATATACTAAAATGAGAGAATCCAAACACTTTTGCCTGCGTCAAATGCCTATTCCTTCAAAGATACTTGGGGAAATGGCTTTAAAATGCTTACAAACTGTTCTTTAGAACAAAAATAGAAAAAAAGCATTTCTTAAAAGAAATTGTTTGATTTCTGGCCATAAATTGATTTATCAATTTTTGAAAAAGTTAAAAATTTTAGTCTTTGATTTCTTCTTCAAATCTATTTCTGGAATAAAAATATGTTCCAAAAATAGAAAAATCAAATTGCGTTCTTAAATGGATTGCCCAAACCATTCGGGAATAGAGAAACGAGAGAAATAGAGAAGTAGAAATTTTATCATGCGCGCTCTAATTATCTCAGATTTTTATTTGAGTGAACGAGAATATTTCTTGAATTCTTTTTTTTTTTTTTTAAAAAAGCACCGCCGTGAGCTCCGGAGCTTTGAGAATTGTTTTCGCCTATCGTCAGACCATCGGTTGAAATCACCACCAACAAGGCAACAACGGCATGCGCTAGGGTTTCCAGGCGGAGCTAAAGATGGACCCGCCTCCGTCGACGAGCCACAGCCGTTCTCTGGGACTGCCGGCGGCAGCGGTGGCGACGGCGATCACCGACGTGGACGTGGACGCGCTGGCCCGCTGCGCGGATCACTTGACGCTGCAGGAGGTGTCGAACATGGCGATGTCCTGCAGGTTCCTCAGGCGCGTCGCTTACTCCGATTCCGTCTGGTACCGCCTGTATAGGTCAGTGGTGACGGCGCCCTTCACGAGACTAAAGATGCGAGTCCGTTTGTGTACGTGACGAATCGACTGTGCCCGTATTGAAATCGCGTAAATTCCTAGAAAACACAATGATAAGGGGAGAAAATGCAGTGCACAGTTGAAGATGTTTGTGCTGCGACTTAGTAGTGGCGGGAAAGCTTCGCATAGGAGAATCGTGTCTGCGGAAATGACAGAATAGAAGTTCGAGGATTGCCACTGTCTCATCAGTTACCACTTAGCTTTGCAGCCTAAGAAAATGGAATAGTAGAATCAATGTCGATGATGCGAAATGTATTGAATCGGTATGGAAGAATCGTATGTTGTGATGTCGTCGGAGCTTGAATTTAATGACTGAAGATCTCGAAAGGAGACTTCTTTTCTTAGTATTCCTAGTTGACTAAGTCGGTATATATTTGTTTGCCGGCCGCTGTCCAATGAAAATTGATTTACTGAGTGATGCTCGGTAGAGGCCGACAAGGTTGACCTCGATCTCGCCGGTGATGTCGATCTAGCCAGCTGTCATCTTTGGCCGGTTGCCGAGATTCAGCAATCGGCTGGAGGAAGGAGAAAGAGAAGGAAAAAGAAAAAGAAAAAAAAAAAAAAAGAAAAAAAAAAAAAAAAAAAAGAAAATGAACAATAAAAAGAAAATAAATATTCAATAAAATTAAAATATTATTAAAAGTTATCAATGTCAGTACCAGCTATGCGACATTAGCCAACCGGTGCCTAGTTGGCAAAATTCGGCCAAAATTAGCTAGAATTATTGAATTGACACAAAATCAAAATGTTTCAGACTAATTGGCATTAATAAAAGGTTTAGAATTAAATTGGCAAAATTATAAAAGATTTAAGACTTTTTTTTTGACACTTTTCCCAGTTAGAAGTGCATATGTGAACAGACTTTCGGCATCAAAGCGGTTTAAATTTGTTGATCCCCTGGCGATTTACAAATATACACGGGCTCAACGCTTTGACATCTTATGGGATAAGAACCTCGTGGTTCTTGCTCAGGTGTGATGGTCCTGTTCTTTGTGCTTATATGTTGATCTCGAAGCTTGCTTCCAATTGAGTAGCACCTTATTTTATGATTGTACCTTTTAACTTCCGCGACATTAGTCAAAGCGTCGTCCAGTATTGCCATCCTACTCATTATGAAGAAAGTCTTAAAAGTTTATGAAATTAGTTGTCACAGAAGCTAATTTTATGTATCCGGGTTCAGTCTTGGGCAAAATAAGCTTGTAACACTTGCTACTCATGATGCTGCATTCAGGGTTCAAACTTACAAATTCTTAAGTTCGATAGAATTTTGGTGAACGAACACAAAGCAGAAGTTACTTGTATGAGGTGACACATGCAGGATGGATTTACTTTCAGCTGTTGTCTAGAGTAGCTTATGAAACTGGACATCGGTTTACTTAATGATGCATGCTACATGCTGCTGCATATTTTTTATTATGATGCCATACTGTCAATTTCAGATATTAAATATTTGAACAAAATTACGTTAGAGACAAACAGGGTTGAAAAAGAGTTTAATATAGTGATATTGACTCTCTATGTGCAGTCATAGTTTTGTACCAGAACCTCTAAGTTCTCATCGCACTGAGTACACCTTGACAATGTCTCCTTTGATCGGACCTTCTCTCTCGAAGAATTGGTTGACTCGTATTCTGTTTTTCTTCGTGCTTTGAAAATGATTTTAAGGCTAAATACTCAAAAAGTTGCAGTTCACGCCTCAATGCGAAATATTGCTTTTATGCAACAAAATTGCCAATAAACAAGGCGTCTCCTCCTCAAGGGGTCTGGTTGCACGGATCGTGTTGTGTCATTAACATATTTAGTATCAAGTCCTCCATGATGAAAGTCTTCCCTCAGAGTGTCTTCCCATGCCTTCCCTATTTGTTTTACCCTGTTTCTCCATTTAAAAGCGACATTACCGTTTTAGTTTCCTTTTTATTTATTTGTGTAGTTCAAGCACATCTTTGGTTTCTACATGTCAACAAGCATTCTGATGTCTAATCTTCTGTGAGAAAATTTATATCTTGTTCTTTATAATATGAATCTTTTGATGTGCAGACTTTTCCCCCTTGGTGTAATTTCTTCATCCCAAGGTGAGACAGAGGGTAAGGAAAGTGCTCTGGTGACATCAAGCTGTGATCATTCCATTCAGCTATGGTGGAAGGTGCGAGATTAACTAGCACTTCCTAAAATCTGTTTGAATGAGAGATAAGCCAGTGTAGAATGACACCTGTAAATTCTGTTTCTGTTGAGGGCTTTAAGGTAATGAGAAGCTTAAGCAATTTGTTCTCTTATTTGGCTCTAAATTAAAAAGAAGATAATTCGTTGACCTTTATCCATTTTGATTCGTCATTTAGGTTATGACCTATAGGAACTAAAAATTAGAAATGAAGGCACCACTAGTCCCAAACTTTTTCAATTTGTTCCTCTGGTCTCTCAACTCTTGTTTTGGCGAATTGGGTCCTTGAACTGTACACTTTTTCGTTCTAATTAGTACCTCCTTAAAAAAATATATGGATCCGCTTACGTGGCCGTTTAGTTGCTGTTAAGTGTCATGCTGGCATCCCATGTGGCATCTTATAGTCAAATTAATAATTTTAAAAAAAATGCAAAACGAGAGAAAAACATTTTTCAAGATTAGACAAAAAAATCTGAAGAGGAAAGAGATACTGGAATAGCCAATATAGAGGAGGAGCAGAAGCTTTCACGCACTCTCTCTCGCTGGCCGATAGCAGTTGGATGTGTCACTCCTCACAGCGGCAGTCCTAGACAACCGCAAAGGTCGCTGGACCTTGACCGGTGGCTGGGCTGCACCATCGCCACCACTCAGCTAGCGCCTCCATCTTCGTCTCTTCCACCGGGGAGCTCTCTCTCTCTCTCTCTCTCTCTCTCTCTCTCTCTCTATATTTTTTGGGGTCCTTGTCAGCAAATAGTTAGGAGGAGTTGACATAGATGTACATGGTCGACGTGGATCTGACGCGTTCTTCCACATCAGCTTGCCATCCGTTTATTTGACTGAAATATTAACTTGAACAGAAAAAACATATAGTTAAATGGCCCAATTAACCAAGCAGAGAAGTTCAGGGAGTACTAACTCCATTATCCCTAAAAATTATGTACAGTCTGTCATTCGTATGCTTCCTTTTCTCAGTGTAGATACCAACGGTATTTTAAAGGTCACAGTGGCGCAGTTTTGACCCTGTCAGATAAATTAATAGGTGAAGGCAAGGGCAGAGCATTGGTGGAAGCAAGGATGGTACCGTTCGACTTTGGTCCCTTTCAAGTAGGAAACAGGCGTTAAGGTCCATGTTTTATGGACATCAGAAGCCAGTCAAGTTTATTTCAGTTGCTGGGTATGTGTTTATTTCTTGAAGAACTCTTATGTGGCGTCTTCTATTTGGTGATTTTGAGAAGGTTAAATAAAATTTGGTCCTTGGCTACATTCTGTTTTCAAATAATCTATTAAGTATGAAATAAAAGGCGCATAGCACGTTTATTAATTCATTGAAGTTGGTGACTTGGTAGCTATCGCTTTGTCTTCCTTTTTTGCGATTGCCTTGTATCAGCACAAAACTCCAAAGTAAAGTGTAGCCCATCATGTTCTTGATTATGCATCTATAAGATAATTTTGCTTGGGGCATAGTAGAAAGACCAAGCCGTGCTTCACCAAATGTTGGGCACATGCATCCTCCAATGCTGTGCACTATTAATCTTTAGTGACATTTGACTATCTAAGTATTCAAGATATTTTCTAAAGGTTTTATACACAATTTTTTAGCTTTCCCGCTGCCCTTTAACCTGCATCCCCATTTTTTTTTTTTTTTTGAGCAACCTGCATCCCCATTAGAGAGTAACATTTTCTCGCAGAAGCTTCTAAAATTCATCATTCATTGTCCAAACCACCTCAGTGACTTCCCTTCCACTTCAATCATTCTGTGCACTTGTTAGAAGCCTCTTATTTTGGAAAATCTAGAATGACATTGTTGATTTGTAGGCTTGATCACGAGGATTCAGTTTTATGTCACAGTAATTCTCTCAAGATATAAGAATTCATGAGTAGCATGACCTCAGATTTACTATCTGCTCTGTCAATTGTCACTATCGGTTCTACATTACCAACTTGCAATCTCCTTATCAAGTTCCTAAGTTTCTCAATAGTACTTTCTTTCAAGTTGTTATATGTATGTGGTCGTATTTCATTTCTCAATGATATGAAATCCTTGCACCAGGTATGCTGATATGAACATATGTTTATATTTTTCTTCCAGGTACGATACTTCTCTTTTGGTATCTATTTCAAGAGATTCTGAGGTACTTCTATCTTATCCTCTCAAAGAGTCTACGTGCTTATTCTGTATACCAACATAAAATCAATAAATTGGTCTATGCATGTCATCAGATGATCATGGCGTTGATAAAACTAATATTTGAGGATCTTACTCCAGTACATCAAAGGACAGGCACTCTCAAGGCGTTCTGAACTTTTGCTCGTCCTATTCTCATTAATTTCTCACCATTGCTTGGATCACTGATTAATTTCCATCGAGTACCTTCACTGGATAAGCTCTTGAGGTGTATACTAGGAGAGATACTTCCACTGAGGGACTCTTTTTATTAAGAAGCGCATAGATAAAAAAAAAGACAACTAGGCTCCGTAAGTCCTAAGCATGTCTTCTGCCAAAGAGGAGGAATCTTTAAAATAAGCTGAATTTGTTGACGTCAGTATGGACTTTTTTCCATTGAATGGATTTATTGCGATCATTTTGTTGTCCTGTAATGTTGGTTCTTATTGGGATATTGTTTTATCTTAACCTTATAGATGATGTTGATTTTCATGTTAAATAAGAGTTTGGGACGCAAATGCATCATCTGCTGTTCGTTTATCATGCTGCGTTGGAGTGGCTTCTGTTTCTGGTGCACCTGTAAACATGAAGTGCCATGAATCACTGCTCTATGTTGCTGCTGGTTCCCACGTGGCGATTAGAGGCTTAAGGACAATGCAAAGAGCTAGTACTGCGGCAACTTCCCAAACAAGCTTGTGTTCCTTCCGGTTTATTCCTTCGAATTCATTAATCTGTACGGGTGAGATTGGCGGGTTAGTTGTTTTCTTGTGGTAGAGAGATTTTTTGATGAGTTGCACTTGTATGGTGTAAAATCATCTACACTGAGGGATAGTGCTGCAAGTTATCCAGAGTGCTTCGCTTTGGCAGTTGTTTCCTTTGATCCAATAATTTCCATGTAATGAGCAATCTACATATGTTTATTTTGATAACGAGCCACATATCCATCTATGGGAAATGGGAAGCTAAAACGACTGGACATCCTCAGACCAATTAGAATGAACACAGGTCCAATAATTTACGCTGTTGGGTTGACTATACTTTTCTTCTTCTAAGAATAAACAAACCATGCAAGACAAGCATGTTGACATTCCCGATGTAAATTCTTTTACACCCAACGAATGAACGTACGGAGCAATGTCACTAATTTTCATCAATGTTGTCGGCTTGTCTTTTTGTCAGCGAGAAAAACATGTAATATGGTTAGGAGAGCAGTTGTTCCTCAAGATTTATAGATCGTTGCCTACTTTAATGCAGTAGGAAACTATTGCGATGGGGCGAGCGATTGAACAATAATATAGACAGAAGAAGAAGATAAATCGGACACCAGATTTACGTGGTTCAGTTGTAAAAACCTACGTTTATGGGGAGAGCAGCAGCGAATTTCACTAAAGATCAAGCGATACAAGGAGATTACACATCACTCAAACACTCTCGGTATTTCCCAAGCCCCAATTACACCCAATAACACACGCAGTGTTTAGTCCCGAGATTCCTCAAGAAATAATCTCTCAATCTCACGAAAGAATTACACACAAATCTTACCACAAGATTTAATTGGCTTCAACACTAAACCTTCTTGGATGTAATTCACGACAAAGAAAAATCCCTTCCAAGCACTCGACAACCAGGCGGCGCTTCAAAACCAATTCTTCACGATTAACGGTGGAACACCAAGCACTCACACGGCGCTTCAAGACAATTTGTGATCCACCTCTATCACCCACGGCCTCAAGTCTATATATAAGTAAAACCCTTATTCTTTTGCCAACTTCTCATAGGATTTTATTTCCTATCCAAATCATATCTTTGTATATTTTAAACAAAATCCAAGTCCTAGTCAAAGTTGGACTTTCTTATTTTAGCAACCGAATTCTCCAATGTAGATTCGAATTTTGGGAAGTTGATCTTCGGATTTTTTTTACTCGATTTTAATCGTCCGCAACATATCCAATTCGAAATATTCGGAATTTCGCATTTGGATCAAACTCAAGACATATTTTAACAGAAACAATGAACAAGAGAAAAAGTTTTCAACAGACAAGCGCATTCTTATGCCATATTCGTATGTAATATCTGCAATAGTAGTTGGAGGTATTCTGATGTCCCTCTCTCTATTTAACAACCCAGGCTTTTTTTTTTTTTTTTTTTGAGGTCGTGTGGAGGTGGGGTTGTTTCGCAGGGGCTAACTGTGGTGACAGACTGACAGTTTATTCCTGAAAGCGTCAGGAGTAAAATTGGGAATAGAGGGGATTCAAAATCCCTTACATGGAAAATTTCTGATGATAGTTTCTTTTTAGTGCTCCGAAAGCAAGATGCTTCTGATGTTGCAGGGCGATGCTTTGGGATGTGAGAAAGAACCAAGGCCAAAGTAAACCGGCGCCAATAGCTGAGCTGGATGGTCATTCGAGTCCTGTGGCACATTTGCATGTGGATTCATGCAAAATAGTTACTCAGAAGATGAATATGTTAATGTTTGGGAAGCTGACACTTGTAATCGAGTGAACTCGTTGATTTGTCGCTGGGAAGGAGTGTATTCTACCTTTCGATGTTCGGCCATCGCTGTAGATGGTTGCCGAATCGTTACTGCTGCTGGGGGCCTTCAACGTAAAATTGTGCGCTTGAGGGACTTCACATCTGCAGACCACCCGATTTCACAATACTTATGAGTACAGCATCAAAATTTTTGCAAACAAATTCCTATTCGGATGATGATGCCTGAAGTGTTGGTGTCGTGACGGTTATATAGATATCTATATGTGGAGCTACCATGGGAATGAAAACATAGTGAACTGTTATGAATTACTATTCGGATGATTATGCCTGACGTCGTGATGTCGTAAACGTGCATACATAGATAACTATATGTGGAATGCTCTCCTAGCAATGACACTATAGCGAACTGTTATGTATCGTTTCCTGCATCCTTGTGGATTAAGTTGCGCGTCCTTTTGCTCCATTCATATCTTGACCTCTGAATCCCTGATGGTTTTACACGATGGATCTTTGGTAGACTTACTGGGGAATGATATTTTCTTCACACATAAAGGTAAATAAACTTACGAATTCGGTATTTCCCCACCACATCAGAGACAGACATAATCTGTCCTTCTATGCCATTGATGTATTGGGCACCTGCAGTAGCCAAACAAAATTACCAAGATCCGCAATCCAACCTTGTATCCTTCTCACGGCGTATTCAGTGCCACATACCATAAGGATTTGGCACTCCGCGTGTTTTAAACTTTAATTCGGGAAAATGATATCATATGTATTATAATTTTCATATGGCGCTCATTTGAAGATCATAATTTCTTTTTCTTTTTTCTTTTATCACTTCAATGTCATAATTTATTATGGTATTCACTTTAGTGCCATAACTTTTTATAACCTCTTATGTCACCTCCGATCTTGAGTTGCAGTGCTACTGCTACTTACCTAAAAGACAGATGAATTATCTTTGTCATTCTAGATTATAGAACCCTGCTGATAAATGTACTGATAATAAGTCTTGAATGTGTTGATTAGCTTTGAGCTCGTGTTGCTACTGTATCAGATTATAAGGCGGAGTAATAAATAGAGGATACATGCTTTCTCGTGTAAAATGTAGAACCACTTCGACCTTATCGATGGAAAAATAGACATTACGTAATTATCTCATGTATGGTTCTGATGTGACGAAAATGGTGATGATATGATTGACCACTTAATTCGATAGTACCTATTTTGAGAATGTGCCTTAATGTAGCAGTTTTCGATATGACGGGTCGGGTCGGTAACGCTCTTGCTGCTGGATCTCTCTTCCCTCCGACTTCATTAAACCTTTGATTCAATAAAAGATATGTTTACTACCCGCAGTCACTGTACAAGTAGTAAACAAGTTCCTATGCTATGGATCATTAAGAGCAAGATTTCAACGATGATATGCGTTGAAGGCTTTGATTAACATCCAAGTGTCTTTCATTTGTAACAGAAGAAATTGACTGATAAGTAGTTTCAAAATCATCTCTGCTGTCCAGGTTCTAACTCCAAGATATGATCGCACAACTTTGTGATTCTCATTCATTTTCACAGTGCTCGCTTACAGTTTGGTGGTTAATGAGAAATTTTACGTATATAACTTTGGAGTCGTGGCGATGGAAACAATAATGGGCAAGCATCCAGCAGAGATCTCTTGGTGCTATCAGCCTCAGAAGGAGAAGATATCATGTTACTCAACATGTTAGACCAATGCTTGCCCATTCCGAGACAGAGTTCTGTCGCCAAAAACATTGTTCAAGCGATTTCTCTTGGTCTTGCTTGCTTAAGTGCAGACCCAAAGTCAAGACCGACAATGAAACAAGTTTCCGGAGCCATTTTGGCTCAAGAAATACCAATGGTCGAGCCCTTCCATGCAATCTCATTGGTGCAACTCCAACAGGATCTATTCGGCGCACCAATATTTTCATGGTCTTCTTAACAGCCAAATTGACTAGGTACATTCTTGATACAGAAGAAGAAATTAGTAACTTGGATGAATTCCATAGTTCAAGGTCCTTTTTGATAGAAACTCCTGCCGGTCTAGCAGAGACACAAGTGTAATTAATTCATGAGTGATTTGAAGTATCCAGATTGTTGAATCTTTTCTCATTTTCCTATTAAAAAATTCATTACGGTTGTCGTCTTTATTTTCTCAATAATTGATACAAGTCCTCAAATTGGTCGGACACAACGTGTTACATGTGGCCGTCAAAGTCAAACTTAGGCAAAGTATGTTGGAAGCTGTTTTTGACTTGAATCGCCTTGTTTCACTTACCATACAATTTCTACAGTTAGTCTCTTTCGTGGCAGTTGCTTGCAATTGCTCAGGAGTCTTGTGGGACATTAAACAAAATAATTAAAATGGGGTTATGAATGGATTAATGGATGATTAGAAGGAACAACAGAAGTTCAATTACTCAACAACAACGGTGTCCTCGAAGCAATAATAATCAATTTCGGAAACATAAATGGACTCTTAACATAACTGGAAGTTAACCTTTGAGTGAGGCTGCAGAATTTTCTATGGTCCACCAAAAAAAAAATTAGATCTTGTGCATAAACTTGCGGCTCTCTTTGAACTTTGGACATTTTTTAATGGATATGTTTGGATAATCTCACTTATCTAATTTCCCATCTAGTTCTTAGGCCTTGCTTCGTATTTAAATGTACAACAAAAGCATGCAATCATAGGCATCAAAGAAACATGGAGATTTCTTGTTGATAAGGAATTTTGATGGGAGAATTGCATATGTAGACATAATCAATTCAATGGAAGAGTTCAACATCATATATTGCATAATGAATGGATGTTACAATAGTGTCTATATGGCACGATTGCCCAAGGAAAATCATGACATTTGAGAAAATTCACAGTCTTGAAGCAGAGGACCCATCTTTTGGGAAGAGCTTCCGAAATGAAGTGAAACAATTGACGGAAGTACTATATGGAAGCATGATGAAGCTTCATGGTTTTTGCTTACACAAGCGATGTGTGTTCTTGGTTTATGAGTACATGATGGAAGAGGAAGTCTACTATGTGCTTTGAGAAATGATTCCAATAGGGTCACTATCATTGATGCATAACACGCTTTGATATTAATAGTGTGATTGGAATTGCAAGGATATTTCTCTTAACTTCTTGATGGATGTGCACAAGATCCATCCATACATGGATGTGCAAAAGATGAAAAGACTGGCAAATTGGTCTATGACCTTTCCCTTACGATGGGTTAGAAATTTTTACCCAATAAAAGTGTCATAAAGACCTTGACTTCCCATGAACCATGGACCACGCACTGGTCCAAAGTCAACACATGTAAAAACTCAAAAGATCTTGACTTCTTGATGGATGTGCACAAGATCCATCCCTACATGGATGTGCAAAAGAAGAAAAGACTGGCAAATTGGTCTATGACCTTTCCCTTACGATGGGTTAGAAATTTTTACCCAATAAAAGTGTCATAAAGACCTTGACTTCCCATGAACCGTGGACCACGCACTGGTCCAAAGTCAACACATGTAAAAACTCAAAAGATCTTGACTTCTTGATGGATGTGCACAAGATCCATCCCTACATGGATGTGCAAAAGAAGAAAAGACTGTCAAATTGGTCTATGACCTTTCCCTTACGATGGGTTAGAAATTTTTCAAGCCAAACATCACCCAGTAAAAGTGTCATAAAGACCTTGACTTCCCATGAACCATGGACCACGCACTGATCCAAAGTCGACACATGTAAAACCTCAAAAGATCTTGACTTCTTGATGGATGTGCACAAGATCCATCATTACATGGTTTAAATCCTTTTCTTTTGGCCGGTATGCTTGTTTAAATTCTAATTGAATCACAAAAACTACAAAATTCAGAGATTTGCAAGAGTAGAATATTTTGTTTGCTCGAAAATTAGTGGTGTAACTTTTAAAAATTGAACATTTAAAATTATAGTAACGGTTTTTGTAACTTGAAAATTCATTGTGGCATTAAATGATTTCTAAAGAAGTTATAATATTACTAATGCTGATTTTGTGTTGCATAAAATCATACTCAATGAAGATCCATTTATTATCAATATTTGGGCACTTACCAACTCTTTCAGGAATTTATGAGCACGGAAAAAGATCCCTTTTTTTGGTTGGAAATAATAGGATAGTCCTTGATGAAGCATTGTGACTCTACAAGGACGTAAAAAGTAGAGATGATATCTGATACATAGTTTTTGGTTTGGGGGCTGCGGAAACTTGGATTGCTTCATAACCTAATTCAATTTTTAGTAATTAGTTCCCCTTGTACAGCCTTACAAGTTGATGGCAAACTCCATCATCTCAAAAGAAAAAAGGAAGGGAGGAAAGACTAAAAGAGTTACAGTAAGTGTCAAGTCAATAAAAAGATAACACATGAATTGTGGAAATCGCATTTCCTTTGACGCATCGATATAGTATCTCCCTTATACTTTATAAATGCCGTACTCCAAAGAATATGCCAATAACAAGTGACTAGAGCTGCAAAATGGTGAGCATAATCTACAACATGTCCTTAGTTGTACAGATCACTATAGCTTTCTCCTGCTACAATTCAATTGCTGAAGCACAACCACCTTTTAAACAGTCAGAGGCAAGTGCGCTTTGCGACAGCAAGTGGTGGCCTCCCTCTATCACCGACGACACTACCTTACCTTATTGCGCGTGGCCTGGGGTATGGTGCAACACCTCTAGGAGCGTCAACGCGATTGACTTGACAAATATATACCGAATAGGAGGTAATTTCAGCAACATGAACTTCTCCCTACTTTCGACCCTCACTCATCTTCAACTCAGGAACACCGAACTGGCCGGTGTAATCCCCCTTCAAATATGTACTCTGTCGAGGCTTACTCACCTTGACTTGTCAAACAATTCTCTCGTTGGCAAGTTGCCTCCTTGTGTCCAAAACCTTATCAGCCTTGAAGTTCCTTATGTCGATAATAATCAAATCAGTGGCTCTATCCCTCCAGAGTTGGGAAATCTAGAGAGATTGGCCTACTTGCATCTTGGGTTCAATGCACTCAGCGGGGTAGTCCCTTTGACTATTGGTCGCTTGCACAATTTACGATCCCTCATATGTAGCTCAAATGACTTAGGTGGTTCTATCCCTCTAGAACTTGGGAACCTCACAAAAATGAATGTTGTTGATTTAAGTTGCAACAACTTCACTGGTCCCATTCCGTCCTCTATAGGGAATTTGGCAAGCTCGACAGAGCTCTATTTGCAAGAAAACAAACTCAATGGAACTATTCCGTTAGAAATAGGGAATTTAAGGAATCTCGTGCTTCTAAACTTGAGCTTGAACAACTTGGTCGGGGAAATCCCTCTCGAATTTGGGAGACTCATAGAAATGTTTGCTGTTGATTTAAGTTCCAACCTCTTCACTGGTCCCCTTCCATCATTTATTTGGAATTTGACTTATTTGACTTATCTCTCTTTGCAAGTAAACAAATTCGGTGGCTCTATTCCCTCAGCAATAGGCAATTTGGAGTACTTGATCGAGCTGAATTTGAGCGAAAATAGATTTGATGGTGCCATCCCATCGGAAATAGGAAATTTACGGCATCTCAAATTTCTAGATTTGAACTCGAATAACTTTGTCGGGAAAATTCCTGTTGAACTTGAGATTTTGAGTCGGTTAAGCCAGCTGGACCTTCACAACAATTCTCTCTTTGGCTTGATTCCCCCACTGAAGAGCAATTATGTCTTATATCGCCTTAACTTATCATACAATCATCTTAAGGGCCCAATTCCAGAGAATCTAGCGGCTGCCTTTCCAGATACCGCTTTTCTCCGCAATGAAGATTTGTACTACTTTGACGAAACCCAAGCCCAGAGGTCCAGCCTAATTCTTCACATGACGGTGTCGCTGGCTGCAGTATTCATTTTCTGCATAGCCATCGGATCTTGCTTCCTATTTAACCGCGCAACAAGGAGCATCCCAATAAAGACCGTGCAACCTGAGACTCTAGAGAAAAATGGAAATTTCTTATCAATATGGAATTATGACGGGAAGATTGCATATGAAGATATAATCAATGCAACAGAGGACTTCGATCTCAAATATTGTATTGGGACTGGCGGCTATGTTAGCGTCTATAGAGCACGACTGCCCAATGGGAAAGTTGTTGCATTGAAGAAACTTCACCGTCTTGAAGCAGAGGACCCATCCTTTGACAAGAGCTTTCGCAATGAAGTGAAACGCTTGACAGAAATAAGGCATAGAAGCATTATCAAGCTCCATGGTTTTTGCTTACATAGGCGATGCATGTTCTTGATTTACGAATTCATGGAAAATGGGAGTTTGTTTTGTGTTTTGAGAGATGACGTCGAAGCAGTGCAATTGGATTGGTCCAAAAGAGCCGATCTTGTCCAGGATATGGCACACGCTTTGTCTTACATGCACCATGATTGCGCTCGGCCGATGGTTCATCGAGACATATCTAGCAACAACATCTTACTTAATAGCAAAATGCAGGCTTTTGTGTCAGATTTTGGCACCGCAAGACTTCTGGATCATGATTCCTCATCGAACTTCACTGCAAATATCGCTGGCACCTATGGATATATTGCACCTGAGCAATCCTTCATACTTCATAAGCTTTTCTTTCTTTCTTTCTTTCTTTCTTTCTTTCTTTTTAAACCCTGAAAGTTACTACTAGAGGCACAAGTCAGAAAGTGTACCCCTTTCGGTTGAGTTAAACGGCATTGTTGAAGTTTCACCATCCATGCACGTCAATGACTTGTAGACTTATAGTGTGCTAGCCAACAATAGCTAGGAATTGGTTGTGCCGCGATGAGGGATGGGAAATTGTCCCCGTGGAACCACCCACCCCGATCGCCGTGGCTCCTACTCCCGTATTCATTTGATCTATTTTTATATATTTTGAAGATTTTTTGGAAAATGAATATTTATTTTTTATAATATTGTTAGTATTACTTGGTTACTTATTTTAGAAAAAAAAAAAGATGTCTCATAAACTATATTTTTTTGTTAAAATCAAAGTAAAAGTTTATGGGAATAGTCAAGATCTTTAGATTTTGTATTACATCTAAATTGGTATTACTAAATCATTCATTCGTATCAAACGTTTGGTTATGGAAAATAAATTAATTGTTTTTAAAGAAAAATTGGAGGGGCAAATGGAGCGGGATGGGGTGCTGCACATAGTCATGTGAGGTAAGGATGGGGAGTAAAAAGTTGCCCTTGCGGGGCAGCGATGGGGCGGGGGGTTAAGAGTATAGTCATCTCGTCTGAAGCCTTGACTATTGTAATCTTTTTTTTTTCCAGAGCTTGCGTATACTTTGATTGTTAACGAGAAATGCGACGTATATAGCTTTGGAGTGGTAGCAATGGAAACAATGATAGGGGAGCACCCAGGAGATATTGTATCTACCTTGCAGACATCCTCTGGAGAAGATATCATGCTACATAAAATCTTAGACCCACGGTTGCCTTTTCCAAGAGATAACTCTGTTGCAAGAAGTATTGTTCTAATAGTTTCTCTGGCGCTTGCTTGCTTGAGTGCTAATCCAAAGTCTCGACCAACTATGAAGCAAGTCTCGGAAGCTTTTCTAGCTCAGAAGTTACCATTGGCGAAATCCTTTCATGAGATCTCATTGGCTCAGCTCCAAAATAATAACAGATCGTGGTTGGAAGGTGGACCAAAAGAAGCTTCATCCGGACTAAGCGATGAATAAGGGTCATTAAGTTTTTGTCCACTGAAGAATTAGATTGGTAAAATGAAGCTGCAATTTGGTGAAAGTGATTTAGGATTTATAAGTGTGTGGTGCCTACAAATTATTAAGTCATGTTAAACCTTTTTCCTATATATTTGAGAGGGAAAATTACGAAAATAGTCTTAAACCTATTGTAAAATTTCCAGTTCATTCCTAAACTTTTTTTTCTTTTACCAATTCAGTCTCAAACATTTTGTAATTGTGCCAATTTATTTTATGCTGTCAAATTTGGCCGACTGACACTGACATTGACGTCGGTTGGCACCAGTCAACGCGGAAGTGTCATTTTTTAAATATGTTTTGATTTTTTAATATTTACTCTCTCCCTCCCTCCCTCGTTCTTTCCGACCAATGGCAAGGCTCACCCCTAGCCATTGGCGAAGGTGAGCCTCACCTAGAGACATTGCTCAGCCTCATAATGGCTAGGCAAGGCTAAGCTCAACTTGCGATGATAAGGTGAGGCCGCCCTCGCCATGGATCTTTGGAGAGCCTTGCCTAATGACAACGAGGCTCTCACCAAATTGACGACCAATGGCGAGGTCGTCGTCACTTGGCAATGCCCTCACTAGATCCACGGTGAGGGTGGCCTTGCCCTAGGTGGGCAAGGCCTTGCCATTGCAAGATGAGCTCAGCCTCACCCAACCATAGCGAGGCCGAGCAACACTGTCACTGGGTAAGGTTGAGCCTCGCCAGATCTAGCTAAGCCTCCCCCTGCGATGGGACCTTGTCGTCGATCTAGCAAGGCTCTCTCTCACTAGTGGCTGGCGGGGGCCACTAGTGAGGGTGAGCCTTGCCATTGGCCAATGAGGTCAAGCCTCACCTGTCTCTAGTTGGTTGCCAAGGTTCAGTGACTAATTAGGGGAAGAAGGAAGGAGGAGAGAGAGAGAGAGAGAAGAAGAGATAGAAAAATAAATAAATAAAATCGAAAAAAATTAAAAAAAAAAAATGATACGTCGGTGTCGCCTGCCAAAATTTCACCGGTCAAAATTTGTTTGGATAAATTAAATTGGCACAATTACAAAATATTTAGACTGAACAGGCTCAAAAAAAGTTTATGATTAAATTGGAAAAATTGTAATAGATTTATGACTATTTTGATAATTTTCCTTGAATTTAGGGGTTCGTATAGGACATCCATTTATTTTTCTTCTTCTCAATAAGATTGAAATGCAGGATCGATAAACAATGCGTCGAGAAATAACAAGACCCACACCAGTCCCAATAAACGCGAGTAACCATACACAATTTCTATAACTTGAATTGATTCTATTCAATTAAACAGATAGAGTAAGTCTATTTACTATTATTTTTCGTTCCATGGAAGGTGGATGTAGCTCCTATTTTGAAGGCCAAACATCAGCGACAAGTCCATGAAGACCGTCACTTCACAAGAACAATTCAATGCGTAGTGGTCCAGAAAATCAACATGTGAAACCCCGAAAGACCTGCCGCGTGTCGTACTTCTCACTGTCCCAAAATCAACACACATAAACACAAAGACCTTGACTTCTGGTGACACTCGAATTGCATACTCTCCACAAAAGACCTTGACCTCATGATGAATGGGTACAAGTGCCATGCAAAAATGCGATGATCATGGAGATCAAATCCCGGACCTGGCGCTCTTCAGCTCCATCCCCAAATCCCTTTATCAATAGAGCCGTATGTCTATTGGTGGTTTAATATTTATTGAATTGTTGAAATTTATTGATTTTTGAACGAGAGTATAATTTCTCAATGGATGGGCTGAAACTTCTTTAGGATGTAAGATTCTTAAAACACTTCAGCTTAAAACTCACTCCTTTGTGTTATTCTTTGCTTGTGAATTAGTCAATCCTATTGCATATCCAAATTTTTCTCCTAAAGTTAAATATATGCGAAGTCCCCCTCTATCAAGAACAAACAAAAGTAACATGTGTTACACCACTACAATTAAACATAGAATAGTACCTTATACTAACCTGTGAGGAGACCTTTTCATTTTCATGCTCGCTTCGGACATGGTCGGCCCGAACTTGAACCCAAGATATGTAAGACTAACATCATCTAACAATTGAAACTCACTGGGATCTTGTGCATCCGATTCATGCAGGTTTGGCTTGTATCCGCAATAAGACCACTGGGCCCAACGCCACGTGACCATGTAATGACCCATAACGCTTTGTCAGTGCAAGAAGACTTCGAATTGTCATGAAGTCTTTCGAAGAACAAGACAAAATGCCAGACAAAAAGTAAATAAAAGAGAAATTGCATCCGCCGTGTTCCATCCGGAGGAGGACCTTTCTCAATGACTTGTGACGTGTGATTAGCAAATGAACTCCAACAAGTGAAGAGGAGATTGATAAAATGATGCTGCACATTGGAGAACATGGTTGAGGATATGAAGTATGCGAATTGTGCAATTTAAGTCATGTCAAACTCTTTTGATACTAGCTAGGCTAAAGGTTTACCCAAGTAGCAATTATTAATGAGCAAATAACCGTCATTTAGTTTGCTCAAGTGACAGATTTGGAGAGCATTCCACGTTAGTTTGGGTGGCTGAGATAGAGTAACGATGGGTTGGACCAAGGTTGCGATTCATTTGGCATGAGTCGATTTTGTAGCTTCTTTAACTCTGATGTTTCTGCAAGTGATTACCTCTTTAAACACCGATGTCATTAGGAAAGCTTGAAATATGTCTACATGCAAGAAAACAAATTCAGTGGATCTTATTCTCCAGAAATAGGGAATCTGAAGAACACGAGAACCCTCTATTTGCATGTAGACAAGCTGAATGGATCTATTCCGATGGAAATGGGCAATTTGGAGAACTTAACCTATATGAGCCAAAATTCAAATTTCCTCACTTGCCTCCTCCAATCAAGTCTGGGATATACAGCAAGCTTGATCGTTCTGAATTTACGGAAGAATAGATTCGACTGTGCCATCCCATTTGGAAATAGGAGATGTGAACAATCTTACTTTTTCAAGATTCAAGCTTGAACAACTTCATTGGAAAAATCTCCGTTGAATTTAAGAGTTTGGTCAGGTCAAGCCATCTCGACCCTCGCAATAATTCTCTTTCAGACTCAATTCCCTCATTTAAAGAACTTTGAAACTTAGACCACCTTGACTTATCATACAATCATCTCAAGGCCCGAATTCGATAAGATAGTTTCACGGGTGCTTTTACCGCAAACACTTCTTTCGGCAACAAGGATTTGCACAAGTTGACGACCCCTACGGAATAAGATCTAGCAGATAACCATTCCATGACTTCCACTTGCACGAGCAGTGCATGTTCTTGGTTTATCTCTGAGGTTATAACGGATCATGGTTGGAAGGTGGATCAATAAAAACTTCGTCAAGCCTAAAGGATGTGTAGAGGGGTCATTTTCTACTTGTCCCGACAATAGTGACGACGTATATTGGTAAAACGATGCTGCAACTTGGTGAGGGTGGTTGAGGATAAAAGATCATATGGCATCTACGGTTTGAGTCTTGTGTTAAACATTGTTCATACCGTGTCATAGGAGTCAGTTTATGCAGGAAATTGTCGTTTCCTTTTTTGTCTTTCCAGTGAGACTGGAGTAAATATGGTCAATATAATCGGCTTGATATTTACAAACCGCGTGTTGGTATTATTGATGAGTTAGAAATTTTTAGGGCCGACCATCACAAATAAAAATTCAACGAAGACCATCACTTTCCATGAACTATTGCAACGCATACTGATCAAAAAATCAAAACACGTGAAACCCAAAAGACCTCGAATTCTTCACACTTGAATTGCATACTTGTCAAGGACCTTGACTTCTTGATGGATACACAAGTTCCATTCATACACGCATGCTGATTTACATTCTATTTGAATCATAAAAGAGCGAAATTAAAGATTCTTACAAGCAAAATATTCTGCTAGCCAGAAAATTAACGAGCAAAATATTCTGCTAGCCAGGAAATTACAACAGCGATTTTTATTTGTTTGAAACATTGTAGCATTACAAATCAACAAAGGTGGCTGGCTGGAAGGTGATGTCATTTAGGAATTTCTGGCAAAAAAATCAGTGATGTAAATTAAATGACCTACTTTTGAAAATTATGAGACTTAAATGATCACTTAAAAAGTTATAGCACAAGATTCAAACGATGTCGCAACATTGGACTAGAGATTTTATCTATATTGGTAGTCATCGCTGATTTTCTTTAATGAGTGGGTAAATTTCAGTAAGTGCTGTAGCTATAAAAAAAAAAAAAAAAAACCTCTTTTGGTAAATGACTTTTTTATAGGTAACTTATCGATAAAATTTAAAAGAATTGATAAAGTTAACAAGTTGGTAAGCAACGCAAATAAAAGTTAGTAATTCAATGGAAAAATCAGTTAGTCTAAAGAAAGAAACTCAATAAATGTTGGCAAGCAACTCAAATTATACTTGATAAACCAAAAACTAGTTGACAACTATTAAGAGAAATAACTAGTGCACAGAATAAATGTTGGTAATTCATGGAAGTGTTGATAAATTTAAAGAATTTGCGAAACAAACAAAGAAAAGCCAACAAATTATAATAAAAGTCGAAAAAAATAAAAGAAAAGAAAAACAAACATCACAAGTAACTCAAATGCGAGTTATTAATCCTGACAATTCAGTCGAGAAAAAGTTGGTAAGTCATTTAGGGAGCTATAAGAAAGACAAATAAAAATTAGTGAAAGATAAGAAAATATGATAATTTGTAAACTACAAATGAAAATTAGTAATTTATCAAAGGATTGATAATTTATTAGCAAATTATCGAGAAATCAAGTGATTGGTAATTTTATTATTAGTTTTTTTGACACAAACTAATTATCCGATAATAATTTATGTCTAGATATTTTTATGAACAATGATAATATTTTATTTATTTTTTTTTATAAGTGATACATGGGATCATTTTTTAAGATAATATGTTTTAAATCACTCATTGTTCACAAATCAAACAAATTTTGAATTGATTCAGAAATTAATTCAATTAATTGTTTTTAGTTAACCTTTTGCAGCCTTACGAGTTGATGGCAACTCAACCATCTCAAAAGAAAATGGGAGGAACCGTACAAATCACTTTTCTTTGGACGCATGAATCGGACAAATCATCATAAAGTTAAAACGCGTCTATCATAGAAGTCGCGTTTGCTTTTACATGTCAGTACAGTGTTGTCTTGCTTTACTTTATAAGTGCAGTATAACATGCGACTAAACAAGACCCAGTTTCTCTTACTACAGCAGAAGAAAGAGGCCACCCCATGATGAGCATAATATTCTGCAATATGTCCTTATTTATACTGTTCACTATAGCTTTCTCCTGCTACAATCCAATTGTTGCAACACCAGCACCTTTTATGAAGTCAGAGGCAAGTGCACTTCTCCATAGCGGGTGGTGGCCTCCTTCCGTCACTGGTAACACTTCCTTACCTCATTGCGTGTGGCCCGGGGTATCTTGCGACGCCTCCGGGAGCGTCAATGAGATTCACTTGAAAACCGGGTACCAAATAGGAGGTAATTTCAGCAACATGAACTTCTCTCTACTTCCAAGCCTCACTTCTCTTCAAATCTTTTGCAATGGATTGGCTGGCAAATTCCCCCTTCAAATATGTACTTTGTCGAGACTAACTCGCCTTGACTTATCCTACAATTATCTCACTGGCGAGTTGCCTTCCTGTCTCGTAAACCTCACGGGGCTTCAAGTTCTTGATATGAGTCATAATCAAATCAAAGGCGAAGTCCCTCCGATTGTTGGTCACTTGCATGATTTACGATCCCTCAGTTTTAACTCAAACAAATTAGGTGGTTCTATTTCTCTAGAACTTGGGAACCTCACAAAAACAGAAGATGTTGATTTAAGTTGCAACAACTTCATTGGTCCAATTCCGTCATCTATAGGAAATTTGACAGGCTTGACCCATCTCTATTTGCAAGGAAACAAACTCAATGGATCTATTCCTCCAGAAATAGGGAATTTGGTGAAGTTGACTAATCTCTATTTGCAAGGAAACAAACTCAATGGATCTATTCCGTTGGAAATAGGCAATTTAGAAAGCTTGATCAAGCTGAATTTACGGAAAATAGATTTGTTAGCACCATTCCATGGGAAATAGGATATTTAAAAAATCTCGAACATCTAGATTTGAGCTCAAACAACTTGGTTGGGAAAATCCCTCTTGAACTTTTGAACCTTGGAAAAATGAATTATCTTGATTTGAGTTGCAACAACTTAACGGGTCCCATTCCATTGGCTATCGGGAAATTGATGAACTTGACCGATCTCTATTTGCAAGAAAACAAGTTTAGTGGATATATTCCTCGGGATATAGGGAACTTGATAAACTTGACTTATCTCTATTTGCAACAAAACAAGTTTGGTGGATCTATTCCTTCGGAAATAGGGAATTTAACGGGCTTGAATTGTCTCCTTTTGCAACAAAATGAACTCAATGGACCTATTCCGTCAGAAATAGGCAATTTGGAGTGGTTGAGTGTGCTGAATTTACAGGAAAATAGATTTGGTGGTTTCATCCCATCAAAAATAGGAGATTTAGGAAGTCTTGAGATTCTAGATTTGAGCTCGAATGACTTGATCGGGAAAATCCCTATTGAACTTGAGAATTTGGGCAGGTTAAGCCATCTTGATCTTCACAACAATTCTCTTTCTGGCTCAATTCCCACATTTAAAAACAATACTCTCTTAGTTCACCTTAACTTATCATATAATCATCTCAAGGGCCCAATTCCAGATAATCTCAGAGCTGCTTTTCCTGACACCTCTTTTATGGGCAACGAAGCCGACAGAAGAAGGTCTAGCATTGTTCATTACATGAGGATGTTCATTCCGTTGGCTATAATATTCATTTCATGTACAGTTCTTGGATCGTGTTTCTTGTTTCGAGGTGGCACAAAGAGTGAGCAATCAAAGACTACGGAGAAAAATGGAGATTTCTTGTCAATATGGAACTATGATGGGAGGATTGCATATGAAGACATAATCAATGCGACAGAGGACTTTGATATCAAATATTGCATTGGGACCGGCGGTTATGGTAGTGTCTATAGAGCACAAGTACCCAATGGAAAAGTCGTGGCACTAAAGAAACTTCACAGCTTTGAAGCAAAGGACCTATCCTCCAACAAGAGCTTTCGGAACGAAATAAAACACTTAATAGAAGTAAGACATAGAAGCATAATCAAGCTTCACGGTTTCTGCCTACATAGGCAATGCATGTTCTTGATTTATGAGTACATGGAAAAGGGGAGCCTATTCTGTACTTTGAGAGATAATGTTGAAGCGATGGAATTAGATTGGTCCAAAAGAGTCGATCTCGTCCAAGATATGGCACATGCTTTGTCTTATATGCACCATGACTGTGCTCGGCCAATGGTTCATCGAGACATATCTAGCAACAATATCTTACTCAACAGCAAAATGCAGGCTTTTGTATTAGATTTCGGCACCGCAAGACTTCTCAATCTTGATTCCTCATCTAACCTCACTACAAATATTGCTGGCACCTATGGATACATTGCACCAGGTAAGCAACCGTTTACGATTGGCTGAAGTTTCATCATCCATGGGCATCAGTGACTTGTGTATTATTACCCAAGTCGGTTCCCGTGGGGACCCACCCCGCTCACCGTGGCTCAGTCACCCGTATTTATTTTATTTATATTTTTTGTAAGCCTTGACCATCAGAACTTATGATGCCTTTTGTATTTTTTTTTTTTCAGAGCTTGCATATACTTTGGGCGTCAATGAGAAGTGTGACGTATATAGTTTTGGAGTGGTAGCAATGAAAACAATAATGGGCGAGCATCCTGGAGATATTTTATTGATGTTATTGACATCCCTGTGGAGAAGATATCGTGCTACATAAAATCTTAGACCCGCGGTTGCCTTTTCCAAGAAATAACTCCATTGCAAGAAGTATTGTTCTGATAGTTTCTCTGGCGCTTGCTTGCTTGAGTACTAATCCAAAGTCTCGACCAACTATGAAGCAAGTCTCGGGAGCTTTTCTAGCTCGGAAGATACCATTGGCGAAGCCATTCCATGAGATATCATTAGCTCATCTCCGTGATAATAATAAATCATGGTTGGAAGGTGGACCCACAGAAGCTTCATTGGAACTAAGCAATGAGTTAGGGTCATTAAGTGCTTGTCCAGTAAGGAGTTAGACTGATTAAATGAAGCTGCAATTTGGTGAAAGCGACTCAGGATATACAAATGTATGGCTTCTGCAACTTATTAAGTCGTGTTAAACTCTTTTTCCATACTATGCTATAGAATTGAGAGGCAGTTTATACAGGACATCCGTTTATTTTTTGCATACTATGGGCAGCTCCAAGAAAAAAAATCGAGAAGCATGGTGGGAAGGTGGATCAACAGAAACATCGTCAAGCCTACAAGAAGAGCAACGGCCATGATGCTGCAAATCGGTGAACGGGGTTGCGGATATGAAGTATACGGCTAGTGCAATTATAAGTCATGTCGAACTTTTCTTAATACTAGGTAGGCTAAAAGCTTACCCAAGGACCAATTGGTTAGGAGTGAGAAGCAATTACAAGATGTCAGTTTATCTCTTTTCTTTTTTATGAAAATTGGAATGCACGTTGAATAATAATGCGTTGTTGCTGGCATGAATAAGCACATTTGCTACATATTTGAAGGATCGTTTCTGTTTAGTTGAAGGTTTGCTGGTCAGTTATGTTTCCTTCACCTTGGCTAAAGATCAGGCATCGCGGAAATGGCCGAAGGCCAAGAATTCTCTTGAGCGTGGAGACGACCCATGTACATGAAAACGAAACTTCTAAAGACCTAGACTTTGGAATTGGGTTTTGGACCAAGACCTTCTTGAGTTCTTAAACGTGTCCAACTTCCATTAAAAAAAGCCGGTTCAAGTTCTAATTGAATCACCATTTTGCTTACCGTGAAATATATGACGAAGGGGCTGCCGGCGACTTTGCAAGAATGATGTTGCAGAAATTCGGCTTCTCTGCTTAAGGGTGTGTTCTACACTTCGATTGTAAAAGAAATGTTAATCATATTGTACATCAATTCCTGCAATTAATTTACGTCTGCAGAAATTTAAACAAGGTACACTCCCTATTAGTATCCTTTAATGATCGCCACTGGGATTTGTAACTTGCAAGATTTTGATCACTGTTTTTGCAGCGAAAATTTTTCTCACCCTTTCCACTCTTCTTGCTTCGGATCCGAGCATCCATTTGAAGACCGTGACTTCTCACGAACCACGTGACAAGCAGTGGCCGGGGTCCAGAAAATCAACACTCAAAACCACAAAGCCCAACTGGGGAAGATTTTTAAGCCCACTTGTGAATTCAATACCAAAGCCCATTTCAGCAAGCCCATCTTCGAAGCTGTTCGTTTATGTCACTTCGTTCAACCAGAGAAAGCCTCCGCCCAATGTCCCCGGAGGTCGGTGGTGCTGGATTTGAGCCGCCGGGCCTGCACGATGGCCAACGACCCTCGCCCAGACCAGGTGAGGGCGGGCAACCCTCACCTAGATTTGAGAGAGGGTCGTCATCACCCTCTCTCGTCTCTAGTCGACCAAGTTGCTAGCCGTCCCTTAGGCGCTGACGATCCTATCAACCTTCATTGCTGCCTCATTGACAATGGGGTGGCGGCGACAACATCCTACTACATGTGTCTTTTTTTAAATAAACAATAAAAAAAATTTAAAAAATGAAACTACCCTTCACAATTCATGAGTTTAGCTTTTCTTTGAAATTGATATATGCATTTTAGGTTTTAATTTTAAATAAAGATCATTTTAAATCATATTTTAAAAATAAGGATATTTTGGACTCTTATTTGAAATAATAAAGCGCTATGTTTGGTAACTTTCCGAAATAAGTGTTTATTTTTATTTTTATTTTTAGGAGTAGAAATAAAAAAAATGGTTTGGTAAATTTTTTATTCTCGAGAAACAAATTTAACGAAATAAGAAACAAAAAAAAATTATTTTTATTCTCGAGAACAAAAAAAAATTTTTTTTTTTTTCTTTTCTTCTCTTCTTCCTTCATCGGAGCCTTTTTCGTCTTTTCTTCCTAAGCCTTGCTAGATATGGGCGACGTCGCCTTGCCTAGCCACAGTGAGGCTCCCCTGAGGTTGTCGGACTTTGCTGGCCCACATTTGGCTAATTGTCGACCGGCCATGGGCGAGGCTTGACCTAAGAGGAAATATAATAAAAGAAAAAAAGAAAAGAAAAAATTAAAATATTAATATACTAAAAGAAATTATAAGTTACAAAAATTTTATATCTAAACGTGTTTTATTTCCAAAATGAAATTTGTTATAATTATCAAATGACTAAAAATTTCTTTTTTTTTTTTTATTGGTAAAGAGAAATGACTTTAAATTTCTTCAAAATAGAAATTAAAAAATTTTAGAAAAAATGTTTACTGTTCAGGTTTACATGAGGGCTGTTAGTCAAAACGGTTCCTCAAGCGCAAAAAAAGAAAAAGAAATTGTTTCTCAAAAGAAACTATTCCCAGTAATCGTACGCACCCTAATTATCTTAGAATTTTATTTGAGTGAACAAGAATATTTCTTGAATTCTTCTTTTTTGAAAAAAAAAAGCACCGCCGTGAGCTCCGGAGCTTCGAGAATCGTTTTCGCCTGTCGTCGGACCATCGGTCGGAATCACCACCAACAAGGCAACAACGGCGCGCGCTAGGGTTTCCAGGCGGAGCTAAAGATGGACCCGCCTCCGTGGACGAGCCACAGCTGTTCTCCGGGACCGCCGGCGGCGGCGGCGGCGACGGCGACGGCGATCACCGACGTGGACGTCGACGCGCTGGCCCGCTGCGCGGATCACTTGACGCTGCAGGAGGTGTCGAACATGGCGATGTCCTGCAGGTTCCTCAGGCGCATCGCTTACTCCGATTCCGTCTGGCACCGCCTGTATAGGTCAGTGGTGACGGCGTCCTTCGCGAGACTAAAGATGCGAGTCCGTTTGTGTACGTGACGAATCGACTGTGCCCGTATTGAAACCGTGTAAATTCCTAGAAAACACAATGATAAGGGGAGAAAATGCAGTGCACATTTGAAGATGTTTGTGCTGCGACGTAGTAGTGGCGGGAAACCTTCGCATAGGAGAATCGTGTCTGCGGAAATGACAGAACAGAAGTTCGAGGATCGCCACTGTCTCATCAGTTACCACTTAGCTTTGCAGCCTAAGAAAATGGAATGATAGAATCAATGTCGATGATGCGATATGTATTGAATCGGTATGGAAGAATCGTATGTTGTGTTGTCGTCGGAGCTTGAATTTAATGACTGAAGATCTCGAAAGGAGACTTCTTTTCTTAGTATTCCCAGTTGACTAAGTCGGTATATATTTGTTTGCTGGCCGCTGTCCAATGAAAATTGATTTACTGAGTGATGCTTAAAACTGATTTGATAGGGAGAAGTGGCCTCGACAAGCGTCCGCCAGCTTTGCAACAGGGGTTAGGAGAGCATATTTGGACAGACTTTCTGTGCTGCAGCAGTTTAAATTTGTTGATCCCTTGGTTATGGACTACTTGACAGAGGCTACATGCAATGCTATCTTATTGGAGAAGAACAACGTGGTTCTAGCTCAGGTATGATGCATCAGTTCCTTTTGCTTTTTATGTTGATTTCACAGCTTGCTGCCGTTTGAGTAGCGCCTTCTTCCATACTTGTGTCCTAGTTTTAGATTCTTTAACATTAGTCAAAGTATCGTCTAAGTTGCCAACCTACTCGTTACAAAGAAACAGTCTTAAAAGATTATGAATTAGTTGTAGTAGTAATTATTTTCATGTATTAAGTGTCATACTTGAGCAAAATAAGCTTGTAACACTTGTTGCACATGGTGTTGCATTCAGGGTTCAACTTTACGATTTATGAAGTTCGACATCTCTCTCGGTCAATGGGAATCTGTTATTGCACTAAATGATCACAATGCCAAAGTTACTTGTATGAGGTCAGATTTGTAGCTTGGATTTACTTTTAGTTGTTGTCCAGAGTAGATCATGAAGCTGGACATTGGTTGGTTAATGATTCATGCTACATGCTGCTACATATTTTGTAGTGTGATGCCATATTGTCAATTTCAGTTACGATATATTTCTGGACAAAATTACGTCAAAGACAAATGGGATTTAAAATGAGGATGACAGAGTGATGTTGACTGTCTATGTGTAGTTACAGTTTTGTACTATAAGTTCTCATGTCACTGGGTACATCTTAATAATGTCTCATTTGAAAGAACTTTCTTTTGACGAGCAAATGATTGAATCTTATTCTGTTTTTTATTTTTATTTCTTTTTCTTTTTTTTTTTGGGGGGGTGGTGGGGAGAAGATTTGGGGATTAAATACTCAAAAACTCGTTGTTTATGCCTCAATGGGAAATATTGGTCCTATGCAACGAAAATGCCAACAAACAAGGCTACTCCCCTCAATGGGGCTGGCTGCATGGATCTTGTTGTGCCATTAATTTGTTTAGTATCAAATCCTCCATGATGAAAGTCTTATCTTAAAGTGTCTTCCCATGTCTTCCTTACTCCTTTTACCCTGTTTCTCCATCTAAAGACCACATATTCTTACCAGAGCAAATAAAGGTGATTGTCTCATGTGTACTGATTTAACCTCAAATGAGTTTCTGTGGACCAATTGGAGCTATACTAACATTTCCTCCATAAGTTGTAGTTCCATCTTTTCTTGGATGTCTGCATGTCTATACGAGCATTCTCTCTCTACACTACTCCTTTTACTGCCTGAAATTCCACAGTCATTTTACTGCCTAAAATTCTGTGTCCTAGATCATTGGGTCACTGGCTTAGTTAATGGAACTGGTGCTACTCTAAAAGGAAAATAAAACCTAAGTCAGGGTCTTGATCAGGTTGACACCTGGAGGCACCTCTCTCAACTTATTGCATTCTGTTAGTAGAATTTTTCAAATGCGAATTACAAAATGTGGCTTATTGTGTAGTAGTCAGTTCAATAACTAGTAGGAAATGGGGGTGTCTACTTCTTAAAGTTCTCCACACTAATCAAATTGAGCTTTTTCTTTCTTTCTTTTGGGTAGATCTTTTGTTTCTAGATGTCAACAAACGTTTCGATAGCTAATTTCTGTGAGAAAATTTATATCTTATTATTGTAATTATGAATCCTTTGATTTGCAGACTTTTTCCCCTTAGTGTAACTTCGTCCCGAGGTGAGATGGAGAGTCAGGAAAGTGCACTGGTGACATCAAGCTGTGATCGTTCCATTCGGCTATGGTGGAAGGTACTGGATTAAGTAGCACTTTCCTGAAACATATTTGAATGAGAAATAAGCCTGTGTAGGAATGCAGCTATAAATGTTATTTCTGTTAAGGACTTTAAGGTAGTGAGAAGCTTAAGCATTCTGTTCTCCTATTTGGCTTTACGTTTAGAAGAAGATAATTTGTTGACTTTTAACCATTTTGATTCATTAGTTAAGACCTGTATTAACTTAATAATAGGAGTGAAGGCACTAGTAGTCCCAAACTTTTTCAATTTGTTTCATTTGGTCTCTCAACTCTTTTGTGGCCAATTGGGTCCTCGAACGATATACTTTCTGTTTTTGACCCCAAAAAAAACGATTTACTTTCTGTTTCAAATTAGTCCTTCTGTTGTAAAAATAAACAGAACCACTGATGTGGCCATTTAGTT
Organism: Eucalyptus virginea; assembly: GCA_014182375.1. NCBI lineage: Eukaryota > Viridiplantae > Streptophyta > Magnoliopsida > Myrtales > Myrtaceae > Eucalyptus > Eucalyptus virginea. The sequence goes on along the minus strand of CM024522.1, from coordinate 21,409,860 downwards.
GCTGTTAATTGTCACGCTGGCATCTCACATGGCATCTCATATGGATAGTATGAATTTTAGAAAATACGACACAAAAAGTATATATTTTTCAAGATTTCAAAAGACAAAATCTGAAAAGGAAAAAGATACAGAATAGCCAATATAGAGGAGAAGTTCCTCTCTTTTTTTTTTTTTTTTTTTTTTTCACTTTTTGTTTTTGGGTCCCTGTCAGCAAATAGTTAGGAGGAGCAAGATGAGTTGGCATTGACGTGAATGTATATGGTTGACGTGGTCTTCCACACCAGCATGCTGTCCATATATTTAAAGGAAGTGTTAACTCAAACAAAAAAGACATAAAGTGCCCAAATGAACCCCACCCCCCCCCCCAAAAAAAAAAAAAAAAAAAAAAAAAAATCAGGGACTATTGGCTGCTTTATCCCTAAAATCTATGTATAGTCTGTAACTCTAATGCTTCCTTTCTCAGGGTGCATGCCAACGGTGTTTTAGAGGTCACAGTGGCCCAGTTTTATCCCTGTCAAATAAATTAATAGGTGAAGGGAAGGGTAGAGTATTGGCAAGTGGAGGTGATGACGGCACTGTTCGGCTTTGGTCCCTTTCAAGTGGGAAACGTGGACAACAAGCTTTAAAGACCACATTTTACGGGCATGAGAAGCCAGTCAAGTTTATTTCAGTTGCTGGGTATGTCTGTTTCTCGAAGAACTCTACTATCTCATCTATGTTGGTGCTTTTGAGAAGGTTTAAGGAAATTTGGTCCTTGGCTTGTACATTCTGTTTTCAAATGATCTCTAAGTATGATATAAAAGGCCCATTTTTGAATTCGCTGAAGTTGGTAAATTAGTTGCTATCACTTTGTCTTCTTTTTCGGTGATTGTCTCATATCAGGACATAACTTCAAAGTAAACTTTAGCTCATCATGTTCTTGGTTTTTATTTGTAAGCTAATTTTGCCTAGGCATAATAAGTAAGACAAAGCCTCACTTCAACAAATGTTGGGCACATGCATTCTCTAAGGTGTGCACTACTAATCTTTAGTGACACGTGACAATCTAGGTACTTAAGATAGTCTTAAAGGCCTTATCCACAAATTTTTAGCTTTTTCTCTGCCCTTTAACCTACATCCGGATTAGAGAGTCTCATTTTCTCACAGGAGCTTCAAAAATTCATCATTTACTTGTCCAAACTACATCAAGTTGAGAACCTCCCATCTTATTCAAAGGCATCAAATACACTAATGTAATGTCTGTTATATCTTTTCTTGAATACTCACATCCAGTGAATCCCTTTCGCTTTAATCATTCTGTGCAACTGTCAGAAGCCTCTTATTTTGGAAAATCTAGTATGATATTGCCAGTTTGTTGGCTTGCCCATTAGGATTCAGTTCATGCCATGGGGATTCTCACGAGATATGGAAGTTCAATTTTATTAATAGCATTCATACCTTATATATATGAGTAGTTAACTCACGGTTACTATCTGCTTTGTCAATGTCACTATCAGTTGTATTAGTGACTTACAAGCTCCTTATCAAGTTCCTAAGTTTCTCAATATACTTTTTTTCCAAATTGTCATTTGGTCATGTTTTATTTCTCAATGGTGTGAAGTCCTTGCACCAGGCATGCTGATATGACCATATGTTTGTATTTTCCTTACAGGCACAGGACTTCTCTTTTGGTGTCTATTTCAAGTGATTCTAAGGTACTTCTATCTTATCTCTCGTAGAGTCTAGGTGTCTATTCTGTATATGAACATAAATTCAATAAATTGGTCTTTGCATGTCATTAGATGATCATGATGTTAATGAAGGGAACTTACTCCGCTTCATTAAAGTATGGGCACTTTCACTGCGTTCTGAACTTTTTTCTCATTTATCCTCACTAATTTCTCACAATTGCTTGGATCCCTGAGCAACTTCCATCAAGCGCCATCAGTGGATAAGCTCTTGACATGTAAATTAAGAGAGAGAATTCCACTGAGGGACTCTTCTCATTGAGGAGCTTATAGATCAGAACAAGCAACATCATGCGAATAGGCTAAAGGCTCCATAAGCCTTTAGCATGTCTTCTGGTGAAAAGTGGGAACCTTTAGAATAAGCTGAATTTCTTGACGTCGGTGTGGACTTTTTTCCTTTGAATGAATTTATTGCCATTGTCTTGTTTTCCAGGAACATTGTTTCTTTTGGGAACTGTTTTTTCTTAACCTGATAGATGATGTTGAATTTTTTGTTAGATAAGAGTTTGGGATGCAAATGCATCATCTGCTGTTCGTTCATCATGCTGCGTTGGAATGGCTTCTGTTTCTGGTGCGCCTGTAGACATGAAGTGCCATGAATCGCTGCTCTATGTGGCTGCTGGTTATCGTGTCGCCATTATAGACTTAAGGACAATGCAAATAGTTAGCACTGCAGGAACTTCCCAAACAGGCTTGTATTCATTTGAAATTATTCCTTCAAAGTCGTTAATCTGTACGGGTGAGACTGGGAGGTTAGTTTTTTCTTTCGGTAGTAGATTTTTTTAATGAGCTGCACTTTACTTTTATGGTGTAGAATCATCCACACTGAGGGATAATGTTGTAATTTATCCAGAGCACTTCGCTTTAGCAGTTGTTTCCATCGATCCAATAACTTGCAAATATTAAGCAATCTTCATATGTTTATTTTGATGATAAGCTGCATATCTATTTATGGGATTTGGGAAGCTAAAACAACTGGACATCCTCAGATCAGTTAGATTGAACACAGGTGCAATACTTTTAGGTTGTTGGATAGACTGTACTTTCATCAAGAGTAAACAAAGCATGCACCATTGATTGCACCTACTGGAAAAATGTCTCTTGTTTTCTTCAAGATTGTCTTCCAATGAGTTGTGCAGGTACTCTGAGCTCATTTTTTGTTGGTGAAATGGATTAGGAAACAATGAACAAGAAAAAAGTTTTCAACAAACATGCGCGTTCCCATGCCATAGTTGAATATAATATCTGCAACAGTAGTTGGAGCTATTCTGATGGTCCCCTAATTTAATGGCCCAGGCTCTTTTATTTATTATTATTATTTTTTTTTTTTTGGGGGGGAGGTTTTTGGTTAGGGTGGGGTTGTTTTGCCAGGGCTGGGCCATAAGCTGCAGTTAACGAACCTGACAGTTTATTCCTGAAACTCAGTAGTAAACTGGGAATGAACTGTCAAAGACAATTATGGCAAAGAAGATTAAAAAATACCCCTCATATGGAAACTTTTTCTATTTAAAGTTTGTTTTCAACTTGATGGTTCTAGTGCTCTGAAAGCAAGCTGTTTGTGATGTTGTAGGGCAATGCTTTGGGATGTCAGAAAGAACCAGGGCCAAAGTAAATTGGTGGCAATAGCTGAGCTGGATGGACATTCAGGTCCTGTGGAGCATTTGCATATGGATTCATACAAGATAGTTACAGGAAGCCAAAAAGATAATTATGTTAATGTTTGGGAAGCTGACTCTGGTAATCAAGCGAACTCCTTGCTTTGTTGTAGCGCGGATGAAGAGGATGGCACCTTTGGATGTTCGGCCATTGCTGTAGATGGTTGCCGAATTGTTACTGCTGCTTCTGGCTATGAAAATGGACTTGTGCGCTTGAGGGACTTCACCTTTGCAGAATACCCAGTTTCATATTATGAGGATGAGGGCACATCAAAATTTTGGCAGCCAAATTCTTATTCGGATGATGATGCCTGAGGAGTTATGTGGTGACTGTGAACATAGATATCTTTATGTGGAATGCTACCATGGTAATGAAAACATAGTGAACCTTTATGTATGTTTTTGGCAACCAAATTCCTATTTGGATGATGATGCCTCAAGTGGTGATGTCGTAATCCTGTATATAGATACCTACACGTGGAATACTCCCTTGGGAATTTTATAGTTAACTGTCATGTATCTTTTCCTGTCATGAAAATATAGCGAACTATCGTGTATCTTTTCCTGCATTCTTGTGTAATCAGTTGCACGTCCTTTTCTTCATTAATATCTTGACCGCTGCTTCCCTGATGGTTTTTACTTGATGGATCTTTGGTAGACACACTGGGGATGATATTTTTTTTTTTTCACAAATAAAGAAAAGTGAACTTACGAATTCAGTATTTCCCCACCACATCAGATAGTGACGTAATCTGTCCTTCTATGCCCGTTGATGTATTTGACACCTACAGTAGCCACACAATATTACCAAGGTCTGCAATCCGACCTCTTGTCCTCGCGGAGTATTTGACACCACTTACCGTAAGGATTTAATATTCCACATGTTTTAAATTTCAATTCGTATGGATAGAACAAATGTTTCTGGTTAATCAAATGGCTACACCGTATGTTCAAGCACCTTGAAAGAAAATCATGACTCTGCTTGGCTCTCGGACTATTAATGCAAGATGGATCCTGATTCATTTCTACAGATCCCTAGATATGGGAATCTATTATTCAATATTGACAGGAAATTCTTAACATCCCATTTTGGTGAGAAACTTCTTTACATCACATCCAAGCCATAAACAAAAACGTATCTACTAGTTGGCTGACTATCAAAACTCATCCTTTTGACGGGTTTCTTAGAGTTTCACAGAATGAATGAAGCCCTCTTTCTTGTAGCTGCTCATCATCCCTGTCTGAAGAGCAGATGAAGGGGACGTCCCCTAATCCGTCGCAGAAGATCCCTGTGAATTCATCGTCACTTCCCTGTGGAGGTTGGATTTTTTCCTCTTCGCCATCTGTGTTGTCCTCGGAGACAGTTGTGTTCTTCTCAACCAATTCTCTGAACAATGAGGACCGGAGGAGTAGGCCTAGCGCTGTTGGTGAAGAAGAAGACTTACTGCACGAGATAATGGGTACTTTACTTTCGAATGTATCTTGCTTTTGAGGGATATCGTTTAAGTAGTCTTCAGTGAAAGGATTGGCCAGGAAGAATGAGGATTTAGTCTCCTCTACAGGGATGTAGTTGGTTGCTGAGAGTGCTATTGAAGAATCTGTGAAGATATGTTGTTCCGGTAAGATGACTAATGGACCATTTGTTCCAGGCTTCAACCATCTGATGTAAGTACTCAAGTCAAAATTGGTCACAGCATTGATCCCCCTATATTCAATTGCAGCAATGTCGTAGGCACGGGCTGCTTCCTCTTGAGTACCTTCATGATTAATATATTACACTTGAGAGAGAATTCAAGTTTGTGTTTACACGTTGTCCTTCTCAATAACGGCTGGATTTTAGGTTCTATCTGAAGAAAGCTCCAACTGAAGAAAATTTCTATTTTCTTGCTACCTTAACCTATGCAAGCAATAAGATTGGCTAAAGTTTAACTTACTGTAAGTGCCGAGGTAGAGATACTTGTTTCCGAAGACTCTGCCAATTCTTGCTTCCCATTTACCGTTGTGATGGTGTCTGCACATTTTATTATCATTTGTAGCTTTAGCAAATCTTTTCCTGTCACTATTATCTCTTTGAAATGATTTCTTTGTCGTTGTTTATAATTTACCTTGCAACTCCTCTATACTTGGATACGCCTCTTGAGAAGCCACTGCTCTTTCTGCCGAAAAAGAAAATCAACAGGATGTCAACTAGGCAAAGAATGCAACACGATTGTGTCCTTCATGTGTAATCCAAACTCGTGTCAACACTTACCTTCTTAAAGAGGCCAAGTATTCCTCTTTTGTTACTGTTTGCATAATCTCGATCTCCTTCTCATAATCTGATATCTGCCAAAGGTATCTCGATGTTAGATGATATGCATCTTCCTGAAAGAAGAATCTAGCGTCTTGAGCTGAAATAGAAGCATGTCGTGTACCGGAAAATTGGTGATGGTAGATGTTCCCCAATACTTGAGTGCAGCCATATCATATGCTCTTGCTGCTGCTTCTTCTTCATCATAAGCTCCTGAGAGATTGATAAGAGAGTGGAAAAAGTTCAGTCTCTTTTTGTCACCTGCGAAGAACCACAATGGAATAGAATAATTTCTGTCGAGATAGCTTGAACTCACCTAGATAAACTGTTCAACCCCAACAACATTACAGTGGAATCCGACGGCCATGCGAATTCAATAAAACAAGAACACGTTATTGGGTTGAGCAAAGATAATGATCAAGATGATTAATTCAATTCGAGAAAGGAAAAAAGAAAGGAGAGAAAAATTAGACATACCTTGCTTCCCTTTCTTCTTTTGCGTTACATTCCAAGAGAGCTTGTCCCACAGATGGGCTTCATACCGACCAGTCCATCTGTGCCTGTCATTTGTATTTCCATTTCCACTCAACTTAGCACAATCTACTTAAAAAAGAAAACACAAATTCAAATAACTGAGTTTATTCAAACCTGCTAACACCGCGAAATCTTGAACTTCTCTTCGGGGTGGTAGCGGTGGCAGCAGATACTTGATCGCCTAATTGGTGTGGTTGACTTTGGTCAGCATTAAGGCCGAGGTTGACCATGGACGGTTCTCTGCGACGTCTTTTGATGCACCTGACAACGGGCGCTACGCCATCATTCCCGCACCTTTGGCGCCTTCCCATGTTCTCTTCCTTCTTTACTGTGGCCAACATTTCCATCGTTTCTCTTGTTGCTCTGTGATTCTTTCCTTGTTGCGGTTGCTTTTGAGCTTTCCTTGGCTGCTTGACCTGAAGGCGTCCATGTGGGCATGGAAGCTTATATATCCAGCGGTTTTTTTGGTGTTATTACGATTTGTCTTGGTGTTTCAACTGTTTTTCAGGGTGAAAACAAGTCCAAAGATGATTACGAAGTAATGTGAGACAAGATTTAGTGTCCTTCCCCTGTCTTATAGCACAAAGACCTAAGAACCAAGGCGTCATTGTTTTGTGCCTGGCTTTATGCTGCAGATCCGTTGCCCAAGAGCCCTGTAATGTTAACCAAAATTGTTATGCAAAGTCCTTTTACCTCCAGTGTATATATTGTAGATTTTTGTCAGCTTGTCGCTTTTTTGTAAATTCTAGCATGGACTGTTAAATGCTTTTGTGAGAAATCAGGACTGTCCGCACCTGATACACACGCGACGGTTAGACGTGCGCCTGGACTCATATATTAGGTTGGTTCATAAATATAATTCTCCATATCCAGTGAATGTCTAAAGGAATGAACAGGGAAAGCGAAAGGAAAGCCTAGGAAAGCAGAGGAACCACGGCTTTTGGAACAAGATATCGAATACTAGAATGTTCAATCGAAAGAGACGCAATCCCACCTAAAAGAAACTACTTCTTTTGGCGCATTAGGGATGCAAAGACTCCGCAAAATGTATTTACTGCATTTTGTTCCGTTCGATGAGGTCCAAGATGACTCGCCGCACGTGCCACGAGTCTTCTAAGCAACTTTAACTTAAAGTGTCAAGTCCTAGCAGTTTCCTGGTTCTTCCATAGGACTCAACGTTTAGTAATGACGGGTTAGTTTTCACTTTCTAAACAACTTTAACTTACAATGTGAAGTCCTAAAAGTTTCCTGGTTCCATAGGACTCAACGTCTAGAAATAATGGGTTAGTTTTCACTACTTTCTGTGCGGGTTCGATGTTTACGAGGTTTCAAAGATCCTTGTCATGCTGTATCCGAATTGAGGAAAGCGTGATCTTGTCTCCAGGAAGCTCTGAATTTATTGGCGATGTCTCCTAAGTCCCCAAGTTAAGCAGCTGGTGATTTCCCCAAGAATCATCCCGCAGTCTTTGCTCTTGGATCCATCGACCCATATTCGAGAATTATGCTCTTGGTATATTGCAAAGAAAAGCAATGACATTCTCCAGAGAGAGAGAGAGAGAGAGAGAGAGAGAGAGAGAGAGAGATCATCATGATAAACCCAGCTCCAGGAAAAATCATCTGCAGAGGCTATGAGAACCATTACAACGCCATTGAATAACAGCATGACGTTGTCATGAACAGGCCAGTTCAGGAAATGGCAAAGATCGGTTCGATACAGCGCATTGTTATTCAGCACCTGTGCTGTTGGTCGAATAAGAACGCCTTGGGCTTTAGTTCGGGTCGTCGGGGGAACACGACCATGGTCAAATTTGTTTATTTGTATATATAGATATATTTGTTGACATCAAAAAATAACCCGCTTTTTTGTCATAATTGATAAGCAGCAGACTTAGTCGATAATAGCAGTTTGGTGAACAACAAAATTCACCGCCGAAAAGAAATTATTCCAAAAGCAGCAAAATGATATGGCAATAAACCAATCGTCATTAATACTATGAATGATATTCTCTCGAGGCTAGGATTGTCCAGTCAACCACAACTGCTCAATCCAATAGTAACATGGCACGTTCATAATCCCTCTCCATCTATTGTTACTAAGTAATAGTGTTGGTCAAAACAACCAAATTGGTAGCAATAATGGCAAATCATATTGGTCGAGAAGCCGATCAATTGCTAAATGTTCAAATTATAAGGCCAGTGGCCCCAATGGTACTGCCCTGTGAATATCACTATTAGGCCAAACATGCCTATTAACGTACATAATCAAGCAAGATGGGCATCATCGCCTAGGGGGAAATTGGTCAACCACATCCACAATTGAACCAAATAAACTTTGTCGAAAAAGTTCAATGCTGTTATCATACATGTTTGTAGAAAACTACATCCAGAATGGGTTGATATTAAGCCTTTTCCAAGAAGCTTCAAAATCCTTGGCTTTGCCTTTTTTACCAACGAAGCTGAACAATCGATCATTGAATACATTGATTGATTTATAACCCAGTGTTGGGCAGTATGGACAAACGAGTATGTAATACATAGGCAATTTTCTTTGTTTTTGTTGATAACTACTTTCATTTAGTATACTGACTTACGACCCAATTCTACTAGAAAGTGGGTTGAGAAGGAAAGACAATTCCATTATTAATTCTATAGAACAATACCAGAGGTATTTGTTAATATGGTCGGATTCTATCAATATAGTAATGAATTGGTCGATCAGTTTATTGCTCAATTTAAAAAGGTTAGAAATAGATGTCTTACGTCACTTTCAGAAAAAAAAAAAAAATAGTTCATGTATTTGGCTTTCAATTGTTTGAAATTTAATTTTAGAGAAAGATTTGAAGGCCAAGATTTTGTTGATTTATTTCAATTAGCAACACGAGTGTCTAAGAATGAGCAACTACTTAAAAGGCAAAGATAAAGGCCCCAATGAAAACTTTCCACAAAACTCAGCTTTAATGGAAAAAATGAGTCAGGTGATGAAACTGACCAACATAAGAAAAATTAAATTTGCCGACAACAAGGAGTTCATAATGATGCTTGATTATCTAATTTAAAAGAAGCGAATGTTGATGAATTATTCAATTGTTTTAAATGGAGCATACGATGATACTAAAAAATGACCAACTTTTAGATATTATCGACAAGTAACGAACTTCCTTGATAATGATAGAGTTTGGGGAAATTATCCGAAAATGCCGAACCTATTATATGGCCAAATTTGATCGAATGGATTGAATTGACACAAATACAAAAGGTTTAGGATTCAATTGGTAACAAAAAATGTTTGGAACTCTATTGGTACAATTATAATAGGTTTAGAACTTTGTAAGTAATTCCTTAAGGATAAGATGATGATCATATATTGGGAATGAGAAATGCTTTACTACCATATTCTCGTTAATAACGGAGAATCTAGAAATTAAAAAATAATAATAGGTTGGAGTTTAAAAGAAAGTATTTTATAGATGAAGCATTGTCTATGGCATGACAATTATTCAATGAGGCAATTAGGGGATGAGATTTCTCTCTCCTCCCCCTTTGTGTGTGTGTGTGTTTTTTTTTTTTTTTCGTTTTTTGGTAAAATGTAAGAATATATTGAGCTTTGAACCAAATATATAAAAGTTCAGCGCAAAAAACTTACACTTAAAGAGACAGCATGTCAGAATGAGTGGAAGGGAGTCGAAGTAAAACAGAAGACCACAAACAATGTGGACCAAAACAAGCATAGAACAGCCTAAACAACAGGCAAAAGGAACCTAGCAAGAAACAGCACTAGGCATCACAAGGATGAATGGACCCCACAGCCCAGGTTGCATCTGCCAATGACAAAAGTGAATAGCCACCAAGGAGATTGCCGCATGCAAGAAGGGCAGCCATTCGGCAATCAAAGACAAGCTAGGGCCCTACGGACGCAGGAGAGTCCGCAACAGAGAAGATAATCGGATCGATACCCAGTTACGTTGCAGCCTCCTGTTTCTAAAAGTATCGTCAGCATTCCTGAAAGTGATGGCCTCGTCTCTGATGACTTTAAAAAAATCATTCTTCACCACTGGAATGGCTAAGTTCTACTCCCTAAAGAGGATGTTGTTCCTGTGCTTCTAAATAAAATAATAGAGAGCACCAAAAGAGAACCAGACAATGCACTTATAGAAGTCCTTGCCCGCAAGAAAGGAAACGGCCCAATTGAGTTTTTCACCCCACGATCTGTTCCGCCATGGAAGGTTGCATCTTGCAGCCTAAAAGAAGGCGATGCCAGCAGTGATGCAACATCCAAAAAATAGGTGATCAATAGAATATGGCACCTCATTGCAAAAAGGACACAAGGCACTATATATCCTACCATAAGATAATAACAGAGCTTGGGTAGGAAGTTTGCGTTTAGCAATAAGCCGCAGGTTTACTTGGTACCTTGAAGTGATCGAGTTGTTCCAGATGAACGCATGCCAGAAGACTCGAGCCTTCTTCCTCCTAACTCTCCTCCCCCTTTGTTTAGTCCATTTGTTTTGCAAGATCTGGAATAAATTATTAGCTTAGTTCTGTGGTAAAATTCTACCCTACTTCATATTATAACATCTTAGTAATTGAAAAATTATATAATATCCAATTAGTTTTGCTTCAGTTCCCTTTAATTCCATTTCAATTGTATTAGTCTAACTTCCAAACAAGATCTCAAATTTCATGAATAATCGAAGTTTCTAATCTCATTGAGTAATTGATATGATGGCATCTTTTATCGACTTTACGTGTGAATTTTTACGAGTGTTGGCATTTAAATCATCCTCAGATGTTCTTGTAATTTAATATACAAAATTTGATATTAATTTTTGTGTAGACAAAAGAAATATGAAAGCTGTTGTCTAGAAAGGCTTCAAGCCCATTAGAAACAGGTCGGAGCCCAATTGCAACTTGAAGAGAAGCAAAATTCCGCCTGCTATCTTGGATTTCATTTCTTGCTCAAAAAAAAAAAAAAAAATCTTAGATTTCATTGAATTCGAATCATGTCCCACCACGGAATCAAGTTTAATGAAGAGGAAAATTACACAGAATCTCTTAAATCATGGGTAGTACATGTTTGCTGTCCAACTTTCAATATTTTCACGTAGTTTCACGAACTTTCATTTAGTTATAACCATAAACTCTCCATTTTTTTCATTAGCGGTGCGATGCACGCGATTTGAAGGGATAAGAGAGTTTCTTTTTTACTGTTACTTGCTGTGAAAAATAAAAAAGATATAGAAAATGAGAAAAAGTAAAGTATCTCAATACTGATACTAGAAAAAAAAATCAATAATAACATTAGAAAATAGAAAATTGCTAAAATTTGATAAACATGGCCACTTGAATAGAATTAAATAAGATATTTTAAGAAAAAGAGCGTAAGGTCAAACAATAATAATCGTTTACTCATCATGTATATTTAGACTGAAAAATTGAGATGGAGGACTACTGCAAGTGTGCGAGGGGAGCTGTAATGAGAATGTCGTGGACTGTAGCAAACCCAGTTACGTGCTTTCCTGCCGTGTGAGAAGCATAGGATAAGTTTTTAATTACGGTCACGGTTTTTAGGGTTGTGGTGTTTTTTGGGACAAAATTGCCCCTGGGAAAGGCAAGGAATGTGCACATGTTTGCTCGCAGGCCATTAACTTTCAATGATGATGACCTCAGGAGTTATTGGGTCAAAGTTATCAACTTCAAGGATATTTTGAACTAAAGTTTAAGTACGAGAGCAACAACTTCAAGAAATGAGCGCTAATTTAGATGATTTCGAGTCAAAATGATCAATCTTACGAGATAAATATAATATCATCATTCAAACTCACCAAAATAGGATGAATGCGATTTCGAGAAATGAGCACTTTGAAATCAAAGCTTGAGTTTATGTCCTGTTATAGAATTAAATAGGAAGATGAGGAGATACCAACCCAACGATTCTCCAGTCACCTTAACGCCCAATTAATCTACTAGAGATTCAACTATCGCAAGAATTTTGAAAAACAAATGCCTCTTCAAATGAGTTTCTAGTATTTATGTGCAACAAAACTCATAAAACATATCACAAAAGTACAATAGAGTTCTAAAATCTTCAGAAAGTAAAATCGATTCATAAAATTTGTCAAATCAATTCAATCAAATTACTCTATTGACTTCATTTAACTTGACAATTGAAATATGAGAATAAATTTTAGGACCTGATTACATAAACTTGATAAGTCTTAATATTTAATTATATTTTTTGAACTAAATGACGAGCAACCGCCCTGCTAAACGCGAGCCCACCCTCGAGCCTTCCCCCCAATTGGCGCCACTGCCTGACGTGCGCACTACGCACCCTCCCCCTCTCCATCTCGCTCACCGTATAAAAGCCCCTCTCTCTCCCCTTCTCTTCCCCCTTCTCTCGCACTTCTTCGTCCTCTCCCACCGCCGGAGCTTCGCAAATAGAGCGATGACGGACGGCCACCTCTTCAACAACATCTCCCTCGGCGGCCGCGGCGGCTCCGTAAGTTCCCTCCCCCCCGATCTCCCGCCTATTCCTCCCTCCTCGTCGCCCTTCGTTCGGCGCCTCCTTGGCGCTGCGATTTTCGGGCTTCGGGTGTGGCTGTGGTGGCTCCTCTTCGTTCGGTCGCGATGCGATCGCGCGAAACCCTAGCTCGTCCGAATTGAGGAGAGTAGCGCTTTGCGCCGCCGCTGCACTTGGTGGCCGTGAATGAGATTACGGCTACGACTCCTGAGGATTGTTGCCGCTGTCCATCGCTGCCCGTGATAGACTGATCGATGAGAGAGTTTTTTTTTCGATTTTTTTTTTTTCTTTTTTTCGTTTGAAGATGGTCTGGTCGAGTTCAGTTTTGGTTGGCCGCGGTCGGTGTTCCGGTGGCTCGGAGGATTTTGGTAGAAAGCGTCTCGCTTTCATGTGTTGTCGGCCCGTCCGCTCCTGTGTAAAAACCCTAGTCTGGTCCCTTGCCTTGCGGCCGCGTTGAATTCTTGTCGTGCTTTCGTTTCCGATGTTGTCTGCAAATTCTTTGCCTCGTTCTAAGAAGAGCGGGATCGATTTTTGGCTGAGCGAAAGCTTTTTTTTTTTTAGAGTTTTAGCCCAATAGTGAAACCCTAGGTCCGTTTATTGAGGTTTTGATTTGCATTGCAGAACCCTGGACAGATAAAGATTTTCTCGGGAGGGATTTCATGGAGGAGACAAGGAGGCGGCAAAGCAGTTGAAGTTGATAAATCTGACATTGTTGGGGTGACCTGGATGAAGGTGCCGAGGACGAATCAATTAGGTGTCCGGACCAAAGACGGTTTACATTATAAGTTCACTGGATTCCGAGACCCGGTATCACTGTATTTCTTCTCTTTGAGATTGTTCACCTAGGCTTATGGAAATGAACTGGCATAATTGAGAATTCCTTTTGCAGGATGTTATTAGTTTGACCAACTTTTTCCAAAATACCTGCGGGTTAACTCCGGAGGAGAAACAGCTTTCTGTGAGTGGTCGGAATTGGGGAGAAGTTGATTTGAGTGGTCAGTGATTTCCTCATTTCCCATTTCAGAGAAATTTTTATGATGTTCCACACTTGATAGAGTTGCTACGGCTTCATTGTTTATTTTTATATCATTGATTTGCTTTTATTGAAGACAATTTTTCATGTACGAATGATCAGCATCTCCCCTTTTTGTATAATAGGCTCTAACGCACGTCAAGTTGCAATGTTGAGATGTCTCAACAATTAACATGATTAAGCAAAGTTCCAACTTTGTCAGTTTCTCTTATCAATGAGGGGATAGACAATATGGCGTACACAGTCCTATGGTTTCCTCGCTTAAGCCTACCTTAGGACCTCTAAGATTGTCTTCTGGGGGTCTATATATTGTTGATAAACATCACTAGTGAAGACTCCATGATGTAAATGATGCTATCCAAAACTGAGAATTCTTTTGAGGAAACATATTAATAAAGGAGTGTAATATCTTGTTGGTATTATCTTGCAAATGGGCATCCTCTAACCTTTGTTTCTCCTCCTTTTTTAGATTCCCATTGTTGATGGCAATGTTTTATTTGATGGAGAACTCTGGTTTCCTTTTCTTGCCACACTGTCTCTTCACCTTTGCCTTTTTGTCTAATAGAGGCTGAAGCTTTGTAAAGAACTTAATGATACAGAGAAATGTAGCTAAATAATGCGGATCATGATGTTTACAAATTTCTGCTAATTGTCTTTATAATGACATCAATGCAAAACTGCTGGGGTGAGTTAATTATGATTTGGTTTTATTTGTATAAATCCAGCTGTGTCATCTGAGGCAATTTGATGTGTCATCTTGTATTCAGTGCACCTTCGAGGTTTCAATGCTACTTTGTGAGAGTTTCCCACAAGTTGATTTGTCTACTGTATCTTAGACAAGAAAATCCATTTTGTTCAATGAATGACCGATATAATGTCACTGGCCATTTGCAGGTAATATGCTGACATTTCTTGTGGGCTCAAGACAAGCATTTGAGGTATCTCTGGCAGATGTCTCGCAAACACAGCTTCAAGGAAAGAATGATGTTATTTTGGAGTTTCATGTAGATGATACAACTGGGGCTAATGAGGTCCGCTTACTAATTTTACTGTTTGAGTTGCACTCCTCCTTGAGTTTTATTTAACTGAGACAATGTGTCTTCAAAGTGCAGAAAGATTCTGTGATGGAAATTACATTTCACGTGCCCAACTCCAACACCCAATTCGTTGGTGATGAAAATCGTCCTCCTGCTCAGGTTAGTTTATTCCTGATTTATGGAAGAGCATATGAAGTTTAATGACCTTCATTACTATTAAGCAGTTGACTTTCATCATGATTTGCTGCCTTGTTGTGTTAGGTTTTCCGTGACAGAATCATGTCAGTGGCAGATGTTGGGGCTGGAGGTGAAGATGCTGTTGTTACATTTGAGGGAATTGCCATTCTTACTCCAAGGTAGACAGCGCATCTCAAACTACACAATTTTAAAATCTCTTCTCGAACATGATACCGACACATGCCATATGCTGGCTTATTTTTTTATAACTTTAAATATTTGGCTAATGGAGATTTTAAAACTTACAGGGGTCGCTACAGTGTTGAACTTCATCTGTCATTCTTGCGACTTCAAGGACAGGCAAATGACTTTAAAATTCAGTACAGCAGTGTTGTTCGCTTATTTTTGCTGCCAAAGGTATGTAGAGCAAATGTGCTGATTTTGCAACAGTTTTTACAGTCTTATAATGAATAATTTTTTGATAACATGGTTGCACAATAATTAGTTTTTATGAAAGCAATATATGCTTATCATTCTTCACCATGTTCCTGTCCAAGAAACAATGGATTGATATGGTAATATTATATAACTTGGTACTCATACAGAATTTTCTTTTTTGGGTTCAGTCTAACCAACCACATACATTTGTTATCATCACTCTTGATCCACCAATTCGCAAAGGGCAAACTTTGTATCCGCACATTGTGATGCAGGTACTTAATATTTGAATTTATCAGCAGCTTGCTTGTTGTTAGTTTCCATGCAAATGAAGTGGGTTTATTGCTGATGTTCACAGTTTGAAACCGACTATGTGGTTCAAAGCACATTGTCTATGAATGATGATTTATTTAACACCAAGTACAAGGACAAGCTGGAACCATCTTATAAGGTAATAGCTCATTAATTTGGAGATCAGGTTAAATGACATTTTTTTGATATCTTTTGGCATTATCTTCCAATTCTTTATCATGTATATCGTCCATTTCGTAGGGACTCATTCATGAAGTGTTCACCACCATCTTGCGGGGTTTATCCGGTGCCAAAGTCACGAAACCAGGAAAATTTCGTAGTTCTCAAGATGGTTATGCAGTTAAATCATCACTGAAAGCTGAAGATGGAGTCCTGTACCCACTCGAGAAAAGCTTCTTCTTTTTACCCAAGCCTCCTACCCTGATCCTTCATGAGGAGGTGTGCTTCAATGAATTTTGTGCATTATTTTGATTGAATTCATGGTGCCATAATCGCCATTGATGTAAGTATTACTCTTGTGGATCTACTTTTCTTCTGATTCTTTCACTTTTCTTTCTTCATAGATTGACTACGTGGAATTTGAGAGGCATGCTGCTGGGGGCTCGAATATGCACTATTTTGATCTTTTAGTGAGATTGAAAACTGAACAAGAACATCTCTTTCGGAATATCCAGAGGAATGAGTACCATAATCTTTTTAACTTCATCAGGTGTGGATATGAACATCTTTTTCATTCTATAGAGCCTTTTCTGGATTAGTTTGTATCTTGATTCTCTTAAACATGCAGTGGGAAGGGGTTGAAGATCATGAACTTGGGAGAGCAGGGCGCTGATGGAGTACCAGGCGTTCTTGATGTGGATGACGATGATGCTGTTGATCCCCATCTTGAGCGCATCAGGATCGAAGCCGGTGTAGATGAAAGTGATGAAGAGGTGGGTGTACTTTTTCTTTTCTGGCGTGGATTTGACCCTGATTGGGATGTTAAGCTCGTAGGAGGATATCCGTAGTTTCCCACATTCCTCCTTGGCGGCGTATTTATGCCTAAATTATATCGAGATTCAGTTAAATGCTACGGAAATATCTTTCCGTTTGGTTGGAACTTCTTTTCCATATGCTGATGGATGTGGATCTTGATGTGATTCTGTTGTGTCCAAGTTCCTACAAATATTGTTTTCATTAGACGCTAAAATTTCTTGATATTGTACTTGACACAGGATGAAGATTTTGTCATTGATAAGGATGATGGAGGATCTCCTACTGATGATTCTGGAGACGACGAGTCCGATGTCAGTGAAAGTGGAGATGAGAAGGAGAAGGAGGCAAGACTTTTTGTCTGTAAGATGTTATAGTCATGGAGATCATGTAGTTGTATTTCTATTGACCTTTTTTTTAATTTCAGAAGTATGGGAAAAAGGAATCTCGAAAAGAAGTCAAAGCATCATCAAGCAAGAAGAAAGCAAAAGCTGGAGATGAAGAGGGGTCAAAGAAGAAGAAACAGAAGAAGAAAGACCCCAATGCACCAAAAAAGGCTATGTCTGGTTATAACTTTTTCTTGCAGACGGAAAGCGAGGTTTGTTTCATGCCTTAGATTATGCTGTCATTCACTACTTTTGGGACAGTTTGTATGACTATTTGGTTATGGCCTACGAGGAGGGAATGCTAATGTGAATGGCTTGCCCTATTTCATTCAGAAAAGTAGTGATAATCTGTTTGCAAAATTGGGACAGTTCAAGGTGGACAGACAATGCTTCGGTGGCTGTTTCATCTTATTTCCAAGTTTTGCTTAGTGATTCGGGAAATGCTTAACCTCCTTATAGATTCTCTCTCTCTCTCTCTCTCTCTCAGAATTTGCGACTAACATAGTTGATGTTGCAGAAAATGAAGAGAACTAATCCCGGTCTTTCCTTTGGGGATGTATCAAGAGAAATTGCAGACAAGTGGAGGGGTTTGTCAGGTATGTGTTATTACTGCTTCTTATACGTCGCAATTGCTCTGACAGTGATCTTGATTTGACAACACTTTATGATTCTATGCTTTTCTTAAAATTGCAGCGGCAGAGAAAGCGCCATATACAGCAAAAGCCGAGGAAGATAAAAAACGTTACCAAGAACAGTTAAGCGGTTATAAGAATACTTCTCAAGCTATGAATGTAGATTCAGACTGATTTGGGAAAACTTGAGCACTCACGAGTTCACGATGCTAGCATTTCTTTTCACATGTAACTTGTAGCCCTTGTGCGATGAACAAATTGTACCAGCTGTTAGGATGGATGTGTTCCGTCATAGCCTGCTATAGTGAATTTCTACTGGAAATGAGATCCATATGTTGTAATGTTTATGCGGCACTGGTAGCCAGTAATTCTGCCGAACGATCATTGGGTGCTCAAGGGTTGCCACATATGGCTTATTCATTAATCTTATCTCAGGCACGAGCCTTTTTTTACACAGATTGTATATCAATGAAGTGGCCCTCTTGTTTGTTTTTACAAACGGGTCTGGGGTCTTCTAAGCACCCGACTGAACGTCTTCGAGTTGTGACTATTTACCATTTATTGTGGCAATCTCTTGGTTCCGTCCATGGCGGGTATCCGACGCATCAGGTACCGGCGAATGAATATATTTGGCCAAGGAATAAAACATCCTGTTAGGTTACAGCCTTAACAGAACAAATTCTAGGAAATCATGCCTTGTCTTTGCATCAAATTGTCTGACGGTGGACGCATGTATACCCTCCTCTCCTATTGGATCGCTTGAGGACTTCAACATCACGAGTGTCTGCTCCACTTTCAGCACTCGGCGCTACGAACATCGGGTCGAGCACGTGGCGATTCGGACGCTTTCTTGAGCGGGTATGTCGGGATTGATGTCCCGAAGAGCTCCCTCTCCGTTTTCATGTGAGGACAGGATGCGCCATGACCGAAAGAGACACGTCTCTGCGTAATGGAAAGAAGTCACATTTTTAAAGCAAATTCCTCTGCACAATTATTCCCCAACTTTTGACTAAATTTAGGAAAAATTCTTCCTTGCCATGGTTTTATTGCATCCCTCGGTACTTCCATTACTTCTCTAGCAATTCACTTCTTTATTCCTCCTCCTCCCCCAAGTACCAGAGAGACTCACCACCTCCCTGCAAAAAGGCGATCTCGAATCGCTCTTCTTTAAGCTCATTTGCTAAGTTTCAAAAGGAGAAAAAGGGTCACTCATCCAAAAGGCCTATAGCTATAACTAAAACGGATTTATTCTGTACCGACCTGACTATAATATGTTGCTGGTTTCCCCTTCCTGAATAAAATAGAGGAATATAAAGATACTTTAGTCAAAAAATGCGAAAATTAGAGATTGATCTAAAAATCTATAGATAGATTAAAGCCTACTGGTCAAGGGTTTGGAGCTGGGTCAGCCTAGTGGAAATCTTCATCTAAAGGACAGATTAACAAGCAAAAACCGAATTAGTTGTCAGTATTTTACGCGTAGTCGGGACAAATAGACCCCCCTTTTCATTGGGAAAAAGCTGCTTCCAACAGTAGTAAAAGGGCAAAGTGCAACATCCTAAACGCGGAAAACGAATTGGGGTATGTTTCATTCTTACCAAATTGATTGGTATTTTTAAAGTAAGGTCGTTCTGGTTTTTAGGGAGAAGGCAGTTTATATAGAAAGCTTCAACTGAAGCTTCTATAAAGACATTCCAACATCAAACTTTCAAGATTTGTACAAACCAACCGAGACAGCACATAAGCCCTTCTGCTTTTCAGTGATTTGAACAGTCACAATATCATTTTCTCCGGAAACTCCTTCCTCAGGTGCCGGTTACGATGATTTCCTTGACCAATGTCTACCATTGTGTGGCAGCTACAGTCCCTTTATACGCCGCGATGTTTCTAGCATTTATATCGATTCGGTTTTGGAAGCTCTTTACGCCAGACCAATGTGCCGGAATAAATAAGTTTGTGGCGAAATTTTCCATACCGCTTCTGTCATTCCAAGTGATCTCATCCACCAATCCATACAAGATGAACCTCAGGCTTGTCCTAGCGGATTTCGCACAGAAGATCCTTGCGATTTTGATAGTGGGAGGGGTGGCGAAGTTCCGCTCCGGGGGAGGGTTGAGGTGGATCATAACCGGCGTCTCTCTGTCCACGCTGCCAAACACCCTAATCCTGGGGATTCCGCTCTTGAGGGCCATGTATGGAGATGAGGCAGCTTCACTCATTGCTCAGATAGTCTGCTTACAAAGCATACTCTGGTACAATCTGTTGCTGTTCTTATTTGAGCTCAATGCAACAAAGGCAGCCTCAGTTACACCCTCATCAGAAGCCACAGGTGAAGCATTCACAATTTGCTTTTTTTCAAGACAATTAGATTTAAGAAAAGCAAAGTAGCGTGAGATTGCCAGCTTCAGCCAAGTGGGGCCTAACCTAATCAGTTTATTCTTCTTTGATCATGTTATAGCATTCCTTTTTCTTTTCAGAGCGACATATCTTTTTATCAAGTTTGCTACTATTAAGGAGCCTGCTTTTCTGGTTGAAGGGGTCACGGCGACCACAGAGGAGGATGAAATGAAAGATGGAGGAGATGAGTTTAAGTTGAGAAACGGAAGAAAGTATGAGACTTTGCTCATTTTTCTCAAAGTGGGGAAGAATCTCCTGAGAAACCCCAATACGTATGCAACTGTAATGGGCGTGATCTGGGCAAGCATCCACTTCAGGTGAACCTGCATAAGCTTGTTCCCATAAGAATCCCAACTGTTGTTTTCGTTTTCTTTATTTTGTCGGGCAATCGTTTTTAGCACTCAGAGTCTTGAGTGTTCCTTCCAGATGGGGGGTTGAAATGCCAGCAATTGTTAGTAGCTCAATATTAATACTCTCAGAGGGAGGACTCGGAATGGCCATGTTCAGCTTAGGTACTACTTTTAGCGATTAGTGCTTCTGCTTGCTGAAAGAAAATATTCTTCTGACTCTTCTTGCATATTGCTTCACTCAATAGGCCTTTTCATGGCATCACAGACTCGAATAGTCGCTTGTGGTGCTCGGTTGGCTGTGGTGGCCATGGCCGCCAAGTTTATCGCCGGGCCAGGCCTAATGGCCATCTCCTCCCTTGCCATCGGACTCAGGGAAACCTTACTGAAAGTGGCAATTGTGCAGGTAACTTATCATTTGGTAATTGTCACGCTGTTATTTTGGAGAATGTTTCCTCGCCTAACAGATTAAAGAGATGGCTAATTGGTGAACGTGCAGTGCAGGCGGCTCTACCCCAAGGAATTGTTCCCTTTGTTTTTGCCAAAGAGTACAATGTACATCCAGAAGTCTTGAGCACAGGGTAGTTAATTAGTTAAATATCTTCCTTACCTATCAAGACGTTGTTTTGGCTATTACTCGGGAAAGATCATTTTTTTTCTCCTCTTTTGACAGGGTGCTCTTTGGAATGCTCATTGCCATGCCAATATCATTAGTTTACTATCTCTTGCTGTCTCTGTAGAATTGCCAGAGTATTGTTGTTCAGCAACAAAGGAAAGCTATGCAGCAAGTTTAGCTGATGCAGATCAAGGGAGTCTCGTAACTAATTTAACAGCATTGATGATTCAAGAAGTTTTAAATAATTCTGTATAAGATATAGCATAGATTAGGATGCCTATAGGAACGTAAAAAGAGGGGGAAAAAGAAATCAAATCTGGAAGTGAAAAGAAAATTTGTTATCATGGACCAAGTTCATGTAAATCCGACTAGTGTAGGTTCAAGTATCACCAGGTCTTCTTAAGAGTTCATACTTGTTACATGCACATGAACTCAATACATGTAGTAAGCAACAACAGGAATTACCAATATATCATCTTAGAATTCTTATGGAGCAACATGTTTTTTTCTTTCTTTGGTGTTATTTGTGGATCAAGATCTAATTTCTTGAACTTAAGTACATTTATCGTCTCCATGTAAGATAATTGAATGTTTTCCAGATTGCACATAGAAAAAAGAGAATACAATCTCACTGAGACATGCCTCTGATGTAATTGAAAAGACTATAATTTTGCGAAATTCAACTAGCTCACAAGTAGAAGAAATTACAGCGCATTTTGGATAACAAAATGCATAACCCAAACAATGGGTCCCCATTCCTATTCCAAATAGATATCATATGTCAAGTTAATTGGATGAAAAAACTTAAAATCATGATTGAATGAGTATTTATTCTGTCTACTGCCGACGATGAAAACATTTCTCACATATGGCCTGATCTATCAGAGCGCATGGACATAGTTTTATCCGCTGGTGATGGATAAACGAAAACGTCTTCGCCTATCAGGTTATATTTGTACATCGAACCTTCTCCGACATGACCTTATCTCACGAAACCAGAGTCGAGATAATGCAAAATGCAAAAGGTACTAAAGATCTTCATCTTCTTCCAAGCAAGAGATGTTGGGGAAGATGTTGCTGTTCCTGCGCCCCCTGACGTTAGAGCAGTATGAGGTTGTCTCTTTCCCTTTAACTGTCAGATTCAAAGTGATGTCCTTCATCAATATATCTCTGCAGGGATGCGTCTCGCTGCACGCCAACTCCACCGCCGCTTTCGCGTGTGACGTCCCATTCACTTGCGAATACGTCACATTGCTTACTTGTACTGCTGATGTCTGCAGAACACACATACTTGTTCTTATGCCGCCAAATTCATGTCCACATTATACTCAGAAAGCAAACAATAAGAACGGAGTCCATCGTCGATGACCCGCTTACCTGATTCTTGCAATGCTCGTGGTCGCAATAGAACTGGTCGATGATGATGGGATGGGATGAATTACTAACCGTAATGCGCTCGAATACAATGTCCCTCGCGTATCCTTTGCCTCCCTGCATGACATTGTCGAACGTCATAAATCTCGCCGAACCGAGGCCAAAGTTTCAGTGATTTCCTACATATTATAAGACCAAATCACCTGCCACGTCTTTATTCTAACTCCATTAGAAGTACCCACGAAGTGAACGTCCCTGACGTGCACGTCCTCGACGGTCCCCCGCGATCCATGCTTGCCTAGACTTCCAATGCTGCAGCCCATACAAAACAAAAGCAAAAGCCCACTTCAGAAATGCACGAAAGTCTAAAACTTGATGACCTTTTAGCCTAGTTTTCCTAGCTTCTTCTACTCCAATCCTACGTTACCTCACGCCGTGACCCGGGCCGCAGGAGATCCCGCTGATGTCGAGATGGGCCGAGCCCTTCCCGATCGATATGCAATCGTCACCTGCATGAATTCAACACCAACGCGGATCGAATCTCGTCCAAAAACACATAAGCGAAAGGACTGAGAAATTGAGCATGGAATCGACGGATAACGTGCCTGTTCCAATGCAACAATCTCGGACCAGGACGTGCTGCGACCGTTGGATGTGAATGCCGTCGGTGTTGGGACTGTGTCCGGGGGACGTGATGGTGAGGTTGGCGGCGGTCACACGTGTCGAACTCTCGATCGCGATGTGCATCTGCGGGCTGTCCTTGATTGTCAATTCGCTCAAGCGGACCTCGTTGCATTTGTCTATTACAAGCCCCTGTAAAAAAGAAAAAGAAAATATACAAAGAAAATGAGATTTAAATTTTTTTTATGTGAATTATTTAGTAATGTGACATTAATTTAGGCGGTCGAGATATGTGTTTGCTCACTGTTGGTTTCTTGCCACAGCCCTGCAAAGAGGAGAATAAAAAAAAAACTTAATAAACTTAGAGGTATAATAATAATAATAATAATATTATTATTATTATTATTATTATTAATATTAATATTAATTAATTAATTAATTAATTAATTAAAAAAGTTAAGGTTCGAGCTTACAACGTGGTGGTGGCGACAGAGTGAGTGGTCCCACCACTGGGAGCCGTTGCCGTTGATGGTGCCAGATCCAAGGACAGAGAGGCCGTCCACGTCACTGATCATTATCCAATGCCGACAATCTTTCTTGTCGCACTTCCATGCCGATGGACCGCCCGATGCCACCAGCGTACCGTCAATCTGGAAACAAAAGGGCAAATAATTTGTTGTGGATCGTGTCGAGAGTACTAGAACATTACTCATCGGTAATTTGAATTTTTAGAACCATCCATTGTCATGCTAAAATTAATTTCTTAAATAGCAAGTTCTGATTCAGATTTTGATGGACTCACATTTTCCCTTGCCTATTACATATGACCACACTTCGATTTTGAAGGCAAAAATCCAACTTACTCATGTAAGGGTGCATCAGAATAAATTAATATTAAATTATGCTTTTATATAATTATTTGATTTTCTTTAGAGCATACATTATGATCTCACAAAAACTTACGAATGGCGAATAATTTACTTAGAATGATTCACGCGATCTTATGTAATTTTGATGTAGACAAATAATGTGAATCCTTTTTCGATTTGATGCATGTAGGAACACTAGTTCACAAAACCAATTTTTTGTAGAAGTTATAGACTTGGTCGGCCGACTCATGATGATAATTTTTTTTTTCAAGTACCTGAATAGTGAGGTTTTGGGAATTGCAAGGACCCCGCAATACCAAAGGTTGGAGCAAGCACGTCTTGTTCTGAGGAATGTGCATGATCGGCACACTCACACTGGATTTGCATGCATCGGTCCAAGCCTTCTTGAATGCCTAAGAGCAACCAAAAATATTTTGCATTATGTTCTAGCGAGGATGTACATACCAGGAAAATCGATCCAATGTACCTTGGTATCATCAGTCCGGCCATCCCCCACGGCACCGTACTCGATGACATCAAAGAAACTCTGGCCATCATCGACTGAGGGCTGAGAACCGGTGGATGCGCAAACTCGAGCCAAAACGAAGAAGCAAAGTAGAATTCTGGCCATGGCGGGTGGTGCTATCATCGCCATCACGTTGGTGAGTCAACGAAGATGATTAAAATTATTCGTCCATGGCTCCAACACTTAATTTAAATATATATGCACCAGCCCTGTGAATCTACTTTTCTTCGGATTGTGTTCAGTTAGAGTCCTTATCGGTCTCGGTATGCAATGTGCGTCCGCTAATAGAGGTCGAGGAATTCTTTCTTTTGATGAGATAAGCGTCTGCCCGAACTAGGATTCCTAATCCCCTCATTCTCAAGCCTATTTTGCCAGCTGTCAAGATTATCAGTAGTCTATTTTACCGTCTTTTTTTCGGATAAACATAAACTCGAAAAGTAGTTTTAACATCAAATCTTTTTATTTTATTATTTCCATTCGACTTTGAAGATCGACCCGTCATCTGCTAACCTGAAATTGAAGTCTGACTTATTTTTCCTTTCAGTTGTTGTGTGCACAGACATGCATGTGTATCCCTTTACAATCAATAAGAAAAGAATAAAATATTTTTACAGCTCAAGATAACTAATGCCCTCGCCATGATGTGTTCGCACCACTGTTATAATTCCGAGCCTTGATATGTTTGCACACCTAATAATAACAACTGTAATTCGAACTCCTACAGACAAATAACAAGATTGATGTACACCGGAAACAGGGTAATAGCTCGGAGCTGAGTATATGTTAAGCCTATAAGCGCTCCATGACTACAAATCCTCAGACTCAGACTATGTTGCGAAAAAACTTCATCGCTCACGTCGAGCAGGGGTCTGAATTGACCTAAGGTTTAGAAGTTACAACCTTCTACCCATACTCATGTCTCAAGCCATGTCAAGGTTCCCATTACAAGAAATTTGCCTGGGAGATCCCCCGGTGATGGCGCAAGGTATGTGACTTTCTTCCTGCAACATTAAGCAAGTCCAAATTAGAAGGGAGGATACTTCTTTTGTAAATAGATAGCTTGGACTAGAAACAACGAGATTCGAACCTTTGTATGTCGACATCTGTCACGTAGATAAATCCAGCAACGTTACTGCAACCAAAGACGTCCAAAGTCAGTCAGTCTTACATAGAATCCTCCTCCAAACCCGTCCACCACAAGGAAGATAACATTAGACCCCACAGAATTTACAGCAGCGGCGTTCTTCAGAAACTTAATGTCATCCAAGACAATGGATAGTTACCTTGAAACAATCTGATCCGGTTCTGTAGCAAATGAAACAGCAAGAACCACATGGAGTAGATCCCTGTTGATATTCACAGGGGCTAGTCTAAGAGGGTCAGCAACAGGCTTTGCACCAATAGGTAAAGCAGAATGCGGAGCTTGAGGACCACCACCAATTCGATAAATGATCAAATCATTGAAATTTGCTATATTTGCGTGTGGAGATAGGTCATTTGTCAGGCCGTAGAAATACTCCTGGAGGTTATCACCAATTCCATCACCATCATAGAGAAATAATGAAAGAAAAGTACGGAAGGATGATACACTTTCACTGGAATCATAAAATAAACCATTATCAAGCACAAATTGGTAGCTGAAAAGCAAGGCACCACGATTTGCATTAGAAAGGACCCCAATAATAGGTGTATGGAGCACTTCCTTTGGAGGAAGCTCCTACTATCTACATGCTGTTTCACCAATAGTATGCCTCTTAAGTATTTTAACCTTGATTTCATCAAAATCTAATGGCATGTCATCTCCGATTCATATCTAGTAAACAGGCTACATCTGCATCAGAACTCGAGTAATAAAACTTGACACCAGAGAGATTGCTACTTACCCTCATCCTAAGGCTCCGAAACTTCTGACGATATTTTTGATTCCTGGATACAACACCACCTGACCTTTGAAGTTTAACAACGTCCACATTAGGGTTGACCTTAAGTACATCTTTCTTAAGCATGCTGAAAAGTTTCTCCTGCAAGGTGGTATAGAAAAACATCTCGAGAGTTATACTATCACTGTAAAATGTTGCTCTCAGATTCATAAGCACTAGAGGAGAGAAATGCACTTGGAGAAAAATGAATGAAATTAGATGACCTAAGTCATGGGAAAAAAATGATTCAAGAAAACAAAATACCAAATGGAATGACCTAGTCTGAAAAATGTGGGTCAAATCCCCGAAAGAGTATCTATTGGTAACCTTTGGGCAGGTCTCTTACTCCGACAATGCTCAATATTCTTTCTCTTATTTCAGGTCACCAAATCCACCACGCTAATGCAGCCACGATTGCAGCATGAGCTGACATACCACATGTACAACTCCAGTGATGAGGGAGGCCATAGTCCGCCAGCTTGCTGCCATACTCGAACTCCCGAGACATCACTCCGTCAATGACATGCTCCTTATGATACATGTTCTCCACACTGAAATTATCTATGCTCTAATGCCGTTTGTTTCAATAGAACCAAAACACAAGAATAGCCCCTAACAAGAGTACTCAAGTAGACTTTGGAATGGGTCTTAACTATTCATAGCTCCACATCCTCTCTCTCCCTCTCTCTCTCCATGTTAAATCTCCAAGTAAATCCTTCTTTAAAGATCTATGCATTCTGTGACCATGCTCAGCAAGACAGTGACATTTTTATGGCCATGCACACAGCTAGAAGTAGAATAGTTCACAGCTAATCCTTGCATAAGCTTGAAGCCACAGAGGTTCTTTGGCTATGTAGTTTTTGTCAACTATACATTGTCCAAAAGCTGCCGGACAGAATACAAAGAAATTGCCATAAGTAGGTGAAGCTGAAGTTCTAATCCTAAATTTCCAGTAAAAAGATTGCATGAAGAAGACTCTGGTTTGCTTCTCATCTACATGATGTCCATAGAAATTCACAGATGGATGAAAACTAAACAAGGATAGAAGAAAGATAGTTGTCAACCTGACCCAAAACCAACACTACATTTGCTTTGAATGTATCAATTGCATGTTGAAGCAACTGCAGAAACAGGAAAAAAGTATCAGCACAAGAACATGGCTCTAACCAGCACAAATAGCTTTGAGCCAAACATAAATCACTCACCTCATAGCCTACACCATCTATCCATCCCATTGTATTAATCACCATGCCCGCAGCTGTAGATTCAGCATTTCCTGAGAACTGTCTCTCAAGAGTAAGAGCAAGCTCCTTCACAAGCACTTTGTACAATTCTACATTGTTGCTGGAATTTAAAACATCCATATTAAGCACATAAGAAATTGTACAAAAATGAAGATAAGATCTCTCCTCACAACAGAACCATGAGTCCATGACAGAATTACAAAGGAGGAAAAAGAGAACATTAAGCAGTCTAAAGCAACAAATCAGTGAAAGCAAAATGCAATTGTCATTGTGTTTGCAACATTCAGGAAATATGACTACGCTGTCCAAACCTCACATGTTATATCTAAGAATCCAACTAGCTTTCAAGCAAATTTATAGGCATGCAAGAATCCAAACATGCAGATTACCACAGTCAACCAAAGATAAGTCATGCAAAATTTCCATTATTAGTCATGTATCCAATCTTCTATTGCAGCTTCCCTTTCAGATAACAACAGGTATGATCCCATAGTGTTTCATTTGAGAGTCGACACAAAAGTTGCTTGAGATTGCATAATAACATTTATAACCACGTGAACTGTAACATGATATCCCTTTAAGAGAAGTAACAAGCTCTAGTACCTAGGAGTTACATGCCCGAAGAAGTAAACTAGGGGCATCTCAAGAGGAACCCCTTCAACTGGATCAATAGGCAACTCAATCGGGGTAGCCGAAATGCTACCAGGGATAGTGATAGATCCTTGACCAATATCCAAGTCAACAAAAGTAGGTTTCCAGCCCTGTTTGGCTGCCCAGCTAAGAAGCATCCTTGATAACGTACTCTTTCCAGAATCTGTAGGTCCCACGACTATGACTCTAGGACCCTGCATCACCCAAAAAAAGCATTCT
The DNA here is from genome assembly GCA_014182375.1 of Eucalyptus virginea. Taxonomy (NCBI): domain Eukaryota; kingdom Viridiplantae; phylum Streptophyta; class Magnoliopsida; order Myrtales; family Myrtaceae; genus Eucalyptus; species Eucalyptus virginea. Next base: position 21,381,364 of record CM024522.1, on the reverse strand, counting down.
AAACTGGCTTATTCACAAATTTAAGAAATACTCAAGCTATAAACCAAGACCCCACCATTTGCAATTGCATAAATCAAAATGCCTGAAATCAGGGCCATGAAACTTTTCAAAAGAAAAACATAGTCTAAAGAGAATATTGACATTGAGTTAACGTATCTTCAAATTTAAAGTTATGGTAAGTGTAACATGCATGCCATGAATCCTATAATATAGCTTATCTATCAAACCAATTGAGATGTCAAAATACAAGGTCCTTTCATATACAACAACATCCTTATGATATCCACACATCTGCCTGCAGCATATAATCTTGCCATTCAAAGTTAAAGAAATTTGACCCATCAAACGTTCCGTACATGTTCTCTGGTATGCAAACTAAAAAGATAAAATCCCAATAGTCTCTGTCAATTTGTATATCATCTACCATAGGTCATTAAAAGTATAAGAAGTTAAGGACATTCGAGTGTTTGACAACTTCTCTGCATTGTCAAAAAATATTGAAGCAGCACAAAACAAAATGGCCCAAGCATCATGATCCCGAAAAATTCAACCTTAAATTAAAACGGTTTCATGCTAAAAGAACACAATAGGAGTTGCTTACTCTTCCACTCATATAAACGGAATATTTTAAATCTAACAGAGTGAAGACAAATATGAAGAGTCGTGCATTTCAATTTGTAGAAGGCTTTAAATTTCCAATATTACTTACACATGCAGACAATACCTCCCAAATAATTAGTCAGTCACCCGATAACGAGGTAGTTTCAACTGTCAACAGCAGGAACTTACGTGGATTATGCATGTGGGATAATAAAATTTCATACTAAAATGGCATTCAAGTTAAAAGTACCACCAATTAAATAATTGTTGGCAGCAGCAATATAGACAACAAACCTGAGAGGCTTCAGAATCTGATGCCGAAGCTTTAGCACGGCTTCTTCGTGCATCGAGAATGGCGTGCACATTCACATAGCTGACCATCGGTGTCTAACAGCAGGCATTATGAAACCAAGACCAATCACTATAGCTTTTTTGGCAACTTAAACACAATCAAAGCCACCGGGATCCTTTTACTTGCCAATGCGTTGGCAAACATATCAAAACGAGGGGCGAAAGAAGGAGAAACCAACGTTGCGCGAAAAAGTACCTCATCGGCGGTATAATCAGTTTCGGTATCGCCATCCAACTCAACAGTAGCCCCGTACCAAGTGAAAACCTGATGACAGATTTACAGCAGAAATGCCTCAGCAAAACTCAACGAAGAAGCAGCTAGGGTTTTAGACGTAACCGAACGCAATAGCTCAATCAAAGTTCCATCGAGAAAATCACAAAATCAAGCCATTGCACTTCAATAGAGAGCTTTTCCAAAACCTCGCCGCCGCTCCGACAGGTCAAACGAAATGACCGAAGAAAAAAGAAATCACAGACGGCATCTCCGAGACACCGATCACTACAAGCAAGGCCGTCGCGCGAGCGAATCCAATTAGGAAGCGAACTACTTCAAGAGAAGTCGAGAAGGGGATTAAAAATTTCAGGAGAGCTTCGGCAGCGACTCACGGCGAACTTGTGGCGGGGAGGGAAGGAGAGCCAGATTTCCGGCGGCATCTCGGTGCCGAAGATCTCGGCGGTGCCGGAGACGAGCCGGACGCGGAGCGGCGTCTCGGGGCCGACCTCGACCCGCAGCTCGCTCTCCTTCTCCAGCTTCACCTGCTTCGTCGCCGACGCGGAGCCCGCCCCCCCGGGCACGCCTCCGTACGCCATGCCGCCGGGGTCGGAGGGAGGCTTCGGCGGTTCGGAGCCCCGAGCACGAGAAACGTGCGAAGGGTCGCGGCGGAGTCGGTCGGAGGGGCAAGGCGAAACGGCGAGGCGGGTCAGCTTGCTCTCGCTCGTGAGTCCAATTGTGTATTTATATGCACGGACTGCGCCGCGGCCCCCGACGGTCGTTTCATCGGCGGCCGGAATGAAGTCGATTGCGTTTTTAGCCATTTGATCGTGCGGGTCTTGCGTGGGAATTTAGTACGTTCATAATTGTAATTTTGGATTTCCGGTCCGATCTTTCGAAATCTGAAATGCTCTAAAATTTTAGCACGCGCCTCAAACATTATTTTCATAGCTCCAATTGGACATTTCCCTCATGTGTAGACAAGGATCCTCTCCCCACCTATTGAGTTTAGACATAACCATGGGCATGGCAATCTAGACAGCCCCAACTTTTAGGCGGTCCATTTAGTTATACAACACAACGCCGGCCTCACTTAAGAAGAGTAAGCATGAATTTCTTGTTGTGGGCGAGTTTGGGTTATGAATAAAGCCCGATCTAAGGGCCTAACACGGCTTGGGCCCATCAATTGGTCACTTCTAGTTTGGCACCTCTCAGTCTTGACAAATGTTAGCCGTATAGTTTATGGATTTCACAATTGCCTCATTTGCAATAAGTAATTATTTAGAAACTATGGAGAGTTACTTCAGTTGTAAACCTTTCCACATGATAAGGGGGAGGTGAGTAGTGGGATTCTCCACCTTTTTTGAGGGAGTTGGGGATGGGGACATTTAATTTTAGACGTGGGATTCAATTCTCATACTCTACAAAGAGATAAAATGAAATTTTGATAGTGAATTGAGAATTAGGATAGAACAGACAAATAAAAAAAAGTAGTGGTTTAGATGTATAGACGCGAACAAAGGTTGAGGATTCTATTTTGTAATAGGAAAAATTATCTAAAAGTCCTAAATATCTCATGTTTTTGTCAATTTAGTCTTAATAATATAATTATCAATTGAATTCTAATATTTTCACATTTTACAAATGGAGTCAATTTGGCCAATACCAAAAATTGCTAATATGAACATCAATAATCCTACACAATAAAATATTAGGTACCACGGTGATGTCATGTTAGCAAAAAACTAATCCATTGACTATGCAACAAATGTTACTTGCAGGCCCGCCTATCAAATTTCTCTCCCCTTTTGTCTCTCCCAGCTCTTCATGGTCTCTCTCTCCCTCACCTAGGCCTATCAAATTTCTCTCCCCTTTTGTCTCTACCATCTCTTCATGGTCTCTCTCTCCCTCACCTCTAATCTCTCTCTCCCCTTTTGTCTCTACCATCTCTTCATGGTCTCTCTCTCCTTCACCTCTCTCTCTCTCTCTCTCTCTCTCTCTCTCCTCACATCCGCCGCCCTCAAGTCCCAAAACAAGCCCAAGTCCCTCATCATTATCACTTGCGACCCCGAGCCCTCCCTCAGCCTTTACATCCTCGAGGTCCCTTAGGGCTCCAACGTCATCGCCTCCCTCCACATGTCATTCGCCTCACTCGCAACTACCCTTCAGTCCAAGAAAAAGCCCAAGCCCCATGTCGTCCGTGACCCAAAGCCTTCCCTCAGCCTTACATCCCCAAGGTCCCCAACGGCTCCAATATTATCGCCTCCAATATGGCAAGGGTATCCCTCGCCTTGGTCACGAGCCTCACCGAATCTAGGAAAAGCAACCCTCGCATGTGGTCGATGAGGGCTGTGACAACCTCATTGGCCATCATTTGTGCTAGTCATCGACCATGGCCAAGTATCAGCCAAATGCCAAAGGGAAAGAAAAAAAAAAAAAAAAGGGTGAAGAAGAAGAGAAACAAGAGGAGAAAGACAAAGGGAGAAATCTGACAGGTGGGTCGTGAGCGACACTTGTCGCAAGGTGAATGGACTAGTATTTTGTTAACATGGCTAGGGGTATGCAAAAGAACTGGATACCGCTCATACAACCTGGAAGTGGATTGAACGGGACTAGAATCAATGGTTTATATCGGGGCTAGTCCGGTTCCTAGTTCTAATTTAGTGAAATTAATGAATACCGGTTCGATTCCCGGTTCTAAGCATGGAACTGCCCACTCGCCACCCATCCAGACCAAACCAGATCAGTATATATATATATTTAAAAATAAATAAATTCTATCTTGATTACTTAATTATTTTATAGTTTTTCGATCGAATATATATGTAGGTATATGTATGTTTGTAGTTATTGGAATTATTGACTAATTTTTTCTATTGAGCGTGTCATAGGATTAATTCTCTACTCTCTCTTGTTTTTTTTTTTTTTTTTTTTTTTTCATTCTAATAACCCATTTACTTGCTTTCTCAATCAAAACAAAATAAACAAATCTAGAGGAAGAAAAGAACTGATTGGAGACGTGCATAATTGTTGTGACACCTTGTTGTCATGATACAAAGTTAAGAGTCAACAACTCGTCTTAAGAGTATAATTAAGTCTTTCATTAGCCATTCCTATGATTAAATTAGGTTGATGTTGAACAAAGATTGATCAAGTGATTAATGTTTTAACTTCTATGGAGGTTAGGACTTTCAAAATGGATTTTAATTTTCCATATGTTTTTGGTGTTGGGAAACCTTAAGAGGACCACACCATGAACTTTAAAGAAATTAAGTTTTTAACTAATGATTATTGTTTATTTGTTCCTCTCTATATTTTTTATCCTTAATCAAAATCAATGATTCACAATTCAACCTAAATATAAAGTCGAACAAGCTTTGGTGCTCTAAATAAATCTAGGTTTACCGTAATATTGATTGATGAATGCAATTTTGTAGGGATTGGGGACCAGTTCCATGTATCTATCAGGAATCAAACCGGACCGACAGTCCAATTTCTGAGTGAATCCATGAAACCAACAAGCGGATCCTAGTTCCAATTTTTTGGAATTGGTTCTTATTGGGCAATTCCCAGTTCCAAGATGGAAATCGCCCACCTGAACCATACTCACCCCTAAACATAGCATTATTGTGATACCTAATATTTTCTCATCCTAAATGGCGTAACTAGCGTTAACATGGATAATATTCTGTTTTTAAATTTTTTCTTGTATTTTCCTCTCTTTTCCTTATTTTCTTTTCTTTTTTTTATTGTGGCTGGCGAGGACAACGAAGTCCTCGTTCGGTCTTACCCAGATTTAGGCATCTCGTCCCTTGCCTGCGGCCAATGAGGACTTGGCGACCCTTGCTAGCCATAGTAAAAAAAGTCAAGAAGGAAAAGAGAAGGAAAAAAAAAGAAAAAAATATTAAAATATTTTCAAAAATCTTCACATCAAGGTTGATTGTGCCGGTCAATGATTTTCAACTAACATTAGCCTGATAAACTCAATTAAGAAAACATGAAAATATTTATAGTTGAATTGATAAAAGTGCGGTTAGTTCAAAAAATTTTGGATAATTTTCCCCCAGTAGATATAACACCCACTTCAAAAAGGAGATTTTGCCCCTTTTTACTCTATGAAGGTCCAATCAAAGGGAATTTCCCCGGACGAGGGGGCCCTAATTGATGGGCTCTTCGTCAAAACTTTTTTACTCATGTTAACGCCACCCCATGCAAATGAAACGCAACGAACGGAAGTCTAATAATTATGTCAGCCCTCTCTGTCCTCCCTCTATTCGCTTTCCATTGAAGCCCTGCGGTGATCTCATTCAGGCTACTTCAAGGCCGGGGACTAGAGATCGACCCCAAGGGCCAATATGTCGTGGTCGGGGTCGGAGGTCCGGGATATTAGAACATATTAGAGGAATTACTCCGAGCTGGACTTGAGGAAGGCATATAATCCATAACTAACAAAAAGAAAATTCCACTGGTGAAAAGTTTAAAACAATGCTGGAGTCTACATTTGCGCAAGTTCACCCATCGTTAAAAGAACTTTAGTTTTCTCCATGTCAACCTGGTTATAGGCAGGGCAAAGGAGGACGAATCCGACCCGAAAGGGACGTCAATTATACGGACTCGCACATTTTGCCCTCCGGTCTAGACTAATTCGACCGGCCTGAGCAGTCCAGCAAACTTGCTAACACATCTAATCAGTCCATGGACGAATGGTCGAGGCTGTAGGAATAGAAGCGAGTGGGCTATGTTCTATAAAATACTGATACTCTCTAAGAGTTTTCGTGTCGTATTAGATACTCCGATATTCTCTAACATTCGATCAATAAGTGTTGAAAAATCCGATACCTGATCAATTCTTCTGACACTCTCTAACGCATGAATCGGGAATTCCAACATACGAGTTTGAAATTGTCGGAATTCCTGATATGTGATTTCGATACACATGGGGTCAATTTTAAAAATTTTCAATAAACGAATGGTCAAAATGTATAAATGTAAATAAATAATAAAAATAATAATTAAGGAAAGAATAAAAGTTTAATATTTTTTTCTATTCTAACTTTCACGGCCGTGACATACAATTGACTCCTCCAATTTGTTTTTTCTTTCTCTTCTCTTCCAATACAATCTGACACGCAAGTCCAAAATATGAATTGCTTATTATTTTTTCCTCCAAAAATGTAGTTGAATTTGTGAAATTGAAATAATGAATGATATTAATGAATAGTGGATTAATATTTTTAATGTAAATTCATTCTAGGCTATTTTATTATTAGTTATTTATTTGTGAATTTAAATCAAATTAATTTGACTAAAATAATTTTAAAATGATAATTTATCATATATAACGTGTCCCAACGTATCGGAATTCTCTATATTTTGATAAATAACGTGTCAACCTATTGTGTCGTATCGTCTCGTCTCATGTTGCATATCGCGTGTCAGTGTAGGTACTATCTAAGCTATGCTATGCTTAGGTTGGTTCTACACTCTTTCCCCAATCGTATTGAAGATGCATTGGACATTTGCTTGCAATTTCCATTGCATTCCCGCTTCAATCTTTGAAGAGAGTCTTCGTATTGACTCGGATACCCTATTTCGGCGTCTCCACGAGATTGAATCGAAACTTATCAATCCAAACATTAAAAAAGAACACAGAATGGCGGAAGCTGATCGCGTCAACCTCGTCTTTTGGAAACAACTCTAACAATTTCTTGGCACTTGGATCATGGCAAATGCTAAGGTCCATGTACTTCACCCTTTGTTTTTAGCAATAAATTGGGCCATGGGAGGCGACTACTACGATTATTTGGTGGCCGGTCCTATTAATATTCTCACATTTAATATGAAATGTTCAAATCGAGTCATAACTACCTGACCCATAATTTGAAGATTTGAGGCTGATAAGGGCGCGTTTGGTAACGTTTTTATTCAAAAATTGTTTCGGAGGAGAAATAAAAAAAAAAAACTATGTCTGTTCCAAGGAACAATTTTTGAACAAAATATGCGTTTGGTAATTGCACAAAATTTCTGTTCCTAAAATAGAAAAAAAAAAAAAAAAAAAACAGAAACACGTTTAATAAATTTGTATAATTTTTTTGTTTCTTTTAATTTTTTAGTATTTTTATTTTGTTTTCCTTTTTCTTTATTTTTCTTTCTTCCTTTTGGCTGGTCGCCAGCCTCAGCCATGGCCAGCAATCGGCTGACGAGGGCCGGTGGCCTCGCTCAGCCATGGCAAGGCTCGCCGGTTCCCGGCGACACTCTTGCGAGGTCGTCAGCCAAAGAAAAAAGAGAAAAAAAAAAAGAAGTGTTTTTCGGAATTGTTTTCGAAAACAAAAAACAAGTTTTTTCTATTTTTTATTTTGTTTTAAATCTGTTTCTGGGAATAAAAAAATAGATTTTTGTTAAAACAAAAAGTAAACAAACACGTTTCTATTCTTTATTTATTCCCCGGAAGAAAAAAATAAAAATTTGTATTCCGAAGAATAGAAACAAAAATTGCCAAATACACCCTAAGCTTCTCGTTGCACTCTCATTTACATATGTGTGTTGGCTGGGCCCGGGCCTAGCTAACGTTAAAATCAAATGAAAATGACAAGTCAAAATGTCAAAAAGCAAAAGGAAGAAAGAGTAAAGTGCCGTGTGAGCCCAGGGAAAGCGTGCCGCTCACCCAAAGGGAGAACCGAGAACGAAGGAGCAGAAAGCGAAAGAGAGCTGCGACTTTGTGAATCAGATTTGCAGGCCAAATGGGACGAAATTGGCTCGAATTTGAGCGAGTTACTACGAGTTTCATTCGTTAAGAATTTTCTTCAAATTTTCTAATCACATTTAGATTTTTTTTTTACTTTATTTATGTTTATCCACATTGTGTTGGAGAAATACAGTTGTATTGTTAATATTGAGTATCTAGTGTACGATTAGAGAAAAACACTTTTTTTATCCTATTATTATTAGTAGTAATGGAAGTTTTTGGGCGGTTTGTAATTTTTCTTGCATTGGGTTTTCATGTTAAATTCTCATGTTATTCTTGACCTTCGTCTCCTTGTCATTTTGGCATTATATATTGCTGATTATATTGGGGTTAAATTGATTTCGATCGGTTTAGTTTTGGGGGGAATATTGATCACGGATTAGGTTGAGTTCTAATACCCCACTTATCCTCAACAAAGTGTATGTGCAAAATCGCCACAAGTGCGGATATTGCCGTGCTCAAGCTTTGCCCCAACGGTGGAGAAGTCATCGTTGGGGCGTGGTATACATACAGACTGAATCCGGGCCGCCAGAGATAGCGGGTCCCACATGGCGCCACCCGGGTCCCGCGTGGGGGTCCGATATGTCTCAAATTTTCGAGTCGCTTAGGTAGCTTCCTCGTCCTTGTCCATGGAAAAGGCGCTCAAAAAGAAACCGAGTGAATTCTCGAGCTGTCACTGCAGCAGCGCAAGTTCAAGGAAAAGCCCTTAAGCCTTGGCGACCATAGTTGACCGACTTTCATCCGTCCACCCCTCTATAAATGCCAAATCACAATCCCACATCGTCACTTCCGCTTTGACTTTATATGATCTCATTTCTCTCGTTCTCAAGAAGAAAAATGGTGCACACGAACGCCCAGAGGCGATCAAAGCTTCTTCCCAGTCTCTTCGCCGGACGCCGGGTCCGACGATTGCAGCGGTGACGATGACTGCTTCAGCCTCCCCTGTTCGATCCCCCCCGCTTTCCTCGCCATCAACAGCGTCAGCACCTTCAACTGAGCCTCCGTCAACGGCGACACCCCCGTGATCGTCGTCTTCATCACCTCCATGTACCTTGCCTACCTCCTGCTCGATTCCTGCCCGACCGAGCTGGAGAGGTTGCCCCCCACGGACAGGGGGATGCGGGGCTCAAGCTGGTCGTCTGGATCTTCTCCACTGCAATCGGGTTCGGCTTCACCTACCACTTCTCATAGCTTGCCCGTCAATGAGTGAGGGTAGGGAAAGCCCTCGTTGGCCTCTGGCAAGAGCTGTGACGCCCTCGCCTAGATCTGGATGTCTTGAGTCTTGCCCTCGGCCGGCGATCATCGCCGGTCATAGTACAAAAAAAAAAAAAAAAAAATGTAAAGAAGGAAAAGATAAGAAAGAAAATATTAAAATATTAAAATATCAAAAAAATCGAAAAAATAAAATAAAATATCATTAAAAATTTTCACATTAGTAGTGCTCACATCAGTGTTTTTCTATTAAAATTAACTAAATGAACTCAATGGATAAATATTAAAATGTTTAGAATTTAATTAATATAATTAAAATATTAGGGGTTGAATTGACAAAAGTATAATAATTTAAAAAAAATTTGAATAATTTTTTCTCTGTAAAATATAACACCCGCTTCAAAAAGGAGATATTGTCTCTTTCGACTGTATAAAGGTCCAAAATTTTCTACAGCCTGAGTAGAAGGGAATTTGTTCAGGCAAGAAGGCCCGAATTTATGGGTTCTTCATCAAACTTGTTTACCGCCACCCCATGCAAATAAAACACAACAAACATAAGTCTCATATTTCTGTCACCCCTCTGCGTCCTCTCTCTCCTCTTTTCTTTTTTCTCTATGTAAATATCAATGGCTAGTTCTCTAGGCCTTCTCTTCCTATCACCACCGGCCTCGTTGCACCGCCATTGAGGCTCTCAGGCGACCTCCCATTCTAAGTGTCTTATAACTAGGGTACTGGGCTGACAAGTCGATTATAAGACACCATGTGAATCACAAGTCAACCCAGCAAGAATTCATCTCATCCTAGACGCGAGAGGCTACTATACATTCTTCCCTCAATGGGCCCCCAAGTTTTCAAGTAAATCTTTATCTTGAATTTTACGTTTTAGAGTTCAGATGAGCAATTTAGGACTTACTTAGGTCCAAGAAGTCAAATAATTCTGTCACCCCCTCTATCCTATCTTCTCTCCTTTTTTCTTTGCATGAATATCAATGGCTAGTTGTTTGGACCTTCTCTCCCTGCCACCACCAGCCTCGCTGCACCGCCATTGAAGCCCTCCGGCGACCTACCATTCGAGGCCGGTGACTAGAGATTGACCTCGATCTATAGTTGGTGTCGTCGGTCCAGGATATCAGAACATATTGTTGGAGGAAAATTCCTCCGAACCGGACGTGAGGAAGACATGTAACCCATAACTAACACAAGAAAATTCCACCAACGATAAGTTTAAAACGGTGTTGGAGTCTACTCCTTGCTATGCCTAGGCTGGTTCTGCTCTCTTTCCCCAATCCTCCGTCCCCATCGAAGACGCATTGGACATTTGCTTGAAGTTTCCACTGCTTTCCTGCTTCGATCTCTAAAGAGAGTTTTCGTATTGACTCGAGATTTCCTCTTTCGGCGTTCCCGACACAATTGCATCGAAACTAATCAATCCAAACGTACAAAGAGAAGAACAGAGAATGAGAAAGCTGATGCGTCAAACACGTCTTTCGGAAACAACTCCAACAATTTCATGGCACTAGGATCATAGCAAATGCTAAGATCCATCTACTTCACCGTTTTTCTTTTAATAATAGACAAGGCGAAAAGAGGCAATGACCATAGCAATCTCATGCCATGTTACCTAATGTTTTCATATTTAGTATAAAATGTTCGGTTTGAATCATAATTATTTGATCTATCTATTCCGAATCTGAAAATTCAAGGCAGATGAACTTGTCGTCACATTATCATTTACATTTTGTGATTGCGTCCACCTGCGTGGGCCCAGCTAATATAAAAATTCAAAGAAAAACAAAAACTCAAAAGGTCAAAAAGCAAAATGAAAGAAAGAAAGTGCTGCTTCATTCCCGTGTGAACCCCAGGACAGAGAGCGTGTTGCCCACCCATAGAAAGCACCAACAGCAGGGAAGAAAAAAAGCAAAAGAGAGCAAAGTTCTTGATTTGGTGGCCAAACGTTGACGGGATTGGTTCAAATTCGAGTAAGTTGTTTGTAAGACCGAGGGCTATAGAGTTGATCAGTTTCGTTCGTTGAGAATCTTCTCTGACTTTTCCAACCGCGATTAGGATTTTTTTGCTCCGTTTATGTTAATCCATATTTATAATGATGAAATACGGTTGTGTTGTTAATGTTGAGCCTTTAGCGTGTAACTAAAGAACACTTTATATATTCTACTATTTTTACTGATTAATAGAATTTTTTTACAATCCATGGAAAAGATTTCCACATTACATCATTGCATTGTTATTAGCCTTTGCCTCGCCCTTGCCTCGTAATCATTTTGGCATTATATATTGCCGATTATTGTTAGGGTTAAGTTGATATCGATTGATTTAGTTCGGAAAAGATGGTGATCATGAATAGGGTTTAGTTTTCGTTCCCCGATCCTCCTCAATGAAGTGTACGTGCAAGATCGCCGCACCACGCACCGCAAAGCGCGGATGTTACCATGCTCAACCCGCTCCACTGTGGGGGCGTTATCGGTTAAGCGTGGGATACAAACTAAATTGAATTCCATCAGAGATAGTGGGTCCCACGTGGGGCCACGTGGGGCCCGTTCGAATTTGGATCGACGATTGTGGCCATTGAGGTAGCTTCCTCGCCCTTTCTCCAAGGAAAACACGCCCAAAAGAGCCTTAAAAAAAAAAAAAAATTCCCCGCTAAAGAAGCTTCCGGAGCGCTTCTCCAGCTGTGCAAGTTCAAGGAAAAAGCCCTTGAACTTCAAGGACCGGATTGACCGACTTCGATGCACATCCACCCCTCTATAAAAAGCCCAAATCCTTCTCAGTTCTCATCCCACATCATATCCCACATCGTCACTTCCGCTGTGCACTTGTATAATCTCATCTCTCGTGTTCTTGAGAAGAAAATAATCTCGTCTCTCGTGTTCTTGAGAAGAAAAATGGCTCCCACAAACGCCCAGAGGCGACAGAGGCTTCCCGTCTCCTCCTCGGACACCGGGGTCGATAATCGCGGCGGCGGCGGCGGCGACGACCACTCTGGCCTCCCCTGCTCGATCCCCCTCGCTTTCCTTACCATCAACAGTGTCAACACCATCTACCGAGCCTCCGTCAACGGGGACACCCCCATGGTTGTCTTCATCGTCTTCGTGTACCTCGCCTACCTCCTGCTCGACTACTGCCTGACCGAGCTGAATAGGTCGCCCCCAACTGACAGGGGGCCGCGTCGCACGGCGCTCAAGCTCGTCGCCTGGGTCTTCACCACCGCGATCGGGTTCGGCTTCGCCTACCACTTCTCGCAGCTCACGGGCGCGTGTATGGCCGTGGCCTTCCACGCCCTCGCCGCCGCCACCAGCGGGGTGGTTTTCTACACCTACTTCTATTGCGACCGCGGGGATTGCGGCCGCGCAAATGGGTGTAGGGTCGAGAAGGTTGATGTCACGTTCGTGTTCGGCAGGGCAAAGACGGCGAGTGCCGCCGCGAAGAGCGCCGGAGATTTGTCTGATGCGGCTGAAAACGTCTGATTTTTGCCACGTCTAAGTTAAGGAGCGTTTCTTGCTCAAAAAAAAAAAAAAAAGTTAAGGAGCGTTTGTCATGTACTTTGAAAGAAGTGTGTGTGTGAGTGTGAGGGTCTTAAATATTTTTCATAAAATTTTATTTTCGTGTTGAGTAAAATTTCGCGAAAATTTTCGGCGATGAATTAGGCAGTTTTTTTCTTCGTCCGAGGAAAAGAGTACTATATTTTCTTAAGGGTCCCGCTTGGCAAGAATAACAGTGAACTCCCACCCACATATTTCAATTTGACAGAGAGTAGCTACCGAATGGTTAAGTATTTTAGCCCTTTTTTTTTTCACTTAAAGTTTTAGTTTAGGTTATGTGTAAATAATTTTGCTACAGTCATAGAAATATTGCTTCTATATATGTACTCCCCCACCCAAAGAATGAAATTTTCACAATAAAAAAAACCGTTTATAGCATGCCTGCCATAATCAATAACATTAGAATGATCAATTAGAGCATAACACATCGATTATTTAACAAATAATACGTCCCAATCTAAATGCCATATCTTATTAAATGGTACAGATCCCCCGTTCATAATATGTTTAAAAAATATTTTATTTAAAAATGTCTCTAAGCACAAAATTCAAATGATTTATCAGAATATTACATAAAATTTCATAAAATTGCGTCAGTGGGTAAAAAAAAAAGACATACCTACATTAGATGCATATTGAAGAATTTTTGTGTGTTTTCATGTGTCGTGAATTTTTAAAAGAAACTAGTTTTTGAAAATTTGTCAATTAATAAAAGGATGAAAAATCTTCTTCTCTTTGCAGCAGCACTTGCTCTGCGAGTGCTGTCCTGCCCATCACTCAGTCATAGTCGCAGATGGGGAAATTGGGAAAAAATAAATAAAGCCTAGAAGTTGCAATTGCAGAGACAGCATTTAAGGGGTCAAAGAGAAGAGAAAGCTCGAAATGGGATTAGAAAACCATCAAGAATACCTAGCAAAAATGAAAAGAAAAGAGAAGGAATAAAAAGCTAAAAAGAAAAAAGAAAAAGAAAAAGAAAGAAACCAACAATCCTTGGGAAACTAGACGAGCTAGTTCTCCCGTTTCCTAGGGAAAATGAGAGATGCAGACTCCACCGTCACTCTTTAAGAGTTGACGGTGCCATCTTCCTCTCATTACCCTTTTTCTAAAGCTTATTCATTATGGAGAGAAAGGATTACAATTGTATGCTCTTCTTAGGAACTTGGCTTGATAATCGAATCTTAGGTTTGCACAGATTTAACGTCACTCATTTGAAACATAATCGAACCAGTCACTGTTTAAACCAAGCTTCACCAAATAATCGAGTGGCGCTTTGAAAGTTCGTCTCTCTCTCTTTTGGGATTTTCTCCATTCTCTCTAATTTTCACTCATATTTCTTTTTCAGCCTCTATGGAAAGGAGTGTTTGAGCTAAACCTCTTCCTTTCCTTCCTTTTTTTCCTTTTTCTTTGGTTGATTTGGTTCTCTATTCTCTTTTTCTCGCTTTCCTCTCGCTTTGTGTAGCTTTTCTCTTCTGATCTAGCCTAAATTTGGAAGCTTCTCTCTCTCGTTAGTCTAGATTTGAGGATTTTGTGTGTATAATTTCAGGTTTTCACTTCCCTTGGTTTCATTGGTGTACGATTCCAGTTCCAAAGGAGATCGGAGGAGCTTTGGGAAGTTTTCGCTCTCATAAGTGTCAAATCTATACTTGTTCAACCATATTTCTTTAAACAACGATGGTGTAGGAAATGCCGAACCTAGCATGCATCTACGAAAGGTAAAGCCATAGCAATAGATAGAGATATTGGTTCATGCTAATTACTGAAGACAGATTCGGTGATCAATCGTCGATTTTGGTTTGAAAAAAATATTAGATCAATTCTTTGAGTGGGTGACTTCTAACATTTTTCTGATGATTTCTCTTGTTATTTAGAGCTTTTTTTTGTTTTAAAGTTATTTGGAATTTATTTTAGTATGTAAGTAGTTTGTAATTGGACTACAATGTTTCTCTCTCGTGTTTATGTAGAAATGAATGGAATGTGACTTTAATAAATAAAAATATTTAAACCAACTTTTCTCTCACTTTTTAAAATTTTCCATGTAGCGCTCATCTACATATTATTTAGTTGCAATGCAATTTAACTTTGAAGAGAAAAGTAAAATCGGCTGAAGAAAAAGGATAAAGAGGCGAAAGGAGAAAGTGAAAATGGCTCGCTTTTTCTTAAAATATGTGCCTGGTGAAATTTTTTAATTATCATTGCAATAGCAAACAAATTCATCCTCCCACCATTTCCTTTTACTGTATTGTTTTTAGTCATTAAAAAGATAGCAGAAATGATTTTTTGACGTAATCTATCAGTTAATTTGGATATGTTTGCAGGCAACTTTTTATTTTTATTTTCAGTGGTTAAAAACTCTAGCACTTAATATCCAAAAAAAATTCAGCACTTATTTTTTAGTTTTATCAAATAATCATCATCTTTGGATAATCCAATGAAATACTTTTTTTCTTTATAAAAAGATCAGCATTTAATAGCATTTTTTTTTTTTTTTTTGGTTGAAGCATTTAATAGCAATTGAGTTAGATTGTTTATCGGAATGTCCACAGTTTGGGTTTTCAGGAAATCCAAACCGATAAGATCAGTAGCTAAATTGAACTGAACCAAATCACGACCTAAATCGAAAAATTGAACCCAATTTGATCCAGTTTTTCGGTTTTCCTTTTTTTTACCCCCGCTTATTGGAACCAATCTAAATAAGGGATGAGAAAGAAGATAAATTTTAAGTTTTTTTTTTTTTTTTTTTTTGGTCGAAAGATAACTTATATTAGATTAGAAAGCAGTACAAACAGGTGCCCTAGCGTCCGAAGAGATAATATTCAGGAAAATAGACGGAGGGAAGAGAAGCCAATTTGTAGGTGGGCCTTGATCCCTGTGGGCTTTAGCGGCCCAGTCAGTTGCTAGGTTTGCTTGACGCCGAACATGTTGAAGCGATAGATTAGGGCATTGCTGAAGAAGATCGCTGAGAATCGCGAATAGATTGTGTTCTGTCCATGGCGGCCTCTGTTTCTGCCGAACTATCTCCACCAACGTTAAGCAATCGGATTCAATCACAAAGTGCTGAAGATGGAGTCCCTGCTGGATCAGCCGTTGCAGAGCGGATATGAGTGCATAGATCTCGGCTTGGAAAGCCGAATGGGCAGGCACAGATCTGGTAAGCACATCAGTTAGAATACCTTTACTATCTCTGAAAATACAAGCGATTGATCCTTTCTCCGATTCCAAGCGAAAAGCCCCATCAATATTACACTTTATATATCCCTCCGCAGGCGGTTTCCATCGCTGATCTAAACTGACCAATTTGTTATTGATCTTCTGTGGCGAGGGTTGGAAAACCTTGAAGATGCGGCTTTGGGTGAGAGCATCATTGACGACGTGGAGAGGATCCAGTGGGATCTGACGAAAAACAGCATTGTTTCGTTGCCGCCAGATCTCCCACCGAATATGAGCAATCACTTCAAACTCAGGAGACGCTCGTGGGGTGGAAGCTCTGTTGACAATCCAGGCATCAAAACGGCTAACCGAGGTAGGTGATATGTTTACTCGAATTTCTTCATGACTCCAAATATCTTTAGTCCAAGGGCAGAAGAAGAACAGATGCTCAATCGATTCTGGAACAGTATTATTGCATAGAGAACAGTAGGGATGTGGGATGATATGGCGTTGATAGAGATTTTCTTTTGTAGCGATTGCATTTTTGCAAGCTAACCAGAGAAAGACCCGGAGCTTCGGAGCAGTACGCATATGCCAGATTTTCCTCCATAACAGGGTTGGGTTAGTATAAGAAGATGATGCTTGATGTATAGGGGTTTGATCTGGTAAAGAGAGATAATGATAACAACTTTTTACCGTGTAGGTACCAGAAGGAGTGGCTGTCCAAACAAGTTGATCATGTAGGAGCGAAGGATTGAGGGGAATATTTAGAATCGCTTCACTGACCTGGACATCAAAGAAGGCAGTAACAAGAGACGACTTCCATTCAGAGTGCTGGAAATCAATGAGATCAGCAACTAGTACAGGTTCTTCCTCCTCTGGTAAGCCTCCTATCGGACCTATTGGTAACCAATTATCTTCTCTGATGCGTATTTGTGATCCATCCCCGACTAACCAACGTAGTTTAGGAGTAATTGCTTCACGACCTTTCAATAAACTCTACCACCCCCAAGAAGGACGATATCCTGAGGGAGCAGTTTGAAAGGAGGAAGATCTAAAATATAATCCCTTAAAGAGCTGACTCCAGATAGCTTGAGGTTGCTGAAAAAGACGCCAAGCTTGCTTTCCAAGCATAGCTTTGTTGAAATTAATTAGATCTCTGAATCCCATCCCCCCTGTTACTTTTGATCGCTTTAATTCTGTCCAATTTTTCCAGTGAATTCCCGATTGATTGTTCTGTTTACTCCACCAGAATGCTGATATCTTCCTTTCTATCAATCTGCAGAGAGACAGTGGAAGCTTGAAGATAGACATGGCGTACTGAGGTAAGGCCTGAATTACTGATTTTAGTAAGATTTCCTTGCCACTTTTTGATAAAAATTGTTCCTGCCAACCTGCTAACTTAGCATTTACTCTTGCCAGGATCCAGGAGAACATCTCCCTTTTTGAACGGCCCCAATCCGAGGGAATGCCCAGGTACTTACCATACTTACTGATGATAGGAACTCTGAGTGCTTGTGCTAGATTATGTTGTAAAGGAAGAGGCAATGTTTGCTAAAGAACACACCTGATTTGTTTCAATTAATGAGCTGGCCTGTAGCGAAACAGTATTGGTGTAGGAGATTGGCAAGGTTATGGCATTCAGAAAGAGTAGCTCTTAGGAAAAATACTGAATCATCAGCAAAAAGTAAGTGAGATAACTTAGGACAGTCTCTATTAAATTGAATCCCCTGTATATGACCCATGGCTACAGCTTGAGTAAGAGTAGTGGACAGGGCATTCGCAAGTAAAATGAAGAGATATGGAGATAGGGGATCACCTTGACGCAGCCCTCTTGTAGGCTTAAAGTAAGGGAGTTGTTCACCATTAAAACGAATACTGAAAGAGACTGTAGTAACGCAAGCCATTACCCGGGTAACCCAACTGTCATTAAAGCCCAAATGCTTTAAATATGCTTCCAAGAAATCCCATTCGACCCTATCGTAGGCCTTTTGCATGTCTGTTTTGAGAATAAGGTTGAAGCGTTTCTTGCATGCTCGCACTTTAAATTGATGCATGACTTCTTGAACCACCATGATATTGTCCTGTATCTGTCTTTCACTAATAAAAGCAGCTTGTTCTTGTGAAATCAAAGTAGATAGCCAAGGTTTAAGTCTGTTGGCCATAATTTTTGAAATAATCTTATAAGCGAAGTTTCAAAGACTTATGGGTCGGTACTGTTCAATACTTTCTGGATGCTGAACTTTAGGGACTAGGGCAATGATTGTTCTGTTTAGTCTTGAAGGCATACAACCTGTTGTAAAGAACTCTTGAACTGTTTGAATAATGGTTGTTTTGATGACAGTCCAGTGATGCTGATAGAAGAGGCCGTTAAGACCATCAGGTCCAGGAGCCTTTGAAGCCCCCAACTGGAAGGTAGCCTGGTAAATCTCCTCCTCTGTTACCCTACTCATCAAGTGTTCATTCATTTCAGATGTTACCACTGCTGGACATTGATCCAAGAACGGACGAAAATCCCGGTAGCCCACAGATTGGTATAGATGAGAGAAGAATCCCTGTGTTAGAGCTTTGAGCTGTTCTGGTTCTCTGATCCATTGCTGGTGAGTATCCGTGAGCATAGTAATTCTATTACGTTGTCTTCTTTGCATAGTGTAGGCATGAAAAAATTTTGAATTATGATCTCCCCATTTCAACCATTGAATGCGAGAACGCATAGCCCAGAATTGTTCGTCTTGAGTCCAGAGCTTGTGAATTTCACATCTAATAGCAGTGGCTTGCTCCTTATCTCCCGCCTGATAATATGTTCTATTTATAATTGTCTGCAGTTGAGATTGCAATTGAGAGATTCGTTGATGGCAATTGCTAAAACGTGTTCTGCTCCAGCTTGTTAATCGAGTAGCAACCGCCTGTAGTTTGGAGAGCAATGAGGTACTACTTTTCTCCCATGCCTGTTTGACTACTTCATGACACTCCTTATCTTGATTCCAGAAAGCTTCATATTGAAAAGTCTTTGCACGCTTGACAGATGGTGGACGAGCTTTTAGCAAAATTGGACAATGATCCGAACCAACAGGTGGTAGGGCAAATACTTCTGCAGAAGGGTAAGACATCAGCCATTCTGGTGAACAGAACACACGATCGAGCTTCTCCTTTACCAGAGCATCTCCTTCTCGATTATTGGACCAGGTAAATTCGCATCCTTTACTTTGTAGTTCTAGTAAGGCACAGTCATTGATTATACTCCGAAAGGATGTCATGCGCGAAGTGATTGCTGGTCTCTTGCCCATTTTCTCCCAGGGAGAAAGGAAGTCATGGAAATCACCTATACACAGCCAAGGTAAATGATTTGCAGCATGAATGACTCTTATTGTATCCCAAAATTCCTGACGGAGCTGATAAGTTGGAGGTGCGTGCAGGCAAGTGATATGCATCGAGGCTGCTGTCCTAGGATCAAGGGCTATGAAATCAACAAACTGAGCATCCGAATGTACAAGAGTAAGTTCAAAGTTATCATTCCAAAACAGAGCAAGACCACCCGTAAAGCCAACTGGGTCCTTCACAAAAGAGTGAGTAAATTTAAATTTACTCTGTAACCTATTCACAAGAGGTTGAGCATTCTTTGTTTCCATTAAAAACACTATATCGGGCTTATCACAGGCTAACATCGCCTTTAATGCTTGAATTGTCAGGGGATTGCCCAACCCCTGACAATTCCAACTTAGGAGTTTCATTGGGAACACGGTGGCTGTTGAGGGCCAGCCGCCAAAGCCCAAGGAGCAGGAATATCTGCCTCAAAAACCGGTGTATCTAGAAGGAGGGACTCATCAAAAGCTGTAGAGGAAGGAAGCTTAATGTCATAAGGTGAATATCTTTTCGTTTTCTTACTGGAACCCCCAAGTGGCATTGGGCGAGGAATCTTTGATTTCTTCTGTGGATGTTTATCCACTGGAAGGGGCTGAGTGCTTTTCATTTTTGCTGTTGCAGGTACTAAATCAGTGGTAAGAGCAGTTGGAGTGACAGGATGCGGATGCTTGGAAGTCCCTTTTGGTATAACAGGGATCGAAGCAGCATCCTCTGTTGCAGGAATAGGAGGAAGAGCTGGGAGGGCTGGCTGCATTGGAGGTGGAGTTTCAGGTACTGTCTCTTTCATTTGCTCGATAGGTACTGTAGGGTGATAAAAAACATCCCAATAAGGGCTAAATTGTTTAATTTCTGCTCTGAGCCAAGGTCCATAGACCATCGTATCACGGCCATCAAATTGTGCTTCATCATAAGGAAACTCTGGACAGGAAGCTGCATAATGACCAAGCCTTCCGCAGGAATAACAGTAATGAGACAGTCTCTCATACCTAAAATCAAGCCATAGGGTTTTGCCTTCAATACTGATAAGTTTGCCTGTCTTTAAAGGGTCTTTCAGATCTAATTCTATTCGAATTCTTGCAGAGGCGTCATTTTTCACGTCCAGAACTTTACCTATCTGGTGCACGGCCCTTCGCAGGATGGGAGGAGAAGTCCACTCCAAAGGTAAGCCAATAACATGCACCCAAAACAGACATTTACCAAAATCATAGCATTGTAAGGGAGTATTAGGTTGCCATGGTCGAAGGTTAACCAATTGACCTGAAAATAACCAAGGCCTACCATCCAAAATGCATTGTTTTTCCACTTCAGTTCTGAATTTAATTATATACAGCCCAGTATTAGCTGGAGAAATCTCTACATGATCCACTCGCCAAGCTTTCTTCATCGCAACATGAAAGGCTGATAAATTTACAGTAGGATTTGTGAAAATATTACCAACCAGTATAAGGCGACAATCCTTCAGTTTGTCCGACGCAGGGATGTCATCCCAAACCTCCATCTCCTGTTCTTAGCATAAACGGCCCAGGCGATGACATAGGGAAGCAATTCTCAAGGTATTGTCACTTTCATCCATTAATAAAGTAACAGTAGTTCACTAGTATGGATAATTAGAAAGAGCTGATGGCTGAAAATGAGATTTGCAGGGGTTGCATGTTACAGATCGCCAACATGCAGACCGGGAATTGCGGAGTGTTGAAGAAGACAGAAGACCAGCAATACCGGTGAAAAGGTTAGGAGGAAAAAGAAGAAGGCGATGGTTGGAGGGGATGAAAGAAATTGCGCATGCAGAAGAATCAAGGAGGAGAAGGAGCAGTTAGGGTGGAATGAGCGAGGAACAGCAGTGGTTCAAATGAAACTCAAAGTTCAGAAGAGCAGCTGGGTATAACGAAGACATTGCTAAAGACTCGAGCATCACGCGAGAAGAAACTCTAACATAAACGAGAGGAGTGATAAATTTTAAGTTGAGCGTTCAATTTTTGTTCAAAATTTCAATTCGGCTCAATTAACCGAATCGGAAAAAAGAACATTTAATTTTCCATTCCCCAATATGAGCCAAACATACACGAAATTTCGATTCAATTTTGATACCCCTAGATTGCATTGAGGGAAAGCAAAAACCAAAGTCAAACAATAATATATTTCCTTTTGATTTGTGAAAATTTCAAAGTAGAACTGTTTTCTCAGAATACGATCCAAGATGGATCTTGTCTCATATAATGAAAAAATGTAAGCTCGAGCAGTGTCTATCAACTTGCATGTGTGAGTCACGTGCTCATTTTGGTAGCGAGATGAGCTAATTTTATGCAAAAGTTGGACGCGAATCAAACAACAAAATACTGAAGAGGAAATACGAATCAAACAATGAAAATTGATGAGCAAAGATCAAGCTCGTGATTGTAGA
This sequence comes from Eucalyptus virginea, assembly GCA_014182375.1. Lineage (NCBI taxonomy): Eukaryota > Viridiplantae > Streptophyta > Magnoliopsida > Myrtales > Myrtaceae > Eucalyptus > Eucalyptus virginea. The sequence continues at coordinate 21,359,777 of CM024522.1, read as the reverse complement.
AAACAATGCTCAAGATCGATCTTGAGTTCAGTGATTGAGACAAAGAAGTTGATGTGAGATAAAAGTGTGTTTGGTAACATTTCTATTTCGAATAATAATTTCCATTTAGAAATAGTTTTTCTATATCTATTTTCAGGGACAAAGAAGTTGATTCTCTTTTATTTTTGGTTTATATTTCAAATCTACTTATTGATCACATGTAAAAAACAATGCTCAAGATCTATCTTGAGTCCTAAGACAGAGAAGTTGATGCATAGATAAAAGTGCATTTGGTAACATTTTTATTTCGGAGAACAATTTCCGTTTAGAAATAGTTTTTCTATATCTATTTTCAGGAACAAATAAGTTAATTCTCTTTTACTTTTGGTTTATATTTCAAATATACTTTCTGATCACTTTTCGATTTTGCAAAATAGAAAAATTAGCTAACGTTATTAAATGGATTTCTATTTTTTTTTCTATTTCAAGAAATAAAAGAACAGAAAAATAGAAAAACGTGATGATTACTAAATACGCCCTAATTAACTTTCCAAGTTCTAACCTCAATCAGGAACAGGAAGAAAAGAAAAGGGGAACGATGCTTTGCACTTTTTCAATCTACCTAAAATTTATCTGAAGTTGTTGACAAACCCTCACGCCTCTTCCTAAATTTCTCCCGACAACGTCACCCGCCATGAAAGAAGCGAAAATAAAGAAACGACAACACTTATAGTGATCGAAACTGTCAAATTATAAAAAGACGACGCTCAGAGTTAGACGGAATCGACCCTCCTCCAGCTTAGGATGGACCTGGCGACAAGGGACGTGAAAGGGGCGAGGAGGTATTTGTCGTCCAGCGACCGGGACCTTGAGGCATTTGGAGAGGGAGAAAACCCAAGAAGAACCATTTGGGACAGTTTGTAAATCGCATTCGGAATTTAACTTTCATCAATTTCTTACGATTGCTATTTCGTCCATCCTTATCCGTGATTCTATTTTTCTTTTCTCTTTTCCTTTTTTCTTTTTGTAAAGTGGGGTTTTGATTGACTCATCACTAATTTTGGGTCATATTTAATTTTTCCAATCATGGCTGAGAAGGGATATTGGTAGTATTTTTTAAAAGCATTTTTCTCAAAACAATTAACTACATAATTATTGATATCTAACTTCATGAAAATAATACAACATATAGCATCTTTACTTAGTATTACGGAAATATCACATTCCCTACAAGTACAAATCTTAACATCTAAGTCAGCCACAAATTTACCATCATACATTTCAACCTAAAATTTACTCCTCTTCATATCTTTATTTGTGATTTTTCCCCTCTCTTTTTTTTCCATGTTTATTGGTTCGATCGTAACTTCAATCAGAATTCAATTTGGGGTTTTGATTGACTCATCACTAATTTTGGGTCATATTTAATTTTTCCAATCATGGCTGAGAAGGGATATTGGTAGTATTTTTTAAAAGCATTTTTCTTGAAACAATTAACTACATAATTATTGATATCTAACTTCATGAAAATAATACAACATATAGCATGTTTACATAGTATTATGGAAATATCTCATTCCCTACAAGTACAAATCTTAACATCTAAGTCATCCACAAATTTATCGTCATACATTTCAACCTAAAATTTACTCCTCTTCATATCTTTATTTGTGATTTTTCCCCTCTCTCTTTTTTTTTCCATGTTTATTGGTTCGATAGTAACTTCAATCAGAATTCAATTTGGGGCCCATTTGGTTTTAAGGGTTTCGCTCATTTTTCACCCACTTTCACATCTGGGACAATTTTAGCTAGACTTTAGTTGCCAAAATAAGCATGTGCAAGCCAGCTGGTGAAAATTTGGCTGGCCGGTAAGGGCCTGTTTAGTAAAAAAATTTATGTTCCCTAGGAACAATTATTTTTTTTTTTTTTTATTTCAGAGAACGAAAAAGAAAGAGAAATGTGTTTGGTAAATTTTTTGTTCCCGAGAAAAAAAACTTATTTTTTTTGTTCATAGGAATAGATTTCGAATAGAAATAAGAAATAAATAAAAAAAATAGCTTCTCGTTTTGAACAATTTTTCTTTTCTCTTCTTCTCTTTCCTTTCCTTCTTCTTCCTTTTGGTCGGTCGCCGACCTCGGCCATGGTCGGCAATCGGCCGACGAGGGTTGACGACCTCACCGGAGTGTCACCGGTCCTTAGCGATGCCGAGCCATGGCGAGGTCGAGCCTCACGGTGCTCACCAAGCCACCGACGAGCTCGTTGGACCTCACCCAACCGGCGACCGGCCAGAAAGGAGTAAAAAGGAGAGAAAAGAAATAAGAAAAAAAAAAGGAAAAAATATAACAAAAATATTAAAAAATCAAAAGAAATAACAAAATTCTACAATTCTACCAAAGCATTTTTTTCCCGTAATAGAAATTTTATACGATTTACCAAGCGTGTTTTTATACTTAAAAATTGTTCTTGAAAACATAAAAAAAAACCATTTATGATAATAAAAAAATGGGAAAATTACGAAAAAGGTTTTAAACATATTATAATTGTGCCAATTCAGTCATAAACTTCTTTTTTTGATAAATTGAGTTCTAATGGTCGGCCGGCGCCGACGACCTAAATTTTGACGACCCGTTTAGTCATTTATTGCATTAAAAATTAGAGGGTAATTTTATCCCTGAAAAAACATTAAATTGCATAGCAAACAATTTTAGGAGCATTTTTATTTTTATTGCATGGACCAGCGATGGATGGACTTAAATGGATGACTTCGAACTTAATGAAATTGGACTAAACCCGCAATAATGAAAATTCTTGGGCAAAGCCCATGGAAATTATAAGGACTGAAATTTTCATTGGAAAGTGCTCAATTAGGACATTAATTTATGCAAGATTTGGACAGACCGTGGCCGACTGATTAAAAGGAATCTGGCATATAATCTTGGGCACGTCGAAAGCATATATTGAGAAATCAAAAGAAGAATGGGATTTTAGTCAATCAAGGAAGAAATTTGCCTGAAAAAGGAAATCAATATAGCAGAATAAGCTATTCGCATGGTCAATCAAAAGGGAATCGGCGGAAAAAGCAAGCATAAAAGCCAAGGGAGGAGGACTCTCTTGAAGGAGAGGCCACACAATTGACACGGCGATAGAATCTAGGTCAGCCACAATATAAAAATTGTGAGTGAGAGCCGAGAGAGAGAGAGAGAGAGAGAGAGAGAGGGGTCTTCAAGGTCCTGAGCGGCAGCACTTGGAGGACTTCTCTGGGATCAACATTCGGCACATTGGAGAGCACAAACTTGGTCTTCACAGAGCACTTGCCATAGACGCACGCAAAGAAGAAGACCATTCTCGGTCTAGCCCCGCTCAGTCCATCTCGTAGTGCACTTTACGAAAAAGACACAAGAAGGAACAAATTCATGGGACTCCTCAAGTCCTCAAAGCGGCTGCCGATCCATTGTTGATCCACGTGAGTCCAGGCCGCTGATCCCCCAACTACGTAACGACGAGCGGCACCTATACCAACCAATAGCCTCGCGACAATCACACCGAGAAGCTGCTGTTTCAGCCGTCGCGACTTCAGGAGCCCCAGAAATTCACAAGCCCGGCCACGCCTGCGGGAGACGCAAAGCTCTGAACGAAGAGGCATTCGACAACGACGAATCCTCTCCATCGGCAAATAACTTGGTGCAGTCAATCTCAACGCTTGGCCTGTCAAAGTGGAGGGTCCTCAGTTCGAAGTTTCTTTTACGTCTGAACCGGCCTCACTTTTTCTGTCATCACTTGGATTACTTGGAGAGTTCTGGGCTACCATCACTTGAAAGGAAAATAAAGGCCACGAATATTGAATAAAGGAGTACTCCACGAAGAAGCACTCACAGGAAAGTTCTGAATGTTGTTCCAAGGAAAACGTGCACACATAATCCCACCGAGAGCAACTCGTTGAGGGTCAACCCTTTACTGTGCGCTTGACTTCGGCAAACCAATCTCTGGACAACTCCAGTCGCATGTAGCCACGCCGCGGAATCCCGAGCATTGTGTCCGCGGGAGATTTTTTGCTAAAACAGAAAAAGAAAGAACTTATTTTGTGCAGGTTTCTGAGCGAGCCAAGCACCGTGGAGCCGTGCTTCGTCGCCATGCACGTAACGCTTGCCGCCGTTTGCCGTCGAGAACTGGTGGCGATTCCGGTCTGATCGCACTTGGTCCAAATTTGAAAAGAATATCCTCAAATTAGGTAAGATGCACATATTTTACTCCCTAATTCGCAACCGCACACCGATTTTTTATTCCATCTATGAGGGTTTAGATTGAATAATTAATTATTTGATATCTTGATCTTTAAGGCTTAAGATCAAATTATCGATTTTATTAGCGAAATAATCAAGCTGATTTGGATATTGTTCCTTGGTCTGTCTTGTCTTGATTGCTTTATTTATCTTGAAATATGCATGCTTTAGGGTTATTCGAATATTTAGACTAAACATTTTATTTATCATGAATTTTCGAAATAAAAAATAAATAAAAAAACATAAATTTAGGATGTTAGATTTTTGTTTCATTAGCTTAAATTGCATGTTTAATTATTTGACATTTTTTTAATTTCGAAATTAATTAAAAAAACAAAAATCATCATGCATATGTCATGTAAAATTAGGGCATCCTTTGTACGTCATTGCATATTAGCATAAAATTACATATTTCATTTTAAGTTTAGATTATTTTTTTTAGATAGATTGCATCTTAGGTTAGAAGTCGCTAAGTTAGGATAATATTTTAGTTTAAATTAGGATTTGGCTTAACGTAATTCCTAATACAAATTGAATAGAATCTTAACCTAGTTGGATAATTTTCACATTTTTCCTAATTTCGAATTTCATGAAAAAAATACAAAAAATGACTTAGGATAAATTAGTTTCAATTCATAGGATAGATTGCATTCTTTTTTTTTTAAAATAAAAATAAAAAATGTCATTGCATGTCATTTAGAATTAAATTCATGAAATGCATGCCATTTAGTGATCATTGCTATTTCCATTTAATTAGAAACTGCTTGTCATTAAAATTAGGTCATTTAGTTATATTGCATTGCATAAAGCATGATTTTCATTAATTAAATGAAAACAATAAGAAATTGCGTGTTAATTAGAAATCATATTTAGGGTTGATGATGTAAATTCCGATTTAACAATGCAGATGCTTTCGTTGCTACGCGGTAAGTCTTGCATTTTTTCATTTGCTTTCTTAGGTGTTAAATTGGTGGATTACGCACCTGTATGATCTCACATGTTAGGGAAATAGATTTAAAATCAATCCAAGTTGCCTGTAAAAACATTTTTGAAAATAAAAAAATGGTATCAAATGAGCATTAGAGAAGTCTAGTATAACCAATCCTCCCATTATTTTACTTAGTGTCTAATCGACCTACCGTAAACTAATTAGTAGCAATTCCTAGATAAAATCCATTTGCATGTTAAGAAATTTGAACTTCAAGTTGCAAAATGGTATGGGCTTGGGAGAGCCCGAGTTAAGTCTAGGCTTAACAATTCATTAGCCAAACTCTAAGTGGTTCACACTCGAAATTTTGGTCACGACATGCGGTGATCGCGAGGCGAGCCCTCCCTAGATCCGATGGGGGCTCGCCCCGCCGTTGCTTGGCACAAGCTTGCCGACTAGCGAGGCGAGCTTGCCGAATTACCTCAGTCTAGCGACCGGCCAGCTTGGCGGGTTGTCGGAGCCAAAGGAAGGAGGAGGGAGGAAGAATGAAGAGGGAGAATGAAAAAAAAAAAAAAAAAGATAAAAAAATTAATAAAATATTTCAAAGAATAAAATATTATTGAAAAAAGGTCGTGTCTGCCGGCTAATTTTAGCCGGATTGACTAATAAAAAATAATTGTAAAAGATTTAGCATTCAATTGGTCAAAAAAATAAGTTTAGAACTGAACTAGCATAATTATAATAAATTTAGGAATTTTTTTTAGTAATTTTCCAGATAAAAAACTGTTCTAAAAAATAAAATCATTACTAAACGCGGTTTAAGTTAAGGCCTCATTGGACTAGGACAAGACCTCCTCCGAACTCACCTTCGAATAAACAAAAGTGCCCGGACACGCAGGAAAGAATTAAAAAAAAAGAGAAAAGCCGTGGCCAAGCCAAACCCCTTCTCCGTCATCGTCAAATAACTTTTAATTTCTATATGTCGACATTTGAAATGTTTACAATAGTTTTCTTAGCATTTATTCTTTAATTTTCTTTAGGGCAAAATTCTCCGCTAATTTAATCAAGAAGATGCTGCCCAGTAACACGAACACCTAAATCCCAGCCGTCCATACTCCAAAACCGATAACCTCTCCGACTTCCCTTTCTGCTCATTCCTCCCCACCCTGCGAGGCAGCGCGAGCAATCAAGCCAACCATGGGCTCCTCCCTCTCCAGCCTCCTCGGAGCTCCGGCCGCCGACGGCTCGCCGGAATTGTCGTCGGAGCCTTCCCGCGTCCAGGCGTTCCACTCCACCCCGTGGGGGCAGCTCCACTTCAACAAAGTCAAGGATACCTCCTAATTGGTGAGGCGGCTGTAGACCCCTGAAACCCCTCTCCCCCACTTCGGATCTCCTCCTCCTTCCCCGGAATGCGATTGAGGCCATCCGGCGGAGAAAGGTGGCGGCGTACTGGAGGTCGAACATCTTGCCGCGGAGCTTGTCGGGCCTAGCGTTGATGAGGGCCAGCTCGTCGGCGAGGTCCTAGGTGAGGTAGGCCTCCGTCGACTACTCCATCGCCGGCTGGTCGATGGAGGCGGAGATCTTGGTCTTTCCTTTTAGAAAGAGACGGAGAGAGACACAGAGGAGAGAGAAGGGGAGGCTGTTTTTGGAAGAAACTGTTTGGTTCAGTATTTGTAAGGGGCTTTGAGTCCAATGCAAATGTTGAAAGTCCCTACTAGTTTTGGGCTTTCAGCATTTTGAAGGCAAGTTGAAAATTGAAAGCTGGCTTTAAAGTTGAACCAAACGGTCCAGCATTTCCCCAAAACCCCTTGGAAATGTTGAACCAAATGCAGCCGACTGGGAAAATTCCAAAACGTGGGCCCACTGAACCGAGTTGATCAACGGATGGACTGTTAATTTGCCGACTGGGTACAGCTGAGGAAATATTAGGTAGGTGTGAAACACTGCAGGCGAAATGAAAAATCATATACAATTCGACACTTATCGTACACATGTAATTCGGGTCCCACGTTTAGGACTTCAAAATTAAATTCTTCGCCCCCCCTTCCTCTGTCTCTGTTCCATAGACCCTGGCCTGGGCCACCACTACCTAGTATATTCTCGCCGCTTTAGGTAGCTTCCTCGTCCTTGCCAATGGAAAACACGCGAACCGAGTAAAGTCCCCGCTCGGAAAAAAAAAAAAAAAGGTCCCCTCTCGGGAGCTTTCCAGGAGCATTGCTCGAGATTGTCCCTGGCCCCAGCGCAAGTTCAGGGAATGCCTCAAGCCGTGTCGACCGTTGTTGACCGCCCTTGTATAAAACCCAATGACGCTCCTCATCTCAAACCACATCCCATATCGTCACTCGTCACTTCCGCTGAGTACCTTTATAAATCTCATCTCTCGTGTTTTTCAGAAGAAAAATGGCGCACACAAATACCCAGAGGCGACAGAGGCTTCCCGTCTCCTCGTCGGACGCCGGGGTCAGTAACCACGGTGGCGACGACCACTCCGGCCTCCCCTGCTCGATCCCCCTCGCTTTCCTCACCATGAACAGCGTCAGCACCATCTGCCGAGCCTCTGTCAACGGCGACACCCCCATGGTCGTCTTCATCGTCTTTGTGTACCTCGCCTACCTCCTGCTCGACTACTGCCTGACCGAGCTGAATAGGTCGCCCCCCACTGACAGGGGGCCGCGGCGCGCGGTGCTCAAGCTCGTCGCCTGGATCTTCACCACCGCGATCGGGTTCGGCTTCGCCTACCACTTCTCGCAGCTCACAGGCGCGTGTATGGCCGTGGCCTTCCACGCCCTCGCCGCCGCCACCAGCGGGGTGGTTTTCTACACCTACTTCTATTGCGACCGTGAGGATCACGGTCGCAGAAAATGGTGTAGATTTGAGAAGATCAACGTCGAGTTCGAGTTCAGCGGCGTGAGGAAGGCGAATGCCGACTTGAAAGGCGCAGGAAATTTGTCAAATGCGGCAGAAAACGTTTGATTTGTGCCATCCTCAAGTTAAGGAGCTTTAACAAATAAATTCTCCACCTCCAATTTCAATAGTTTTTACGAATATATAGTAATTGTGTTGAGAATGCTAAACCCAAACACACCCCGTTGAAAGGCAAAGTTTTAACTACATATGAAGATCCCGATGTATACTTGTCGGTGATGATACTATGTTCATTTCATTTAAATGTAGTTGCACATCTGTCGAGTGAGTCTATAATTATTTTTACTAACAATGCTATGATGATATCATGATGATATTATTATGTACTATTTTTGTAATGAATAAAAATTTCTTTTGACAAAAGAGAGAGAAGAAGAAGTTAAGGAGCATTTGTCATGTATTTTGCAACACATATGTTCCATCATAAAATTAACCTAACTCTATTCCGGAAATAATGTTTGCCGGGCATGCCGGAAGCGGATGCTTTGAGTCTAGTTCGTATTATTTTTGTGTGGAGGAAAATTTCACTGACAATTTTGGTGATAAAGTAGAGCGTTTTTTTCCTTTGTTCGAATAAAAGAGTACCAAAGCATTTTCTTATGTTTGCACGGATTCAAAATCACTGATTTGAAACATAATTGAACTGACCACTTTTTAAACCAAGTTTTGTCTCAGTTTTAACATTTTCCATTTAGCCCTTATCTACATATTTTTTAATGTTGCAATGCAATTTGGCTTTGAAGAGAAAAGTAAAATCGGCTAAAGAAAAAGAATAAAAAGGCAAAAGGAAAAAGTTAACGGCTCACTTCTCCTCAAAATTTGCGCCTGGTGAAATTTCTTAATTAATCGTTGCAATAGCAAACGAATAAAGCAAAATAACAACCAACAATGCTTTGCAGTTATTTCTTTCTACCTGAAATTTATCTTAGAATTGTTGACTATTCTCACACCTCTTTCCTAAATTTCTCCCAACAACGTCACTCACTTTGAAAGAAGCGAAAACAAAGAAACAACAACACTAATTGGGATGGAAACTTTTAAATCATGAAAACAAAACTCTCAAATTTAGATGGGATCGACGCTCTTCCAGCTAATGATGAATTTGGTGACAAGCGATGTGAAAGGGGCGAGGAGGGATATGTAAGAAAATTGTTTAAAAAGTTTTAAATTTATTTTTTTACTAATTTAATTATAAACTTTTTAATCTTACCAATTGAGTTTTATATCTTTTACGTTTTGCTAATTGAGTCTATATGGATAATTTTGATTGGATATCGCTAATGTGGACACTTGGTGTTCTATAATAGAACCGCTTTGGCGTTGACGTGAATAAATTTTTATAATATTTTAGTTTTTATATTTTTATTATTTCATTTTTCCTCTTTACATTTGGCCTCGTTGGCTTCTAGAGAAGCTTGCCCACAAGGTGAGGTTGACTTTCACCTAGTGACGATGAGGACAGCCTTGTCGGGCCATTAGTGAGCCTCGCTTGCCCCTAGCAAGGCTTGACCTCACCGTCGTTGGGTAAGGTCAACCTTGCCGGTGGTCGGCGGGGGTGAGGTTTGCTAGTGGTTAGTGAGAGGTCTTTGCCTTTAGCTAGTCGTCAAGGCCCAAAAGCTAGCAAGAGGAGGAAGAAAGGAAGAAAAAATAGAAAAGAAAAGAATTCGAAAACTTATTAAAAATTGGCTGTGCCATGTATAACACTTGTTCAAGTCAATATTTTCAATCTAAATTGACCAAATGGACTTAATTGATAAAATATAAAAATATTTATGACTCAATTAGTAAAATTAAAAAGAAAAATTAATTGACATTATAAAATGGATTTTTGTTATTAAAATAGAAAAAATAGGATGATGATTATCAAACATGTCCTAATTAACTTTCCAACTTCTATCTCAACCAAGAAAAGAGAAGAAGAAAAACAAACGATGCTTCGCACTTTTTTCAATCTACCTAAAATTTATCTGGAGTTGTTGGTTAACCCTCGCAACTCTTCCTTAATTTATCTAGAGTTGTTGACTAACCCTCGCACCTCTTCCTAAATTTCTCCCAACAACGTCACTCACCATGAAAGAAGCGAAAATAAAGAAACAACAACTCTTATAGTGATCGAAACCGTCAAATTATAAAAAGACGACGCTCGAAGTTAGATGGAATCGACACTCCTCCAGCTTTGGATGGACCTGGCGACGAGGGACGTGAAAGGGGCGAGGAGGTATTTGTCGTCCAGCGACCGGGACCTTGAGGCAGCGGGAGAGGGAGAAAACCCAAGAAGAACCATTTGGGACAGTTTGTAAATCGTATTTGAAATATAACTTTCATCAATTTCTTACGATTGCTATTTCGTTCATTCTTATCCTTGATTCTATTTTTCTTTTCTCTCTTCCCTTCTTCTTTTTTTTTTTTTAATGTAAAGTGGGGTTTTGTAAAGTGGGGTTTTGATTGACTCACCACTAATTTTGGGTCATTTTTTTTCCAACCATGGCTGAGAAGGGATATTGATAGTATTTTTTATTAAGCATTTTTCTTGAAACAATTAACCACATAATTATTGATATCTAACTTCATGAAAATAGTACAACATATATCATATATACATAGTATCCCGGAAATATCTCATTCCCTACAAGTGCAAATCTTACCATCTAAGTAAGCCACGAATTTATCGTCATACATTTCAACTTAAAATTTACTCCTCTTCATATCTTTATTTTGATTTTTTCCCTCTTTTTTTTTTTCATGTTTATTGGTTTGATCGTAACTTCAATCAGAATTCAATTTAGGGCCCATTTGGTTTTAAGGGTTTTGCTCATTTTTCACCCAGTTTCACATTTAGGACAATTTTAGCCGGACTTTAGCCACTGGAATAAGCATATGCAAGCTAGCTGGTGAAAATTCGGTCGGCCAATTCTGTTACCGAGAACAAATTCTGATCAGAAATGATTATTTTTAATTATGTTCCCGGAAACAATTTCTAAACATTTTAAGCTATTTGGTAATCTGTCCAAAATTTTTGATTTTGGAATAAAATTGCGTTTAGTACCGTATTCATTGATTCTGTTCCAAATTCAATTTCTTTTAATTTTTAAATAATTTTTTCTTTTTTCTTTTTATTTATTTATTTTTTTCCTTTCTCTCTCATGTTCTTCTTCTTCCGATGGCGGTCGTTGGTCCGGCGACCTCACCGGAGCGTCGCGGCTTTCGCCGAGGCCGGCCCTCGTCGCACCTGGCGGGGCTCACCCGGCCACGTCGGTCGGTGGCAGCCGGCCTTGCCGGTGGCTCCGACGAGCTCATAGGTGGCTAGGCGAGCCTCCGGCGAGCTCGCTGGCTGGTCGGGCTTGCTTTTGATGAGCTCGCCGGACTGTTTGTCGGTGACCGGCGGCGGATGGCGTGAAGAGACAAAGAACCGGGATGGCGGTCGATAAAGAAGAAGAAGAAGAGAAAATGGAAGAAGAAGAAGAAAAGAGAAGAAGAAGAGAAAATGGAAGAAAAAGAAGAAAAGAGAAGGAGAAGCGAAAATGGAAGAAGAAGAGTTGGTTTTAATTCTTAGATTTGTTCCGGAACAATAATTAATTTTTTATTTTATTTTTGATTCTGTTTCAAATTTACTTCCGGGAACAAAAAAATAAAATTTGTTTCCGGGAGCAAAATTTTTACCAAATACGATTTTGTTTCCAAACTGATCTCGGGAACAAAAAATTAGAATTAGGCACTGTTTAGATGGTTATCAAACAGTGCCTTAGTTGAGGCCTTATAGAACCAAGACAAGATCTCCTCCGATCCCACCTTCGAATAAACAAAAGTGTTCGGACACCTAGGAAAAAAAAAAAAGAAAGCCGTGGCCAAGCCAAACCCCTTCTGCGTCATTGTCAAATAACTTTTAATTTCTATATGTCGACATTTGAAATGTTTACAATAATTTTCTTAGCATTTATTCTTTAATTTTCTTTAGGGCAAAATTCTCCTCTAATTTAATCAAGAAGATGCTGCCTAATGACTGGAGTTGTTAAATGGGTCATTAATGGGTCAAGCTTTCTTTCATAAAGCACCCATAATGGGTTTTAATGGGTCAAGACTAAGATATATGAGTTTTAAATGGGTTAGAGAGCTGATCTATTTATGACCCATTTATCAACCCATTAAAAATGAACCAATTTATTTTCACTTAAAACCTCACAATCTCTCTCCCCTCTCTTTAACTTAACAATTTTTTTTATTATAAAAATCGAAATTATAATTATAATTATTATTTTTTTCTTTCTTCTTCCTTCGGTCGCCAAAGCACGGTGATGGCCGGCGAGCGGTGTTGGGCGAGCTCGAGCTTGTCGATCTCGGTGAGGCAGAGGCCTCGCTAATCTAGCGAGACTCGAACTCGTCGGCGTCGGGTGAGGCTCGAGCCTCGCCATATCCGACGAGGGTGAGCTCGAGCTCGCCCAACGCGGCGGCGAGCCTTGAGCTCGAGCTCGCCGAGATCCGGGCGAGGCGGAGGCCTCGCCGATGTCCGGCGAGGGGCGAGCTCGAGCTCGCCCGACGCCGGCAAGCCTCGAGCTCACCGAGATCCGGAGCCTCGCCGATTTGGCGAGACTCAAGCTCGTCGGCGAGCTCGAGCGCCGGCGTCGGCGAGCTCGAGCTCGCCGGCGTCAAGCGAGCCGAGCGAGCTCGAGGCTCGCCCGTGGCCGTGGCCGCCGCGCCATCGTCGTGGCCGGTGGCCAACCAAAGAAGAAGAACAAAAAAGAAAAAAAGAAAAAGAAAATTAAAAATGAAAAATTATATTTAAAAATTAAAATTAAATTTAATTTTTAAAAAATAAAAATAATTAAAATTCGATTATTAAAATAATTATTTTAAAAATTATAAAAATTGTCCAATGTATAAAACTATTTTAGTTTTTAAATATTTATATATATATATATATATATATATATATATATATATATATATATAAGAAATAATTTTTTTGAAAAATTATTGATTAGATTTATATTGCTTGGAAGTTTTTTAGTAATATACTCTTTAAAAAAACATAAAAATAAGTTTTCTTAAATTTGGTTAAATATGAAAATATTTTATTAATATGGGTAGGGTTGAGTATGGGTCGAAAAATTTACATTAGACATAAATGGATTAATAGGTCAATCTGAATCGATTCATTAATAACCCGATCCAAACCCGACCCGACCCACCCGTTTAACAGCTCCTGACACGAACACCTAAATCCCAGCTGTGTCCATAATCCAAAACCGATAACCTCTCCGACTTCCCTTTCTGCTCATTCCTCCCCACCCAGCGAAGCAGAGCGAGCAATCAAGCTGCCATGGGCTCCTACCTCTCCAGCCTCCTCGGAGCTCCGGCCGCCGACGGCTCGCCGGAATCGTCGTCGGAGCCTTCCCGCGTCCAGGCGTTCCACTCCACCCCGCGGTGGCAGCTCCACTTCAACAAAGTCAAGGATACCTCCCAATTGGTAAGGCGGCTGTAGACCCCTGATCCCCTCTCCCCCCCTTCGGATCTCCTCCTCCTCCTCCTCCTCCTCCTCCTTCTTCCCCGGAATGCGATTGAGGCCGTCCGGCGTCCTTCGAACTGACTGTGCTTTGCGGTTTGCGATTTCTTGGGGTGTGGAGCGAAGATGGTGATCGATTTCGCGGCGTCCTGGTGCGGGCCCTGCCGGATGATGGAGCCGGCCGTGAGCGCCATGGCTTCCAAGTTCGCGGACGTCGAGTTCGCCAAGATCGACGTCGACGAGTTGTCCGTACGTCGACTCCGCCCTCTGCCTTTAGGGTTTTTTTATAATTGTTGGCCGGCGATGTCGGATTCGAGCTGATTTTGCTCTCTCCTTCTGTGTTTGTTGTGGCGATGGTGAGATCTTGCAGGACGTGGCGCGGGAGTTCGGAGTGCAGGCAATGCCGACGTTCGTGCTGGTGAAGAAAGGGAAGGAAGTGGACAGGATCGTCGGGGCGAAGAAGGACGAGCTCGAGAGGAAGGTCCAGAAGCACAGGGCTCTCATGGCTTCCAGTTGAGCTCGATCCTTTTCGCTCTTCTTCTTCATGGGGAAAAAAATAAAAATAAAGAACATAGTTTTTATTGTATCTTCAATTCGACTGTATTGCGCGTGCAAATGTTTGCTTTATCTGAATTGCGAAGCATTAGAGGGATGTTTCATGTTTGATCTGGTGTGTATAACGTTTGAACTCATCTCATGGTAATTCTAATGTGGGATCAATATCGATGTTTTGAGTTCTTGTCTGCATTTACGCTTTTCATGAGTTCTGGTCTTGCTGCTTGTGGAATTGGCATTTTCTTGGGATGCTTTATGGTTTGATGTTCGGGGGTTTGTGATCTTTGCAATCTTGTTTCCCTAATCATTCGGACCGAAGAAACTTGATGGAAACAAACCAGTTGGGCAATTCATGAATCGTTCCAGCTGCATCTAGCTCCAACACAAGCTCCACTTTACCTTTTATTGAGTTTTGAGTTAGCTCGAATAAACACTCAAATCGAGCTCAAACCTGAAATGCCTGAAATGCCTAGATGGGGCAATTCACCCATGGTAATTTCGGCGATGAAAGAGCATGAGCTCAGAATTCAAGCTTTACACAGCTCACTCCAATTTAAGTGGAGTCTAGGTGGAGCATCTAAAACACTTCATCTGTCAATCTTAGTGCTTCTAAACTGAGTTCCGTCGAACTTTAATTGATTATCTAATTGGAGTCCAGCTTGTATCGTATTGGGTTGATTCTTGCCAGCTTGAGAAAGTAATCAGTAAATGTCAGTTTCTTGGATCAACATTCAAACACAGTTATGAATTTGAGACGAAGCATCAAGGATTATATTATGCATAGTTCCTATGTGTATAACAAATGCTATAGATATATCTACTCCTCACTCCAGCAGAAGTACGTTTACACATGGTACGATCAAATCCAAGATCCCTCTAGACAGTGTAGGCTTGTTGGTTCGTGTCGATGTTGAGGCCCTTGAGTCTCACGACTGACTTGACAGACTCCTTCAGTGCCGTCAGCTCTCTCAGCCTGTGAGAAACGAGGTTTGAGAAATAGTCAATATCTCTGGGAAGCAGAAGGCATATGCCTCTCAAGGACCACATGGATTTGTAGTGTTCCTAACAGTTGCTCCAAGTGCAAAAGTTATGAATAGTATGTAAGATGCTTCATGGGATCTTGCAATGTCAGAAGTCCATACTCAGTTCGGATTCTCTTTGTTCTGATTCTTTTTAATTTACATTGAGGACATTATTATCGGAACTAACAATGACTTTCTCAAGCATTGAAGATATTATCAGGACTCTTCCCTTTTTAACCCAGGTGAGAGAAAACCCAAGTTAGAGTTTTTCTATACATGAGAATAAGTTGCTCTATCCTAATCTTCTAGTGGAAGTTTCTCCCCCTGCTTCTATTAGACAGGAATAGTTTGACTCGATTATCCTCTCTTGATTGAAGAAAATATAAGATTAAGATGCAAAATTGCGCAAGCTACAGCAGCCAAAAAAAACTATCCTTTGGCTGAGAAGAGCTTGAAAAGGTAGCTGATGATATCATAGATTCATAATAGGGGGGAGCATAGGGAAAATTTGGAACTTGAGAACCGAACCGGTGGAAACTTGTAGGTTCTAGGTTCCAAAATATGCAAAGTAGGTTTTAGGTTTCTCAAAAAATGAGGAACTTATTTTGATAGGTAAGTTCTAGGTTCTTAGTTGGAGGAACTTGGAAACTGAAACCTGTAATTTAAAATCTAAAACCTTGAACAAATTTTGAGCTTTCATTTTATGATTGAGATTTTTTACTTTATTAATGTTCATATTTTTTGTGTATCTTTATGATTTGTGAATTGTGCAGCAAGTAGTGGTCACTAAAGATTTTAATTCACTACAATCATTCAATTAGAAAATATGTGGAATTTGGTAGACTTTGGAACTTGTGATTCGGTAGGTTAAGATTCTAAAGTATGTAGGGTAAGTTCCAAATTTCAAAAAGTAAGTAAACTGTTCCATCAGTTAGGTTTTAAGTTTTAGATGGAACTTGTACGAAATCTAGAATCTCTCACCTCTAATTCATAGTATTTTGAAAACAGTTGCTCACAGTGATGCAAGGCATCAACACCAATCTACAATGACACACTCCACAATCTACAAAGCCAAATTCAGAAACTATTTCATACATCACAATATGTTTTCCAAACAACCATTTCATAATTCAAGTTCACGATATATATGTATATATATAGTGATGAGTTTCCAAATATATTTGGCAAAGCATTCATAAATACCAAATCATAGTAAATGCCCGATTTAGTTTTATGTAACAAAATATTATTTTAATAATTTTCAATATATTAAATCTCTATAACTTTCAAAATATGAGTTTACAAATTCAAAGAAGAGATAGCACTATTTACTTGGGAATGCTCAAACCAAACAACGTGTAGCTAAATGAGCTAATGGTCTCATAATCCTAGAAATTAAACTAAGAGAATTGGTAAACTCATATCTTGAAAGTTATGATACCATTAATGCGTGCATGCACAGATTCATAGATATCACTGAAGAGGATTGGTCAGTATCTCTGGAAATCATAAAGCATTTGCCCCTCAAGGACCCCATATTCATAGTATTCCAAAGACAGTCGCTCCAAGCGCAAAAGTTATGAACAGTATATAAGATGCTGCATGGGGTCTTGCAATATCAGAAATCAATACCTAGTTCTGATTCTCTTTGTTCTGATTCTTTTCGAGTTATATCGAGGCCATCGTCATAGGAACTGATAATGACTTTCTCAAGCAATGAAGATATTATCAGGACACTTCCTTTTTTAACCCAAGTGAGAGGAAACACAAAGGTAAATTTTTTCTGTACATTAGAATAAATTGTTTTATCCTTAATCTTCTAGCGGAAGTTTCTGCTCCTGCTTCTGTCACACAGGAGTAATTTGACTGGATTATCCTCTCTTGATTGAAGAAAATATCAGATTAAGATGCAGAATCGTGGAAGCTAGAGCAGCAGAAAGAAACTATCCTTGGCTGAGAAGAGTTGGAAAAGTGCAGCCGATGATGCTATACCTGGCAATTTCACCCCGCCTTTTTGCTTCTTCGGCCATCCGTTCCAGTTCAGCACAGATGTTGCGTTTGCTGAACATCTTGGTCTCAGGCGGATGCAGGACATGGAGCGTTCTTTGCGCGTGTGCCCACTTTAGCTCGCGTTCTTCTTTTCCGCAATCCTTTTTCCTCGTAAACGCAATCTGCAGAGAGAAACAGCCATAGTCAGCCTGCTTGCCAAATGCCACGATCCTAATGCAGAAGCGTGGAGAAAAGTACTAAAAAAGTCATAAACATATTGCATTGGTACCAATTCAGTCCTAAACTTTTCAATTAAACCAATTCAGTCCTAAACCTTTTTGCATCGGTATCAATTTAGTCCATCCGATCAATTTTGGCCGGTCGGCGCTGATGTGGACATCAGCCGGTGATCGATGCGACGTGGCAATTTTAAATATTTTTGAATATTTAGTCATTTTTTTCTTTTTATTTTCTTTTTCCTTTTCTTTTCTTCCTTCTTCCTCCTTGGACTATTCCGGCGGTGGCCGGCCAGCCTCCGGTGAGGCTCGCCGACCACTGGGCAAGGGCCTCGAAGCCCTCGCTTGCCGTCGGCGAGGGTCGCGGCCCTCGCCCGGCCTCTCCTAGGGCCGCCAGCAAGGCTCATGGAGAGCGGTCCAGAATGGCGACGTCTCGGCGGTCGTGGACCTCCTTGACCAAAACCCTCTCCTCCTTGATAGGATCATCGTCCTCGGCGTCTCCGACACGCCCCTCCACGCGGCCTCCATTCGTGGCCACGCCGACCTCGTTCGGGAGTTCTTTGCGCCGCGCCCCTCGGCTTGCCTCGGAGCGGGACTCCGGGGCAACTTGTCGCTCCACCGGCCGCCAGTGAGGGCCACGGCGAGATCGTGGGCGAGCTCCTGTCGGCCTTGCCCGCGGCCTTGGGCAAGGCCGAGACCCTCGCGCCCAGCCCTCGCTCGGCCTCGCCGGTGGCAGGCCGGCCACCACCGGAATAGTCCAAGGAGGAAGAAGGAAGAAAAGAAAAGGAAAAAGAAAAGAAAAAAAAAAAGGAAAAAATTACTAAAAATTCAAAAAAATATTAAAAATTGCCACCTCAGCGTTCGGTCATTGGCCGATGTCCATGTCAGCGCCGGCCAGCCAAAATTGGCCGGATGGACTGAATTGGTACCGATGTAAAAAGGTTTAGGACTGAATTTGTCCAATTAAAAAGTTTAAGACTGAATTGGTACAAATGCAATAGATTTAGGACTTTTTTGGTACTTTTCTCCGGGAGCGAGCGAAAGCTGGCCATACCCTTTGCTCTATGACAAGATCCCAAGCCTTTCCACTCAATGCATATCGTGTAAAGAATTTGATGAAATTGAGTAGTATATAGGATATAAGGTTGTAAAGCCAAACGACACCGGGCCAACCCCATCCGATCCCTTCTATCGCCGCAATGCTCCAATGTGCATAAACAGCAATCAGGGTAGCAATCTGTTGTCCATGGAGAAGAAAAAAGGTCATAGAATAAATCGAATTGGCTCGACAAACTCTAGTCACTGAAAATAACCGTCGAGGCATCTTACCAATCACGCAACAACAAAAGCAGCCACCAGTAGGAGACCGGACGCTCGACGAATGACCGACTCCTGGCCCAAGTTACAAATATGAGGGCCTGACAGATCGTGCTCGTTTGCAGGTATACCGCAGAGGCAAGCTTTCTGGTGTCATCTTCATCGTTTTGTTGAAGGCTAGAGACCCCAAAAGTGCGCTAAAAACAGGAAATCTATAATCAGAGACTAGAATCAAGGGGAAAGCATCTCCTTCTAACTTCAAAGCAGCGAAAAGATTGATTATTCACGAACTCAGGGAAGAAAAAATGTCGCACGTAAGACACTGCTTAAACAAAAGGAAAAGCGTATCATGCGAAGAAATCCATGCTCATGACCGTTTCAATAATCACAACGAGCGAGCTCTTGTGCCCGATCATACACAAGAGAAACCTCAACCACAGAGAACGGATGACTAAGGCCTCAGCAAAT
The DNA here is from genome assembly GCA_014182375.1 of Eucalyptus virginea. Classification (NCBI taxonomy): domain Eukaryota; kingdom Viridiplantae; phylum Streptophyta; class Magnoliopsida; order Myrtales; family Myrtaceae; genus Eucalyptus; species Eucalyptus virginea. The sequence continues at coordinate 21,340,578 of CM024522.1, read as the reverse complement.
AATTCAAGAAATGCTGATATAGGTGTAATGTATCCATTTTCGAAGAAGAAACAAGCAGGCCAAAATCAGTCATCCGAACAATCATTTTTGGCTATCATGTTGTATGATATTGTTTACTATAAGTAACACAAGTTATCGGAAAAAAATCCATTTTGTACACCGCCCAGAAGAAAATGACCGTCATCATCGCCAAGCAACTGCCCGAGAATAACACCAGTTGTGAAGATTTCCGCGGGCTTCCAAACTGTCTGGCTGAGGTGACGGTTAAACTGTCCTTTGATATCGTCACGATGGTACCTGTCAAAACGTACAGCATTAAGATAAGAAACAGCGAACTGCTGTGCAGTATTTGAATCGAGGACAGAACTTGATGCTTCAACTCAGTGACGCATATATTCTCCTTTATTCGTAGCATAAGAACCCGCAAAAGTCATAACCAGCTCTGTGCATGGTGCCGTCGGTTGGAAATTCGCAACAAAAAGAGGATGCACCATCGTTGAGGATAGCCATGATCAGCACCATAAAGGGTGGAAAATCGAACGCCAGATGAGGGCCGGCAACATGAATCCGAGCTGTGATAAGATTTGTGACATAACAGTTACATAAAGACAGGATAAGTCTTTTCAGACAAAGCTGCAGAATCATAAGAAATTTACAGTACGGAAAGTGATGAAAACTGCGTAGAATGTGTTTACAGAATCAAAATAGGGTCAAGTCTAGTCCAACAAGGAATATATCACGACGAAAAGGCGATACTAGAATTAATTTTCTTCATTCCTTTTTATTACGGAATGATGCTGAATGGAAAGGAGAGGTATAAATGGCGAAAACACGCAGGCGTCCAAAACAAGAAGCGCAAAGGACGAAATATAAAAGTGGGGGAAAAGAGAGAGCTGCTCAAGCATCGTAGCACATTGCCTTAAGTTGCTACTTGTGAATTTGGTAGATTGCGAGCAACCATGGGCTCCTTCCTCTCCCGCCTCCTCAGAGCTTTGGGGCTGGGCCCCAGAGCTCCGGCTGCCGCTCCGGCCACCACTGACTCGATTGACTCTCGGTCGGAGTCTTCGTCGGGCTCTCCGCCGGGGCATTCTCGTGTCCAGGCGTTCCACTCCACCCCACCGTGGCAGCTCCACTTCAACACCGTCAAGGAGACCTCCAAATTGGTAAGGCTAGACCTCCGATCTCCTTCTTCCAGAATACGACTGAGCGTCTGGTGTTCTTCAAAACTGACGTGCTTGCGGGTTGCATCTGGGGAAAAAAGATGGTGATAGACTTCATAGCGTCCTGGTGCGGGCCCTGCAAGAGGATGCAGCCAGTCGTGAACGCCTTGGCTTCTAAGTACACCGATGTCGAGTTCGCTAAAATCGACGTCGATGAGTTGTCCGTACGTGAACTCCGCTCTCCCTCGCTTTCTGTTTTCAGATTCTCTTTTGTTGCCGGGCGATGTCGAATTCGAGCTGAGTTTTCCCTTCTCTCTCTCTCTCTCCTCACCCTTCTGTGTTTGCGGCAACGTCGAAATCTCGCAGGATGTGGCGCAGGAGTTCGGAGTGCAGGCAATGCCGACGTTCGTGCTGGTGAAGAAAGGGAAGGAAGTGGACAGGCTTGTTGGGGGGAGTAAGGACGAGCTCGAGAGGAAGATCCAGAAGCACAGGGCTGTCGTGGCTACCCGTTGAGTTCGATTCTTTTGCTCTTCTTCTTCTTCTTCATGGGGAAAACAAGAGAGAGTTTTTATTGTATCTTCAGTTCGACTATCGCGCGCGAACGTTTGCTTTACGTGAGTTGCGAAGCATTAGGAGAATGTTTCATGTTTGATCTGGTGTGTAACGTCTGAACTTGTCTCATGCTAAATCTAACGTTGGCATTAAATGGATGTTTCGAGTTCTTGTCCGATTCCACGCTTTGCATTAGTTCTCATCTCGTTGCTGCTTGTGGAATTGACATTTTTTTTTTTTTTTTTTTTTTTTTCATGATGCTTTTACGGTTTTCTGATGTTTGGGGCTTTGTGATCTCTGCGTTTCTGTTTCCCAAACTATTGGAACTGAAGAAACTTGTCGTAAACGGACCAGTCGAGCAAATTCATGAATCGTTCCGGCTGCATCTCGTTCCAACACGAGCTCGGCTCGACCTTTTCTCGAGTTTCCGGTTAAAGCTAGAATAAACACTTGAATCGAGCTCAAACCCCAAAATACCTAGATGGAGAAATTTACATACAGTAATTTTAGCAAAGAAAGAGTATGAGTTCAGAAATGGGAGAATTACATCAGAGGTCTTAAATCTATTACAATTATATCAATTTAGTCCTAAACCTTTTGCAATTATACAAATTCAGTCCATTCGATTAATTTTGACTGGTTGGTTGTAGACAAATTTTAAAATATTATTTTTTTAATATTTCCTTTTCCTTTTCTCTTTTTCCTTCTTTTGCTTCTTTCCCTCAGTGGCTTACCGGCCATTGGGTGCAACCTAGGGGCCACGGGCACGGCGTCTTTGCCCAAACTTGGGTGAGGTTAGGCGAGTGGTTGCAACCCTCATCGACCACTATGGGGGAAAAGAGGCAAAAGAAGGAAAAAGAAAAAAAATTAACAATAAAATAAAATATTATTAAAAATTATTCATGCTGACATTAGTTGGACGATCAAGACTAATCAACCAGCCAAAATTGATCAGATTGACTGAATTAGTATAATTACAAAAGATTTAAGACTGAATCGACACAATTATAATATATTTATGACTTTTTTGGTAATTCTTTCATTCAAAATTTAAGCTTTCCTTTGGAGCTTTCTCCATTTTAGGTTTAAGTGGAGTCTAGATCGAGCGTCTAAAAGACTTCGTTTGTTCGTCTTAGTGCTTCTAAAACTAAACTCCGTCTATCACACCCTAAATTCTAACAAAAAATGGATATGACATGACCGTTCTTTCACTTAAACTAAACCCAAAAGTCCCTGCGATAACGCTCTCGTGCTAAGGCCACTAACAAGGGACTTGAAAAACACGAGAGATAAATAGAATAAGCATTCATAGTCCATTGAATAGTGCGTATATCTTTTAAGTAGAACAAGTACACACTATGCATATTTATAAAATCAAATCACAACTCATGTAACCCAAATCTAGAATATAATGGATTTATAATAAAAGAATAAGATACATATGCTCCAACATAGCCATATTTATAGTAGAAATATTCATTTCACAATGATATCAAAACAAATATAGATGGTTTAGTCTATTCATTAATCTAGTCAAAATCACACATCGATAGTTTATACCACTGATTAGCTCACATCACATCACATGTCAATAGCCCATTCTATTGGCCAATCTCGCGCTCAAACATTAACCATGGTCACGTATAACACCCCGTAACAAGGCGACCAAGTTCCTTCATGATAATGTCTCTTCTTATGTTACCGGTGGCTAGCCCACTAGGACCTCTTAAACTAGCATGCATATTCATAAGCCTCTCATTGAGCCTACAGCAATATTGAGCATCAACATCAATCAACAATAATATTTTTCATAATCCCCAAAGCCAAATTTGGAAACTATTTCATAAATCACAATACGTTCCCCAAATCAATTTAGAATCAATTTCATAAACCAAGTTCACAATTCAACATATATATATATATGTGTGTGTGTGTGTGTGTGTGTGTGTGTGTGTGTGTGTATTTATGTATGTATGTATGTATGTATGTATGTATGTGTGTGTGTGTATGTATGCATATATGTGTATATATATATATATATAGTGACAACTTTCCAAAAATATTTGGCAAAGCATTCACAAATATCATATTGTAGTCATTGCCCAATTTAGTTTTAAGTAACAAAATATGATCTTTATCAAATCTATATAACTTTTAAGACATGAGTTTACAAATTCAAATAAGAGATGGCACCACTTACATGAAAATGTCCAAGCCAAACAATGCGTAGCTAAATAAGCCAACGATCTTATAATCCTATAAATTAAACGAGACTCGATATTAAAACCAAATAAAATTCTACCTCAACTATGAAAGGACTAAAATTTCTACTCCCTAAAAAATCGCTCACCCGAAACCATTACTCAGACCTTAACACAGTGCAAAACTCAACCTTGAAACCCTAAAATTTCGATCAACTAAATTGTTGCTTCAAATTAGAGACTATCAAACCCCATGGTTCTACAACGACATATTCCACAATTTTCATGAAATTCCAAAGTCCCACGATTCAAAAATTTGGAATTCCCAGCTCGATTTTCACATATGTTTGAATTTAAGCCTTCATTGCAAAAACTACCCCGATTAAGAACAAATGGCACGAGCACTACCACTTACCGAACTTAAGATGCAAAGTCGAATTGGTTTGGCAAAACATTTGTGATGCGAAACCCTCTTTTATTTTTCCTTCTTTCCTTCTTTTATCTCTTTTCTCCCCAAGAGCTCTCGGTGCATAAAATGAGCTGACCGTCCACTTTGCTTCCTTGTTGACTTGTCGACTTTCTTTCGTTTCTTTTTTTTTTTTTTTAGTGGGCCCCCCAAAGGCAAAAATTATGCCGTCGAACTTCACTTGAGTATCTAATCTTTAAAGGTGTTAAAATGGGTCTTAAACCCATATATGACCCATTTAAATAATAAATAGGTCATATATGGGTCACTTGTTTTTAGATAATAGTAGTTAAATGGGTTTCATAACTAAAGACTTAAGATATGTAGGTCTTAAATGGGTTTTAAGTGGGTTTTAAGTGGGTCTTAAATGGGTTGGATTAAGAACCCATTTTTAACCAAAACCTTATAATTTCTTTCTTTTATCTTTAACTTTCCAAATATATATATATATTTTTTTTTTTATAAAAATCGAAATTACAATTTTTTTTTATTTTATTTTTCTTTCTCCTTCCTCCTTTCGGTCGTCGGCACGGCGATGGCCGACGACGGCCAGGCGAGCCTCGAGCTCGCCGATGTCGAGTGAGCTCGAGCTCGCCGGATCTGGCGAGGTGGAGGCCTCGCTAACGCCCAGTGAGGCTTGAGCCTAGCTTGACGCTGGTGAGCTTCGAGCTCACTTGTGGCGGTGGCCGGCCATCGTCATGGCCAGTGGCTGGCCAAAGAAGAAGAAGAAAAAAAAAAAAAAATGAAGATTATATGTAAAAAATTAAAAATGTAAAAATTAAAAATTTTAAAATAATTATTTTAAAAATTATAAAAATTATCCATTAAATTTATGATGTATAAAACTATTTTAGCAATACTTTTAGCAATACTATTTTTTAAAAACTAATATATATATATATATATATATATATATATATATATATATATATAATAAGCTTTATTAAATTTAATTAAACGGATTGGGTATGGGTTGGGTATGGGTTAGGTCGGGTATGGGTCTAAAATTTTGTACTGTAATAAATGGATCATAAATAGGTTAAATGGGTCGATTTGGATCAAACCATTTATGACCCGACTCAAACTCGACCTGACCCACCTGTTTAACAGATCTACTAATCTTAAACGTTTGAAGGTAGTCAAGCTCGTGTCGGATTGGGTTTGACTCGAGCCAGCTCGAGAAAGTAATCAGTAAATGTCATTCTTGGATCAACATTCAAACATACAGACAGTACGAATTCGAGGGAAAGCACCACGGATTATATTATGCATAGCTCCTATGTAATATGGCACATGCTAAATATATATCTACTCCTCACTCCGGCATAAGCACTTCTATACAAGGTATGAGCAAATCCAAGGCCCCTCTCTAGACAGTGTAGGCTTGTTGGATCGTGTCGATGTCGAGGCCCTTCAGTCTCACCACTGACTCGACGTGCCCCTTCAGTGTCGTCAGCTCTCTCAGCCTGCAAGACACACGGTTGAAATGGTCGGTATCTCTGGAAAGCAGAAAGCATTTACCTCTCTAAAGGACTACAGATTCATAGTATTCCAAAGTCGCTCTGAGTTATGAACAGTATATAGGATGCTCCATGGGATCTTGCAATATTAGAATCAATACCCAGTTTCGATTCTCTTTGTTCTGATTCTTTTCGAGTTAGATAGATAGCATCGGCATCAGAACTAAAAGTGACGTTCTCAAGCATTGAAGATATTATCAGACTTCCCATTTTCACTCGAGTGAGAGAAAACACAAGGTATAATTGCTTTAGTTGCTTTATCCTAATCTTCTAGTGGAAGCTTCCGCTCTGCTTCTATCAGACAGGAGTAGTTTGACTCGATTATCCTCTCTTGATTGAAGAAAATATCAGATTAAGATGCAAAGTTGTGCAAGCTAAAGCAGCAGAAAGAAACTTGGTCTTTTGGCTGAGAAGAGTTGCGAAAGTGTAGCCAATGATACCATACCTGGCAATTTCAGCCCGTCTTTTGGCTTCTTCGGCCATCTGGTTCAGTTCAGTATAGCTGCTGCCGAACATCTTGGTCTCAGGCGGATGCAGGCCATGAAGTGTCCTCTGCGCATGTGCCCACTTTAGTTCACGTTCTTCTTTTCCGAAATCCTTTTTCCTCGTAAATGCAATCTGCAGAGAAACAACCAGAGTCAGCTTGCTCACCAAATGCTAGGTTCCTAACCCAGGAGTGAGTGAAAGTCGGCCATACCCTTTGCTCTATGACAAGATCCCAAGCCTTTCCGCTCAACGCATATCGTGTGAAGAATTTGATGAAATCAAGCGGTATATAGAAGATAAGGTTGTAAAGCCAGACGATACCAGCCCAACCCCATCCGATCCCTTCTATCGCTGCAAAGCTCCAATTCGCATAAACAGCCATCAGGGTAGCAATCTGTCGTCCATAGAAAAGGAAAAGGTTATAGAAGAAATTGAATCGGCTTGACAAACTCCAGTCACTGAAAAGGACCGTCGAGGCATCTTACCAATTGCGCAATAACAAAAGCGGCCACCAGTAGGAGACCGGGACGCTCAACAAATGACCAACTCCTGGCCCGAGTTACGAATATGAGGGCCTGACTGATAGTGCTCACTTGAAGGTATACTGCAGAGGCGAGCTTCCTAGTGTCATCTCTATCGTGTTGCTGAAGGCTCGACACCCCAAAAGTACGCTAAAAACATGAAATCCATAATCAGAGACTAGAATCAAGGGGTTAGCATCTCCCTTCAAACTTACATAGCAGCGAAAAAGAGTAATTATTCATGAAATCAGTAAAGAAAAAATGTCGCTCACAAGACACTGCTTAAACAAAAGGAAAATGTACACATGCAAAGAACACAAATTTACTGGAAAAAAATTGGAACAATTATTTGTGGGGCTATTGTGTTATACGATATTGTTCACTATAAAAACACAAAATTTACCGGAAAAAAATCTGTTTTGTACGCTGCCCAGAAGAAAATGACCGTCATCATCGCCAGGTAACCACCCAGAATAATACCAGTTGTGAAGATCTCTGCCAGCTTCCAACTGTCTGGCTGAGGTGATGGTTTCACTCTGTCCTTGGATATCGTCATGATGGTACCTGTCGAAACATACAGCATTGGGATAAGAAACAGCTGAGTGCTGCAGTATGCTCGACGGCAATACGGCATCAAGGAGAGAACTTGATGCTTCAACTCAGTGACGCATATATTCTCCTTCGTTTGTGGCATAAGAACCCACAAAAATCATAACCGACTCTTAGCCCTCAAGCAGTCGGTTGGAAATTTGCAATGAAAATAGGACGAACCATCATTGAGGATAGCGATGATCAGCACCATGAAGGGTGGAAAATCGAACTGCCAAATGAGGGCCAGCAACATGAAACCAAGCTGTAATAGACATCAGATTGTGACATAACAGTCACATAAAGATAGCAAAAGTTCTTATTGGCGGTGGTTAAAAACACAACAAAGCTGTAGAATTGTCAGAAATTAACTAGTTCCAAGCAAGCAACACAGAACTTACCACAATACGGATTGTGATGGAAACAGCGTAGATCTGTAACAGAATCAAAATTGAGCAAGTCTAGTCAAACAAGGAATATATCACAATGAAAAACGATACTGTAATTAATTTACTCATTCCTTTTCTTGCGACATGATGCTGAATGGAAAGAGAGATAGACAGTGAAAACGCCTGGGCACACAAAACAAGAAGGGCAAAGGACCAAAAGAAAGGGGGAAAAAAGAAAGCTGCCTAAACACAATAGCACACTGCTTTAGGCTGCTATCTGTGAATTGTAGATTGTGGGTCAATGACTGCCAGGATTTTTAGGGTAGCTTGTATCTGTGGACTCATCCTCCAGATAAACTCTTGAATGCTCAACTCGAGGTACATTCCAACAAAACCCAACTCACCGTGTAATTCTTCATTCTTTGGAAAATTGCCCGGCTAGTTAGCACTGCACTTATGATAACACTAAGGCCTGGTTCAGTAAGAACAATGTCAGAGGCACTACGCGCTGCATCAGTTGCATCAGCAACAGCTATGCCAATGTCGGCCTTTTTAAGTGCAGGAGCATCGTTAACTCCATCTCCTGTCATTCCACATATATGTTTCCGAGCTTGCAAGCGTTTCACAATCTCATATTTATGCTCTGTATAGATACAGAATATGATTAGTCAGATAAATAGGAATAGCAGCAGCCGATGTCATGCTAATTATGCTGTGCAGATAAAATCTGGTCCTCCGCTGACATCTAGCTGGTTAAGACTCCGTGGAAGTAATTCTAGTGCAATGTCCATGCATATTCATCTAATAATATTTATTATAAGTCGAAAAGAAGAAGACAATAAAACTTGTGACAGCTGAAGGAAGTAAGACAGCAATGAAAATAAAGTACCAGGAAAAACACCAGCAAAACCATCAGCCTTTTCAATAAGTTCATCCACAGGCAAAGCAGCAATTGACTCGTCCTTGTTCTGTCCCAACAGAGCAGATGATGGATACATGTTTGTTCCCATACCCAGACGACGTCCGGTTTCCTTTCCAATCGCCAGTTGATCACCTTTATTACAAGGTCATACAAAATAGGCAAGAAACTATAAGTTGGTCGGAAAGGCATGCAGAAAGATTACGACAAAGCTAAAATGAAGTAGATTATGGATGCGAAAATCAAAAACGAAGTGATAGTCTGGACAAAATTGCCAGAGGCGAGCTTTTACAAATATAACAATGTAACTATGAGAGAAGTATTGGTGAATCATAAACCCTTAAGATCTAATATTGGCTACTATCTCCTTTAAGATAGCACCATTCTGATGGGGAATATCAAGAAACAGTCAATATATAGAAAAGTTGCAAACACTTCTTCCCCCTACACCTGGCACAAGCAAGGAGTACAGGGTTCTTTATTAACATTATCGCGAATAAAGAATTATGCAATAGTGCGATCATCACGCTGTCAAGCAGAAAATTAGCAATATGAGTAGTTATATTCACCAGTTATCATTTTGACATTAACCCCCAAATTAAGTGCCCTTCTTATCGTTTCTGCACTATCGTGCCTTGGTGGGTCAAACAATGGCATGAGACCTATAAACTGCCAGGGACCTCCTGGGCTCTCTTTTGTTCCTTCAGGAACTTCCTGCACGGAAGATGGTGAAGTAAGAAATGGTAAAGAGGATCGAAATGATCTGAATTATGGTAAAGCAGAAGTGAGCAATGAGGACAATCTCTTTCAGACATTTCACCTGGTAAGCTACTGCAAGGGATCGCAATCCTCTTTCAGCAAACTTATCGATCACAGAGTGAACTCTTCGCTCTATCTCTGATCTGTTGTGGACAAGGTTCAAAATCTATGACAGTAATCACAAGGAAAAATCAGATCTGTGTTTCAAGATCAGTCAAAATGAAGACAATCTGCTTTATCCTTACCTGCTCTGGCGCACCTTTACTGACGCGATGCATTTTACCTTCACTATCGATATATGTCAGAGCTGTTCTCTTGTCAGTAGGATTAAAGGGGAGGAAATGAACCTCTTGAATGCCAGCACGTGCCTTTGCAAAAGAAAGAATTTAAGAAAATCATAAACATTAACAACAATATGCGGCACATTTCAGATCCCTCCTACTTGAAATGACCTTCCATCATAAGTACAAGAAGCAGTGCATTATCAGTCACATACCTCCTTTGGATCTGCCAAAGTCCCAACAATAGCAGCATCTATTGCATCTTGGTTCTCCATTCTTGATGCTCTTGCTGCCATTAGAACGACAGTATCAGCATCCACCCCTTTAGCAAATACCTGAGTGTGTGAAAGATGTTACTGGACAAGTAGATAAAAGGAAATAAGAAACAGATCATAAAATCGAGCTATATAATAACCTCAATAAGGGTCTTGTCAACTGTTAGCTTGTTTAGGGTCAGAGTTCCGGTTTTGTCACTGCAAAGTACATCCATCCCTGCCATTTCTTCTATTGCTGTCATCCTTTTCGTGATAGCTCCCTGGATTTATCGAAAATAAGCAATGAGAAGATGCTGTTATTTCGAATATGAAACCACCAAAACATCGCATTGTGTCCATCAAGACCTACCTGCTGAGATAGCCGATGAGACCCAATTGCCATTGTTACTGATAACACTGTCGGCATGGCTATAGGAATTCCCCCAATAAGAAGTACCAGCAGATTGTCAATTCCTGGACGGTATTTTCGGTGCTGGATTGGGAACATGACCAAGATCTCTACTATCATCCCCACAGCAATGGAACATATACAGAAATTCCCGATGGCAGTTAACACCTGTAAGCAATGCCAACTTAAAAAATCTGAATATAGAATTTCATGTATCAAAAAGTACAAGTCCAAATTAGGGCCAAAAACCAAACAATGAACACTTTTTTCGCAAAAGACATAGCTAATCCAACTTCCGGCTCCAGTATCACCAACAAAGTGCAAGTAGTAGTTATATCAAAGAAGAAGACAAAAATATCCTGTAAAATTTAATGGGGTCGCTTCAAATTTCCAGGGCTATATGCTGGGTACAATTTTGCAACTGGGTCCCACTTTAGTGAACTAGCCATGAGCTGGTGCTATGCATGCTTCATTACAAGAAGATTGCTTTCCTTTGTGTTCAAGCAGTATCTCTTCTTTCTCTTTTCTCATTCTGTAGTTCATTTTCTGTTCCTTCTCTTGATTTTGCTGTGGTCATAAATAACGGGGACATTGTCATGCACGTCTGCTCACCTTTTGGAAGTGTCCTACTTGGTTTGTGGAATCAACAAGATGAGCAGCCTTGCCAAAGAATGTGTGAACACCTGTTGCAATGACCACAGCTTCTATTTCTCCTTGTTTGCAAGTAGAACCAGAGTAAACACTGTCACCAGGACCCTTCGTCACTGGAAGCGATTCCCCTGTAAGCGCAGACTGCAGATTTAAGAGCAAAACCCGCATCAGAGAAGTCAGATACATTATCATAAAAATCTCAACACGAGTATCTGAATCGTTCTCAGCACCTGATCGATTTTTAACGGATCACCTTCAAGGAGGCGAGCATCAGCTGGTATAATGTCCCCCAGCTTCACGCTGATTATATCACCAGGAACAAGAATCGAAGCATCCTCCTCAATCCACTTCCCATCTCGAAGGACCTGACCGAAAATTTTGGAAAAAAAAAGGATAGGTGATTTTGTGAAACGGGGGGTGGATCAGCCAAATTGCACACAAAGCAATTAGAGCAAGAGAACAAGACCGACATATTGGTAAAAAAAGAAAAATCAACATTTTTTGGACATAGTTGCATTGGCTGGTCCGGTAACTACCTTAGCTTTGGGTGCCAGACGGGCCATGAGGGCTGCAGCAGCGTTGCCAGCGTTATTCTCCTCTATGAAGCTGATGGTTGAGTTGATAAAAAGCAGAGTAATAATCCCCACAAAGTCCTGCCAATCAGGAGGTTTTCCCTGCAATTCACAAAAGTTATTCTCCTATCCGCCCGGTATGGTTCTATATGAATCAAATTTCGTGCCACCACTGACAAACCAAGCTCAGGCATGTAAATTCAACGGTGACAAAACAAAGAACATAAAAAAAGAACCCATGAAGTTCTCATTGTGTTGCCATAAAAAGCAGTGTAATACTGCTTAATCTTTTCTACCCACTATTTTGTTTCAGCAACTAGGAAATTACAGAGACTGAACATGAATTTAGCTTCATTTTCGGTGGAGGGAAAAAAAACAGAGGCAAGCAAGGAAGAAGCACTTACTCCACCGTTGGCCATGGCAATAGCCATGATAGCAGCAGCTTCCATGACCCATGAAAGTGGATTCCACATGAAACCCAAGAACTTAAGAAATTTACTCTCCTGCATAGTTTTGTTTTTTTTTTGGGGGGGGAAAAATTAAAGAATGGCTCAGAATCAGAGCTTTAAAAAATTACCAACCTCGAGAATTAACGGTAGTATCATATGATTACCTCTTTCTCTTCAAGCTTGTTGTGACCAAAAATGGCCAACCTTTCTTGAGCAGCCTCCGATGTGAGACCATTTGGTTGGCACCTCAGTGTCTGAAAAACCTCTGCAATAGGAACATTCTCCTGCACCACCAAAAGAGCTCAAGTTCACCAACAACATCAAAAGGAACTGTGAAGCAAAAAAAATTAAAACAGAATCAAGGACTAAAGAACCAACACCTTTACCGAAAAAAAAAAAAAAATCTAAAGAACCAACACAAATCACAAAATTCTCAGAAGGTACAAAAGATGAATTCTTAGGGGCTGTTTTGGTACCAAATCAACAGCTTCCTTCAGCACAGCCTCCAAGGTCACATCTTTATCACCCATCTCTCACCCACCGACTGTGGGACTCTGCCAAATTAAGAACACCGTCACTCAGAAACAAGATACAAACAATCATAGAAGTTCATCCCTAAGAAGGAGCAGGATCAGAAAGACCAACAGAGAACCGAAACCTCTGGAACTAATGATTACTGCGGTACCTGTCTCCTCGTCCCTGGCCTCTCTCTCTCTCTCTCTCTATCTGATGATATATGAAAGTGAAAGGTGGCAGAGTTTTTTGGGGAAGCTACTACTGTTTCTGCACCATGGAAGTAGTGATGATGATAACCAGCTCCAAGGGAAGATCATGTACTTGGCGGGTACAGTCTGCTCCGCTTCTATAACATTCCTCGGCTCTCTGCTCTCACCCCGTCTTCATTTGTTTATGTTCCCCTCGTTTTTCAATTGTTATCCATCCGCCTTTTCGCAGAATATTAAAAAAGCAGTTCGGGTGGCTTCATGTTCATTGCTAGGGGCACGCCTTACCTAACCTGGGACAATCATTTGTGCTCGGACTGAATTGTCCTTCAAGCTGGGGCAACAATCCTCCACTTCCGCCAACTGTTCGGATGCCCGACACTTAAAAAAAAAAGAGAGATAGGACAATCTGTAGAGTCGAAAAGATGTAAAGTTGGAACCTTTTTACTGTGGGAAAAAAGGGGGTACGAAAGAAGATGGGTAGAGATTCCAAAGAGGGGATTGAGTTGGAAGTTGCTGATTGATGCCTTGTCCTAGAAGGGTGGAGTTTTTCGCTAGGTCTTTCCATTGCCGAAAAGCCACGACCACAGCTGCTGCCTGCTCGAAGCCCGTCCTTAGCCCTCCCTGGTCTGGCTATTCTAAGTTATACAAATTCAAGAGAAGGGCAATTTGCATGTGACTATCGAATTAAAACTCTCATTTCATTGACTCTTTTGGTGAGGCAGATTGTAATTGGCGATATACGAGCTAAAAAGAGTGCGGCCTACCACCTACTGCGACCAAAAAGAGGTGTGCACATCTATTTTGCTTGCCAATGTGGGAAAGAAAAATAGAATTCGAAAAGATGACTCGTACTTTAATTTATGTGTCCTCTTTTTAGATGAAGTAATTATAGTTGCAAAAAAATACTTCAATAACGAGGTACATAATTCCTAAAAGTATCATGAAAGGTTTGGACTTTCGAAGATATTACTTACGAGGGAAAGATAGGTGTACTAAAATCTGTAAAGTTTATTGGCGGACTGTTTATTTGTTGCATTATTGGTGAATTTCGTGGAAGGCTGTCGATAAAATAAAATAAAATAAAAGAGGGAGAGAAGGAGTGACGAGGTTAAATTATTCCAAATTTCATGGAGCCCACTTACAATTAATGTCTCTCTGTCATCGCTCCAGTCAGTGACAACCAACCAAGTCATGGAAGTCAGTAAGATACACCGAGAAATGGTCATCCGTCGTTCTCCATCGTTCGTTTCTCCTTTCCAAATAGTTTCCTTTACCCTTTCGATAATTAAAGGGTTTTTTTTTTTTTTTTTTTGGTCAGAGATAAATAAAGGTTAAAGTACAGATTTGGTTGTCTAACTTTCACTTTGGGTAATTAAATCTTCTAACTTTATGATGTCGTGCAACTTAAGTCCTTTTAAGTTTTGTTTTTGAGCGACCAAATCATCTGGTTGTCTTGATTTTACGTGATCAAGCACACCGTGTACCTCTGGTAACTAATGGTGTCAAAGTAAGGTTGCTTTCTTCCTTGTATGTCCCGTTTGTCTTCTGCACGTACGATGCCAGGTTAGCATCGCGTGTCATTTCTGTCAAGTAAGCTACGCACCCCGCCATTGACTAATTCGCTAGTTTAATCAGATTGGTCGATCGAAGGATTTGGTTGTACGAATTGAGAAAATTCGTACAAATGTATTGCCCGTTTTTCCTTTGGCGCGCTCTATCACATCATTTGGAAGAACATGAACAATATGCTTTTCAGGGGGGAACCGCTTTCTGTTCTGGCCATGAAGAGGCATCTCCTCAAGGTCGTTAAAAATAAGACTACTACCTTCAAAGATGTTGAGGACTCCGCCAGAAAGCTCGTGGGATTTGGACCCCATTATCTTCTCTTCCTCTGATCATGGGCCGACTGGTTAAGCGTCTTGTTGGTTACTAGGTCGTCTTTGGTTGTCGATTTGTCGTTCACTCTTTTGATGGGAAAAGTGCCAAAATCTTAAACCTTTTGCGCATTTGACCATAAACATTTTTTTAGTGCGATTTAGTTAAACATTTTACGTTGTGCCAATCAGTCCTTTTCGGTCAATTTTAGCCGGATTTTTTGCGACGGACGTCGGCTTTACTACCGACGTGGACTGATCGGCGCCGATATGGATGAACTTTTAATAATATTTTAATATTTTTTAATATTTTTTAATAATTTTTATTTTTGTCTTTTTCCTCCAGCCGGTCGTCGAGGTTCGACGATCGGCCGGAGGCGAGGGCCGACGAGGGCGGCTCGCCCTTGCCGGCCACCTCGCGAGCGAGCCCCGCCGGCCTCGCTAGCCCTTGCCTTTGGCCGATTGCCGAACCTCGGTGATCGGCCGGAGGAAAAAGACAAAAATAAAAAATTAAATAAAAAGAAAATAAAAAGTATTAAAATATTAAAATATTATTAAAAGTTGTCAACGTTAGCGCTAATTAGGCCACGTCGGTCGGCCGACCGGCCCGGCCAACAAAATCCCGGCTAAAATTGACTGGAAAGGATTGAACCTAAGACAACATAAAAATGTTTAGAATCGAACCCAAGCACCAAAAAAATGTTTACGACTAAATCCAAGACAGCCAGCGCAAAAGGTTTAAGACTTTTTTGGCACTTTTCCCCTCTTTTGATTGTTCTCAGTTGCCTCTTGGTTTTTCCTCGGCTTCCTTCTAGCATATTCATCTTGAGTGCAAGTTTTTGAAGCCGATTGGTTGTACAGTTTGACCTTATCCCAATATATTTTTCTTACTTTCACCAAAAAAAAAAATTTGAGAAAATTCGAGTACTTCACTGTACGAAATAAAACTCCAAGGATCAAATAGTAGGGGTCCCGAAAGTCGATAAACTCAGTAAAACTCAAAAGCTCAAATTGGACTGAAATTTAGAAGATTAAATATGTCCGTAACCTAGGGGCGAGCAATTTTTTGGACTGAAATTTAGAAGATTAAATATGTCTGTAACCTAGGGGCGAGCGATTTTAGGTTTAAGTTCAATTTTATCTATATCCTAGAACCTACTTTATCAAAACTAGTACCCAGAACCTACTTTATCAAAACTAGTAGTACCCTAGGGCATGGAACCTAAACCTTGCCATTTTTTTTTTTTTTGGTTTCATTTTTAGCTTAAATAAAATGAAAATGAATGCGATAATCAAAATCCTCATTTGTCAATTGCAACAATATAAAAAAATACAAAATATAATAAACAATGAAAAGTAAAAAAAAAAAACCATAATTGCAATCTCATGTTTTTGTCCGATTTTTCGGTTCCTAGTTTTTACCCACGAACCGATTTAACTTTTTTTTGGATCTTAAAACTTGCCGCGTGAACTTGAAGCTGAACTAACTCCGACAACTAGTTCGGACCGGTTCTGTTTTGCTATAAATCCAGGCTCACCCCTATCTTCACCCACGATTAACTCATGGGTAGACACGCATCGAAAATTTATATTTTCTTTTGTTGATAGTCTTAGATAACTCTCTGATGACCTCCCTCCTTTTGACCTTTTGCGGAACGTGGAGAGATCGCCCGGAGTCCACCCACGCGACTGACGAGAAAAAGGCTCTTGACGAGTCTCCGCCGTGACGCAACGCAAGCCCGAGTACGGCGTCGCGTCGGGCCAAAACACTTGCGTATCGCTCTTTTCCTCGTCCGCGGTGTGGTGGGCCACGTAGCGGCGGTGGCCGCAAGCTCGTGCGATCTGCATAAATCCACTGAAGGACAGGGAGAGGGAGCTAATGGTCAAACCGATTTATTGCCACTAAGAAGAGCAACAGTTGGCCGATTAATTGCCATCCATTGGGGGGATGTTTTGCTAGGAGCGCTCCCAGTTTTTGCACATGATCGGGCTATGTCCCGGCTGGAGTTGGTAGGGTGCCGAAACTGCCACTTCTCGTTGGGCAGAAGGAGGATCGTCAAGGAATTCTCTTTCTTCCTGGAACAAAGCTAGCACGTGTTGAGGGGTGCTTTTCAGTGGCGTCCTGGGGTTGGGGTTTCTCTTGAGTTCTTTTAGGAGAACACGGAAGGCCAAACAGCCATCGTGGATGAGCTTACAAGATTGGATCGCATGGAATGGGGCAGTTAGCCGAAAAATCTTAACCCTATTGTCAATTCAGAATTGAATTTTTTTTAATCATATCAATTAATTTCTAATTTTTTTCATATTTTATTAATTGAGTCCATCATTACTGACTGAACATCTATCGCATCGACATGTAGATAATTTGGAATCATATTTTAATATTTTTTTTCAAATAACTATTTAGTAATCTTTTTCTTTTTTTTTTCCTTCACTTTTTCTTTCAATCTCGATGAGGTTGCCCTCATGGGCCTCTAGCGAAGCTTGGCCCCGCTGGCCACTAGCACGATCAAGCCTTGCCCAGTTATGGTGAGACCCGACCTCGCTTTTGGCCAATTGCAAAACATGAAAAATATTTAAAATGCAATTAGTACAATTAAAATGTTTAAGCTTAATTGGTAAAAGTACAATAGGTTCATAACTTTTTTAATAATTTTTTCCTTAGAATATTGGTAGGTTCGCAATTATTTGCGAATCGTGCATTCCTATGCAGTTCCCGAAACAGCACAACTTTTTTCTTTTTATTCGTTCAAACCATCATACGACTGTGTAGAACCCTCGAGGTACGCATGGTTGGGTAGAACAAACTTGACTTCTGGATACAATTGTAGCAAAAGGCTGTGCTGTCTGCCATTTCTTTTCCATGTTATCCTACCTATTGATACTTTAAGCCGCATCTTCTATTGATACTTTAAATTATTTCTCTCCTTGGTGGTTGCTTACAAGTGCCACGTCCCAACCTCGTTGAGTTCGTTCCAGATTCCCTTTGCCTCCATTGTCGACGAGGGGCCCGGGAATTTTAAGACATGCAGCCAGGACACGAACTGTAGCTAGAGTTCTCTTCATACGATTCCTTAAAAAATCACTAAAAATCAAGAAACATCTTGGAAACGGGGGATAACAGCGCCTGAAACTGGCCACGGGTCACCACGGCATGGAGCTGACGGCTCATGTCAAGACACGAAAACAATTCATTTGGAGACTCAATTCTATAAGTTAGATGATAAGGATATGGGGGCAATTAAATTAGCGCCATAGACAGCGGAGTACAGAACATCGTAGCCTGAAGAGCTCTTAGATTGTCTTCTATCGAATTGAATAAACGCCTTGCGACCATCCGGGGGTTTCGAAATATCTTTCTTTTTATATGAGTCCGTCTTCGGACAAAACCAAGGATCGGATGGGTCTTCTTCCTATGGCATTTTATATAATGAGGCCGACCGCTTTCCCGCGCACCTTCTCTCGGCCATCTTTTCCGACTGATTTTTATAATAAGAATGTTAAAGGACGAAGGAGTCCATCACAACTGTCTTTTTGAGTCAGACGCCTTGACGGAGACGGCCACCCGATCGCGCGATCCCACCCGAAAGCGACGGGCGACGTCGACTTTTGGGTTTGAAGAGGCGTGGTGGGATGAACATTGGAAAGAGCATCAGGAATTTCTCAGCACGATGAGGCTACAGGTGCAGATTGGAAACCCTCTCTCTTCAACATGCTGCACATGTCTACGTCGTCTGTTGCAACGAAGTCAGAACGTCACCTACAGCGAAGTTGTCGACGAATTATTACCCCATGGGACTTTTACTGAACAAGAATCTAAGGCATTTAAGAATCAAATAAAGACCGGTGTACGTGGCACAGCTGCGAGAACCCTTGGGTGAGGGCTTCGCAGCCTTGCTGACTGCCAAGAACTTGAACAGATTTAGTGAGGGCCTTCAGGCCCATTGCACCCATCGCCGGCTGCGATGGGGCAATATCCTAACATGTCTTCCAACTGGCGTAGTTTGTCAGCATGTCCAATCAACATAAATAGTCCAAAATGACAAGCTTAGACTCGTGTACTTATGTTTCTCATGTGAATCTCTTATCCCCATCTATTAGGGATCTCATATTTGTACCGACTCAAAATATGCTTATTGGTCCATATGTAGTATGGGGAATCACAGAAATATTGATTACTTGAAATTCCACATTTCTTCTAACCCTAGCCTCACAACTTTGGATTTGGGCAAAATTAGAAACTAAAACTTGCAAAAGAGGTTTGCTACTATATTTGTGTGATTTTGTCTCATTAGAATTGCAATTTTTACGGTGGAATTTTGAGGAAGGAGATGAAGTTGGGGGAGAGGAGAAGGACGACATCGCCCTTGCGGATGCCCATTGTGGAAAGGCGGGAGGCAAGGGAGTGAATAGAGCGCTAGAGCTCGTGGATAGGAGTGAGAAGGCCGGAGGAGGCATCAATGAGGGCCATGGACCCACGATGGGAGTAGGAGGAGATGAAGGGGTTGATGCTGATGTCACGGTCTGTGATTCTCCCGTACTCGTGAACCTTTGGGAGTGGAATTTGGGGTTATCGAGCAAAGAGTGATGATGTAGATGGGATGAATATAATTGGTATGTAAGAGTGGCGTCAGGATGGTTGGTGTTAAAAGTTTTAGGATGAAAGGATGATATTACTTTAGGAGCTCCAAAAGCGGGATTAACCTCTCGTGTACAAACTAGTTGGGAGCTGATATCGATCTTCTAATGAGACTATGGCAGACTGAAATCAGTTGTTGAGTCTAAAGAGATCTGCTGTCTCACTCTATGAACTAGACGTTTGAATGAAACTGGGTGTGATACGATCTCGTATAAAAGAGTTATTTGCCATATTGTTCACTAGAATAACTATAGAAAGAAGGTTGACTCGGCAAATTTTGCTTGCCAGGTGCCGCACGGGTTATTCTGCGGCTAAGGAATCACCGACTCGTGACAAATGGTATCAGAGTGGGGATCCCTCTAGTAGGTGGGTGATTCGGGAAAAAGCCTATGGTCTTCTTGGTCCTGTAAGGGCAAAGAGTGATCGTTGGGGCGAGTGAGGCTTGGACAACGAGGCTAGCGGCATTGTGAGGCTCCAATATCCTCGGATGAAGTGCCGATAATAATTCGTGAGACCAAGGAAGGATCTCGGTTCTGTCATCTTGATCAGTGGTTCTCATTCAACAATGGCATAGATCGGTGTCAAGAGGCATTTAATCGGCTGAAGTGGGCCATGACCGAAGAGCTATTGCTTGTGCTACCTGACCATGCCAAGCCATAAGAGGTAGAAAATAATGCCTTCGATTTTGCTATTGGTGGTTTCCTTATGCAGGATGAGCACCCGGTTGCCTTCGAGTCTCGGAAGTTGAACGATACCAAATGGTGATAGACAGTCCAAGAAAAGGAGATGATCGTAATGGTGCATTACCTTCGTATGTGGAGACACAACCTCTTGGAATCCCGATTTGTCATAAGGACTGATAATATGGCCATGAGCTACTTTCAAATACAAAAGAAGCTCAGCCCAAAGTTAGCTCAGTAGCAAGATTTCTTGGCCGAGTTCGATTATGTGCCGAAATATAAGCCCAGAAAGTCCAACTCCATGGCTGATGCCATGAGTCGAAAGTTGGAGTTGGCCAACATGACGAGTCGACCTAACTACCCATGGATTGATCGTATTAAGGAAGGGCTTAAGCATGACCGAATGGCCTAAGCTCTCTCTCGATATGCACGAGAGGGCAAAACAAGGCGAATTTGGTGTGACAACGACCTCCTCTACACCAAAGGACGGCAACTTTATGTACCACTCCATGGGAAATCTCAGGAAGGAATTGTTGCACAAGCGCCACAATTCCAAATAGGTGAGTCATCTGGGAATCCACCGCACCATGACACTCGTCGGAGATTAATATTATTGGCCACACATGTGAGATGACATTAAAGCCTACGTGCGGACATGTCTTGTGTGCCAACAAGACAAGATAAAGACAAGATAAAGCAACCATCGCTGGTGGGGCTCTTTCAACCGTTGCCTATCCCAAAATGTCCATGGGAGAGTGTCTCCATGGACTTCATCGTGAACCTGCCAAAGTTCGAAGGATGTCGGACCCTCATGGTCGTCGTGGATCATTTATTCAAGTATGCGACGTTCGTGCTAGCTACAAAGGATTGCCCAGTTGAGGAAGTAGACAAATTATTCCTTAAACACGTCATCAAGTACTAGGGCATACCATGCACGATCGTGAGTGATCATGATTGTTGATTCACTGGGCGGTTCTAGACCGAGCTCTTCAAGTTACTGGGGTCGAACCTCAACTTCTCTACGAGCTTGCATCCCCAAACCGATGGTTAGATGGAGAGGGTGAATGCGCTTCTAGAAATTTACCTCCAGCACTACATGAGCAACACACAAGTGAATTGAGCGTGGCTAATCGACATGGCCCAATTCTCATACAACTTACAACGAAGTGAGTCCACGAACTAGAGCCCGTTCGAGATCGTGATCGAGCAGTAACATCTCACACTAGGTGCGATTGCCTTGGGGTATTGAGGAAGTAGTCCCTCAGTACACAAGTTCACAAAAGAATGGGACGAACATGTGGACTTGACGCGATCGTGCCTATATAGGACCGCTAAACGCGTGAAGAAGTGGGTTGATGAGAAGCGACGGCATGTAGAGTTCCAAGTTAGAGACCTAGTGCTAGCCAAGCTACACTTGGTCCTTCGATATCGAAACGTGCACAAAGGGCTGATGTCGCTTTTCTGATGAGGTAATGGCAGGCCGAAATCAGTTGTTAAGCCTAAAAAGATCTGCCGCCTCACTTGATAGACTAGACGCCTGAGTGAAGCTGGGCGTTGTACGATTTCATATAAAAGAGCTATTCATCGTATTGCTCATTGGAACAACTATAGAAAGAAGGTTGACCCAGTGAATTCCGCTCACCAGGATCTGCATGGGTTATTCCGCGGCCAAAGAACTACCGACCCATGACAAATGGTATCAAAGGAGAATCCCTTTAGTAGGTGGATGATTTGGGAAAAAGCCTGTGGTCTTCCAGCAACCTGTGAGGGCGGAGAGTGAACGCCGAGGCCAGTGGGGCTCAGACAACGTGCGGCGCTCGTTTAGCTTCTAAGATGGCAATGGGGGCATAGAAAAGAACCGAATTGTTTGTTGAATGGAGATAATGTTCCTGGATCAATGGGCAAATCTTAAGAGAAGGTCTGCGATCATGTTTCCACTAGGGGGACCCTTTGTTGGCTTGCAGAGATCAGGATGAGCTTGGTAGGCGAAAGAAGGTGTTGCCACAGGGGTGCAGTTGGCTAGGGGTGCCACACCTGTTGGAGAGCACAAGTGACTAAAGATTCGCGAACAGCTTTGATCAAGGGAAGCAGCTAATGGAGTGGAGGGACATGTTTTGTTGGGTGAGCGTTGCCATCTATGTAAGTCCCAAGGAGTGGCCGTTAAGGAAACATAGAGAAGCGACAGAACAGCCCACAATGAGGGCATTGCGGAATTGAGTGGGGAAGTGTATTATGGTCCGTGATTCTCCCATACTTGTGAACCCTTGGGAGCGAACCTTAGGGTTATTAAGTGAAGAGTGATGATGCAAAAGGGATGAATACAACTGATCTATGGGAGTGATGTGAGGACGGTTGGTGTTAGGATTTTTAGAATAGAAAAATTATATTATTTAGGAGCTCTAAAGGTGGAGTTGGCCTCCCTTGCACAAACTGGTCGGGAGTTGATGCCGCTTTCTTGATAAGGCCATGGCAGGTTTAAACCAGTTGTTGAGTCTAAAAAGATCTGCTGTCTCACTCGATGTACTAGACGCCTGAACGAAGCTGGACATGGTACAATCTCGTATAAAAGAGCTATTCGATGTTTTGTTAACCGGAACAACTATAGAAAGAAGGCTGGCCTGGCGAATTCCGCTCACTAGAAGCCGCACGGGTTATTCTGTGACCAAGGAACCACCGACTCATGACACTGAGGCAGGGGTTGGGTGGAGGGGAATTGGTTGCTTCATAGAAGGTGGAGTCAGAGCAATAGAAACTGCTTTTGGGGTTGATTCGGAATGGCTTAGTTGCCATTGAAGATGAATCCTTACTTCTTGAGACCTTGAGTTTCAATTTAAGCTATCTCTGTTCTTGGACTATAGAGAGACGAGAGAACAAGAGAGAAAATGAGTTTTAAGCAAAGTCATCATCCACGCTGGACTTCCTTTTTTTATGAGAAAGCCACGTAGACATTAAAATTTCATAAAAGAAAAGTCACGTTGGACGGTTGGATGAATTGCCAGATTTATCGCTAAAGGCACTTAAATGACCGTTTTTATGTCAAGAATGGTAGCAACAGTGGTGATTGCAGATGACTTGAAAGTGCTAAGCAGATAACCAACGTTTGCGCCTATGGTGTCGTAGAAATCTTTACACAAAATAAATCAAGACTGACCACTTATTCCCATCACCCAACAAGAAAAGTGAACTCGGAGAAATTTTGTTCAAGGACCTCGCAACAAGATAGCTGGAATAATCTGAGGAAAGAACCAAGACTATTGTAGCTGGACGATAGTCTACTGTGAGTACTCAAAAACAACCGACCAATCGCTGGAACGTCAAAACCCCCCCGGAATTGCCACAACACTAGGGTAGACCGACTCACAAATTAACATGAAGCAACATCAAAGGATTTTGTGCATGAAGCCTGGCCTACAGGGAGGAGGGCAAAATAACTGCCAAATATGCACTAACGGACAGCTTTTCTAACAAAGACTTTGGTAAACATGAGTCTAAAGTGCTGCCCTTAAAGGAACAACACAACCTCAGCTTTTGAAAATCATTCACATATTTTTTGCAAGTCACCAAACTTTGAATATTGTTGGCCCTGTGGGTGGGTGAGGGCCACTTGTCAAAAAGGTAATAAGTTGCTTGGGAAGCTGTATACATCACGAGCCGAATCTCAGCAGAGTTAATAACGCGTGAAGTGACAAGGTAAAAATTAACTTTGGTTGCTTTCAGTAAGAGTCAAAGAATGTCAAAATTTGCTGCAGATCTTGCCAGCTTGTTCAAGAAACTACAAAAGAATGTGACAGGAAAAGAAACTGCTCAAAGGAGGAGGTTAAGCTACTTCTTACCTCCATGAACATTTCCTTGCTTATAGAATGGCCAAAGATTAACCAGACGCTCAAGAACGGCAGCACTCTTCGAGAAATAGCCTGAGAAACCCTGAGGTGTCGCCGGTGGAGGAAAGTCTTCAGCAGGCATCGCAAATGGGCGAATCATCCTCTCCATCTTCTCCAAAGTCAGATAATATCCCACTTCTTGCAGCCTCTCTGGACCCATTATTGGCAGCGTGTGCTCCTGATGCAGTGAAGTAGCTTCACTGTCATTCTTCTGCAAAAGCAAGACCCCACCATGAGTGGAAGACTGCCAATATGACAGCCGCTACATGCAATTCCAGTACACGTCATATAATAGATACCAATACTAAGTCAAATTCATCAATGTTCAGTATTAAATTGCATCTATCAGTACGTATAGCATGCAAGTCTTGTTTTCACAACATCATAGAGTTTTCAGATATGATTCACCATAAAAGCTATATAACGGTATAGGCAACATGCATGGTTGAAGTAGATAGTTACATAGCAATGAAAATTTATCAGTATCGAAAAAAATAAATGTTTCTTTTCCCAGAAAGTTTTAAAAAATCATTGGTGAGGTAGCTCAAAATCCATTTACAAGATACACGGCAATAATAGTTTATCAGATTGACGAAACTGCTGAAAGATCTTGCACTTCAGAAGGGCCAAGGGACAGAGGGTCAATGCACAATTTGGACTCTTCAAGGTACTGTAGACCAGAAACATTTTGTCATTATCTGATATAAATATGTTCCCAATAAAAGGGATCCTACTGTTCCTCAATCTTCACCCTATGAACATGAGTTAGAACAATGTACTAGAAAACCATTTGCACTTGTTACTCAGTTGCATTACCTCAAGAGGAGATAAATCTGCACCTCGGCTAAACGCCATCTCTATGCGGAACCGTTTTGGATCTTCTAAAGCGACCTGTAGCACAATGTGAAGGCGATATCAACTTCATTCTAATAACTTACCAATGCAAAAACTTGAGTTAACTGATGCAAGACACAGCCACCGGAGAGATCAAGCAAAATAGTAGTCTTGCTCGACAGAAGCAAGACCTGAAATCAAGAATTATAACATTAGTGCCATAGACCTATATTTTCAAGCCACTTGGCAGATGTATAATGAAGAATGATTAGGAAATTGTCATGTACGAATCATGAAAAGAAGACTGTATGATTGCAGAAATTCTACCGGAAAATTTTAAAAATCCTACATTGACTGTGTATCAGGGATAAGCAGCAAAGTACTTCAAGCAGAAGCTAGACACGTAACCTCTCCAAAGGTCGGGTTTACTTTGGATGATCTTCCATACTCAAAGTGGATAGATTGGTTGCAAGAATTTCATGCTTGTATGACTACCAGATCACTACACCCTGAACTATCAAATTTTGTTATTCGTGTTAAAAATTTGGAAGATGTGAACCAATGTTTGATGGAAGCAAAGCACTTGATTGCCCAAAGTTAAACCGTTCTTAGCCAGAACCCGTTCTCTAAGTATGGTTGTGAAGACCTGGCTGGGCTCTGTCAGAATATATGCTTTGCTGTTCATGGAGATTGCTAACGTGGAAAAGAGAATATGAGATGCAAAAGATAAATGCACAAAGAAGAGTTAACAAGAGAATGACAAGTCAGAGAAGAGTCGGCTCATATCAAAGAACAATTAAAATATAAAACAGCGCATTTTTTAGACCATTTGCATGGATGAAAACATGAAACAACCAAATGATACCCTACAGATAGGATTACATGGTTTTGCAGTTTTCACAGTCTCAGTCCCATGAAATGCTTGTGCTTGCAAATTTAGGAAAATAATCCTCCTCTTAGACCAAATTCCGGGGAACTTTATCCACTAACAACTGCTTGACCAGTCCATCAATTAGCAACGATGCTGTCTCAGACAGTTCATGCATAATATTGCCAAAACACGTACTTCCTTCTTGAGTTTTGATGCTTGCTTTCTGTCACATTGAATGGCAGTGACTTTGCTTCGAGAAACCAATTACTTACGTCAGAAATTTCACCACTAATCTTGTATGATGAGAGATATGAAACTTCTTGACATACACAATTTAAAACTAAGGAGTTGGGACTAGTCCAGATAACAAGTTGTTTGGTTAGTTTCCTTCATACTTAACAAAACCGGATCCAACTTTCAGGGAAAACATGGTAAGGAGCCGACAGATTGAGAAAGACCAACCTCTGTGTTCTCAAACATTCTCAGAACAATATAACTCATGTAATCAAGCTCTTTAGTCCTGTACAAGCGCTCCAAGGCATTATGGAAAATTAGGCTATCCTCCCCATGAAGGGACTCATCCAGGTTACAGTAGCGGAGTACATTCATAAGAGAATGGATATGTGATTCCTGTCATCATCCAAGACAGAGAATATTTCAGAAGCATATTATAGATTTACTGATCTGAAGATGACACTGTGAACCAAGTTCACAATGCTAAAAAAGAACCTTGCACAAGGCACCAGCATCCAGACATAAAAGAGGAGATCAAAAAGTCTAGAACATCAAATTATATCTTCGGTTGGTCTAAAATGGGTTCACAAAAGACTCAAGGAAGAAGTTGAGCAATATTAGAATAATGTAACCCTACAATGATATTACTCAGACAAGAAATATTGGTACTATTCATATAAGACATCATTCACATGAAAAGAAAATTAACAAAGTCAAGATAGAAAGACTAAGGACTGTGATTAGAAATAATTTCATATATAAAAGAACTCAAATATGGCATATACAGCACAAGCAAAGATGGATACTTCCAAGACTTGTTTAGTAGGAAATATCTTCCTAGATCAGCAATTTTAAGGACTGTCCCATGCACAAAACTTAAAATAGGAACAAACTGTTTATCAGAAAATTGTCATGGAACTCACCGATGTGAAGTAAAGCCTCGTTCGGACATGACGTTCAGGACTTTTGACATTTGCGTACCTAAAAGAATTATGCAGGAAAATGTAAGACTGCCTGCTTTAGTATATGATTGCAATTTAAATGAGCGCATGGAATACTTTGGATCTAAACGATATTGAGACTCTCTGTCATCCTCATCATCCTGCTCCATTGACTTCTCACTAGTGGCACTACATCTTCTGAATTCGTCGTTCCAACATTCCTGATCATCCCATTCAGTCTCACTTGGTTGTGAACTTTGTTCTTGTCTGCTCTTTAGTCCAGCAATACAAATTGCCTCTTCACGAGTATTTCTGAGATCAATCAAAATCTTTCCCAACAAACGGCGAGCAATCTGAAGTTGAACAAAGTGAGATCTCAGAAGAAGATGCAATGCAGTTGTGTATTAAAATTAACTCATGACCACAATTAGAAGATATCATTGATGATACAAGGAATTCATGGAAAAAAGTAAAGCAGACAGTAAATGACATATGACTAAGAAGATCCATAAATAATTTGGAGCAGCAAATTTTTAGAATGTTTTTCCTATAAATTTCAATTCCAACCTTACTGCTAGTGAAATTGTTCAGACTATAGAAAGATCAGTAGTTTGCATGATCTACACCATTCGACGAATAAAAAGGGTTGATACTTCACTAGCGCAAATGTTACGTCAGTAGAACAATTTTTATGCTAATTCAAAATTTTGAAGTTTCTGGGTTGAGATGTGACATCTCAACAATTGATGTAAACTATGATTTCTAAACTATTTTCAACAATAAAAAGAGAGGTGAAAAGGTTGAACATTACACAACCTATCCAAGGGAGAATATTTTCAGCTTGCGATGAGCTCACAAGAACATCACCTTCTTGTCGCGATTCATAGACAATTCAAAATGTAGAAGTCATATGAAGCACAATGTTACCTCTGATCCAATCTTCAACTTCTGCCTTGGATTAATACCATACTCATTTGGAATTACACCATCTGCAAGTAACTTAGAGACAAAAAAAAAAAGAGCATTTTAGTCAATACCTCAACCAGACATTAACAAACAGAGAAATGCTTGAGTTGCTTCTCCTCTGGAATCCGTTTCCATGCCCAAAAAGTAAATTCTCATGCCATGAGATTACTAGCTCTTTCTTACAAGAAAAGATTCTCTTCCCCTTCCTTTCTACTTAAATTTAAGAAAAATCACAACCATAGGTTGCAGAAGAAAATGATCCACGGACAAGCATTTTTAACAGACTACAAAAGACATCATTGCTCATACATTGCAATAAATTAGATTCAAATTTTAAAGCGACCAACATCTCTGAAAGCACTCTTATTGTTTTGAGACTGGTATAAAACTATTGCTTGGAATTATTGTTTCTATACCTGTGCTACTTTGAAAAGGTCATACAATCCCTCGAGATTAAGATGTGCATTGTGTAGAAGATCATATCTGGCAAGTGATGACAAAAACTTATGTAAGACCGAAGAGGGGGAAGAAGCACAGAGATATAAATGGTAAACATAACAATATGCAATTCACATGCACAATAGAATCAAGTTTAATCTGAAGATTTACTTTTAGATCAAACCAATTAAAAATTGTCAATATTAGTAAAGGTATCGCGATAATGAAATGGCAGAAAGTAACATGACCTGACATGAAAAATTAGTTACCATAGGAATTACCAAAGACTCGTTACATAAACAAGTCCTTTTTAGGGCTATAGATCAAGTATAGGGCAAATGCTACTGGGCCAAAATCAGTTTACATAAGGTTATTGCTAAGCAGAATAGCTTATGTGAAGCTACCAAATAAAAGACCAGACAAAAAAGATATCAAGTACGAGATTTGGACAAAAATCAATCGCTTGACAATGACCAAGAAACAGATGTCTTGCGCTATAACTACAATTCCAATGCACATGTAATCTGTACAGAGAGAGAGAGAGAGAGAGAGAGAGAGAGAGAGAGAGATTCTGCAGAGAAACTACTGTCTTAAAAGAAAAAAAAAAAAATTAAGACAACGAGTCACAAAAAGAATGAGAAAACTTAGGACCCAAAGCCTAAAATCTACTGGCACTATGTCAGCTTCATGTACGTGGTATATACTGATAGCCATGACTAAAACATTAAATTGGCAATGCTAAGGCAACAAAATGACTTACTTGCATGAGTCATAAACATCAGGAATTTGCGTTATGTCAAACCTCCTGCAGAAAAATCTATATCATCAGCAAATGCCCTCCAGTATCCATGACTCTTAAATCCAAATTCAAACATTCAAAGGGCTT
This sequence comes from Eucalyptus virginea, assembly GCA_014182375.1. Classification (NCBI taxonomy): domain Eukaryota; kingdom Viridiplantae; phylum Streptophyta; class Magnoliopsida; order Myrtales; family Myrtaceae; genus Eucalyptus; species Eucalyptus virginea. The sequence goes on along the minus strand of CM024522.1, from coordinate 21,311,432 downwards.
CCAGAATTTATGATATCATGCTTCAACACCACATCAAACAACAGGGAGAGAAAATGTAGTAATCTTTCGTCAACCTAGATGAGAGGTTAATATGACACACAAAACTGTCATTAACAATTAAGAATTGTATAAGCGAATTACCACCTCACAGTGCAGGAGAATTACCAAACGATCATCTATAATAATGCAATCAATGCTGTCATATTAAGGAGATCAATATGGAAGAAATAAGATGAAAAATAAAACCAGCATAAACAAGTAAAATTATAATAGGAAATTACTTACTCCTTGCGTTCGTTGTACAAATCTCTTTCAAGTTTTCTCCATCGAGCAAACATCAAGAGAAAGCCCTCACTACCACAGGGTAACCCAGCAGCAATGCGATCGACATCAATATTGGTCTTACCAAGTGCTTTTGCTTGATCATATGGAAGAATCAAATTATATCCAGTTGTCTCTATAAGTTCCTCATCTTCATCCTTTGCAAGTAGTTTGACTTGTTCTGTTACCTTCCTCGTCAATTTCACCTATTCACATATAACTTATAATAGTGAACAATTAAATTATAACTGACAATTGGGTACTTTCACTGAATAGTTGCACTATCAAGATAAGAAAATCACAGATTAATAACAAAACTGAGAAAAAAAAAATGGCAGCAAAATCAGAGGCTATATTATGAATATATAAGCAGCAAATGCAAGCAAAATAAGTACAAACCATAAGAACAAGCAAGCTCGTTGCACCAAAAATAAGGAAAAATGCACGAAATGAAAATTGAAAATAGTGCAAATGAAAAATAAAGGGTGAATGACAAATGAAATCCAAAAGACAATATTATGACAGAAAAATCAGAGTCAACCTCCATTAAGTAGCTTGTAGCCCAAATAGTGCAGATAATGCTGCCTACAAAGAATTGCTTCTACCAAAATGTGTGATCATATGATTAAGCTAGAAAAGTAGCTCAATTACCAATTCAGGTAGAAGCTCTGAAGCATTCGGAGGCAATCCAACCCCATCAGCCATCCAGGGAAGTTCAGAGGAACCATTGCAGCTGCCCTTACTTACACCAGCCGTAATAATTTCATTCAACATTGCCTGAGAAAGCAAAGATGCTTAGAACATACAGCGTACGAAACTAGAACATCATGAATGACTTCATAATGTAGCCTTGGTGGCCTCTTACTTCTCATGAAATCATTACAAGCATACCAAAAAAAAAAAAAAAAAAAACAAACAAAACAAAACAAAATATCCATTTTCTAACCTTAGCTTCTTCCATCTCAATACTAGCATTATCAAGTCCATCCAGCATAGAGGAGTCCTTGCTAACGAGTGAAACCTTCAAACAGTTACTGAATTAGCACTTCTACACAATAGCAACAAGTTTTGAAATAGTCCTTCAACAGTTCACATACCAAAATAGGTGTTAATTGACCTTCCAAATCAAGGAGGCCCTTAGCAAATGCAGCAGCAGACATCTGTTACCAAGCATATTATAAGTGATGGAACCAGAAAAATCTGAGCATCTCAATATAGAGGTAGATTCACGACCAACTCTCAGAAGGGGAAAAAAAAACATGTTAGCCATTTTTAGCAAATCAATTAGACATAGGGAAGCCCACACCTGCACACGGCCCTCATCAGAGCTGTAGATTTTAAGATCATGACGGTATGTACTATGGAGGCGAAGCAAGCCGGTGCCTTCTCCTGAGAAAGCAGATAATGATAATGTCAAAAGACAAAAACTGAATGAATACTTCTACTTATGATAAAGCCAAAAGGCTAGAATTACAATATCAACCTTATTGCCCCCATATATAAAATAATAAAGGAAACAGACAAATATACCCCTACCAGTCAAATACTCTCAACAGATAAATAAGGACACTGCAACATGTCATGGCCCAAAGAAGGCCGTCAGTTTCTCACATCATGATTAGTACTTCAACTAAACTATAATAGAAAGAATCATGTATTCAATGATACCAACTTATTGACATAAATCATCAATAAAAATATATCAAGAAAGCATTAAGCCAAGACCAATTGGCCCGATCAACAAATTCTACTTGGTTGGAGCGACAGACTGCCAAGCTAAAGCAACCAGGATTTACAACCAAACAGGGGTTCCCAACCTCTGCTGAATTAGATGCAATGCAGGAAAAATATTATTCCAAAACAAGAGCAGCTTCCACAGCCCAAAATACAAGTTAGAATACTTAAAAGTGCAGAACCTATCACGGTGCATTAGCTATGTTGCAGCAGGGAGGACAGGACCAAACTGTCAATTTTGGAAAACCCTAACAAGCTGCTGATTCACTGATATTGCTTAATCATTAGAGGTTCAATAATGTCATAGCAACTGGAAGACGATTACTCAATGCAGAAGTACAACAAAATTTAAGTTCCTACTTGGGTAACTTTCTTGCTCAAAATCTATAAATTAGCAACAACTCCTAGGGATAAGAATACCTGGATAGATGTTATTCCGGAAGAATCTACCAAGTTCTTCAGCCTGCAAAAAGTAGAAAATCATTCCTGATTGTTCGAGGCAACCTATAATTTGACAGTGCACATATCAGTGCAGGGTGTAGCTAAGTACAACTCTTTAGACATTAACGGATAAATGAATTAGAAATGACACGAAAAAGTAAAGGCATCAAAGTAAGCAGATGAAACCTGCTTTCTTCCAGCATGAGTGAGAACTCCCCCATATTTAAGAACCATGAGAGCTTCAACAGGTCGTTCTTGTTCCCCTTCACCATCACTTTTCACAACTTTAATCCATTTTAGCGGTTTTAGTTGAACCTTCCTATAGATACCGGAGAAGTGTCCCCCCTGTGAAGAAAAACAGAATAATAAGTGTGAGATTTGTGGGACCAATGCCAATTGTTCTAAAAGCTTTAGCTGCTAGATGAATGCGTGGTTTATAATTTAAATATTCTAACACTCCCCCTTGCGCTTAGTCTGATCTTTTGCTTAATACTAAGTGTGAAAATTTAATTGGGGAGGGAAATGGGGCTGGAATGATTTAAACTCAGGACCTCCAGCTCTAATATCATATGATATTTTGTAGGACCATTGTCAACTGTTCTAAAAGGTTAAGCTATTAGATGAATGCATGGTTTATTATTTAAATATTCTAACAATAAGCACCTCATCTAATAAGTTAAAGGTGATATTCGAAATAGAATGAAGACATGACTACTTATTCACAATACATAGTCTAGGAATTGAATGACAGGGACATGCAACTAGACCAGATCAACCCCATGACCAGCCAATTCCCCATAACCAGTAGAAATTGGTCGAGAGAGCCCACAACCAGCCAAAAATTGGCCTGATCAGTTCCAATCCAAACTGATTGCCGGTTACAAAATAAAAAAAACTCACTGGGAACTCAGGTTCCACCTTCGATTCTACTGGGAAGGATGTAATCAGCTGGTTCCTGGTTGGACCAACTATGTCTTGCTTAAACAGTTCAAACTTTTGCACTTGAAGGGAATAAATCCCTTGGCCAACAGTTTGAAGAGCCACATGCAACCACTCTTAACAAGAGGGATTTTGTGCTTAATTTTTTTAAACTTCAATTAATAAGCTTAAAAAAGGCCAATACCAAGGTCAACCTAGGTATGGCTTTCTCACTTCCTGCTTCTAGGTTCTAATGTGTTGAAATATTTTCCCACATCGCTTGACAACAGGTCCTAAATGCTCTTTATATTTATATGGTCTCCCTCCATCTATCAGCTTAAGCTTTTAGGTTAGACTTTCTAACATAATATCAAAGCCAACCACAAGTCCTAACGGTCCCCCTCCACCTATCATCTTGCAGGTGACAGGGGGTGTAGAAATATTATCCCGCATCGCTTGACAATTGGTCCAAATGCTATTTATATTCATGGGGTCTCCCTCCACCTATCGGCTTAAACTTTTGGGTTGTACTTTCTAACATAATAGTGTATGTTGAGTTAATCCATTGATAAGAATATACTGTGAGTCATTTTTGAAGAACAACAACATCTCAATCGATTTCAAACCACCACCAAAATTAACAATGAAAAAGTTTGTCAAAGATATTGGCAAAGGAAATAAACATACTGAACAAAACAGAGAAAACCCTTTGAGAAGGATGAACCTACTCTTTTCACGGAGTGATGGACAATCATGAGGAAGGATAATCAAGCAACAAAGATGAATGAAATGACATGCTCATGGATTTGATTATATACAGTGTGCTGGATGATGATCAGCAGATGTTTACATGTGATTGAAAGTGGACACATTACCAAGAATTGCTTACTCATGGAAGTAGAACAATGAAGTTTAAACTTCAGCAAAGAAACAAGAAGATAATTTCATAAAGCAGAAAGGAAGGAGAAAATTTGCAACCTCCTCCAATACGGCTTTAACTTGACGAAGCTTCTCAGCATGTTCAATGTCTTCTGCCTCACTATCACTTTCACGACCAGGTCTAGCCAATATAAGTACTCTTGTTACTTGAAAAACTACAAAGCCATAGCATTCTCCAATTTCCATCAGCTAGTGTAAAATATTGTGAAAACAGCACTCTGTATTAAGTAGCTTGCAGACATTTTTACAGCTCTCTTTATATCAGTAAAAAGGAAATCATAGTTAAGTCCATCACCAGAAAGCTACACTTCCTCAAGAAAAGATGAGCGTTCATAATATCCAATTATAAGCATTTTAGTAAGTGAATTACTAATCCTAATAAATAGGATTCCCCTCTCATTTCATGACAATGATGAAGCAGTAATTGGAGGGGCTACTGGAACTTCAACTGATACTTTGATCTCGCAATTGAACACATAAAGTGGAAAACCACTATTCTTTCAACGGAAACAAAAGGAGAACTACTTGGTAGTCAATATACAGAACCATGAAAGAGTTCATTGAGCTTTGACATTGCATCATGTCAAAGAAGCTTAAATACTGTCAACTACATCTTGCTCATGCCTTCTTCTTCTTCTTTTTTTTTTTTGCACATTCTGTAGGCCAAATATTTGACTTATTTTAGAGATCTTGATTTCAATAAGTCATAAGATATTCCTTTTCTTTTTTTCCTTTTCTTTGTCTGGTAGTATCAGGGGAAGGAGATGGAAGACTTTACAATTACCAATATAAATGGATAATGGCAGAGAGAAATGAATGAGGCTATAGAACGGAGTTTGCAAAAAGACCCAAAAGAATGACAACAGAAAAGCTAGTACCCAAACAACAACAATGACAACAACACAAAAAAGAAAAAGGAAAAAAACAAAGCTGCAATTATTCTTCCACCATAATCAGTAAGGACCAGAACAAAACCAACAACATTGAAAAATGACTGCTATGAACCCACTTTTGTGCTTGGTCCAGTAATATGTCAGTAGGTCATATTTGTGACGCGAGGTTGGTAGTTTTCCTCACTTATGAATGAGATGAGTGTATAAATTATCCTTCTCAAAAAGGAAAAAACAAAGAACTTTCACACTGAATTTTCCAAACATGAGAACCATCCTTAAAAGTAATACCTGGTGCGAGGAACTAGCATCCTTGTTGCATCTAACAAATCTTGCAATTGGACAGCACTTTTGAGTTTTGTCTACCAGCAAGTGAACCAAAAAATGTTCCAATGAAAAAATAGATAAATGATAAACTGTAATTAGAAGCATTAAATAGGAAAAATCACCTCAGATCTAGGCCTTCCTCCATTGTATTTGAGCATCAAGTTTAGAAGCTTTTCCTCGGTAACTTTCAACTTTACTTTCTGTTTGGGAGTTCTATCACCGCTGCACATCTTACAGATGAATATGATAGGAAAAAGGAGCCTAATACCCCAAATAATTGTAGTGGTGGAGCACAACTTACTGACGAATGACAGCAATCACACAACGCAGCTCCTCAGCCTGCCCAAATGTGCCAATAATCCCACTTCCCTGACGGGTTAGTCCCTCAGAAGGCTGCACAGATTCATTGACTTTCCATGGTAATATTGGCGGAATTGTTGAGGAGAGATGAGGTGCTTTTGCCTCCAATAACATCTTTCTCAAAACACATGCGGCATCATCATAATATCTTGCCAAAGAAAAAGAAGAGGGGTCAAGATTCTGTTTTGAGCAGATTAAAGAGATTTGTGTGTGGCAAATGCAGTGTCAGAAACATAGATATACCAAGGTTGACAGTGTCTAGAGGACCACAAGAGTGAAGGGCAAGTACTGCCAGGCAGTAATCTTTAAGTAGACAAGTCCTATGAGTGATCACAATGTACAACAGCTTTTTCCTGTTATAGTAGGAAAACTAACATGAACAGCAAAATGCAGATTCTGATTCTTCTTAAGAGATAAGAAAATGGCAAAATGAGTTTAGTTTGTTATAAAATGGGCATTGTTGTGATTAAGTAGAGAAACAAGCCAAATAAAACCAAAGGAAGAGCCCTTACTTATGGGAGTTCTTCACGAAACTCCAACCATTCACATCACAAACATATGAGCGTCCCTCACAGCGCAATAGATCAAACCCACAGACCTGGAACAAAAGCAAGTACTCTACAGAATGACATAATTGAGCAAGGGAGGACCAACAGTATCAAAGAATAAGGACACACGAGGCAAGAAAAATGTCTGCTGGGCTAAATTATGTCTAAGCAGAGAAGATCTACACAGAGCAACAAAATTTATAGAACAAACGGCCCAAAGGATGTCATATGATTGAAGGACTATATGATCCGTCTTTTAATTCAATCAACATTATTCATATGGAAGTTCACAAGACTTACCATTTGCCGGAATGCAATGCAAACTTCTCTTGCCATTTGCTTCTCAGCAGGAGTCAATAGCACAGGATACCTCACCTGTAGGTATAGCTCAATCATACTTTTACATTCTTCAGCAGAAAGATAGAAAGCCAAACAAGAGGAGAGGGGGACGGAGTTAAACTATCGCATGTAAAGCCACTTTACTTCATCCCCAGAGGAAATATATATTGCCTACTACTGAGTCATAACATTACACAACTGTAAAATTCTAGCTGTTAATTTGTACTGGAAACAAGAATAAAGAGATGCCCTATCCTCAATATCCCCAAAGAAACGTTGCTTTGACCAGTCCAAGCCTTATTTTTAAGAGTTCAATTACAAATATTTCTTGGAAAATATATCGGAACTGGAATCACATACTTCCTTTCCGTCAGGATTTCTCATAACAACACCATCTACAACTGGTGACTTCCTCGCTTCAGCATGCGCATATTCAGGACCAACAGTATACACCTACAATCATAGGTAGACTGTTTAAGTGACTGGTCACTGCCTGGACTTTATAAGTAGATAAGTACCCAACTGAAGTTCCCAGAGTAGTAATTTTTCAGAGTAATCATGAAAACTTCAAACAATATCACAAGAATGTTATCCAGCATATGGCATACAAGATACAAGAGGTGAATCAGAAATGCATTTGCGCAAAACCTGTGCAAATTTAATTTACATATAACATGCAAATTGGAAAAGCCATTTTTGAAAATAAAATTAATGATCTTTAATTGAAATGCATACATCGCAAGCATTTCAAGTAGCTTGTGTAAATTAAACTAAACATAAGCTATATAACCTTAAAAAAAAAATAGACACAATGAGACATGTCATTGTCGTGACCAACCATAATGTTTTGTTAAGGACACAGACATTTGACATGAATCGATGATATAAGGCACTGAACCCTCAACTTCCTCATGGTGTTGTTCTTCACCAATTATTACTAAATAAATATAATAAATGAACAAATCCCATCTTTCAACTGTTACAAGTATAGAGGTAAAGAAACTCAGTGCTCTCAGGATTATGAGTATATTAATTGACCTGCAATTCTCCCAATTCATGTTGTTCATCCTGATCTAGCCTGTAAGTCTTTTCTGATCTCAAAGAAATGTCCCCATTGATATGTGTAACCAACAAGAATTAACATATACAAATTCAACGAAGGAGAAGAAGCAATATCCTAACAAAAGACATTCTTGGGACTACTTCAACCAATTCACTAGGTAGCAAAGAAAAAATCTAGACATAAAGAAAAGTTACTGCACCAGAATATCAACAAATGGTTCAGAAAACCTCTATACAACAACATTGACTTTGCAAGAAGTCATGATCCTATAAGAATAGAGATAGGACCTTCACATCTGTCCCTCCAGTGGGCATAAATTCCTCATATATGTATGAACCTTCACGCCTCACTCTTCTTACTTCCGGATGAAACTCACTCGACCTATTGCCAATCTGAAATAAGAATTGCAGGATTAATTCTTTCGATGGAAAAAAAGAGAATATCAAGTAATTTCCTAAATTTTGGCAACTGAACATGCAAAGCAAGTCTGAGTTATTTGCACACAAAACATGTTACGTCCAAAAGGCTCATCAATCATGATGGGCAAATGCTACTTTTTCCCTTGCTTAAAACATATATCCCCGATTGTAGTGATATCACTGCATGAACTGTACTTTTATGTTCGCATGACTGGATTGACTATACTTTTTACTTTTTGCTTAATCTATCTTGCAGTGCACACATTTTTGCTTTTGCTTAAGCAGAAACAAGTGCACCCTAAGAAAATCAACCTGCTCCAAGCTACTTTTATTGTATATTTCTAGATTATAAGAAGTATATTTTCAGAATCCTATACAAAGAAAAAAGTTAACCAGACATATTTGAGAAAACCCATAGCAAGCTGATCCTCATGACAGCTCTCCAAACTAATGCCTCTCTACACTAATAGACCAGTGGCAGGCTACATCCACAAGGGAGTCTCCAGGTCCTGGTAGCACTATAGCACCTGATGAGTAAAGAATACACATACAAAAGGCTTCATTCCAATCTTTTGACAACAGAAAAAGACAACCGCCTAGAGAGGCCCAAATTTCATTATAAAGGCAGCATGTACTATGTGCAGTCCAACATAAGAAAGCAAAAAAAGGTCTCGCCTGCATAAGTAACCAATAATACAAGCAGAAAGACCTCATTTCAACTGGAGCTTCTAAACCTAGTGAGCTGAGAAAAAATTGACTTTCACTAAGAAAAAAGTATATGCCAACCATACGCCCTTGAACAAATCATGCCCAAAAATAAGTTTGAAAATTAAAATGAAAAATTACCTTCCTAAATAATTCTTTCATCCCCCCACCAGCTGAACTTGGATAGTAAATCATGATGCTGTGATTGTCACCTTCAAAACAGAACCCCAGGACAGTAAAGAAAAAGTCAGATGACATAATCTGCATGATGTGCTGAAACATGGGAAATGTGCCATTTCGGATGCTCTTCTTTTCAGTAATAATAATACAAATCTAGTTAAACGTGTAGATCCACAATGCATATCCAGTTCTAAGGAAGAATGCTCTAGTATATTGCTTTTAGTTTGGGAAAGTTAAAAAAAATTCCAACTCAATTAGGGGACATACTATTCTCTTCTGATTATCAGAATTTCTCCCCTCAGGTAAAGTGATAACCGTAATATAGTTCAAATCGATGTTCCAGCCTTGTCAGTTTCACATGAGGAGAAGCTCAAGTAAGAAATTGCACGAACTTTTAAATAAGTTCATCTATTTCAACTTTCTTCCTCAATACTACAACCATTTCTCCAGGTGGCCATATCTTCTCCAAATTTAAGGCAAGATACATCCTTCTAAGAGCAGGAGATAAGTAAAAAGGATATTATTCAGAGTAAGAGCCATGCGCTGACTATCCATTGGGAAACACGCAAGACAAACTACTCTCCTAGAATATGTAAGAAAGGTAACCCGGTCATCTAAAAAGGTCACTGTTGAGGATTCCCCTTAACAAGTGATTATATCATCCCAAAGTCAGCTGGATGTAAAGTATTGTTATATGACCAGAACTGAGTGACAAGAACTCTTTGTTTCATGTGATCATCTACTAAACAACTAGATTTGAAGATTGCGCAACTTCGTTAGTCAGCCCAAACAAGAAGATAACTGTGCAACTGATTTAGGTTAATCAACTCACCATCAATAGGCTTTTCCACAAAAGGCTTCCAAAAACGATCTCCATGAACCTCAACAAAATCTTCTTCCTCAACAAAATAATCCAATTCTTGGTGTGGTACCTCCCTATTCACAAGAGCGTACCTTGGAACAGGAATTCCAAACATTTCGAGATGCTAAGATTCAACAAAGTAACTCGTTAGAGAGTATGAGTACAGAAGTGCAAAAAGTGGTACAAGAGAATGAAAATCTTTTGATATTCTATTACGAATTCTTTGAGAAAAATGAAAATTCATCTCTGCAACTAATATGACACTTACCTCATATACCTTCCTTCGGTCATGAAGAAGGTGCTGTTGTTCCAGTTCGTTTACCAAGAAAGGCCTCAATCACATGAAAAAATAAAACAGAATAAACTAATGGATCTGATATCACTAACTACAAAAAGCAGATAATAGTTTTTTTTTTTTTTTTTTTTTTTTTTTTTTTGATAACCGAGGACTCCACCACAGGCCTCCCGTGCCCAAATGGCTCCTGAGGGCCGGGCCCTTATACCTCGGGGAAGACTAGCACAGGACCCTAACACCATGGCCCCCCGCTTACAACGCTAGCAACCGGCAGGATTCGAACTCTCGACCTCGGCAATGAGGGAGGGACTCTAATACCAGCACGGCTACCCACAGTTGAGTAAAAGCAGATAATAGTTTATAAATCAGGGTGTAGTAAACTAAATTAGCTAGCTGTTAGTCTAATCATTAAACTTTCAGAGGCCAGGAAAAAAAAAAAAGAAGAAGAAACATAAGTAAAACTACAAGAAGTAGATTAGTGGCATCAATATCCCTACTGCTCCTAGAACAAGACTCTGGTTAGGGAACCATTGCCATATCATATTGATGTTGAATGCAAAGTGCAATATCTTTAATATATAGTAAAAGCATTTTCCTCCGGGTTTTTGCAAATCACTGAGTGCACAAAGATTTCAAGAACTTTGACATGGAATACAAAGAAACTTTCAAGGATGCAGAGGGAAAGAAGAGGACATATCTTAGGGTTAAAGTCCATAGAAGCACATGGAAACTGAATACATCTAAGATTTTAAGCAATAAACCAGACTTTCCAGCCATTGATATCCTCTGTTCCTTTCTACTGGGTACTAACTGACAATTCATAGGTACAGGTACATTACCCATTTATCTTTACCTCCCATTCTGTTACAAGGTATGTGTAGAATATAGGCTCAACTAAAATAACCCTGTCTGACTGAACAAAATTGATTGTTCCCGTTTTGTTCCCATTTAGCAGTCACTAATGGGGGGGAAAGAAAAGGTTCAATGTATCTTTATCTTGTCATGCACACATGATCATTATCAAGCTATGGAAATGGTCATTAGATGGTAAGGAACAACTTCCATACGCTAGAGGAGTACTACATTGACAATCATAATAATACACATCCCAAGACTTGTCATCAAAATTTAAGCCCTCACGATTGTGAAAATTGAATTCAGTAGACAATAATTGGGAAAAAGGAGTAGCAGAAAATATAAATGCCAACAACAGAAGAAAAAACCATGCATGCTTGGAAGAGATCCGTTGCCTAAAATAAAAGACTCTGAGGTGGTAAAAAACTTGGAGAGCTGGCCAGGAGACTGCAAAAAATTATGGAACTACCAACCAATTGACAAATTATGAAGATCTAAACTGTGTTCTTCAATAAAAATATTGCTATCAAGCATTATCCAAAATTTGTGACCTTCATCAGGCTTGGGAAGTTTAATCGACAAAGCTAACAAAAATGCAAGTGTAATGGTTTGACCCACTTCCTATCCCCAAGAGATGAAAATGTGGACCTCTTCAATAGGACCTGCAATGATGTAAGGCATTTTGAGGTTCCACTTCACAGCTAAGCACCTGAGACAAAATGCGCTTTTGGCAGTTTCCACTCCACTGGTTCTTTCTTTTACTAGTTGAAACTATGATGACATTCAACTAAACAACTACTGGAAATATGTAACACGGAAAAAAAAAGGAAAAAAAATCAAAAAGAAGTAAACCTTACATCCTTAAAGCTACATATGCCTCTGCCTTGTCAAGGGGATATCCATTTGAACAAAAGGCAATCAAACAATCACAAATTGGCCAGCTGAAAGATGCAAATAGTAATAAATTAGAGATATGAAGACCACGCATGTTTTCTAAAATCTTAAATCACACTGGTAGTACTGCATCAGAATCAGAAAATGGCTAGTAATAAATAAGACGGACACAATTTTCTACTCAATCCAGCACTGCCACATTATAGAGGACTGGAAGTGGTAACAGCACCAGATCCTACCAATAAGGACCCCCAGAACAATCCTTTATATGAATAAATGTAATTATCCAAAAGCACAACCAACATAGACCTCTAAAACAATCATCTAGGATGATAAACCTATTAATTCTGAAACTCCATAAGTTCAAACATTATGGAGTTTCATTTCAAGGTAGTGCGGAAAGTTTTTCCTGCAAGCTTCAGGGTGAGTCAACAGAGCAAACTAGGGATTAAGTGCACCAAAACAATTAAGAGAATAACACCATTGCAAACAGGAACAAATCCAATACATGTAGGAAGGTTTATGCCTATGTTATAGAATTATCTACTCAAGTAATGGATTACTTGTTAAGAAAGTCACCTTTAGTCTCCAGAAAACCTCAGACTGAATCATACCCTATTCTCCCTCTGATAATTATTGCTTTTCACTTAACCAGAAAAAGGTTAGAGTCCAACTTAGTGTGCAATCTCAAATTTGTCCCCTGTTCTTTATTTCCCCAGAAACCATGCATTTAAGAAACAGACTCAGCTATATCATGTTCCTAAGCTGCAAGATATGCAGATAAATTTTACACGACTTACAACTCGGTAGTTGGCAATCACACACTACGGCAGTAATTCCAAGCCTTGCAATGGAAAGAACAAAAAAGCAATGTGACCACTCAGCATACTAGAGAAGAAACACGAGACGAATGTCGTGACATACGGGACACTTAAAACTGTAGAATGTTAAATATAATTATCACAAGAGGAGACACAAGTCACCAATTGATCTTGCGTGTCATGACATGCAGCATACTCAAACTGCATAAAGTGCACATTATATCACGAAGCAGGTACCTCTCAATAGGATCTTCCAGGATGACCTTGTCCCCAAATATAATAATCTAAAGAAACACAAATAAGAGCAGAAGCATCAGTGAAAAGCATAGATTACGTTCAGAAACGTTGCAAGTAGCACGCACTCAATTCCACACAAGACAGTATCATCCGCAGCCACAAGAGATGCTTCATGATAATGAACTTAAGAAAAAGTAAATCGATAACGTCTATCATTCACTGATTCCGTAAGGGAAAAGAGAACAAGACATAATCAAACATAGAGTAGACAGATCACTCTCCATGAAAAAAGATGTGATTGCCGGTTCCTATAGATTATATCTACCGATCTAGACCAATGCTAAACGAACGTCACAAACGGTCGCTCCATTCAAAATCCTCCGGCACTTCAGCAACCGACATTTGCATGGAGCATAACCGCATAAATCCACAACAAGCGGACAGCGACAAACGCAGATTCCGAGCGAGCACCGAGCACGACTCACCTCGAATTCGCCAAACGCCTCCAACCTGTCCAGGATTTGTCCCATAGGCGACGAGTGCACCTGCCAAAAAAAAAAAACACGAACGAAGGCGCGCGCGCGAAATGAGCATACGCAAAAGGCAGCTCGCGACGTCCGAAGGACGCAAAGCAATCTCGGTTTCACCTTCTTCTCCATCACGCACACGCCGACCGTTATCTTCTTCCCCGCCGCCGCCATTTCGGAGCTCGCGCCGAGCGACGAACCGCGCTGCAGAAACCGGCGAGAGACACGCGAGATCAGAAAGCCGCGCCGCCAGAGACGAGAACAGAGAGAGAGAGAGAGAGAGAGAGGCGCGGGAACGCAAAGCGCGGAACGGCGCGCACGCCTACACGTACTCGAGCCGGTCGGTCAGTGCACGGTAGAGAGCGAGAGAGGGGGGCCGAAACCGCCGCCGGAGCGTCGCCGGAGCGCCGCCGAGAGGGGCGGAGCCGCGAGGATCCGCACCGGGATTGGGGGAGAGGCGACGCCGACTCGAGAGGAGGACCGCTTTTTGGAGAGAGCCGAAGAGCGGGCGATGAATGGATGGGTTTGGATTCCAGAATATGCAAAAAGAAAATATATGAGAGGAGAGGTGAGGAGTGGGGGACGTGGAAAGTTTTTGCTAGATTTTGGATTGTTATGGTCCGTTGCGGTTGCCTTTTGATCCGGGTGGGACCCCTCCCCTTTGATCCGTGACGTTAATTAAAGGGCCGCGAAACAGAAGTGATAATTTTGATTAATCATCCGTTTTCCTCGGTACTGCTATGGTCCAGAAATGGTATGAGGATCGCATCTTCTCTTCTTTCCTTTTTTTCTTCCTTGACGAGGTCGCAAATTAGATTCGAGCCGTGAATGAACCCGTCTGTCTCAAGTTGCCTAATTGCGAAGCCATGTTTAACGTGGAGAGACCTCTAGCCTTCTCATTGCATGAAGTAGAAAGTACTCATGACTCGATCCGATCATTTCATAAGAAGTATAAAATTCTTATAATGACGACCAAGGGACTCAAGATATCTCGTGTGGAGAGATCTCTAGCCTTCATGTTGTGAGTGTTATGAAATAGTTATAACTTAATACGAACCTATCATAGGGAGTAAAGTTCAAAAGAGAGCTATTAGTGCTTGTCACTCACATCCGGCTTTTTGATTTTAAGAACGGGCTTTCCTAATGACTTTTAAATCTCTAAAGGCCCTTGGGGAAAAGTCCTCTCATTTGGCAAATTTGCACCTACAAAAGTCCTCTAAAGTCTCTTACCCAGGATAAGTCCAATCTAGATTTTGGTTTTAGCATTTTCGAAATGCTAATGCCTTCCTTTTCTTTCCAATTTTGCACTTGCTAAATTTTCGAAATTTTGAAAATGCTCTCACCATATTCCATGCCAGCGAGCCAAATCTAGCGCCATGTGAGGATAGGTTGAGGTCACGCTATCCTAGGCTAGCCATATTTGGCTTAGGGTCACTTAAGGCTGTACGACCTTAGGCGATGGTTGGCGATACTAGATTTGATACACTGGCATCCAATCATCATTAATGGTCATAAGTAGTTTTTCTTTTTAATTAATTATTTAAAATGTATATCGAAATTCTTTTTTACTTGAACTACTTTTTTCCAAACATCATTTAAACCAACATTTATTTTTTGCGTGTCAAAAAATAAAATTCCTTTAATTTAGAGTATTTCTTTTCTCAAAAGTCCCATCAAATGCACACTTTCTTTATACCTAAGTAAAGTAAGCTAAAATATATTCTTCTTAACAGTCGCACTTTTTAATTTTTTGGTAAAAAGTGAGTGCAACTGAAGAATTGACTGGCAAATTTGACAACAATAAACAATGCTTTACCATAAACCCTGGGATTCACAAATCTCTCTGGGAATGTCTGTATCTACTAAAGTTGATTTTTTGCGTGTCAAAAAATAAAATTCCTTCAATCAAAGTTTTTTTTTTTTCAAAAGTCCCATCAAATGCACCCTTTCTTTATACCTAAGTAAAGTAAGCTGAAATGTATTTTTCTTAACAATCTCGCACTTTTTAATGTTGTTTGGTAAAAAGTGAGCGCAACTGAAGAATTGATCGGCCAATTTGACAACAATAAACAACGGTTTACCATAAACCCTGGGATCCACGTATCTCTTGGGAATGTCTGTCCCTACTAACCGAGAGCGTCTTTGTTTTTTTCTATTCATCTTTTCTATTCCTTTTTGTTCCTTCCCTTTAAGGAGGGCCCGCCATCGGAATCTCGTTTTCTTATATTAATAAAAACGTGCAAGTGGGGCTTGAGTGGGGAGTGGGGACCCGACGGAGAAGAAGCCGTTGACGACCGCAATCCGGGAGCAGCGATCCGCTAAATCGCAGGCGACACGTCGGAGTTGACGACCAATGATCGACTTCGTAAGTCTGGAGAGCAACCGCCGGCGTGCATCAGGATTGAAGTTAGATTCCAAGTCGCTTGACGCGTTCCTGTTGTACGTGCGGCTAGGAGAGACTGATATTTTTATTGGATTGGGGATTGGACCACCTCTGTTCTTGACGTGTCATATGATGCCCGCTAGTGCTAGCAATGTTCTAGGGGGACAGAGGTTTTAAAATCAACATCGAAATCGATCTCTTTCTCGTTTTTGTCTTTTGGGTCTACCCATGGCTTTTTACTAGTGACTTCTTTTTGATTCCGTCCCTACCGTTGCCTTTAGGATTTACACCTTTTGATTGGTGCGTTATAAGTTATTACCACGTGTATTCCACGGGTATTGCACGAATACTCCTAGTATTAAGGTTTAGAAAAAAGTGTGGAACCAGGTGCGATTTACTTGGAACTCGCCTTGTTGTATAAGTTATCGAGAGTTCCAAATCAATCTCTTTCTACTTTTTTTTTTTCCTTTTAAAATATACCTTTTTTGTGAACGGGATAAGTCTCATCTCCCACTTTTAGTTTGACAAGTTGTTGAGGAAATGTATTTTTTATTTTTTATTTTTGGAAAAAGCGTGAAGAAATCACAATTAAAATTTATTATGATAAATGTACCTTGGACTTCTTCTTTTTCACAACAAAAGCCCCAAAATATACCCATTATAGCATATTTGCCTTAAACTTTTTATTGTGATATCAAAAACTCCTAATTTGCACCAATGTGACATATTTATGATTCATTAAGGTTTTGATGGACAATTTTCTATTATTTTTATGTCACTCAGGAAATTATGTCAACATTGTTTGCACAAATCTTTAATGGTGCTCATTGACAAATAATAAATATGTTATATAGATACAAATTTGAGATTCTATCAGGGTTGATGTATTGCAATGAGTGTAATTTGGGATTTTGTGGCTTTTTCCATTTTCTTTTTTATACACATGTCCTTACGTTCAATCCTTTCCCCATTCCCCCACTCCGTTCCATTTAAACATCAATGTCAATATTTAGTATCCACACTAGCTACTTCATCTTCAAACTCTGCAACATCCTTAATTTCGAAAGTCAGTTTCAGAGAAATCCTCGTTAATATGCTTGAAATTCTACAGATGACCTTGTATGCATTTCTTTTTCGACTTTATTTGGTATGCTAGCCCTGAAAAAGAAAAAAGAAAAATACTTACACAAGTGAGGTCCAAGCGCAAACACTTCATACACTTTCTAATTTTGGTAACTAAATTCACTCCATTAGTAGACGAGTTTCAATTCATGGCCGATTGCCTAAAGAATACTCATTCATCGCCCAACTAGTTCTTTATCATGTTGAATGTACGTTGACACTTTTGCACATTGTATTTGTAAGGAAAACTGATACAAATGATTCATAACTTTAACTAAATTTGTAATATAATCCTTGAACTTTAATTTGTTCAATATAATTCTTGAACTCTTAAATTTTTTAATGTAATCATTAAACATTTGGTACATGTTCAATTTAATCCCTACACTATATGAAAATATTTAATATTGTCTCTAAATTTGAATTAATTGAAGGATACTATGAAACATTTCCATATATTTTGGGACCAAATTGGACACGTACTAAAAGTTTAGGGACTGCATTAAATAAATTAAAAGGTTAGGAATCACATTAAATATTAGGGTAAAGTTCCTGAGCCACATTAAACAAATTAAAGATTCAGAATCCAAATTATATATTTAGTAAAACTTCAAGAATATTTGCGTCACTATCCCTATCTATAATCGCCACCTGCGAATCTTACATAAACACTTTCTCTAGTTGCTGGCGAGCATAAGGATTAGTTAAGTGCATCAAAATGACACCAACTATGACTGATCTAATCCCACACGCGGAGCGAGATCTCGACGAACTAGTTTCAGCGACAAGGATTTCGATCATCGCATGATTCATTAAACATTATCTCTAGTTCGTCTTGAATTTCATGTCTTGATTCAATGCATGTTGCTGTCAGTGAGATAAAAAGACCCAGGCCTTATTGTCTTAGGTAAGAACCGGCAAAATGCTGAGAGATGGACGCGTGTTTTTATTCAATAACTGCTCCCAGATATATTAGGTAACTGCTCCCAGATCGATATAAGCTACATTCAAAATTATAAATCAAATGCTGACAAAAAAAATCACAAATAATTGACTAATGATGCCTTTATTTTATCAGATCTTCAGTTTTATTTTATTCAGATAAATAGGACATAATTTCAGTCGAGAAAAACATTATAATATACATCATCCCCTCTTGGTTTTTTTACTGATTTTGGTCGTTATTATTAAACTGTTAATGTAAAAAATTGCACAAATTGCTCATGCCATTCTATGTTCTTTTACCCGAATGAAATTTGAATTGAAATTTTAAAACACGTGCAAATTCTACACGCTCAAGAAGGAGATAACTCCAAGTTTCAAAAAAAAAAATCTCCCACTTTAATAGGATTCAAAATTTTTACCAAGTCGTCAGTGGAAAAAACTCCCCACGATCTACAGTTTCGATCCAGCAAAGATATCTGATGAACTCTTCCCATCTCCAACAGTCTTGAAAATCCTCTCGAGATCCATTTTTCTCCTCCTCCTCCACCTCCGCCTCCCTCTCTCCCTCTCCCGCTCCCTGATGGGATTGAGCTGGAACGAAACATGACGATCAAAGGAGGGACGAGCCAGGCGTGCGCGGTCTGCAAGTTCCAGCGGCGGAAGTGCCACAAGGAGTGCCCCCTCGCCCCCTACTTCCCGGCCGACCAGCCAAAGATGTTCCAGAACGCGCACCGCCTATTCGGCGTCAGCAACATCACCAAGATCCTCAAGCAGGCCCCGCCGGACCTCAAGCAGGAGGCGATGCAGTCGGTCATCTTCGAGTCCAACATGCGCGCACAATACCCCGTCCACGGTTGCTGCTGGTACATCCGCCGCCTCCTCTGCCAGCTGCACCAGGTGACGGAGGAGCTCCAGCACGTCAATACGCAGATCGCCATGTGCCGGGACCAAGTCTCGGCCTCCGCCTCACCCTCTCACTATCCTCCTCCACCCGAACTGCAATTGGGGAACGTCCACGCAGACGCTGTCCCGACCCGACAATCTTTCCCGGGCGTTTTCCTGAACGGGGAAAGTACTAAACAATCTATAATATCTCAGCAACCATATAATTATGAGCCCGAGAACACTAGTCACGTCGGGGCGGCTCAGCCGAACCTGGCTTCATTACCTGAACTTCTAATGAATTATGGTGCGGAAGTGTTCAGCTATGAGGACGTGCCATTTGACACGATCACGATCGATAAGGAGGAGTCGAGGTAGTGTCGAAAACACGGGACTGACCGACGATAGTGTTACGCTTCTGTTCATATGTATCGAGTTTTGATGCGCTTGATCTTGTCTCAAATGCAGCACGGAATCGTCGTTCTCGTTCAAGAACATGACGCATTCCATCGAACACGCCTCGCGCAATGATCTGAAGAATGCAGCCGCAGGACTCAGCCTAAAGAGTGTCAGATAAGCTCATTAGTGGCCGAAATTTCATGATTTTTTTTTTTTTCCTTTCTTTCCATTTCGTCTTATTTTTTATTTATTTTTCTTCCAATTTTGCTTTGACAAGCGAAACTCATCAAGAAAAGTCTTCGCTTTCGACATATTAAAAATAAGAGATGTTGATGGTTGGAAAAATAAGGAACATCGTTATTTCAGTCCGTTGTCCCTTGTAAAGGTTATACTATGTGTTGTCCCTTTATTAGCACAATCTCTTGTAAGCACTGGTCAAAGATCCGTGTGCTGCGTGAATTCGAAAATTTAGTTATTTAAATTGCATTTAAGTATAATATGGTGCAACAATATAAAATGCTGTACAAATATTTCATTATATAATGATTTCATCTTGAACTTCGCCACCATTAATCCAAACCATGCCCATTGACACATTTACCTTTCGTACCACGAAAATCCTAAAGTGTGCGCTTTGGACACATTTACCAAAATTAATTTTTGTGTCTTCGAAGAATCTCCACTAATACACCTTACCCAATTTTACTCCACTATTAAAATGCACAAGTGTCATCAAACCGGTATCCTTACCCAAATTACCATTTGTCAAAATGCATACTTGTCAACACACATGGATTTCCACGATTCATACACATACGGGGCAAACATAGTTTTTGGTACATATGTCATTGGGTATCAGTTTGTGATTTTTTAGACAAAAATTAGTTTGAGATAAATATGTTATGTGATACAAATTTGGGATTTTTAATGAGTTGAACATTAGATTTGGGTAAACATCTCGTAGAAATATCAGTTTGGAAATTTTTATAGTATTAACTCTTATTTGAATGTATTAAAGATTTATTACTGTATAAACAATTAAATGCACTATTACAATAGGCACTATTACAATTTATTTGTTTGTAATATAATGTAAACAAAATGCTTTTTTTCTTCGGAGATCACTTACCTTTCACTTCTCAAAGTGCTATCAACAATATGTTTATTTCACTTTTTCCAGACGGGCATTTAATCCCAAAGAACTACTACTTACAGCTTCTAACTCAAATGAGCCTACTTTATCGCCAAGAAGAACAGGTATCAATCCATGTGGCAGCCCTGCGAGGAAAATGCGTGAATTAACAAATTCTAAGTAAGATTAGTCGTAGATTAAATGTCAAACAAATTCTATTTTCTTACTATTGATTGCTTTTTAACGCTTTCGTGCTATGTTATAATTCCATTTTCTGATTATCCAATGTGTTATATATCATGTCTTTAATTTGAATATGTGTATACGTGCAAATTTCGTATTGGCAAATTCTACTTTAACGCACCGACCCAAAAAAAAAAAAAAAAAGTCTACTTTAAGCCGCCCCCCCCAAAAAAACGTTTTTGCTTATGCTCATCGTACCTAACTCTGGGATATTAAGTTCTTTTTCATTTTAAAGTAATAAAATCTTGTGCTATGGGTTGTATGCACGAGGACATTTTAGAATTTATTTTCTATGATTTGTAATGTTCTAAAATGGGATTGAGTGTAAATGTTTGATTAGATGTATAGAACAATAAGAAATCAAGATTTAGCTTCGACTTGCATTACTTGGTGAATGTTATTAGCATAAAGGTGCAACATTTCTATATCCATTTTTTCGAATAGTAAAAAATATTATCATTTGTGATGAATCCATATATAGGTACGTCACTAAACATTTTGGTTGATACTTGTTCAATAACTAATTAAAAAGTTGAATTATGTTGTCTCCTTACGTGGCTAATAAATTAAAAATCTAAAAAGAATATCTATAGTGAATTTAGCTTGTTGTTGGGAGTTATATCCAAATTAATAAGCCCAATAAAAATAATGTCAAAGGATTTTTTAGAGTACATTAATCACAAAAGTAAGTGGTATAAAAAATACAATGTTTCTGAACCCTTCTCATGTCACATGGATCCAACCATGTTGGCTTGCGTGCAAGATTAGAATTCAGAGGATGTTCACATGCATTAATGATGTCCATTTATACAAAAGATAGTAACTTCATAAAATTTGACACATAATATATTATTTTATGTAGAAAGCATGGAGCAATGTGTTAAAAGCATTCTACATTGCCTATAAAGGTTTTTTTGTTTGGATGACAAAAAGGTTTACTTTTCTCATAGTGGTCATGATTAAAGTTCTATTGGGAGCACTTCGAGAGAACATCTTGAATGCTTCAATCCAATGTGGGTAATGTGCTCCAAGATCGTCCGAGGAGGTGGGCCAATGTGAAAAATGTGCTTCAAGATCGTCCAAGGAAGTGGACCACATAGATGCGCGAAAAGTGAGTAGACACACCGCTTGACCGCTAAATAAAAAAATAAAAACTTCTATACATGGTTTTGAACCGGCTGCCATATTGTAAGATGCGCGCCCAAGCAACCCTGGGGAAGCAGAGCTTGCTCAGGCCCGGGGGATAGGTGGTTCAAAACCCTAGGGGTTTTCCGGAGGTTTGCCATTACCCGTTTTAACGCTTTTGGGTTGGCTCCGACAAGCGAGTCAGTTTAAGGTCATGACTGGGACCTATTTAAACTTGGGACGGGTCCCGCTCGGTTGACCCTCTCCACCTTAGGGGGGGTCCCTTCATTGGCGGCGGCCCGTCTTGTTCCTTGGGTTTTAGGGAGACCCCTAGGATAACTCCTTGCCCCAGTGGTTTACCCTGCACGGGCTTGGGGGAGCCTTTTAAGGTCCTGCTTGGGACCAAGATCGTCCAAGGAAGTGGACCACAGAGATGCGCGAAAAGTGAGTAGACATACCGCTTGACCGCTAAATAAAAAAATAAAAACTTCTATACATGTGTTTCAAGTATATTTTTGAAATAAATATCTGAATATTTCCCCTATAAAATCTTTCTTGTCCAAATTATTTGATAGATTTAGTGAGGTTTAGTGGATGATCATATCATTGTCTTGATGTTTTTAGCTTTTAAAAAGTAATGTTTTTTCATTGCCCTCAATTGCAATGGAATGCTAATATCTTTATACATCACTTTTCATGCTATGAGATTTTATACGAAATAAATTGGTGGTTGACAATCACGCTAATATTTCACTTGCACTAAAATTATCAGTAAGCCTATCAAATGGTTGGATCGTATCGCATTTGGCTCAAGTCAAAAATAGTCCGGCTCATTTTACCCATTTTGTCTAATTTTTATGCAATGCAAATCTTGTGATTCATACCCAATCCATGTCCGACTTACATGACCTGATCTATATTGCTAAAACATTTCTAAAATTTAACAAATCTAGAAAAACTCATACCCAAATTAAGGTGGGAGCACAAAGCGAGCAAACGCAAGATTGAATGAAGGCGAGACAGAGTGAAGAGTCTTCATATAGGTGAGTCAGGTCTAAATAAATTGTGAACCCATTCAACATCTATAGTAAACATTTTTATATAGAGTTCAGTCTAATCCATTTACTAAATATAAATAACCCAAATGATAACTAAATCCATCAAATATGAGTTAAGAAATGACTTTATAACTCATTTTGATAGGTTTAATTATAAGTGGTAGGTTTTATTGTTATTGGGTCACCTATATTGGGCTAACTTAGCCCATAACTCAAAAGGGCCCATAACCCACAATTCAAAGAAAATAACTGCCAAGGTTACTTCTTTAAAAGAGAAAAGAACGAGTTTTTCTCTAAGTGTGGAAATATATAATTGTATATTCTAAAGGAAAAGAAGAATGATAAGACCCTCTTCCCGTGAAGAAAATTGTTTCCACTTGACCTCTCTCACGATGTTGCAATAAGTGCATTTAATCCATGGAAAATAAGATATGTTCCGTTGCGTGATGTACCGGTATTTTTGGGCACATTTTTGTATGCAGTTTGACATTACTCAATAGTTTGACTTTAAAATTTCGGAATTAGTTTCATTCATTGGTATTAGAGCATGCATTCTTGTTTCCTCATCGTTTAACATGTTTAATAATTGAATTGTTGGTTGGAAATCGTGAAACGGCATCAACGACTGCTCCGGTACGAAAAACTGACACCATACCATATTGTTTAGGGTTGTTTCTCGATGCTACGTGTGATAAATTTATTTTTGGAAGTGTGGGGTCGTAGTTTTCATCGAGACAAGAAAAGCAAGTGGTGGCACGTCGCCGAAGGAGGCCAGACGCGTCTCCCCGTGCAGCTGGAAGGGACTATGGTCGTTGGCGCGTGCATAGTAGGAGCGAGGGACTCCCCTAGGCATGTGCTAGGCACACATGTAGCAACCGCTAGTGCGTGCGTGGCACACGCCTACATCGACAATTACCTTTTTGCCCTTGCCACTTTGCGTAAAATGTAGTTTTGCCCCCTAGCTAACTTGAATTGGTTGACTCGTTGACCCAACTTGGTCATCCATTTGGCCATTGACCCAAAAAAACCGAAATGTTGATGAGTTACATTATAGATTATATGTAATACCTTTCGGTTCTACATTTGTTGTAGGAACACTGTTGGGTTTCGTACACACTCGTACATTCGTAAGAACGGGTGAACAAAAGGCGAGACTTGAAGGGCTAAGAGCGGAATCGGCTAATTATCGGTGGAATGATGATGATATCGTGATGCATGTGGTCAAGGTCGACGAGATGATATAAGAAATCATTTGAAATGGTCACCCTATGCCGGATTTTAAGAATGTGCTAGCCCTAAAGAACACTCTTTCATCTAAATGGTAAGAAGTGTTAGATAGCCTATGGAAGGCCAACATGGTTTCGGCTTATAAAAAACTTGCAATAAAGTTTCTAAGGAATTACTATAGGATAGAGGCAACGAAGACTTTAACCTTCGATTGAATGTAACTTAGCATGGAATAAGTGCACCATAAAGGAATCATAAGGGATCTTCGAGGGTCTTTTCATGGTTACCCAATGTAACCTTAGAATTTTTAGAGGAATTTTCTAAGAAATTTGAAAAGTCTTTTCCTGTTTGTGAGATAGTTAAGTATCATTGAATTTATTTATTTATTATTTTTTAGGTTGATTTTAGATATCTTAGGTGTAAATATTTATTTCCATATTGATGTTGATATATTTCTCTTTTGGATACATTACTTTTTGTAAATGACATGTTTAGTAATAAAAGTTCGATCTCATTTATATTATTTGTAGGAAGTTCAAGAAAGTTTTAATGATTTTGGAGAATTTATTTTTGCATATATGATTATATTAATGATAATTTTAAGTTAGGAATTTTGGATGATGATTGAAAACTAAGTGACCTTTTGACTTTGAAACCTTATTTGAAATTATTCATTAATATGATTAATTGATGCAAAATAGATGCATAAATGTTAGACATTAATAATTCGTGCAAATATGTTTAAAATATTCATATACATTAACTTTAACTTCTAAGAACATAGTGGTTGAACTGAATAAATGAGAAAAATTGGACGGCAGTAATTATGAGATATGAAATATGAAAATTTAATATATGCTAGAAGAGCAAGAAGCACTAAAATTTTTTAACTAAGTTATGAAAGAACCTGAAATGAAAATACTACACAACATAAGAGAGATAATGCTGCATTTGTTGCTTGGAAAAAGAAGAACTTAATTGCTTGCGTCACATTGTAGAGTAGCATGGACAATGACGTTATGCAAGGGTTTAGGCATTTTGAGAATGCCAAGGATATGTGGGCAACATTGGCGACTAGATTTGGTCAAATATTTATGATCAAACTAAGATAGCTCACCATTAGATTTGACTCATACAAGAATGGACAGACCATGAAATAACACCTAAGGTGGATGTTAAACATGATTAATAAGTTGAAGGATGCTGTTCACGTTTTGACTGACGAGCAGCGAGTGCAAGTAGTGATTCATCTTGCCTCATAGTTGGGAGCACATGAAAAGGCACTTGACCCACAATGAGAACATCAAGACATTTAAGGATGTCGTGTACCAACTTAAGCTAAGCTGGAAGAAGACAGTCTTTTAATGGTTAAGTAGGAAACATATATTTATTATATTGGTTCTAACTCACAAGGAATTTCGAGCTCCAAACATAAGCGTCTAGATTAGTTCAAAAAGTGGAAAGGTAAGGGAGTGAGCTATTCAAGAAAGAAACCAAGACTTGATCAACATGAGAGAAGAAAAAGTTTTCGTGTGAAGAAAATGTTGAGCGAAATATTACAATTGTAGTAAGAGAGGTCATTTCGCTCGCAACTGTGGTGAGCCAAACAAGGTAGACACCCTTTGTGTCCTTAGGAGTATTACTTTTGTATCGAGTTTAGTTTTTTAATAGAATTTAATCATTTGTGAACTATAGATTCAGGAGCAACAAATCATGTAGTGAATGATAAAAATGTATTCGTGAAGTTCCAACAAGTTTTGACTGGAATAAAATGGATTTATGTAGAGAATAATTCAAGAGTTGAAGTAAAATAGATTGACACCTATCAATTAAATATCGAGGTGAACGCACTTTGTTCTTACATGATGTATTATATGCTCCGAAAATTCATCGGAATTTAATGTGTATTTTAGTGTTGGTTCAACTTGGTTTTAATTTAAATTTCCATAATAGTTGTTTGGATTTATATTTGGATACAAATATTTATGGTTATGGATACTTTCCAGATGGTTTTATTGTGTTGAATGTTTTTGTATATGGTTTAACGTTACTCAATAGTTCAAGTTTAGAATTTTGGGATTAGTTAAGATCGCTATCTATGATTTTTTGATTAATTAGAAGCAAAAAGCGACCATTTCTTTCTTTTCGAAAACTAAAATATTATTCAAATATAAGAATATTATAAAACATTATAAAATATCATATTTTTTTTTTTTCAGATATTGGAAGTTAAAATGATTATATGTGGAAGTTTTTTTGACTAACTAGTACATTCAAAATGTGCATAGCCCTCTTCGGCACGAGCAACATGATCACCCTAGGGCGAGGCCTTTGTGTCCAACATATTCCTTTGCCAACTGCACTGGTTGATGCATATAGATTGCCGCGGGCCGAGACCACTTATCGGCCTCTGACCCTCCCTCGCCTTCTCGCTATTGTCCTCCTCCAGAATTGCAATCTAGCAGCATGGTGTCTAGTATGAACACGGTCCCAATCGAGCAATATTTTTCAAAGAATTTTTGGGAACAAGAAAAATATGAAACTACCAATATCTTGATTCAACAACGTCGGTAGCTTGGTAGGCCACCTGAACTTGGAGACATTACTTGGAAGTTCTAATGAAGGGGCCCCGCCAGATATTAATTTTGACAGATGACTAGACATTAATTTTATTATAAATTTTGTTTTATATTTTTAGATTTGATGTACTTTCACTTGGTCAATAGATTTGATGTACTTTATTTGCCTGTGAATGCATACGGATTCATGGTCATATTAAATGAAGAATCAACGGAGGTCCATTTATTATCATCATTGATGTTTTTTCTTTTTAAGTTAATAAAAAATTTAAAATTGATACATTTGTGATAAATTTATTAAAAACTCATTTTTTAACTACTAGAAATCCTAATTTGATCAAATTTGTGATAAATTTACTCCAAGCTAATTTTTTTATCATAAAAAATATTAAACTGGTATATCTATGAAAAATTTGCATTGCCCAAACTCAATATTTATGACAAATATATCATCTATTAAATTAAATTAATACCATAAAAAATCACAAAATCGGTACAATAAATAGATTGTAAAAATCCAAATTAATACACTTGTCAATTGCCATATATCATTTAACTCAACAATTTGATAATAAAATTTTATGGAAATTAATGAAGGATAAATTTATTACAAATGTATCAATTTATGATTTTTTTTTTTGTGATAAAAAAATTAGCTTATAGGTAAATTTGTCATAAGTGTACTATTTTGGAACTTTTTATGATAAAAAAAAATTAGTTTGTGATAAATTCATCATAAATGTATCAATTTAAAGTTTTTGGTAATATTAAATTTTATTTTTTCAAACTTTTTATTTTATTTGTTCATTTTCGGTCACGATTGCTTCTTTTGCAGTGTGTCTCTCTTGTATAAATTTTCTTCGCTGCTCTTTAAATTAGTACAAACGGCTATTGGACATCACACATCATGGATAAATGATTGAAGATTGATGTCCCTAAAAACTTCTAGCTAAAATGATTAAAAAAGTAATTACCATTTGACAATTGTCAAAATAAGAATATATCCCCCTACAAAATCGTTTAGTTTTCCAAATTACAGCATCAATATTTTAGCGTTTTTGATTTAACTGATAAATATTTCTTTTACTTTTCCGCAAAGGAATAGTGACACCGCAGATTCTTGAACTATGTAATTTGTGTCATGCGCCCTCTTATTTTCATGCCATTAAATTCTTGAAGTTTGCTCGCTTTGGTCACTCTCTTAAAACATCCAATGTTGACGTAGCATCCATATCTCCGCCACATCAATACATTCTCTAAAGTAATTGTTTACTTGGATAAAAAAAAAATCAAAGGATATCAAATCCTGGACCGACCGCCAGCCTCAAAGTCACTCGAGTCGTGTGTTACTATTTAATTGCTCATGTGAATGAATTAAATGTTTTTCCTCTGTCTCAGCTCAGAAGAGCAGTTTCCCCGGGACTTGTGTTGTCAGTGGGAATCAGCTGCTCTGGCCATCTTTGCAATTTAATGCACTACTGGCTACGTATCTGCCTCACGAGTCATAACAGATTTGAGACGGGTGTCGTCCCCTCTCCCCAACCTCTCTCGCCACGGTGTTTGAGTCGCCGCCGCCGCCGCCGCCGCCGCCGCCTTCTTCTCCTGAGCGCGACCAGCGTCCGCCCACCTGCGCCGAAGGTTGGGCCGTGGCCTGTGCAACCCTTGTCAATTGCATGTTGCCGGTCCTTTTGTGCTTTTGCCAACAGATTCTGCCGGTCCTAGTTGTCTGAAATTTTGCAATTTAGAGTTTTTATACTTTTAATTGGCATTTACGACACTAGTAGTAGTAAGGCACTTAGCGGGCTACTTAACAGCCACGTCGGTACTTCAACATTTTGAAGAAAGGACCAATTCAAACACAAAAACATATCGTTTGAGGAACTTGCTATGCCATTACATTTTCTTTAAATAGACCCTTACTTAAAATTAACAACGAAATCCCTATCCCAACCTTTACAATCCATCAGTTCCTTAAAAAAACTACTCTGAAACTTAAGAGACGAGTAAGTCCATATCAAATTAGTTTCATTAAATGGAAGTTAAAGTATTTAATGGATATATTAGTACGTCCATATGTTGCTTTAATAACAATAGACTGGCTTCATTGCTAAAGTATATCATCGAAGGAAAATCATTATGTGATGATTGGCTTTATAAAATGTTAAAAAGCAAGGGATAAAGACACCATTAATCTTCATATTGTTGGAAAATGTTGAATCAGATTTTAATTTTTTTTTTCTTTTGGTTGACCGACTCCTAAGCTTTTCTTGTTCATGTTGGTCCCCCCCAATTAAAATATAAATAAAAACGTAGCCGTAGATGAATTGGACCAGTCAATGTCCATTAAAAGCAAAAAGAAAGATGAAAAAGACCCAGGAGAGACTTTACCAAAGAAAAAAAAAAAGACCCAGGAGAGAGATTAGGCTTTCCTACTTTACACTGCCCAGGACTTAAAAAGACTAACGAAATGAGGAAATCCCATGTATGTATAAAAGACTTACCTTGAAACGTGACTTTGACCGGGTACTCCTTTTCGCCTTCATTTACACATGCGTAATGCATACTTGTCTCCACTTGTCTCACCTGAAACAGAGCGAGTTTCGACATCGGGAGAGGCGATCAATGAACAGGTGGACTCGGGGTTCGGAATATTTATAGGCCCATTGGTCCAAGAGGAGCCCATAGTGCTGTCCCAAGCTCATCCATTACATCAAATCAATGCGGAAGAAGTGCCTAAAACATTGGGTCTGGCCGGGCTTCTTCAAAGAGAGACTATTCTCAAGCAATGCGAGCAAGCGATAGTCGAGACGAGTCGAGTAGGTAACTCAGAGCCGCAAACCCATCGGTAAATCTATCGATGTGCGTTAGCTCAGTTGCATGTTGTGAACCGACACTCAATTTAGATTATGCCGTATCGAGGGCGATGTGAGTATTTAGTAAAGTGGGCAGCCATGCGATTCCAATTCGATAATAACATTTGCAATTTGCTATAAACTCGGTACTATTTCCAATTTGATGATACCAACGTTAGGATTGTGTAGTTGCTTCCAAAAGCCACAAGAAATGGATCGTTGTTTGCCACAAGTAGCTAGTGATTATGCGTGACGCTTGCATTAATTCAAATGACGATAAACCTTACAGATTGAGTGGACTTTTACATAGATCTCATGAATAGACATGGTCAGATCTCAAAACTATCACATATGAAAGTACTTCCAGACCAATCATGGACAAAACACAAGTACTGATAATCCATGGCAATCGCCAAAAATTAGTGCTACGTATCTAGCGAGCAGCTTCGACGTGGGGTACGTGCAGAGCATGCATGGATGGCTCCAACGCTAAGAAATTGAAGTAGGATCGAAAACAGTGGGAAGGAAAGCTCTTACGAAAAATGGCGTAAAGGAACATGGCGGGCGAGTTTCGATTTGTGCACGATACCGGGATCGGAGGGCATCGTGTCGCAGGAGGACGGCGCTTGCCGAGAGCTCCCGGGAGAGAGAGAGAGAGACAGGGCTGGCACGGCGTGTGCCGTCTCTCCTGCGACACGGCTCCCTCGGCCCCTTCATTCGATCTCCCTCGTTGTCACGCGAGCTTTTTGAGTAGCTTACTTTCAGTGTGATGTGCTATCCGAGAGGGCCCAATATTTATAAAGATCGAACGAAGCATTGGGTCGTGTCGGCGGGCGCGACGAGGAGCTTGTGGAAAAGGGTTTTGATTAAGGATCAGTGGATGTGCAAAGTGTAAATTACGCTGAAGCAACTCGGGTCCGTCCCCTTTGACGGGTTTCGGTTGGTGAGGAACGAGAATCTCCTCTGGCAATCCACATGTTCAACATGGTTGACCCGTCCCAGTTCTGCGTTCATACATTTGAACGAGAATTTTCCTTCTCTTCTGGAGAGCGATGTGTCTCTTGGGAGTGGCTGGCTCGTGGGAGAGGGAGGAGACCGAGACGACTCGCCAGCTTCTCGTGGCCGTCACCTAATTGGCAGCTATCGTTTTTTCCTCTCTTTTTCTCTTTTTCTCTTTTTCCTTCTCGTTTTCTTTCAGTATTTTTTTGCTGAAGTCGAACCGGTCAAGAAGTCAAAAACCAGTTGGGGCAACATCCTTTCTGTGGGGATGTTTAGTTTTGGATGTAGGATTCGGCCCTCACACAGCAAAAGTATCTGAAAGTGAGTTGAGAATTAAATAAAGATAAAAAAAAAAATCGGTTTAAGAAAAAAGAATCATGAGACTTCATAAATGGGAAGGACCACGGATTTAATGTCGGTGATCGCATGAGTGACTATTAGTTTCTCTGGCACCTAAACTATATCATCATCATCATCATCATCATCATCATCATCATCATTTCTTTGGATTAGACCATGTCAAGGAAATTTGAAAGTACGTTCTCTAGTCTTTCTCGACTTTCAATGAGGTGTGAACTTGACTGGAATATTATTATTATTATTATTATTATTATTATTATTATTACAACTGGAAGAGGGATCTACAGCTGGAGACTGTTGATGCGCCCAATAAATAACCACGGATTAGAGTTGGTGAATTGATTTTCTTAGTTTCTCGAGCTTCTCATGGTGGTGTTGTTGAATGCGTATCACCTCGATGCAGCTTCTGGGGATCTGCCTCGGAATTTCCTGGCAAGGACGTTCATATGCAGCTCTTTCAACGATATCTGGACCTAAAGAACAAGTTAGGACCCCATTAAAGTTGCACCTTAGCATGGTTTTTCCTCGTATGCCATGGAAATGACATCTCAGAGATCTGTGGGAAGTTTCGTGTCAATTTGACAGGCAAATTCCCACCACAAAATCACGTCTTCTCCCCTTATTATTATTCTTTTTATCTTGGGCCACGCTCTCATTGGCGCTCGAGAAGGGTTTAGGTGATGTTACGTTCTACCCACCTACCACACGATGCTTTTGGATTCGTAGGCAGTGACCTCACGAAAATGTTACGTCGCTTAGAGAAGGAATCACTGTATTGAAATCTGTACTGGAACTCTTCTTTGCCTCGTTTCATTTTAATTTCGATTCTTAAGACTCTGCAGGCATGTGGTTTTTATGTGAAAGGGGGAGCATCGGGGTACTTAAACAGCTCTCCATGACCATATTTATTGACTTATACTTTTAGATCGATTGACATTGGTCATATAAATTTTTGTGGTGGAATTTTTTCATTACTTCACTTAAAACAATCTCATCATACATATGACACCAAATTTATCCTCTTAATTTAAGGATGGTAGAATATTTACATATAAAATCACTTATGATTGGTAGTATTAGATTATTTAAATATTGCATCATGTATTCATCTAATAATTTAGATTTTCACGATTGTATTAGTAAATTGCACATAGCTATATATTATAGTTGAAGTTTGCTTGGTCCATGAGATACTGTTAATTAGTCGCTTGATTCTCTCATCAGATTAAAGAAGGCTCTGAATGCTACAAATGTTGCTAGAAGGGATGCAAAATGTCACTACGATTCGCCATCATGTTATGACACAATACAATGCAGCTGCCGAGAGAGTTCTCGTTCTTGGTTAGGGTGTTTAGATGAGCAGTTCCAAGTTTCGGTTCGATTCCATTTGGAACCTGGAACTTACCCTCGGATACAAATTTCTCATTTTTTTGAATTTGAAACCTACCCATCAGAACCAAGAACCTGGAACCTACTTTGTCACAGGTTCCGAGGTCGGTTCCAGGTTTCCACACTATATATATATATATATATATATATTTTTTTTTTTTTTCAATTTTAGATTTGAACTTTTACGTACGCACGCGCATACTCTACGATAACTTCCCACATCTTAGCAAACATACCAGTGCCAAGAATCTGGACATACATAATCAAAACCAATAATAAGTTTTTTTGAGATACTTGATTAACTATAATTATTGTGCCCACATATGTCAATATATGTGCACTAAAGCTTGAATCATCGCAGAATTCTAGATGACATTGTCCACATACAAAAAAGGGTACAGGAGAATGAAAATGCAAATCTAAGCATTTTACAGCTAGCACTAGTAGCAAATTGGTCATGACCCATAGAAAAAATAAATTGCCCATAAAAGAATGGTCTTGAAATCTCTACTGCTGCTAACATTAAAATCACATGGCATATATTTAAGAAGAGGATATGAAAATTAGCTGGTACCTTATTTTTCCTCGTTCCTGTGGAAAAAGAAACACAAAAAGGGAGGGCAGCGTAGGCGAGGCTGGTGCGGCGTGATGGTGAGACGCTCAGGCAGAAGGGGCGTCGAGTCGTCGAGTTGTGGTGCTAGTGTGGCAACGACGTGGCGTCCAACGTGCAAAGGTGCTGCGACAGGGGCGCCGGCGACAGAGGCGAGCTGCTGTGGTGTCGGGCAAAGCGCAGGTTGCTGGTGGAGCAGCGACAAGGCTACGTGGAGACGGGACGGAACTTCAGACGGAGAGCAGCGCAGGCAAGGGCTGCTAGGCGTCGGAGCAGAGGCGGAGGAGCACGGTGGCTCGGCGACCGGTTTTGGTGTCGCTGAAGGGTGCTCGTGCGGAGGTCTGGCAAAGGGAAGCAACAGACCAGCAGCGGCGGTGGCCGGCGGCTAGAGTGCCTGCGGTGAAGCTTGGCATGGAGACGCGGCGCAGTGCTCGCGGATGAGCGCAACGCCGTGCGGCGGCCGGCGTAGTGGAGCCCTCGAGCGGCTGCGGGGCAGAGCGCGACGAAGATGGCTGCGGGGCGGAGTGCGACGAAGATGAACAGTCTCTCTGCTTCTCTGCTTTTCTGCTTTTCCCTTTTTTTCCCTATGCTCTCACGTCACTTTCTCGCACGCAGCTGTCTTCTTTTGCTGACCTCCCCTTTTCTCAAGAACTTTTCCTTCCTTTTCTTTTATTGTTTTTCCTCAGCAGGTTTTCATCCCTTTTTGTGTTTCTCAAGGACTTTTCCTTCCGTAACCGGTTCCGGTTCTTGTTCCGTAATGATTCCGGTTCCAAAAAAAAAAAGAACCGGGATCAAAACCGGTTCCTTTAGAACCGGGAACCGCGCTCACTCCTAGTGTTTAGTCTTTTCTCATTTCTGAAATATGCTTGAGAAACACTTTTTCTCTTCTTCTTTATTCTTGTGTGATTAGTGGGCTTTGAGGTAGTAAGAATTTGTTCTTAATTCTCAATTTCACTTAACCAGAAAGCAAAGGAATCCTTGACTCGTGGACATAGACAAACCGTTGAATCAAGTAGATTCATTTGTCACTATATCTTTGGGTTTTATTATTTATACTATTTCTCGATAATTATGAATCTTTTGCGATCACACACTTTATGTCACTTTCACCCAATAGATACATTCCGTATTACTATCTTTATTTACCAATGCAAGACTAAGTAAGAATAGGTGACCAATGATCTTTTCAGAATCGGTTATGAAGATGATGAATACCCTGAAATTTCACTCTCTTGATTTCTTCTTTTTTTCCATGTCGGCAAGAGTTTTGTTGTTGAGCTCGACTTCATTTCCGGAGCTTCATCTTTCTGTGCTACGTGAAATGTGGCAATTGACCGTTCTACAATGCATATTTCCGATATTTTAGAGGGAAAAATGGAAATTACCCCCACGTTTACACCTAATCTCATTTTGCCCTTACAAGTTTGGTTTGTATCCAATTCGGATCCTGAAATTTGCATCTTAGATTACCCCCAAGCTCACTGCCAATCACAATTTGATTGTGGTTTGGCGATATGATTTATAGATAAACATGTTTGGGTAATGAAGTTTCATAGACAAACCACATGTTTAGATAAAGCACGGTTTAGTACAGTTCCAATGATAAGTTTTGTTGTTTGTGCAACGTGGAACTTCGATCTTATGCACTACAGAATTCTAACTTTACTGATTTATTTATTTATTTTGGAAAATATAGAGTATCCAAACCTTACGAGAGAGACACCTAGGCAAGACAAGGTAGCTGAACCCAAATATATCTAGTGAGTTGGGTCGATGGGAAATCATATTTTTGTTATATATTTGCCACATCACATCACACCAGCCATTTGATGGCGATAATAATTGTAGATGAATTGAATAAATAAGAAAAGTTGATTGTGCATTAAAAATATAAAAAAAAAAATTAAAGGATTAGGTTGTGCAAACGGCAAGACTTAGAGGACTAATTATATACTTGTTGACACCTAATTTTTATTTTTATTTTCAAGCACACAAAAAAAAATTGATACAAAAACAAGAGGGCCGCGGGGGTCGGTCGGGCCGGATCCGGCCTTGGCCCGGCCCGTCCCTTTTCCTCTTCTTTTCCCCACGCGTGGGCCTTAGGCCCAACTCCACCCTTTTTCCTTTTTCTTTTGCCCTTTTGCGCGGCCCGGCCCGCGCTCGTTTGTCTTCTCCTCTAGCCGTTTCTTGCGCGGGGAAGCAGCGAAGGAGAAAGCAGCCGCCAGAGCAGAAGGGAGGGCGTGCAGGGGACAGCAGATCCGCGTGGGGGGCGGCGCGATCCGCAGGCGGGCAGGCCAGCAGAGAGCGGGGTTGGTCGAGCGAAGCCTCACGCGGAGCCGAGCAAAAAGAAAAGAAAAAAAAACGAGAGCAGAAACGGAGAGGGAGAAGGAGCGGAAAGAAGAGGAGAAAAGGAGGAGCTAGTGGAGGAGCGAAGCAGCCGAGAGCCCTCGAGACGCCGTACCACCGCCGGTGAGTCGCCCAGCCGACGCCGATCGCCGCCGTCTTCCTCGGAACCCAGGTTGGCATTCTTTCGAACACCTGGTGCGCAGTTCTTGTGTCGAGCTGGCCGGAGCTCGTTCCGTCCGTTTCGGGCGAGCTCCGGCCCCCATAGGTCTCTGGTAAGGTCGCCGTTTGTGGTTGGTCATTGCTGAGGATCTCCGGCCTACCTCGAGTCCCGGTTGGGTCGGAAACCTCGCGCTCCGCGAGCGCCCTTCACCCGTTCGACAAAATGTTTCAAAGAGGTCTAGTTCTTGTCCTTCTGTTTTTCGCTAAAACCGAGTGTCCGTGGGTTGTCTCGTTCTGTTGAGGCGACGCCCAGATGCGTCCTTGGCCGGACGGTGGCGGGCGACGTTGCTCATCGTGGCCGCCTCCGTCGCGGTGAGGCTGCTGCGAGCGTGTCGAGGGGTAGGACTGCAGAGAAAAATCCCCTGGTACACCTCGCCACCGCCGGGAGCTGCTCGACTGACGCCCTTCCTCCCCACCTGGTCGAGGCGGGGCGTCCGTGGCTTAGCTGGAAGGCTGCCCGGGCCACCCCCTGCCGTGGTTTCCCCGGTCGCGACCAAGTGGTCGCGGACCAGGAGCCGCAGGCTGAGATGGGCCGGATTACACAGCCTTCTTTTTTTTTTTTGTTGGGATTTGGGCCTGCCAGTGAGCCCTTTTGCAAAAGGGCCCGCAGTTAATTAAAGGCCCGACCCTGGTCGGGCAAGGGTCGGGCTTTGCCTTTTACGGAGCGGGCCAACTGGCTCGCCCCCAGCCGGACCGAACCCGGGTCCGGTCTCCGACTGGACTCGACTTCCGTAGACCGGGCCAAACCGGGTCGGGTCAGATCGAACCCGACCCAATCCACCAAAAAAATAATTTTTTTGAAAATAAAAAACAAAAAATATATTAATTTTAAAAATAATACTTTTTTAAAAAAATTTGAAAATTAAAAAATGCAAGGTTTGGTTAGGAATTGCCGTGTATTGCTTTTTAGTGTAATTAGGTCTTTATTTGCTCGTATATTGATTATATCATATGTTTAATTTGTATATCTAATTAAGTTTAATTGCACGTATTTAATTTTACTGCAATTGGATCTTGGTGGCTATGATCGTTATTTTAATGATTGCGCACCCGTATGATCACCTCACATGTTAGTAGATAAATATAAAATCAATCCAAATTACTTGCCAAAATCATTTTGTTAAAATGAACAAGATTAGATATTGAAATGGCACTAATTGGTTAATTAGTGTAATCAAGTCCTCGACCCTAGATTTTCTGGTTGTGTAAGAAGTGGGATATACTCTCATACCTTACTTGGTTTCTAGCCAACCCCAATAGGCTAGTGGCGATTCTTTTTTGCAAAATTCCTCAAAAATACTCCAATATCATCCGGGATATGGGTTTGGGAGAACTCACGCCTAATCATGAGCCTTAGGTCTGTCCTTTAGGCAATACCCCTAAACTTGTTCCCTTCCTCCGAGAGTAAGTCGCGACAATACTTAACTAGAAGAAAGCAATAATAACACTAGAGGTACCAATCGGTGTAAAATAAAAGTTTCGCATAGCACAACTAAATCTAGTAGAGGTACCAATAGGTATGTTTTCGACCTCCTAGATCCACCAATAAGTGGCTAGTGACCTTGCCAAGACAAGGAGTGAGTTGGGTCGATCGGTAATATATTAGTGTTACATATTGGTCACATCGCATCACATCACATCAGCCATTTGATGGCATTAATAATTGTAGATGAATTGAATAAATAAGAAAAGTTAGATTGTGCAATTTTTTTTAAAGGATTAGGATGCCTTAACGGCAAATTATATACTTAACTAGAAGAAAGCACTGGAGGTACCAATCAGAGTAAAATAAAAGATTCATATAAATATATTTTTCAAATGGAATGTGCACTTCTCAAGGGAATAAACATAGTATGAAAAGCAAAACGCATAAGGCACGATTAAATTCTCCTTGTAAAATGTTTCTATGCTTTTGACCTCCTAGTTCTGCCAATAAGTGACTAGTGACCTAGGCAAGACAAGGTCATTGAACCCAAATGTATCTAGTGAGTTGGGTCGATGGGCAACATATTATTGTTACATATTGGCCACATCACATCACATCAACCATTTGATGTCGTTAATAATTGTAGATGAATTGAATAAATAAGAAAAAGTTAGATTGCACAAAAAAAAATTAAAGGATTAGGTTGCAAAAATGGTAAAACTTAGACGACTAATTATATACTTAACTTGAAGAAAGCAATAATAACACTAGAGGTACCAATCGGTGTAAAATAAAAGATTCACATAAATATATTTTTCAAATGGAATATGCACTTCTCAAGGGAATGAACATAGTATTAAAAGCAAAAAACACAAAGGGCACAATTAAATTCTCCTTGTAAAATGTTTCTATGCTTTTGAGCTCCTAGATCCACCAATAAGTGGCTAGTGACCTAGGCAAGACAAGGTCGCTCAACCCAAATATATATGGTGAGTTGGGTCGATGGACAATCATATTATTGTTACATATTGGCCACATTACATCACATTGACCATTTGATGGTGTTAATAATTGTAGGCGAATTGAATAAATAAGAAAAGTTAGATTGCACAAAAAACAAAAAAATTAAAGGATTAGGTTGCCCAAACGGCAAAACTTAGAAGGCTAATTATATACTTAACTAGAAGAAAACAATAATAACACTAGAGGTACCAAATGGTGTAAAATAAAAGATTCACATAAATAAATAAATAAATAAATAAATAAATAAATATATATATATATATATATATATATATATATATATATATATATATATATATATATATATATATATATATATATATATGTATATATATTTTGAAATGGGATGGTCACTTCTCAAGGGATGAACATGGTATTAAAAGCAAAAAACGCAAAGTTACATTTAAATTCTCCAGGTAAAACGTTTCTATGCTTTTGACCTCCTAGATCTGCCAATAAGTGGCTAATAGGCACCCCAAATTGAGCGAGGATGCCATCATTAGCTGATTTCATATCCCAATTAAGCGTTTAACCACTCCACCAACTCCTTGAACTATAGGATCCACTGGGTTTCAA
The DNA here is from genome assembly GCA_014182375.1 of Eucalyptus virginea. NCBI lineage: Eukaryota > Viridiplantae > Streptophyta > Magnoliopsida > Myrtales > Myrtaceae > Eucalyptus > Eucalyptus virginea. Next base: position 21,272,862 of record CM024522.1, on the reverse strand, counting down.
GTCTCACGAGTCCTTCATCGCTACCTAGCATAAGAAACAAGAAAAGACAAATAGTATAGGACTTATGGACATACAGGGAACCACAAAAAGTCATCACACTCATCGATCTGGTATGCAAATGGGTTAGAAAAAAAGGATATAACAAATGATTATATGAATCAATTCCTTACTTGGGAGCCACCACAAGCGCAAATAAGGATGTAACTCTGTGGAGAGAGAAAGGGGGGGTTGGAGGTTGGAGGTTGGAGGGTAGTAAGGCACCTTGTCGCCAGAAGCGACGGCACTTGCAAACCATGACTTGTCACACCAAAAGGCATGCAAGTGCCGTCTCTCCTTGCGACGAGATTCCCCCAACCTCAAAGCAAGTTTTTCTCTTCAATGGTGTCTTCTTGACCTTCTCTCTTCTAATATATAGCCCACAGCTCTCTCTCCAAGACAAACCCAACACCCCCTCCCTTCTCCCCCAATACGTTGGTCTTTCCCGTAAATTACAGGGGAAGTTACATTAATCTTCGGACGGTCTTTGTTAGGGAAGATTGATTAGAAACTTGATCACCGTGGTCAACAAGGGTTTCTGGGTTTGAATGGGCATTACAATCGGTTCGAAGTTTCTTCATCAGATCATGTCGTGTGTTGAAAGGAACGACTTGCCGAACCACCCTATTGACTAATCGGGTTACAATCAGTCAAAAAAAGGTAAAGGTTGAGAAAGATCATCTTAGAGAACAGGAGTAATTATGTTGCTGAATCCTATACTTGTTTTCGTTGTCTTTTCTTTGGCATGACGTTTAGGGGAAGCGTTGATGCGTTGTCCCATTCGTTTGATTATTCTTCCTTATATCCAACAAAGACCCAGGTATACTACAAAGTGTACAGAAAATTGATCATAGTATATGTGTTAAGTTGAGGGGGCTAAGAAAAAAAGTTGATTAGGAAGTTCCCGGAAGTTGCCCGTCAACATATGGGAAGTTTCACTAAAATTCATGAAATTATAATGTTTCCGTCTACATACACTTCTAAAATTATAATATGGACTTGTATTCAAGATGAACCTAGATTTACAAGTAAAAAAAAAAAAAAAATTCGGAAACAGCAATTACCTTCTCTGGAGTCGTGTTATGGATTGAAATTAATGTCTTCATTAACTCTGATAAATAATGGGTTCATGATCTCATTTTGTTTTACTATATAAAGATATGCACGCTATCTTCTACCTAAAACATTAGCTTGGTAATTTCTTGATGCCTTCCTTGCAATTCTATAGCATCCATCACGCAATTGCAACGTAGGTGGATCGAAGACTTAGAAGTTCCTAAAAAATAATATGAACCAGTCAATCGGAAGGCTAGATGGAATACATGTTTCTTAGTCTATGCGCCAGAGGAAGCGACCTCACGCTAATTCACCGAGAAAATGTTTGAATGGTATGATAGCACCCTTTTCAAGAATTTTGTAGAAGTAGCTTAGTTAAACACACGAAAGTGACCCAAAAGCACATAATTTTGAGTTTAACTTCCGGTTTGGAGAGGAAAAATATTTTATGATGATAGTTACACCATATGACCGTTATAACGCCATGAAACTAATCAATTATCACTGTCAGGAAATATGACATGAATATGATCATACTCGACGTTACGCAACGATGCAGCCATAATCTAATAGATGAGGAGAGGAACTTTGATAGTAATTCTAGTATATACTTATTCTGGGTAGCAAGTTATTAACTTCACCATTAATTTAACTTCCTTAAAAGACATTCTGTAATTTCCGGTGATCACATAATAAATGATGTAGATCGCTTTAGTTTAGTTTGTCTCCCCCGCAAGAAGGGAGAAGCTTGCTTAGTCAAACAACAGAGAGAGGAAAGAGAAAAAGGAAGGAGGGGGGCGACAATCCGAAAACCCGTTAATAGAGATGGACTTGATGGGTACGGGCCATTAAAAACACTACGACTCTGGAATAAATCAATTCGTTGTTTCTAGAAATTCAAATCAATTCACGAAACAAACGATGCTTCCCCGAAGGAGGCATGCAAGCTTTCTCGATCAGTCCTTATGACGTGGGAAAAGGAAATTGCGTGCACAAAAAATCTAGTCTAAGGTTGAAGAAATCGCCAAGAAATCTTTATGATGTGAAAGTAATAATATCTTAATTTGGTTCGAGTTCGATGCGGTGACGAATTGCCAAAATCGAAGAAGTCGCCGTGCTCGATGGACGTGCTTTCTTATGGTTGGGCCATTAGTGGGAATTGTTAACCAAAATAGAACTACTTACTTTTGACAGAAAGCCCACCTACTGTTGAACCTCTTTGAGTGAGAGAGAGAGAGAGAGAGAGTTTTTGTTCTTGGTGAGATTGTCTAGGGTTTTCTTGTTTCGGAAAGTACTTTAAGAAATAATTCTGCGTCTTCTTATTTATGTAGCGAGAGCTTCTACCTAGTTCTCGCATGTAATTCTTCTTTGACTAGATAATGAAATGAGTCCTCGGCTTGTGGACATAGATGAACCGTTGAATCACGTAGATTCGTTTATTACTCTTACTTGCTTTTTATTATATATGAACTATCGATATTCTAATTCGTATGTGAGCATCACCTTCATCTCACTTTCTCCCATCCATTGCGCATTGATGTCTTCATTTACCAAATGGTATGTTCGTTGAACTTGACTTCATTTCCAGAGCTTCATCTTTTCGAGTAACTTGAAATGCGGTAATTCACTATTATACGATGTTCTATATATTTAAGAGAGAATATCGGAGATCACCCCCGCATTTACAACTAATTTCATGTTGCCCTTATAAGTTTGATTTGCATGGAATTTGGCTCCTGAAATTTCCATCTTTGAATACCCCCAACTTCACCGTCAATGAGAATTTGGTAAATGAAATTAGCAAGAACAAAGCAATATTAACACTAGAAAATTGGCATAAATAAAGATTCACACATATATATTTTTAAATGAAATATTCACTTCTCCATGGATTAACATAGTATTAAAAGCAAGGCAAAAAGGGCACAATACATTCTTCTTGTAAAATGTCTATGCTTTTGTCCTTCACCGACGGCTAGTTGGCATGACTAATAGCTCAAATTGAGCGAAGATGTCGTCATTTGCTGGTCTTGTATTCCAATAAGCGTTCAACCATTCAACCAACTCTTTGAGTAATGTGCAGGACATTCGCCAAGTTTCAAGTCTCCCAAGTCCATCACCCCCTGGCATAAGAAACAAGGAAAGACAATTAGGATTCGAAATATAGACATACAGGGAACCATGAAAAGTAATCACACTTATTGAATTGGTATTCAAGTGGGTTAGGAAAGAAAGGATTTAATGGGATTATACGAATCAAATGCTGATAGGAAAGCTAGAGATAATCGAGAGTAGGGCTTAGAGGAGCCACCACCAGCACAAAATAAGGATGTGATTATGGAGAGAGAGAGAGGGAGAGGTAGTAGGGCATCTGGTCGCAAGCAAAGACGGCCCTCGCACACCATGACTTGAAAACAATCAATCGAATACCAAAGGCAATGCGAGTGCCGTCTCTCCTTGCGACAAGACTCCCCAACCTCAAAGTAAGTTTCGCTTTCAATGACCTCTCCTTAACCCTCTTGCTTCATATTTATAGACCTCAGCTCTCTCTCTGTTTATGTGCTTGCGTGATGCGCAAGTGTATCGAATACGTTGGCGTTTAAGGTGGCTTACTGGGTAAGTTAGTGAATCTTTTAGAAGGTCTTTTCTAGAGAAGATTGACTAGAAATTCAATCACCGTGTTCAACAAAAGTCTGGAATGGGCATTATAGTTCTCACGAAATTTCTTAATTCGATCCCCGTCTATGTTGAAAGGTTCGACTTGCAAAACCCGCTCAACCCGCGCGGCAATTAATTGGGTTGCAGTCGGTCAAAAAAGAGAGAGAATAAAAGTAGAGAAAGATTATGACAGAGAAGAAAGTGATTATGCCGCCGAATCCTTCACTCGTTTTCGATTTCGTTTTTATTATTTATTATTTATTATTTTTTTTCCACTTTAACGTGGCATTCCCAGGGAATGTTGAAGTGCTATCCAATTCAATTCGATGTGACCAAATATTTTTCATTTTATCCAACATAGACAAAGGCATACCGTAAGAGTACAGCAATTCAATTGTGGTATATGTACCGACCAAAAAAAATAAAAAAAATCGTGGTATATGTGATTGGTTGAGAGGGCTAATAAAAAAGTTAGATATGAAAGTTCCCCGAAGTTACCTGTCAACTTATGGGAATTTTCGTAAAAATCCATAGATTTTATAATTCTTTCGTTTTACTTATAATTCTTAAAGTACTAATTAGGACTTGTATTCAAAATCAGCCTAGATTTACAAGTAGAATAAGTTTGACATATTAGTAATTATCTTCTCTGGATTTGTGTTATGAATTGAAATTAATGCTTTCATTAACTCTAACAATCAAAGGGTTCATGATCACATTTATAAAAAAGTACACACTATCTCCACCTAAAACATTAAATTGGAAATTTCTTGATGCCTTCCTTGCAATTCTATGGCATCCATCACGCAATTGCAACGTAGGGGGATCAAAGACCTATAAGTTGAGAAAAAAAATACTTTAAACCAATCAATCGGAAGGCTAAAGGAAATAAATGTTTCTTAGTCGATGCGTGAGAGAAAAGCAAAGAGGAAGTGACCTTGTGCTAATTCACTGAGAAAATGTATGAATGGTATCGTATAGCTCTCGCCAAGAAAGGAATAAAAAAAAATCCTAAACTTATTATATTTGTATCAATTTAATCCTAAACTTTTCAATTGAACTAATTTAATCCTAAATATTTTTATATTGGCATAAATTAAGTTTTTTTTTTTTGGTAACGGTAAGAATATATTACTAAGCTTAGGACAAATGTACAAACGTTGATATTTTTAAATAATTTTTAATGATTCTTTTCAATTTGAAAAATATTTTTACATTTTTCCTTTTTTTCTTATTTTTTTTCTTCTTTTTTTTTTTTTCCTAATTAGTCATTGTCAATAATTGGCCATAGGGGAGGGTTGATGAGGGCACGACCCTTACGGCCAGGGCGAGAGTAGCCCTTGCCACCTAGGCAAGGGTCGCTCTCGCCGAGTCTAGCAAGGGCTTAACCCTCCCCGCTTGGGCACAAGGGTCGCCCTCACCGAGCCCTAGCCTCACAAGACTTGGTGAGAGCGATGAGGGTCAAGCCCTCATTGAAGGCCACGAGGACAACCGTTGCAAGATCTGGAGGCTGCGATGGTCAAGCCCTAACTAGACTCAATGAGGGCAACCCTCGTCGACCTTAGATTCAGGGAGGACCACCCTTACCCAGGTCGTGAGGGTTGTACTCTTGCTAGATCCAATTGGGGTTGCCCTCGCCTATGTCGTGAAAGTCCTGTCATGTAGGATGACCGGCATTAATATTAACAATTTTTGGCCTAAATTGGTTGGATGGATTAAATTGATACCAATGTAAGGAAATTTAAAACTAGATTGATCAAATTAAAAGATTTATCAATATAATAAGTTTAGGACTTTTTTAGTACTCTTCCCAGCACTCGTTTCACGAATTTTGTAGAAGTAGCTTAGTTTAACACACAACAATGATTGGAAGCACATCATTTTGAGTTTGACTAACTAACGGTTATACCACATGACTATAATGACATTGTATAACTTACTAATTATTAGTATTTTCGGTGCATTTAATCATACTGGAGCCATAATCTAATTGGAAGACGAGAGGAAACTTGATAGTAATTCTAAAACATAATTTGTTGAGCAAGTTATTAACTTCACTATTAATTTGACTACCTTAAAAGGCATTCTCTAATTTCCGCTGGTCACATGCAGATCGCTTTAGTTTGTCTACCCCGCAAGAAAGGGTACCTTGCCTAGTCAACCGAGAGAGAGAGAGAGAGAGGGAGAGAGAACGATCCGAAAGCCTTTTAATGGTGCAAACATCTGTAGTTCGTAGAAAGGTACGAATCCACTCTTAACCCGCAAAAGATGGACAGCAAAGACACTACGAATCTGGAATCAATCAATGCACTGTTTCTATCAAATCAATTCACGAAACAGAAGATGCTTCCTCCCTCGAAGGAGGCAAGCAAGCCTTCGTTAATCAGTCAATCATGACGTGGGAAAAAGAAAGTGTGAATAAATAAAATCCATCTAAGGTGAAAGAAATTGCCAAGAATTCTTCATGTTGGGAAAGTAAAAATATCTTAATCTGGTTCGAGTTCGATGTGAAGACGAATTGCCAAAAATCGAAATGGTCGCTGGCTTGATGGAATAGTGAACCAAAATAGAACCATTTACTTTTGACTGAAAGCCCACATCCTGTTGAACCTCTTTTACACAGAGAGAGAGAGAGAGAGAGAGAGAGAGAGTTATTGTTCTTTAACCTAATTTGAGAGGTTTAAGAAGCACGGTTTAGCAGTTATTGATCTTCTAAGTTTTATGCACTCTAGAATTCTACCTTTTTCAATTTCTTTTTCTCAAAATTATGAATTATCAAAATCTTATCATTCGATCAATTCCCACGGATACAGGCAAACTACCCCCTCCCATTCCACATACATCGGATAAGGCTCTTTATCATCATCTCTCATATTGAAGTTTTATACATGACACTAATATAATGCAAAAAGCATATATATATTAGAAGAAGAATATATGTACATATCATAGAGAGAGAGAGTAAACACGATATATATATATATATATATTTAAATAGAATATTCAATTCTCAAGAAAACAACATAATATTAAAAGGAAAAAAGAAATGCACAATTAAATTCTTCCTGTAAAATTTTTCTATGCTTTCGACCTCTAGGTCCTCCAATGAGTAGCTGGCATTGCTCCTAATAGCTTAAACTAAGCACGCCGTCATTTGTTGATCTTGCTTCTCAATTGCACAATCAACTTCTTGAACTATGCAATGTGGGGCTCATTGAGTTTCAAGTTTCACTAGTCCTTCATCCCTACCTGACATAAAAAATGAGAAAAGATGATTAGCATAAGACTAGATGTGGAGGAAACCGCAAAAATTCATCGCACTGTCTAAATAAGTACTCGAGTGACTTAGAAAAGAAGGGAACTAATTCAAATCCATGAATCAAATGCTCATAAGAACACAAGTGCTAATTGAGAGTAGGACTCCGAGCCACCACAAGCACAAATAAGGATGTGATTATTTGGGGGAGGGGGAGGGGGCGGGGGGCGAGAGAGAGAGAGAGAGAGAGAGAGGAGGGCATCTTGTCGCAGGAAAAGACGCCAGTTGCACACCACGACTTGCAATACCAAAAGGCAATGCATGTGCCATCTTTCCTTGCGACAAGACTCCCCCCTATCTCAAAGCAAGTTTAGCTCGTCAATGGTCTCTCCTTCACCTTCTCTCTTCTTATTTATAGCCCACAGCTCTCTCTCTCTCTCTCTCTCTCTCTCTCTCTCTCTCTCTCTTCTGTGGCTGGGTTTTGCGTGGTGTGCCAGTGTATGCAATACGTTGGTCTTTGCCTGTATTACAGCGGAAGTTGCATCGCTCTTTCGACGAACTTCGTTGGAGGAAGATTGGCCGGAAGTTTTCTCGCCGTGTTCAACAAGGGTTTGGACGGGTACTATAGTCGGTTACGAAGTTTCTTAACTGGATCCCTTCTTTGTTGAAAGAAATCGACTTGGAAAGCCATCTTATTAATTAATTGGGTTATAATAAGTCGAAAATTGGTAAAAGTAGAGAAATTCTATATTAGAGAGCAGTAATAATTAGGTTGTTAGTGAAATAACCTAATACATTGACAATAAGTTATTACATAGACTTAGTTTATGGAAAACCAACATCATCGTAGCGATTGATCACATGGGTCTCATTGTGGATTTTACATATTTAATGAGTATAATTGTGTCTACCTACATTGATAAAGCTATGTAATATATTTCCGTGTATGCATATAATGTAGAGATTGCGGTTTTATACTCACGCTTTCTTAATGGAATCTGAATTTTCCCATGAAGAAAAGTATATCGTGTTTATTGTATAGTTTTCATTGTGTAATCGGTAACACTTCACCATAATTTGTCGAATACTTGGTATATCTACTAGACTATAATTTCTTTTAATTAAGTGAATATTACAAGGATACACGCATGCAGATGAAGGTCGAATCCTTCACTCGTTTTCGCCGGCTTTTATTTTGTGTGGCATTTCATACAAGTGTTGGAGTGTTGTCCCATTCAATTCGACAGAACCAAAATTTTTTGCTTGTGTCCAACCCGGAGGAAGTTGAGCGTAGAAAATTGATCATGGTATATGTTAAGTGTCGGGAGGGCTAATAATAAAAAGTTGATTAGGAAGTTCCCTGAAGTTACCTACCAACAAATGGGAACTTTCGTATAATTCATGAAACTATAATTGTTTCCGTCTACGTACACTTCTAAGTTCTAATTAGGACTTGTATTCAAGATGAAACCTAGATCTACAAGTAAGAATAAGCCTCAGAAATTACCATTTTATCTTCTTTGAAACCGTAGCAACTCATTAATAACATCTCATCCAACGAGTTTTCATTTATCTTAATTTTTCAATTCCTCATATAACCCGAAAACAGTAGAGGCACGGTCTTAAATTCTTCCACATCGCTTTATGCCGGGCTCATGTTGAATTACTTGATGCCTTTCTTGGCGATTCTTTGGCATCCATCTTGCAATTGCAACGTAGGGGGCTCAAAGACTTCGAATTTACTGGGGAGAAAATCTTTAAACTAGTCAATGAGAAGGCTAAATGGAATTTATATAATTCTTGGTCGATGCGCGAGAGAAAAGCAAAGAGGAAGCAACCTCGTGCTCCTTCACGGAGAAAATGTGTGCATCATACGATTATTGCACTCATTTTCATTTATTTTAATAGAAGCATCTTCATTTAACAGACGACAATGACCCAAAAGTACATGTGAATGATATCTATAACTTGCAAATTACTGCTCGTAAGTATAGTTGGACCTCCATGAGAAGGGAAAATTATGTGTAGTCCTGTATATTTATAGGTATAGGATTAGTGTTTTACACTGAGAACATAGTTAGCATGATACCAATTGAAAAGAAGGAAATTAATTGTGGACAGTGTGTTTTACTCCCTCCATGGTTGGGGGAAGTATCTATTTGATGGGCACACAATGGACACCACCTAGATTTATATTTAAGTTAGTTTATATGTAGGTGATGTCCATCTTGATAACTATCAAATTAGATAAACGGTTGTTCTAATTAGAAATGGAAGAAAATATGGTCATATTATCTTACATCCATTCTATGACTAACCCAACGGATAGAGTCAATAAGTGCAAAATATAGTGTGGAATTTTCATTACCTTTCTTTTTTTTTACTTGCTTGAGTGTGTACACATCAAAGCAATAATTAACTTATTCAATCATGCAAAGTTCATCTAAAGATCGTATGAATTAGTAACAACATAGTTCAAACAATTTACATTGAAACCTCAATAAAACAAGTTTCTCACGCCCCGCTCTTGGGGGATATCCAACAGCGACATGAATCATTCCCGTGACGTTCGCTTGAATATTTCAAAATGTTTCTCCAAGAGTAAGATGGCGTTTCCATTCGTCGGTCCTGTGCGGGCCTGAAACAGCCATCTCCCATCGAAAGTGCTGCTGTGTGTACAGAATAATCATTGAGGTGCAAAAATATGTGGATAGGAGGACACGTGCTCAGCAAATGAGTGGATAAATTCTCCTAGGTACATGAAATATGCGTCTGCATTAGTTGTAAAAGGTTTATTTATAGATTGTTGATAGGCCTAGCTGGAAAGGCCGTTCCACTACAAAGTACTGCGAAATCACATCTAATCTCTCTTTTGCGTCCCAATGGACACTGACATTATAATTAACGACATATCAATCAAACAAATCAATCAATTAATTCTCTTTCATCGTCCGTATGATATTGATTGGTCACCAAGTATAGGTCTATATATATGAAGAAATCGTCTAATTAATTATAAATCTATTGTATGAATGTCAATTCACCTCAAGATTTTATTTTTCTAATTTAGTTATAAATTTTTGTGTGAAATTCTAATATAATCTTTTTCGGCTAAATTTTGCTGGAAGTACATCACGTAGGACAGTTGATGATGATTGAATCGCCACGTCAGCGATTTTTTACAAAAATTGACTGGAAAGACTATAATGAAATTTCATGTAAAAGTCTAAGACTAAATTAATAAAATTAAAAAGTTTAGGACAAATTAGCTTTCAGACAATATATTTAGGATCGATTGAATAATTTTTTTGACTAAGACACAGAGGGAACTGCAAGAAGTCATGGTTGATGATTTGGCATTCAAGTGGGTTAGAATAGAAAAGAAACGATAGCACTATATGAATCAAAATTTCATAAGAATAGTAGTGATAATTGAAAGTAGGACTTGGCAGCCATCACAAGCACAATTAATGATGTGATTATGGAGAGAGAGAGAGAGAGAGAGAGAGAGAGAGAGAGAGGCGCCGTAGGGCATCTTGTCCCTAGAAAAGACGCATTCCAAGTCATGCATGTGCCGTCTCTCCTCGCGACAAGACTTGCCTAGCCTCGAAGTCCTCGAAGTAATCTATGCTCTTCAATGGTCTCTCCCTACGACCCAAAAAAAGAAAAAGAAAAAAGGGTCTATCCTTGACCCTGTCTCTTCATTTTTATAGACCACAACTCTCTCTCTCTCTCCATGTGTTTGAGTGATATGCAAGTGTAGCCGATTAGGCGGTCTTTTTTTGGTAAATTGCAGTGGAAGTTACATTAATCTTTAGAAGGTCTTTGTTGGGGTAGATTGACTAGAAACTTAATCACCGTCGACAAGGGTTTGAATGGCCATTCTAGTTGGTACGATGTTTCTAAATTTGATCCATGTCTTGTGCTGAAAGGATTGACTTGAACAACCAATTTATTAATTTTGGGTTACAATCAGTCACACAAAGGTAAAAGTAGAGAATGATCATGATAGAGAATAGGTGTTGCTAGGAAAAACACTCGATGCGTGGACAATAAGTCATTAAATAAATTTAATCTATGTGAACTAAGATCATCACGTCCATTGATCACATGGATCTCACTGCGGGACCCTTACATTCAATGACTATGATCATGTTGGTCTACATCTAACAAGTTTAAGTAATATTTTTCTGTGCATGGATGTGACAGATATTTGTGGCTATATGTCACATCTGGTTCTTAATGGACTTGTAATTTGCATGCCAAGAGAAGTAAATCGTGTATAAATCACTAAAACTTCATCAAACCTAGATGGATTCTGTGCCATATTCTATATAAAATGCTAGGAAGTGGTGAAAGCTCGGGTAGTACATTTTGTACAACACTTGTTTAACACAGGTAAGATGCCCCACCTTCTCAATCCCACGTTCATAGTACTCCTCCCAAAAACTCACAATGTTGCATTTTTTAATCAATTTTGCCCATAAGTCTGTAATATGAGTTAAAAACCCATATCTAAGCTGCAAGCGAATAAATTGAAAGTGTTTCTTGATCGTATTATTTCACCTTCGCAATCGGCTTTTGTTCTGGTTAGAAGTATCCAACACGATTACGTACTTGCATAGGAAATCATAGATTTTATGAGGAAGAAACAAGAGGGGGAGGTTTTCCATGGGAGTCGAGGTTGATATGTCAAAAGCCTATAATAGAGGAGATTGGAAATACTTGAGGCAATGTTAAGGAGCGTAGGATTCTCAGACCTTTTTAGCAGGCTAAAAAACAAGTGTACTTCGACAGTTCATTGTACTTTGCTCATCAACGGTAGATCGACAGGCATTTTTAAATCTCAAAAGGGCATCCGTCAAGGTATCCTACAAGAGTACAGAAAATTTAATCATGGTATATGTGATTGGTTGAGAGGGCTAATAAAAAAAAGAGTTAGATTGAGAAATTCCCTGAAGTTATCCGTCAACAGTTCGGAATTCTCGTAAAAATCCAAGAAATTATAATTCTTTTGTGACATTTACTATCACTACATATACATAAACACACTATCTTCCACCTGAAATATTGACCTTTTAGGGGTGCATGATAACCAAAAATTCTGTTCCAGACCTGTTTCTGGAAGAGAAATCCGTTTGATAAACCTATTCAGTTTTTCTATTTTTGGAATAGATTTATATTCCAGAAATAGGTTTGGAAGAGAAATCAAAAGCTAAAATTTTATACTTCTCTATTTCTGGAATAGAAATCAAAAATAAAAATTCTTCTCATCGTTTGTCAATTGGTCCTTCATTCGTCGTCGCAGACCACCGTTCGTCGGTCGCTCGTTGCCGTTAGTTGCTGGCCGCCGCCACCGGTCGCCGCCGCCGCCGCTTGCCAGCCGCCGCCGCCGCCGCCGGTCACGGTTCTTGGTTGCCGGCCGCCGGTCGCCGCCACTGTCGATTGTCGCCACTGCCACCGCCGGCTGCCGCGCCGCCCTTTGATCGCCGAGCGCCGGCCCCGCCGCCACCGTCGCCGGTTGTCGGTTGCCCGCCGCCGCCATTGGCCGCCGGCCATCCATCCCTGCCGATTGCCGGTCCACCGCCGTCTGAAATGAAGAAATTTTGTGTCGTTATCAAATGAATTTCTATTTTTAGAGTAGAAATTTTGTATCGTTATCAAATGATTATTTTTGCTTAGAAACTCTTCTAGAAATAGAAATAGAAAAATCTATTTCTGTTCCAAAAATTGTTGTCATGCACCCCCTTAATTTCTTGAAGCCTTCCTTTTAAGCCTATGGCATCCATCGCGAAATTGCAACGTAGGTGGGTCAAAGACTTAGAAGTTCTGGAAAAATACTTTTATGCCGGTCAATCGGAAGGCTAAAAAGGAAAATGTCTCTTAGTTGATGCGCGAGAGAAGAACAAAGAGGAAGCAAGCTCGTGCTAATTGACGGAAAATGCTTGCATGGTACGGTATTGCACTCATTTCGCAAATTTTGTTGGAGCAACTTCGTTGAACACACGTTGAACACATGACATTGACCCAAAAGCACATGGTTTTGAGTTTGACTTAGGGTTTGCTGGAGAAAAGTATTTTACGATGATGGTGACACCACCTAATAATGATGATGTAATGTAATTGATCAATTACCATTACTAATGTGTACTATGAATTCTATCCTACTCAACACTAGGCAGTAAGGAATTTGGAAATTAGGTGGAGGGGATTGAATGTAGTAATATTGATATAAATCTATACGGAAGATGAGAGGGCATTTATATGGTCCTAATGTAAGTTCCAAACATGCTTTATTTGGGAAGTTTTTAACTGCACCATTAATGTATCTACCTTAAAAGTTATGATCCACGGTACGGTGGTCACACGAGAAATGGTGCAAATCACTTCAGTTTACTTTGTCTCTCCCACAATAAGGCAGAATGTTGCCTAGTCAAACGAAAAGAGAAGGAAAGACAAGAATCTAAAACCCTGTTGATGGGGGCAAAAATCTGTAGCACTAAAGAGAAGGTGCGAATTCCCTGAAACCCCCGAAAGGTGGACCTGATGTGTACGGACCACCCATATTATTCCATTGAATACTTTTTGTGAAATGGAATATTCACTTCTCACGGGAACAAACACAGTATTAACAGGAAAACAAAAGGGCACAGATAAATTCTTCTTGTAAAATGTCTCTACGCTTTCGATCTCCTAAGTCCGCTAGTAGGTGGCCAGCATGATCCCCTAATTAATTCAAACTGAATGGAAAATGTCGTCATTTGTTAATTTCGCGTCTCAATTAAGCATTTTATCACTCGGCTAACTTCTTGCACTATATACACGCAATTCATTGTGTTTCATGTCTCACAAATCCTTCGCTTTCATATGGCATAGAGACAATAAAAGATTATTAGTATAACAGTTGACATTGAGGGGACTGCGAAAAATCATCAGATTCATTGGATTGGTACTCCAAGTGGGTTAGGAAAGAACACTAGTGATAATTGAGGGTAGGGACTTGGGAGCCACCACAAGCGCAAAAAAGATTGTGATTATTGGGGAGAGGGAGGGAGAGAGAGAGAGAGAGAGAAGTGGTAGGGCATCCTGTCGCAGGAAAAGATGGCACTTGCACACTATGAATTGTGATACCAGAAGGCAATGCAAGTGCTGTCTCTCCTTGCGACAAGAATCCCCCAACCTCAAAGTAAGTTTCGCTCTTCAATTGTCTCTCCTCAACTCTCTCTTCATATTTATCTTCCACAGCTCTCTCTCTCTCTCTCTCTCTTTCTCTCTCTCTGCATGGCTTTGCGTGCTGTTCAGGGGAAGTCACATTTAATCCCCGTGTCCAACGAGGGTTTGGAATGGGGATTACAAGTTGGTACGAAGTTTCTTAATCAGAACCATGTCTTGTGTTGAAAGGATCAACTTGCACAACCGCCCTATCAACTAATCGGGTTGCAACCACTCAAAAAAAGGTAAAAGTAGGGAAAGATCGTCATAGAGATATGTTGCTGAATCCCTCACTTCCTTTCCTTTCGTTGTGTTTTCTTTTGTGTGACATTTCGGGAAGTATTGACGCGTTGTCTCATTTGTTTCAACGGAACCAAATATTCTTACTTAACTACAAAGAATATAGAAAATTGATCATGGTATATGAGTTTGGTTGAGAGGGTTAATAAAAAAAGTTGATTAGGAAGTTCCCTGAAGTTACCTATCAATGCACAGGAATTTTCGTGAAATTTCTTGATATTGTAGTCATTTCAGCTTAGATGCACTTCTAAAGTTCTTATTAGGACTTGTACTCAAGATGAACCTAGATTTACAAGTAAGAATAAGTTTGGAAGATGCAATTATCTTCTTTGGATTCGTGTTAACTGTTATGGATTAAAATTAATGTCTTCATAAACTCTGATAATCAAAGGGTTCGTGTTCTCATTTAGTTTTACTATATAAAAGTATACATATTATCTTTCACCTAAAACATTAATTTGGAAATTTCTTGATGCCTTCCTTGAAATTGTATGGCATTCATCACGCAATTGCAACGTAGGTGGATCAAAGACTTAGAGGTTCTAGGAAAATACTAAATCAGTCAATCACAAGCCTAAATTGCATATGCCTCTTAGTTGATGCGATAGAGAAAAGCAAAGAGGAAGCAACCTCTTAATTGACGTAGAAAATGTGTGCAGGATATATAGTATTGCACTCATTTTGATTAATTTTGATTAAAATGTGTTGATGATATCCATCACTTGTATATCACCAATGTCATAGCCCTTTATATGAATGTATTTGTATGTATAAGTATGTTTATAGGGATAGGGATAGTGTTTTGTGCCTTGAACTTATGCGGAATAAGAACTTAAAAGAAGGAAATTAATCATGGACATTGTGTTTCACTCCCTTCACGATTGGAGGAAGTATCCAACTGATAGGTTATAATGGTGGACAACACCAATATTTATCTTTAGTTTAATTTCAACATGACCAATATCCATCTTTATGACCTTCTAATCGTAGGCACGGCTTGATCTAATTAGAAACGGAAGAAAATATAGTCGTAGTTTCTAATGCCTGTTCTATGACTAATTCGACGGATATATTCAATCAGTGTAAAATACGACACGGGATGTCCATTCTCTATTTTTGACGGAGTCTAAGGTGTACAAATCGAAGCCATAATTAACTTGTTCAATCATGCAGACTTCGTTTACCGAAAGAGGGGAAAGAAAAAGAAGGCTTGAGCAATAACTTCTCCTGCTTTTCCATGCCAAAATAATGTTTGGACACCTCAAAAAGGCGCCTAGTAATATTAAAACCTTAATAAAACAATTTTTTTTTTGGTCAGACAATAAAACAAGTTTTTCACGCCTTCACATTGCACACCTAGATTGAGCCTTCACTTCCTGCTCTTCAAGAACATCCGACAGCGACTCGAATTATTCTTGGACTTTCACTTCGAATATTCAAAATGTTTCTCCAAGAGTTAGATGGCACTTCCTCAGTCTTGCACTGGCCCGAAACAACCATCTTCGATCGAAAGTTGTTTTATATTTCAATTGTGCATCGGGCTTTCTGAGCCTTGCCGATTTTAATTAAGAGTGGAGATATATATATTTTATATGAAAATTGTGAAAATTACTTTAAAACACACATGATTAGTGCCGGCTGTTGAACTGTCCTTGCCTGAAAACTACATATGACTTGCAACCTAGAGTTGAATTTTCTTGTTTAGTTTTGTGCAAAGTGCTAGTGTGAAAGGAAATTATAATAACCGTTGAAGAACTAAATGGAACATTAGAATATAAAAAAAAAAAAAAAAATCTAGTGGTGAATTTTTCTTGTTTTGTTTTGTGCAAGTTGCTAGTGTGAAAGAAAATTAGAATAATCGTTGAAGAACAAAATGGGACATTAGACTATTAAAAAAGATTTGTGTGTCGGAGGAGCAAGGGCTCAGTAAATTAATAGATAAATTCTCCTGGGCACATGAAACTAGGAAAAGCTATTTTAAATACTGCCGTCTGCATATATTTGTTTATGTGCCAAGTGCTAGGGGGAGAAGAAAAATCATTGAAGACCAAATGGGAACACTAGAACAATGGAAAAAAAGAACATGTGCAGGTGCTGTCAACATAATTGTTGATGGGTTTAGTCTAGCTAACCATCCTAGGAAATTAATACATACTTGTCAACGCTTAGCTGGAGAGAACCTTTGCACCACAAAATACGAGGAATGAAAACGTAACCTCTCTCAAAAAAAAAAAAAAAAAAAAAACGTAGCCTCTCTCTTACGTCACGGCAGACACTGACATTAGTTGACGACATGCTAATCAAATATTATTGCGTAATAAAAGAGAAAGGCGACCAAACGATAATACCGTTTCGTCGTCAGCCCGACGATCACGGGTCAACGAGGGCATTTCCTTCTTCCTCACCCGATCTCTCAAGTCTCAAATGATTGGATCCTTTAGAGCTGTACCCAAGATTTTGATGGACGCACGGCATGAAGTATGATCCTTTTCCTGTCAAAGAGATCCAAGCAGCATCGTCCCTTTTGCATCCGAGTTCTGGTAAGGCGAAGAACATGGAGAGGGAAAGGGGAAG
Source organism: Eucalyptus virginea (assembly GCA_014182375.1). Lineage (NCBI taxonomy): Eukaryota > Viridiplantae > Streptophyta > Magnoliopsida > Myrtales > Myrtaceae > Eucalyptus > Eucalyptus virginea. Next base: position 21,255,770 of record CM024522.1, on the reverse strand, counting down.
AACATGGAATTTTGGTTTTGGGTTCTGATGAGATACAGTCTTACGTACGAAATACAGACAGGAAGTGCAGAAACAAGGGGAAGAGAGTACTTAAAGAGAGAGGTGCTTACACTGTTGCATCGCGAAACAAGATGAGAAGAGCCATGAACAAAGCGACTCGTTGACGGAGACGACGACGACCAAGCCAACAGCAACAGCTCAAAACTCTTCCATCGCTATATTCCGATTACTAACTAAATCACAGAAGAAAAATAAAAAATCCAGGGAGATGGAAAATTAGAGGGGCAAAAATAGGAAAAAGAACGAATGGATGAAGGAGTTGAAGGGGATCTTGCCGCAGAAGGATGGCACTTGCTTTATGCATTGCAGGTGCCATCTCTTCTGTGACAAGAGCCCCTCAAACTCCATTTTCTTTCTTCTTCTTCTTCTTCAACCATATGTATGCTCCGAAGAACAGACATCTCTTGTCGATTGCCTCCTGCATTTATAGCTGTAAACATGGCTTTTGTCTTGGAGACTTTTTAGTCCTCCAACACTTTAATTGGTCGAATGACTTTTCATTATTATGAACAGTATTTCTAGATGAAGAAAAAAGACTCAGTTCGATGAAACTCACGTTTTTCAGGTGTACATTGAATAAGGTTATGTAGTTACGAGTCCACTCTCTCCTTCTCTAACAACTTGCATCTCTCAAGTCTTAAATGATTGGATCCTTTGGAGCTGTACTCACAATTTTGATGGACTCATGCATAAGGCATGATCCTTTCCCTGTCAAGGAGAGCCAAACATCATCGTCCCTTTCGCATCCAAGTTCTCAAAAGGCAAAGAATATGGAGAGGGAATTAGAGACCTGCATCGAGAGCTTTAGTTTTTGGTTCTGATGAGATACAGTTGTACGCGCGAAATGCGGACGGGAAGTGAAGGAACAAGTGGAAGAGGGCACTCACGGAGAGAGATGCTTGCACTGTTGCATTGCGAAACAAGATGAGAAATGCCATGAACAAAGCGACTCCTTGAAGGAGATGACCACGAGGACCAAACCAACAACAACAGCTCAAAACTCCTCTATTGGTATACGCCGATTACTAACTGAATCACAGAAGAAAATAAAAATTTCAGGGCGATGGAACAAAAAAAAAAATGAATGGATGAAGGAGTTGAAGGGTTTCATGTCGTAGAAGGATGGCACTTGCTTTATGCATTGCAGGTGCAAGTGCTATCTCTCCTGCGACAGGAGCCCCTGAAACTCCATTTTCTTCGTTCTTTTTCTTTCACGCCAATTGCCACCTGTATTTATAGCTATAATACATGGCTTTTGTCTTCTAGATTTTTTTAGTCCTCTAATTGGCTGACTGACTTTTCATTAGTATGAACAGAGTTTCTAGGTGAAGAAAAAGGATTAGTCCGATGAAAGTCACGTTTTTCAGGTGTACACTGAATCAGATTATTTCGGTACGAGTCCACCCTCTCCTTCCCGAACAGCTTCCGTCTCATAATTGAAAGTACTTTATTTAATTGATGCACGTTTCAATATAAGAATTATAAATCAAATTATAGGTTTTCTTTCCATTAATGTTTGGATTTTAACTAGTTTTAGTTAGATCCGGTTGGATTAGCCTTGGTACATTAGTATCTTCTTCAATTCGACTTTATTACGGACTATATAGACCCGTTTATAATAAAGAGGTACGTTGCTCATGCGACCCATACTATGTAGATATTTACTGTTATCGGACGGGTATCGAGTCATGTCTTGACTTAATTACTACTCTTTTATAAAGTTTGGTTAATGTCATGACTCATTAGTTTACCTCCATCCATATTAACAATATGTCACTACTGTCAAGGAAAAATTGATCATTAACGTGTATAAAAGCCATAGATATCGATGTTGTGTAGTTCTCTTAAGAGATTGTGGGGATTGATCTTTTTGGCTCATCGATAGCTAGTCACAAGTCTTTTACGAATATCTTGTTTTTTTTATTAGTTTGTTGTTCGTGTGAGATTTTACGGAATCGTAAAACTTAGGAAGGCAAATAGGGATTGGAAAGATTTGAACTTAATGAGTATTTATGAGACTGCTGCCAACTATTTTAAAAGCTTAATATACTATATAAAAACTTGATTTAATATTTAAAATTTCAAGATAAGTGCATTAAAAGTTTTAAAATTGATTAAGAAAGTGTAATTGAGTCCTAAATTTTTTAAAAAGTGCAAGTAAATTCTAAAATTTGTTAAGAAAGTGTAATTGCATATTAAAACTTTCAAAAAATGCAATTAAGTCGTAAAACTTCTCACAAAAGTGTAATTCAGTCCTACAAACTTCAAAAAATACAATCAAGTTCTAAAACTTATTAAATTGATCTAATCAAGTCATTCCGTTGATTGTATATTTGAAAAGTTTTATGAATTGCATTTTCATAATAAGTTTTAAAACTTTTAGTGTACTTATCCCTTAAATATTTTGTGAGTTTGGAGTGTTGTATGCACAACTAAATCTTTCCTAGTGAGAGGTGCCTAGGTCGTAGTTGATTTGATATAATGCCTCCTCACGATCGACCTGGTCACCGCTTCGAGCAAAGACAGAAGGGTGTTAGCTGGCTGGTAAAACTATTGGAACTTTGAAGTTTGAATTCACTCGGGAAAGCCAAGCGCTTCATTGGTTTAGTGACACTAGATGGCAAATATTACCGACTGGCCCATATTTTAAGAGTCAATCTGCCCCAACTATATGCTTAACCTTAACTGAGAACGACGGCATACATCAAGATTCCTATTCCCCGCAAGATTCATGCATTAAAAGTAAGTGCGATGGCGACGAGTCAACGAAGACCATTGATTCTGTCAATGTGAACAGAAGGCTGCTGCGTGGAACCGGAGACAAAGATGTCTCCTGTCTAAACAAAGAGTAAATGCAAGCAGGCTTGAATAGACAAGGTCAACAATATTCCAGAACAAAAAATACTCCAACTTTCTGGTCTCTGACAGCCTGTTGATTAAAGCGATGGACAACCGGTGAATATTCATGTACCACATCTTATTGGTCCTGAGGGATAGAGGAGGCTAGGTTAACCAAAAGATTATTATCAGTTCAAGTAGAAGACTCTAATTTCACTCATGTCAGGCACCATTGATACGTGACATGGAAGTAGCAAAAAGTGTTGTTGTTGTTGTTTCTTCTCTTTTTTTCTTCTTCTTTTTCTTCTTCTTTTTTTCGATGTGAGATACCAATCTAAAAGCTTTACTAGGAATAGGAGGATGATTGATGTGGCTCTAGAAAAATTGGTTCCATCTTACGGCTGCGCAAGATCCCTTCATATGTAGGTCAAGGGGGCCCAACAGAGAAGGGCGTAATTTTCTCTGCATGCCTCTGACAAACCCGTGCATTTAGAAGACAATTGTGCTCAAATCTGTTCTTGGCCCTACCTTCTGGTAGAAGGTAAGACTCTGTGGATTATGCATGTCAACTAGAGAAGGAAATTAATGTTGTATGTTCCATTTCATAGTATGCATAACATTGTTGACGGTCTAATTTGTTTGAGCCCAATGTTGATTTCCAATGCAAGCAATTTGTTTCCTTTTAAAAAAGCTAGATGATCAAGTGTAGTGATCTTGCTATATGAAGATCCACAAGATACCATATAAACCTTATGAATGGGTTAAGTCTATACCTTTAGTTTTTCACACTCAATTAATTAGATTTGAACAGGTGACCTCTAGTTCCTTCTATTCGAATCAATTACTCCAATCCCTGAATTGAACCTTTAGTCATTAATTGCTTTAATTCAAAATGATTTGTGTTCCAATCATTCGTGGTGAAACTCCTGAGAAGTTAGATCCACATTATGGCATAGCCAATGTGACGATCTTTATACGAACGGGCCCAGAGTGACGGCAGACATATTTATGTGTCTATTCTACAACCCTAATCAGAGGCTTAGGCTATTGCCTCTTTATATACCAAAAAAGAAAGAGAAGAATTTCAACTAGCCCAAGTAATGACCTCCTTGGGGCCCATGAAAGTTTAGTGAGAAGCAAAAAGGATGTCCATCCAATGGAGCCCAAAGCCTGAGCCCACTCCTTATCCATCTCACACAACTGTACTACATGAACAAGGCCGGCGCAGACGGCTTAATTCGGTTCGGATTTCTTCTCACTTTTATCAAAATCAAGATTACTTGAGTGTTGTTCCACGCAATTGAGCCCAAAGCCTGAGCCCACTCCTTATCCATCTTACACAACCGTACTTGGTTCGGATTTCTTCTCACTTTTATCATAATCAAAGATTACTCAAGTGTTGTCTTTGGGTCTTGAGGCCTTTTGGACTTGTTCTGGTCTCTTCTAGCCTAGAGGCCGAGCCTTCACTATCCTCTCCGTCTCTCTCATATTTCTTTCATTTGGAAAAACTGAGGTTATCTTTTCTTTTTTTTTTTGGCCATCGTTAGAGAGGCTAAAAATACACACGATTTCTATGGTTCAATTTGCTTGCTGGACCCTGTATGACGTCCCTCGGCCAAAAATACCCGAACGATGTCGAGCAGAAACAGATACGATTCATAAGCTGAAGTGGGACTGGTTTCACAGTCGCAGCCCCTAATCCCTTCATTCGATTCGACAGTACTAGGAATGTAAAAGTACATACGCTAGACAGGGATTTCCGCTAGACATTCTAAAGGCCTTTTTATAAACAAGAGGATTGGGGGCATAGTACAAGAATAAAATTCTCACTAGCCTCCTGAACGAGAACTTGAAGGTTCGCAACCTGGGTAGCTAAGCCTAGCTCTTCTTTTTTATTTGGACAAGCAAGGGAAACCGAAAGGAAACGCAAGAAAATCAGATCGATTCTTGCTAAACCAGCTCCGTCACTCTGGTTTTGCTTAGTCGCTCTCTGACGACCCCGACCCCGACACAAACACCAGATCTTTTGTTTCCGCCTTCACTTCCTCCGTGCTCTCTTCACCCTTCAACTTCGCCGTCTTTGCCTCCTCAAGAGCTTCGACCAGGCTCTCCAAGCAAACCTCGACGTTGTTGGAGACGCTCTTGGGCATCAGGTGCTCGGCCACGTCGGCGGGCGTCAGGTCGACCTCGTTCAGCAGCTTCCCGATATGGTCGAACAGGCGGTGGGTATCGATGCCCAGGTAGTTCTTGGCCAGGACCTTGAACGCCTCGAATCGGCAATACGACAGCTCCACGTGCTTGTCCATCCGGCCCTTCCTTATCAGCGCCGGGTCGAGCTTCTCGATGTGGTTCGTCGTGAAGACGAGCAGCCTCTCTCCGCCGCACGACGACCACAGGCCGTCGATGAAGTTCAGGAGCCCCGAGAGCGTGACCCTGCTCGCCTTCTCGCCGTCCGGATCCTTCTCTGCCCGCTTCGCCTGGTTACTCGCCTGGCCATCCTTCACCTCCTCCCCTTTTGCCGCCTTCTTCCTCTGGCCCGTCAGGTCCAGCGAGCAGTCGATGTCCTCGATCACGATGATCGACTTGCTCGACGTCTCGATCAGGAGCCTCCTCAGCGACGTGTTGTCCTTCACCGCAGTGAGCTCGAGGTCGTAGATGTCGTAGTTCAGGAGGTTCGCCATCGCGGCGATCATCGTCGACTTGCCGGTCCCGGGGGGGGCCGAACAGCAGGTACCCACGCTTCCAGGCCCTGCCGATTCGTGCATAGAACTCCTCGTTCTTGCTGAAGGTGATGAGGTCGTCGATGATCTCTTGCTTCTTGCTGGGGTCCATGGCAAGGGTGTTGAAATTAGCCGGGTGCTCGAACACGACGTGGGTCCAGTACCAGTTGTTGTTGGTGTAGAGCTTCCGCTGCCGGTTCTGGAACCTGATCTCCTTGCCCTGTTTCAGGACATGCCTCAGGTATGACCCGAGGATGAGGTCCCTTTGCGCCTTGTGGAAGGTCAGCTTGTAAAACCTACATGATATGGCCAACCAAATTGTTCAAGGAGAGACAAAACAGAGACGCGCCCAACAATGCATAGCCAAGCAAAACTGAGTGAATGTAACTCGTACCCGCGCTCATCGACCCCATCGGCGTGGAAAGACGATGCCCGCCTCCTCGATTCTTTCTTGCCAGAAGCCCACCAGAGCTTAACGCCGTTGTACTTGTCGGAGACCTCCTCATGGTCGTCCATGCTCACCACCAGGGACTGGTTGTTCTTGACCAGGTCGGCCTTGAGCCGCTTGGCCTGCGTGGTGGCTGCTGAGCTGAGGTAGTTCTCGATGGCCAAGTAGGCCTCGCTGCGCATGAGCCGCTCCCCCGTGTACTCGTGGAAGGTGATCTGTATATAGGGGTACACGTAGCGTAAGAAGCGCTGCGAGTACTTCGTGACGTAGGCCCGGAGGTCAATCGGCAGGAACTGCTGCAGGATCGCCCAAGCGAACATCATGCCCGCGACCACCGACCCCAGGTGAGCAAACGCGTTGCCCGCTCCTCCGGAGTTCGCCATCATAATCGGCTGATCGATCTTCATCTCAACTCTCTTTCACTAGGAGCACAAGCACAAGTACAGAGATTATACACGAACCGGTGGTGTATTTATAGAAGTGGAGAAAGAGAAAGGGGGGCGGGGGGGATGTGGCTTCAACACGTGGGAGGGTTTTTGTCGTGAAATTTCTAGGACGATGAGAAAATTGGGGGAGGAAGCAAGATTCTTGACGCCTTCATTTAGAATTTCGTTCTCCATTGTCGGACATGTAGAAATCTCATTGGTTAAGATAGGGCCTAGGTGAATGTCAATAGTCCACTACTAATGCTGACTCAAAAGTAACGGTTGTCGAGGAGGAGGCGCTGTCATGTTGACCTTGGGGTCGACCGCCGTGATTTGGACGCGAAACTACTCCCGTCGTTTCATTGCTTGATCTCGGAACTCGATCTCTTTGGTAGAATCGTTTTTGGTGACTTGGAATCGAGAAAGAAAAACGCTAGTGAAGAAAGTAGAGATTCAGAAAGACTCCAGCTTGATTAGAGTTTTACAAGAGCAAACTGCTTTATTCATATCAGAAAAGTCCTGTAAGATCAGTGAAAGCGTCCTAACAATTTTGAATTCGACATGATAGGTTTGATGTTGTTTAAGGTGTCCTCCTAGCTAGCGGCGTTCACACAACTGTCAAGTAAAACCCAAATCTCCAAAACCTGTGCGATTTTTCCAAAATCAATGTCGAAACCAATCTAACACTGGCTCTCTACAGATGACATTTTTTAGGCTTAAGGTTCGGAATTCTTCGGGGAAAGTTTATGATCCCGGTTTTGGGATTAGCTTAATCCCACTCATGCCCTTAGTATGCTAGAAATAAGTCGAGCAATCCACAAAACCGGCGTCTGAAATAATAGAAAAAGCATATACATGTATGCAAATGGAGCAGCTTATTAGTCTCTCGGTTCAGTTCAGACGAGCCAACACTCCAAAAAAAGCAATAGTAAACAGAAACCTCCCAAGACAGAATGAACTGAGAGGGCCATCGAAATCAGAATGGTCCACCGACCCCGAATAGTGTCAGCTTTGATAAAGATGAACCCCCTCCTGTGACCCGACGTGCGTTGTCGTAGATGCTCCAAAATCAATTATTTACCTCGTTTCTGCAACAGGACAAGCAATCCCACTAAGTCTTTTTATTGCGGAATTTAAGGGCCGTGTCTTAGCTTCTCATTGGGTATAGTGGAGACAATTCATAGATAATTGCAGATTGATAAGCATATCTTGATGCGCAAGAGTGTATGGCGCCAGAAAGGTTGATGTCATGCAGCTGACAAAGCCAAGAAGACGAGCAATCCCACAACGCCTCTTCCTCATACGACAAAGACCATACATAATCAAGTCGGTGTGTATGCTTTCACATGCTTGGACCGCTTTGCCTTCTTTCCCACTAGGCAAATGAGGATAATTAGCCCTGCACTTTTTTTTTTTTTTTTTTGTCGAAATTTAGCCCTGCACTTTAAAGATACTATTACTTGCACGATCCACACCCTTCCCGATGTGCGCCATATCCATTTGACCTTCTTGATTCTCGATTAATTCCTAAACTTTTCTATGTCCCAAAGTCGGTGTGGACTGCTTAATAATCTGTCACCCATTTGTTCGTAACAAAAGAAACCAATGGATCATGAACCAAAATCTGGTCCGAGCATTACTTAAGCAATGGAAAGTCGCAGGACTGAGATTAATATAGTGAGCCTAATTTTCAACCGAAGAAAGAAGCTAACCCAGAAATTTAACTATTTGCAAGAGTTCAAAGGCATAACCCTTCTGACCAAAAAAAAAAAAGAAGGCATAACCCAAATTGCAAAGTAACAAGATGAAAAAGTTCATTTGGACCGCTAAACTGTCCTTCCCATTTGAGCCTATCCTTGACGTTCAGATTTTCCTAATCTTATAATTAGAACTAGAAGTCTAATTTCGTCATCTTCACATCCAACATGCTACTCTATCTTATGGAAATCAATTAAACACATGTTAAAAATCTACCTGAAAGAGATTTAGGTCCCAGGGGTAACGCGGTTGAAAAATAAAATCTAGAAAAATCCAAAGAAGAATAAGAGCTAATCGATGCTTCATGCAATAAAGTCCACCGCCTTTTGCAAAGATTGCGCTCTCCAGTTTTTTTTTTTTTCTCGGATAATGAAAAGAAAATAAGTGCACGCTCGCAAGTCGCCATTCCCTTTTCTTTCCGAGGTTGCGTCTTCGAATTTTTCTGGTGCAAAAGAAGGGCACGCAAGCTAGCGAAGGCCGGCTTGAAAAATTGGAGCATTTTACCACACTTTTCTTCATTCACTTCTTTCATGAAATGACATCAAGGAGATGACGTCTTGAGAAGATGCAAAGTCCTTATCGATGATGCATACGATGATGTCTGTTGAGCATTTTGGATGGAATTATTCATCAGGCGACAGGTCAAAAGAGCAAGGAAATTTCATCTAGTTCAGACAATGCCGATACTCCTGAGTCGCTGTCTGGCCCAGACTTACGGCCCTACTCATTAGAACGACCGATAAAGAATCCACGGCTGTGACATCCTGAAATTCGACCCCATTTCGATAAAATGAAATGTGCATATTGTCGGCGTCTTGGCCCTTTTTTCTCTCGGAAAGGCGATCACTCACGAGTTAACTAACTTATTGAGTGAAGCCGTTAAGGAATATATCCGCGGTAAAATCCCTAAAAGCTACCTAATTGGTTAGATTGGATTAAAATCGCATCCGGTCGATTTTAACCATGAAATTTAATTTGGTTTCGGGAATCGAATATTCGAGCGTGTCACAATTCATTTTTAGGACCGTCTCATCGTCTGTCAATTTATTGACGAGTCGAAATTTCAAAAAGAAATTATCGGAGGAAAAATCGAAGACCGAAAGAAAATAGAAAGGGAAAGAGAAAAAAAAAGAATAAAATAAGACTAATAGTATTAGGTTATTTTATTTCTTTTCTCTCCCTCTCTCTCTCTCTCTCTCTCTTTTCTCTCCCCTCCCCCTTGTGTGATCCCCCTCCCCACCGACCGCCTACCCCCTTTCTCTTCTTCTCTCTCCTCTTTTTTGACTAGTCAACCCTTATCCCTCTCTCTCCTCTCTCCTTCTCTCTCTCGACGCCCTCTCTCTCTCGGCACTCTCTCTCTTGCCTCTGTTACGACCGGAAGCAGTAGCGGAAGAAGAGCAGACGGCAGCAGCTCGCTGAAGCCGTCGCCGCCCGTCTCGCCACCCGCGCCCGTGCGTCCGCCGCTCGTCGCCAGCCCCCGTCCCCTCGCGCCCAGGCGTCCTCCCCGTGCGAATCCGCCTCTGTCCAGCCTTGTTCCGCCCCTGTCCGGTGCCTCCAGCTGCTGCCCAGCTCCGTTTGGCCACCGCCCAGCCTCCCCGGCGTCCCCCCACCCTCCGCCGGCCTTCCCTCACCGTTTTGGCCACCGGAGCAGCTCCGGCTAGCCCAAGTCCGCAACCCACCGAGTGGGTTTCCAACGACTTCGGGCCCGCTTTTGGGCCGTTTTCGGGCCCCGAACCCGAGCCGTGCTTTGAGAAGTTTTGTTCCTCGTGTCGCTCCCGTCGGATTGATCCGATTTGCGCGCGATTCCGGTGAGTAATCTCACTAATCCTTGCTTAGTGGACTAATTACACTTAAGGGTCGTTTAGTTTTAATTAATTAGGTTTATGTGGTTAGTATGGATTAGTATATATTAGTCAATTATGATGCGAATTAGATAAATTGAATGTGTATTTAGCAAGTAGACATGGTCTACTATTTATTGATGGTAGCTCGGGAATTTTCCGACCCTTTATCGGGAACTGATTGGACAATTCGGGCCAAGTGGAATTTTTGGTATTTAAATATTATTTTTCGGAATTAAATTAATTATTTATTTATTTTCCGAAAATTCAATTGAGATGGTTAGTGACCGGAATATTATGTTGATGACCGTGGTGAAGTTCGTTTATTTAATCTAGAACTTTATTTTGGCCTAAATTGAATTTTTAATATTAATTATTTAATTTTCGAAATTAATTAATTAATTATTTATTTTTCGGAAATTAAGGTTGAGATGGCCGGTGCCCGAAATTTTATGCTGATGATCGTGGTGCAGCCTGTTTATTTAAATGGGCTTTATTTTGAGCTAAATTGAATTTTTAATATTAATTATTTAATTTTCGAAATTAATTAATTATTTATTTATTTTTCGGAAATTAAGGTTGAGATGGCCGACGACCGAGATCTCGTGCTGATTGTCGTGGCGCAGTCCGTTTATTTATTTGAGCTTTGAATTGTGCCAAATTGAATTAAATGTGGAATTCTAGGATATATTCCTAAATGGTTGTTGTCAATTATTTCATTGAGAAATCGTTGGGTATTGATTGTCGATATCGAAAGTGGTCGAGTGAGGACTGCAAAAAGCCCATTAAATATCGAAAGTGGTCAAGTAGGACCGTAAAGCCATTAAATATCGAAAGTTGTCGAGTGAGACCGTAAAGCCATTGAATATCGAAAGTGGTCGAGTGGGACCGTAAAGCCATTAAATATTGAAAGTTGTCAAGTGGGACTGTGTCTTCCACCTATGCTTAAGATGTGATATGAGGATCGTGATTCGTAATTGGGGATTGAGATGGAATAATCGAATCGACCTAGAAATGGTTCGACTGACATGTAATCGACTAATTCGATTGAACTGTGATTTGACTGATTGTTCATTGAGATATATGAAGTATCTGTATATAACCTTGAATTGCAGGTTGAGACTGATGCCAAGGTAAGTCTTTTGACTCGTGTTGTGCTTAAGCAATCAGGTGGTGTATTGGTTCCTTAATTGAGCCTTAGTGGGGTAGAACTTGCTAAGACGTAGTCTCATTCCGGTTGTGGGACAACATTTAAGGCCGTAGATGAGCCTGAGGAGGAGGAATCGGAGAAGGAGAACACTGAAGTTACACCTGAGGAGGAGAAAGATTTTTGAAGAAGAAGATGATCCAGAAAGGGATCCTGAGTACGACCAGATGGGGACTGAGGTCCCATCCTCTTTTGGGAATCCTATTTGATGTGAATAGAGTGAAATTAGAAAGTCATGTATAGTTTTGTGAAGCTCTTTGAATTATACTCTGTATAAAAGTATGGTTGTGAATTTCAATATGAAAATTATAGCCCCGCTTTTCTATCTTGTTTTATTGTCTGGAGATTTATAACTGCTTCCGCATGCGTAATAAAAAGAAAGGGGTCGGTGATACGTAGTCTTGGGATATCGCATTTTAAAATCGACTAGGTAGAAGGATGTGTGCGTGCCTGAGGATCGGGGTGTGACATCCCCTTTTTGTGGTATCAAAGCTCAGTTCAAGATTGAAGTGATAAGAAGCGATGGGATAGTAGTAGGACGGCCTTTAAATTCATGCTGGTGCATGTCTGTGTTAGCTGAATGCTAAAATTGTTTGTTGTTTGAATCGCTCTGTTTCTAATTCGGTGTTGAATTGGAAGCAGGTGTCAGTAGATTAAAGTGACACAATGAGCGGTCAGGAGCCGAGAACTCTTAGGCAGAGGACTTCGTCCTCAGTGACTTGGGCTCGGACGCCGACAAGAGTTGGTGCCTGAGGTGGCCGAGGTAGAGCGCAAGCTGAGGCTAGCGCGAGTGGAGTAGCACCACATCCTGTTGGTGCCGGGGTAGCAGCCCCAGTTGATCAGGGAACAGTTGGGATCACGCAAGCGTTGGATGCTATGCGTGAGATGATGGGGCAACAGGCCCGGGACCAAACAACTGCCTTTACTGCCGCCGTTGCAGCCGCCACTACTGCTGCTGCCAATGCTGTTGCTGGAGCTGCACCTGTCGTCGTGCATGCTGAAGTCCCGCCTGGGAGACCGATGCCTAATTTAGTGGAACAGCTTTTGAAATTGAAGCCACCGAAGTTTTCTGGGGCAGGAGACCCCGAAGCTGCTACTCTATGGATCCAAGGACTAGAGAAAGCCTTTGCTCTATTGATGTGCTCCGAGACTGAGAAAGTGGTCCTTGCAGTCTACCAATTAGAAGGAGCTGCGAGTACTTGGTGGAGAACCACTCAAGGAGCGATATTTCCCGAAGGTGTAGCCCCAGAATGGAACGCCTTTGTTGAGGCCTTCAACGGGAAATACTTTTCAGAGACTACTAAAGAGATGAAGATGGTTGAGTTTCAGCGCCTTCGCCAAGGCTCTATGACTGTGGATCAATATGAGGCGAAGTTTGCTGAACTGTCGCAATATGCCCCTGAATTAGTTGAGAATCCAGCAAACCGAGTGAGAAGATTCAGAGATGGACTTAGGCCGGAGTTGAGGAGTCCACTAATTTTGCTAAATCTAAGAAATTACAATGAATTATATGAGCGGGTCCAGATGATCGAAAGAGACTAGAACGATAGAGCCGCCTCATCTAGATCGAGGTTTAGCTCTCGTAGAGACAACATCCGCCAAGGAAAGAGGCCGATGTTTGGAAATAGATTCCAAGGCCCGCCTAGCAAGAAGGGTGGATTTAATATATCAGGACCCATTGGAAATGATGCGTGTCGCTTTTGTGGGAGAAGACATGGGATAGCACCGTGCCCAGCTAGGACGATTGTGTGTTTTGAATGTGGCCAATAGGGTCACATCGCAAGGAATTTTCCAAGGAAGCAAAGGGGACAACCTCAGTTGCCGTCGTCGCCACCGATGAGACAGATACGAGGGTATACTCCTCAGACTGCACCGCAGGGAGGACAGCAGAGACCTCCAGTTCAGGGCACCGTGTACGCAATTACATAAGGTCAGGCAGAAGCTGCGCCTGACGTTATCACAGGTATGGTCTCGCTCAACGACCAACCTGCTTATGCTTTGTTTGATTCAGGAGCAACCCATTCCTTCATTGCCGAACAATATGTTAGGATGCTAGGATTGAGTCCTATATTGTTGGAGTTGGCAATTTGCATATCTACACCATTGAAAGATAAAGTTATTGCTGCTTTGGGATGTTCGGGGTGCAAGTTAGGGATTGGTGAGCGAGTGGGGAAAATTGACTTGTTAGTCCTAGCCATGTATGATTTTGATTTGATAATTGGCATGGACTGGCTCACCAATCAACGAGTTAAAATGGACTGCTATCGCAAGGCGATTCAGTTTGACCCATTAGGGGGTAAGAGCTTTGAGTTTGTCGGGAATCGAGGAGGACCTTCAATTTCCTTAATCTCGTCGCCGGAAATAGCTTGTTTGTTAGATGAGGGTTGCCGTGGGTACTTAGCAACTGTCGTAGATACGACATTTAAGGAGCTGAAAATAGAAAATATTGCAGTGGTACAGGAGTTTCCAGATGTCTTTCCAAAAGAATTACCAGGGTTACCGCCAGAAAGAGAGATTGAATTTGTAATTGAGCTAGCACCAGGGACAGAACCGATCTCAAAGGCACCTTATCGAATGGCGTTATCAGAGTTGAAAGAACTGAAGGTGCAAATGCAAGAATTATTGGACAAGGGATTTATCCGTCCTAGTGCATCGCCTTGGGGAGCACCAGTTCTATTTGTTAAGAAGAAAGATGGATCGTTGCGCCTGTGCATCGACTACCGACAGCTTAACCAGGTAACCATTAAGAACAAATATCCCCTCCCAAGGATTGATGATCTGTTCGATCAGTTACAAGGAGCGTCGATATTCTCGAAGATTGATTTGAGAACGGGATATCATCAGTTGAGAATTAGGAAAGTGGACATTCCTAAGTCAGCATTTCGTACTCGGTATGGTCATTACGAGTTCACAGTGATGCCATTCGGGTTGACAAATGCTCTAGCTGCTTTCATGGATATGATGAACAGAGTGTTCAAGGAATACTTAGATCAGTTTGTGATCGTGTTCATAAATGATATCTTGGTCTATTCGAGGAGTGATGAAGAGCATGAGAATCACCTGAGATTAGTGCTCCAGATTTTAAGGACGCATCAATTGTATGCTCAGTTTAGCAAATGCGAGTTTTGGCTGACTCGTGTTGCATTCTTAGGTCATGTGATTTCCGAAGAAGGAATCTCCGTCGCCCTGAGCAAGATAGAAGCCGTAATCCATTGGCAAAGACTGACATCAGTGACAGAAATCAAAAGTTTTCTGGGATTGGTAGGTTATTACAGACGGTTTGTAGAAGGTTTTTCAGCGTTAGCATTGCCTCTAACAAAGCTCACGAATAAAAACGAGAAGTTTATATGGACAGACAAGTGCGAGAGTAGTTTTCAAGAGCTGAAGGAAAAGCTGACTACCGTGCCTGTGTTGATGATTCCATCTGGTCCTGGAGGATTCGAGATCTACAGTGATGCGTCATTTAGAGGGTTGGGTTGCGTGTTGATACAACATGGTAGAGTTGTTGCATATGCTTCCCGTCAGTTGAGACCTCATGAATTGAATTATCCGACGCATGACTTAGAACTCGCAGCCATCATATTTGCATTGAAAATTTGGAGGTACTACTTGTGTGGAGAAAAGTTTCAGATTTTCACAGACCATCAGAGTCTCAAGTATCTGTTCTCTCAAAAGGAGTTGAACATGAGACAGCGCCGATGGATGGAATTATTAAAAGACTACGACTGTGACATTCTATATCACCTGGAAAAGGCGAACAAGGTCGCCGATGCATTGAGTCGGAAGTCTTCAATAGCGCAAATCGTGGTTAAGGAGTGGAACTTAATCGAGAGAGCTCGGGATTCAGAATTCAAATTTGAGGTAAGCCACTTCTCGAGTCTTATGGCCACCCTCAGAATTGAACCGGATGTCCAGGTTAGAATCAAACAACTCCAACCGACAGATCCAGATATACAGAGAATTCTCCAGGAGGACGTAGATAAAAGGAAGGCTGACTTTCAGATTACTGATGACGGGACTCTAAGGTTCCAAGGACGTTTGGTTGTACCTGACGATGTTGAGCTTAGAGAAGAAATTTTATCTGAGGTACATTGTAGCAGTTACAGCATTCATCCTGGAAGAACTAAAATGTATCAGAATTTGCGTCAACACTACTGGTGGTCAGGTATGAAGGCGGACATCGCCAAACATGTGGCAAAGTGTTTGACTTGTCAGCAAGTGAAAGCCCAGCATTGCAAGCCGGGAGGACTTTTGCAACCTATCGCGATCCCATCACGATAGATTTCGTGACTGGACTACCAATGAGTCAAAGAGGAAATGATTCAATTTGGGTAGTGGTCGACAGGCTGACAAAGTCGGCTCACTTCATTGCAGTTCGAAAGGACCTAAGTCTAGATAGACACGCAGACCTGTATGTGCGTCAGGTGGTTCGTATGCATGGAGTGCCGGTTACGATAACATCCGATAGAGACCCGAGGTTTACTACTGCTTTTTGGAAGAGCTTGCAGAGTGCTTTAGGTACAAAGCTTCAGTATAGTACGGTATATCATCCTCAGACGGATAGCCAGTCTGAAAGGACAATTCAGACTCTTGAAGACATGTTGAGAGCTTGTGTAATAGACTTCAAAGGAAGTTGGGAAGATCAGTTGCACATGGTAGAATTTGCCTACAACAACAATTACCAGCAGAGTATCAAGATGGCTCCATTCGAAGCGTTGTATGGCAGAGCATGCAGAACTCCAATATGTTGAGATGAAGTCGGGGAAAGGAAAATCACAGGCCCAGAGTTGGTTCAGCAATCAGTAGATGCCGTGACAGTAATCAGAGACAGATTAAAGACCGCGTAGAGCAGGCAAAAAAGTTATGCAGATAAGCGTTGAAGGTCTTTGGAATTCCAGGTTGGTGGTCACGTTTTTCTGAAAGTATCACCAATGAGGGGAACTTCGCACTTTGGTAAGAAAGGCAAGCTGGGTCTGAGGTACGTAAGTCCGTTTGAAATTCTTGAAAGAATCGGAAACCTAGCATATCGTCTTGCGTTGCCACCAAGATTGGCGCAAGTGCATGACATTTTTCACATGTTGATGTTAAGGAAGTACGAGCCTGACCCGACCCACGTGCTTAATTTCGAGGAATTGGACGTGGATGACCGTGTGTCATACGTCGAAAGCCCGGTTCAGATTGTTGATCGCAAAGAACAAGTTTTGCGTACAAAGACCATTCCGTTGGTCAAAGTGGTCTAGCAACACCACGGTACTGAAGGAGCAACTTGGGAGACTGAAGAGTCGATGAGAGAATTGTACCCCTACCTTTTTGAGCAAAGTGTGTAATGGTTTAAATTTCGAGGACGAAATTTTTATAAGAGGGGAAGAGTTGTGACATCTTGAAATTCGACCCCGTTTCGATAAAATGAAATGTGCATATCGTCGGCGTGCCTATGGTCATTTTTCTCTGAGCTAATCACTCACGAGTTAACTAACCTATTGAGTGAAGCCGTTAATGGATATACCTGTGGTAAAATCCCTAAAAGCTACCTAATTAGTTAGATTGGACTAAAATCGCGTCCGGTCGATTTTAACCATGAAATTTAATTTGGTTTCTGGAATCGAATATTCGAGCGTGTCACAATTTATTTTTAGGACCGTCTCATCGTCTGTCAATTTATTGATGAGTCCGAAATTTCAAGAAAGAAATTATCGGAGGAAAAATCGAAGACCGAAAGAAAATAGAAAGGGAAAGAGAAAAGAAAAGAATAAAATAAGACTAATAGTATTAGGTTATTTTATTTCTTTTCTCTCCCTCTCTCTCTTCTTTTCTCTCTCTCTCTCTCTCTCTCTCCTCTCCGCTCCCCCTCGTGCGATCCCCCTCCCCACCGACCGCCTACCCCCTTTCTCTTCTTCTCTCTCATCTTTTTTGACTAGTCAACCCTTATCCCTCTCTCTACTCTCTCCTTCTCTCGCTCGACGCCCTCTCTCTCTTGCCTCTGTTATGACCGGAAATAGAAGCGGAAGAAGAGCAGACGGCAGCAGCTTGCCGAAGCTGTCGCCGCCCATCTCGCCGCCCGCGCCCACGCCCGTGCGTCTGCCGCTCGCCGCTAGTCCCCGTCCCCTCGTGCCCAGGCGTCCTCCCCGTGCGAATCCGCCTCTGTCCAGCCCTGTTCCGCCCCTATCCGGCGCCTCCAGCCACTGCCCAGCTCCGTCCGGCCACCACCCGACTTCCCAGGCGTCCCCCTCACTCTCCGCTGGCCTTCCCTCGCCGTTTTGGCCACCGGAGCAGCTCCGGCCAGCCCAAGTCTGCAACCCACCGAGTGGGTTTCCAGCGACTTCGGGCCCGCTTTTGGGCCGTTTCTGGGCCTCGAACCCGAGCCGTGCTTTAAGAAGTTTTGTTCCTCGCGTCGCCCCCGTCGGATTGATCCGATTTGTGCGCGATTCCGGTGAGTAATCTCACTAATCCTTGCTTAGTGGACTAATTACACTTAAGGGTTGTTTATTTTTAATTAATTAGGTTTAGGTGGTTAGATTAGTATGGATTAGTGTTTATTAGTCAATTGTGATGCGAATTAGATAAATTGAACGTGTATTTAGCAAGTAGACATGGTCTACTATTTATTGATGGTAGCTCGGGAATTTTCCGACCCTTTATCGGGCTTCAATTGGACAATTCGGGCCTAAGTGGAATTTTTGGTATTTAAATATCATTTTTCGGAATTAAATTAATTATTTATTTATTTTCCAAAAATTCAATTGAGATGGCTAGTGACCGGAATATTATGTTGATGACCGTGGTGAAGTCCGTTTATTTAATCGGGCTTTATTTTGAGCTAAATTAAATTTTTAATATTAATTATTTAATTTTCGAAATTAATTAATTATTTATCTATTTTTCGGAAATTAAGGTTGAGATGGCCGACGATGGAGATCTCGTGCTGATTGTCGTGGCGCGATCCGTTTATTTATTTGAGCTTTGAATTGTGCCAAATTAAATTAAATGTGGAATTCTAGGATATATTCCTAAATGGTTGTTGTCAATTATTTCATTGAGAAATCGTTGGGTATTGATTGTCGATATCGAAAGTGGTCGAGTGGGACCGTAAAGCCATTAAATATCAAAAGTGGTCGAGTGGGACCGTAACCATTAAATATCGAAAGTGGTCGAGTGAGACCGTAAAGCTATTGAATATCGAAAGTGGTCGAGTGGGACCGTAAAGCCATTGAATATCAAAAGTGGTCGAGTGGGACCGTAAAGCCATTAAATATTGAAAGTTGTCGAGTGGGACTGTGTCTTCCACCTATGCTTAAGATGTGATTTGAGGATCGTGATTTGTAATTAGGGATTGAGATGGAATAATCGAATCGACCTAGAAATGGTCCGACTGACATGTAATCGACTAATTCGATTGAACTGTGATTTGACTAATTGTTCATTGAGATATATGAAGAATCTGTATATAACCTTGAATTGCAGGTTGAGACTGATGCCAAGGTAAGTCTTCTGAGTCGTGTTGTGCTTAGGCAATCATGTGGTGTATTGGTTCCCTAATTGAGTCTTAGTGGGGTAGAACTTGCTGAGACGTAGTCTCATCCCGGTTGTGGGACAACATTTAAGGCCGTAGATGAGCCCGAGGAGGAGGAATCGGAGAAGGAGAACACTGAAGTTAAACCTGAGGAGGAGAAAGATTTTTGAAGAAGAAGATGATCTAGAAAGGGATCCTGAGTACGACCGGATGGGGACTGAGGTCCCATCCTCTTTTGGGAATCCTGTTTGATGTGAATAGAGTGAAATTAGAAAGTCGTGTATAATTTTGTGAAGCTCTTTGAATTATACTCTGTATAAAAGTATGGTTGTGAATTTCAATATGAAAATTATAGCCTTGCTTTTCTATCCCATTGTTTTATTGTCTGGGGATTTATAACTGCTTCCGCATGCGTAATAAAAAGAAAGGGGTCGGCGATACGTAGTCCTAGGATATCGTATAAATCAACCAGGTAGAAGGATGTGTGCGTGCCCGAGGATTAGGGCGTGATAACGGCCGTGCTTAGTGACACTTCACCAGCTGTAAGACGACAAGAGAATTTTGGGTCGCCTTCATTTTTTATTTGGAACTTGCTTCCGTCGGACATAAGTTTAATACAAATTACTTGGAATTTGTTCTTGATGCCCAAGAAAACTGATACATAAGAAGCAACACCAGGAGTTGCTGTGCTAGTACTATCCCTTTTCGAAATCTATAGAGAAATTAGACACGTTTGTTCCTTGAGAGATGTTCGCAAGCTTCGGATTCGCGATCGGCGGTTTGGCATTCATCTGCGTCGTGTTTCCTCGGTGGCAGCAATACATCCCTCCCCAGATCCCCGCCCTCCTGGACCGAGGCGCTAACAAGTTGATGAACTTGTTCTATCCGTACGTCCTCATCGTGTTCTCCAAGTTCGAGGGGGAATGGCTTGTGCGCAGCGAGACCTACATGGCCATCCAGAGCTACCTCAAGGAGCATGCCACTTCGCGGTCGAGGAGGCTCAAGGCGGAGACCGTCAAACATAGCCAATCTCCGATTCTGAGCATGGGCGACAACGAGGAGGTCACCGAGATGTTCGAGGAGGTAAAGGTCTGGTGGGCATCTAGAAAGAGGGTCCCCAGGAGCACGTCCCTTTCGCTCCATCCCATGACTGAGGATCGGAGGTATTACCGGCGACACCGAGAATTGATCACGGAGTCTTATATCAAGCACGTCTTGACGGAAGGAAAGGCGATTGCACATAGAAACCGGGTGCAAAAGCTCTACACAAATAATCCGAGCAAGCACTGGAGCTACGCACCGTTTGAGCACCCTGCCAATTTCGAGACCTTGGCCATGGACTCGAACAAGAAGCGGGAGATCATAAATGATCTCAAAAAGTTCCCAGAAGGGAAAGAGTACTACGCCAAGATAGGGAAGCCCTGGAAGCGCGGGTATCTGCTCTATGGCCCGCCTGGAACCGGCAAGTCCACCATGATTGCTGCCATGGCTAATTTCTTGAACTACGATGTGTATGATCTCGAGCTGACTGCGGTGAAAGACAACACCATGCTGAAGAAGCTATTAATCGGAACTTCGAGTAAGTCTATAATCATGATCGAGGACATTGATTGCTCGCTTGATCTGATAGGCCAGAGAAAGAAAAAGGAGGATGACGATGACGAAGATGATGAAGAAAACGCAAATCCGGCAAAGAAGCTGGCCAAGGAAGAGCAAACAAGTAGCAAGGTGACTCTATATGGTCTTCTCAACTTCATTGACGGTATCTGGTCAACTTGTAGGGGAGAAAAAGAAGGCTTGAGTAATATGAACCAGTCAATCGGAAGGCTAGATGGAATACATGTTTCTTAGTTTATGCGCCAGAGGAAGCGACCTCACACTAATTCACCGAGAAAATGTTTGAATGGTATGGTAGCACCCGTTTCAAGATTTTTGTAGAAGTAGGTTAGTTAAACACAAGAAAGTGACCCAAAAGCACATAATTTTGAGTTTAACTTACAGTTTGGAGAGGAAAAATATTTTATGATGACAGTTACACCATATGGCCGTTATAACGCCATGAAACTAATCAATTATCATTGTCAGGAAATATGACATGAATATGATCATACTCGACGTTACGCAACGATGCAGCCATAATCTAATAGACGAGGAGAGGAACTTTGATAGTAATTCTAGTACATACTTATTCTGGGTAGCAAGTTATTAACTTCACCATTAATTTAACTTCCTTAGAAGACATTCTGTAATTTCCGGTGGTCACATAATAAATGATGTAGATCGCTTTAGTTTAGTTTGTCTCCCCCGCAAGAAGGGAGAACCTTGCTTAGTCAAACAACAAAGAGAGGGAAGAGAGATGGAAGAGAAAAAAGAAGGGGGGTGTTATAGATGAAGCCAAATATTTATTTTTATGGGCTTTTTTGTCTTTTCTATCAGATTTGCTTTTAGGTTAAAAGCGATACATTTATATTAGTAATGGCAAGACGCTAGCTGTCAAGATACTGAAAAAGGAAATAGAGAGGCAAGAAAAAGAGAGAAGAAAAAAGTGAGTTTTTTCTTTACGAGAGTTCTCAATCTCTTTGTGCCTTGATCTTGAGAGAAGATCATCGTTGTATTCCAACTTTTTTCAAAGTCTAGTGAATTTGCAGAATGCCTCTGCGTGGAGACGTAGCCCAAGTTTGTGTGAACTTCGATAACAAATTTTTTGGCGTGTTTTTCTTATTCTATTATTTTATTATTATATTATGCCTGATGAATTGTTTGCGAGCGTTATTTTTCTAGAATCGATGTGTGATTTCGTAACAACTGGTATCAGAGCCAGGGTTGGCTAATTGAGAACATCGAGGGTTTTTCGGTGACGTTCGATTGAAAGCAAACAGTATGGTAGAAGATAAAATTAGAATCAATAAGTTCGATGGGGAGGATTTCAGATGGTGGAAACTACAAATCAAGGATTATCTTCATCAAAAAGATCTCTATGCACCACTTGAGGGTTGGAAACCCAAGATGGTGGAAGTGGATCTAACAGCAAAAGCCAGATGGAGAATTCTTGATCGAAAGGCATTAGGTGCAATTCGTCTAGGGTTGACAAAAAAGACGGTACCACATCACGAAATCAAAAACTGCAAAAGAAGCCATGGATATTTTAACGAATATTTATGAGAAGCCGTCCACATCAAATCAGGCATTTTTGCTGAAGAAACTGGTTAATATGAAGTTATCTTTTTGTGGCAGAGCATATTAATAGTTTCACATAGGTCACGGGTCAATTGGAATCCGCATGCATAAATTTAGATATGAAGCTTCAAGCTTTATTATTTTTATGTTCTCTTCCAGAAAGCTACAATACCGTAGTACAGGGAATTTCGAGCACTATGAATGATGATTTAACTCTTGATAAAGCTGTAATATCATGGATGAAGAGATGCAAAGGAAATCTCAGGTGGAGATAATTTTTCTGCATCTAATATTCAACGGCACTCGCAGTGGAGAACCATGGAAGAAGTAAAAGTAGAGGAAAATTCAGTAGGTGTGGCAAATCACAATCAAGGGGTAAGAGATAGGTTACAAAAGATGAGTGTTAGTTTTGTCACAAAACCGGACACCGGAGATTTTAGTGTGAAGCCTACAAAAAGAAGCAACAAGATGAGAATCAATGAGCTAATGTGGTTAGTGATGAATATTTGCTAAATAACTTGTGTTTGTCTACAGGGTTTGACTTGACGACAGATAAATAGTTTATTGATTCCGGTGCTTCTTTTCATTGCACCTCACAAATAGACATATTTGATGATTATGCCAGTGGAGATTTCGGACAAGTGATTGTGGGAAACGGCCACATGTGTCCCATTGTTAGGAAATGAACTGTGACTGTGAATATCTCAGGTGGAAGACGTCTAGTTTTGTGTGAAACTAGGCATATTCCAGAATTAAAGAAAAATTTGATTTCAACCAGTAAACTTGACCAAGAAAATTTGGTAATAACCTTTGGTTGCGTAGAGTGGAAGATAACCTCAGGGGCAAGAGTAGTAGCAAAGAGAAAGCATACGAATACACTTTACCTTCTCCAAGGAAGCAATATCAGTGATATGGTTGCAACAACAATGGCTAAAGGTAATTTATTTACTCTTTGGCATTATCGTTTATGATATCTTGGTGAAAAAGGTGTAAAGCAGTTACACTCAAGGAAATTACTTCCAGGTTTGCAAAAAGTTGAGTTAGATTTTTGTGAGAGTTGCACTTATGGAAAACAAAAAGTTGTTAGTTTTCAATTAAATTGGTGATAAAATAAAGACCAGAAGCTAGAGTTGGTTCATACTGATATATGGGGACCTACTCAAGAATTCTCTTATGGTGGTAAGAGATATTTTGTTACCTTCATTGATGATGCGACAAGGAAGATTTGGGTTTATGCTCTTAGAGAAAAGTCAGAAGTTTTCGGGATGTTCAAAATGTGGAAAACCATGGTAGAAAAAGGGACAGGTTATCAAATTAAAGCTCTGAAGTCTGATAATGGTGGTGAATACACGAGTAAGGATTTTGCAGAATATTTGAGTCGAGAAGGCATACACGGGTTAATGACTGTTCCTAGAACTCCTCAAGAGAATGTTGTAGCTAAAAGGATGAACAAAACTATTCTAGAACGTGCGAGATGCATGAGGCTACACGCGGGTCTCTCGCTACATTTATGGGCTGCCATAATTGATGCATCTGTTTATCTTATCAACAAAAGTCCATCTAGTGCATTGGATGGGGAAATACCACAAGAACGGTGGTCAGGTAAAAAGATTAATTATTCACATTTAAAGGTGTTTGGTTGTATTGCATATGCTTTGATTAACAGGGAGGATAGAAAAAAGCTTGATGCTAAGTTCCAGAAGTGCATCTTTATCGGATACGGTGGCGACGAGTATGGTTATAGGTTTTGGGATTATGAGAATAACAAAATCATTCGCAGTCACAATGTGGTATTCCATGAAGAAAAGATGTACAAGGATCATTAGACAGAGCATGAAAAGGTAGTACAACCAGAATATGTTGAATTAGACACAATGCCTGTGAAGATGTTTCCAGTAGATCAAAGTGCACTTAAAAGAGAGGTTCGATATGAGCCTATTATCAGTGAAGAGGTAGTTCAAGAGGAACACATTGATTCTGAGCAAACTAATGACCTTGAAGTACCTGTCTTGAGAAAGTTTACACGTGTGAGAAAGCCAAAGGTAATTTTTGATCCTTTAGCTAATACTGTTCTAAACCATGTCTTATATACAGATTCGGGGGAACCGGAGACTTATGATGAGGCAAAGGTGGACACATCTCACTTGTAGTGGGAGTGTGCTATGAAAGACAAGATGAGCTCGTTACTTCAGAACAAAACTAGGGAGTTGACCAAGTTGCCCACAGGTAAAAAAACTTTATTAAACAAATGGGTGTACAAGATTAAAAATGAAGCTGATGGTAGTATTAGATACAAGGCGAGACTTGTAATCAAGGGCTTTTCTTAAAAAGAAGGGATTGACTACTCTGAGATATTTTCACCTATAGTGAAAATAATATCAATTAGAGTTTTGCTGAGTATAGTTGCAGTAGAGGATTTTCATCTTGAGCAGTTAGACATAAAAATAACGTTTTTACATGGTGACTTAGATGAAGAACTATACACGGCACAATCTAAGGGTTTTGAAGTCAAAGGTAAGAAACACATGGTATTTCGCTTGAAGAAAAGCTTGTATGGCTTGAAACAAGCTCCGCGGTAATGGTACCTAAAATTTGGTGGTTTCATGAAGGAAAAAGGATTTGCACACTATGAGTCTGATCACTGTGTTTATTTTCGCAAATATGATTATGGTGACATTGTGTATCTCTCTTTATATGTGGATGACATGTTGGTGGCTAGTTCCAATATGAAGAGAATCATAGAAGTGAAGAAGATGTTATCATCACAGTTTGTTATGAAAGACTTGGGAAAGGCCAAGAATTTTTTAGGCATGAAAATTATTAGGGACAAAAAAAATAAGAAATTATGGTTGTCGCAGGAAGACTATGTGAACAAGATGTTAAAGAGATTTAACATGAATAAGGCAAAACTGGTTGTAACCCCTTTAGTGAGTCACTTCAAACTTTCCAAAGATATGTGTCCAAGCACTCAGGCTTTGAAAGATGAGATGACGGTAGTTCCATATGCATCAGCCGTGGGGAGTTTGATGTATGCCATGGTGAGCACGAGACAAGACATTGCACAAGTAGTGGGAGTTGTGAGTCGATATATGCAAAACTTAGGTAAAGAGCATTGAAATGCAGTGAAATGGATATTGAGATCTAGCAAGTACTTCCAATTATTCACTTTGTTATGATTGTACATCTCTAGAGTTGCAGGGTTTTGTAGATGCAAATCATTCGGGTGATCGAGATAGTGGTAAGGGTACCACTGGATATATCTTTACAGTTGCAGGTACAACAGTGAGTTGGGTATCTTAATTACAAAAAGTAGTGGCTTTATCGACGATAGAGGCAGAATACGTGGCGATCACAGAAGCCTCTAAGGAAATCATATGGTTACAAGATTACATGGAGGAGCTATATCGAAAACAGCCAGTTAGTACACTGTGGAGTGATAGTCAAAGTGCAATGCACCTAGCAAAGAATGTAGCTTGTCACTCAAGGACTAAACATATCAAGAAGCGTTATCACTTTATCAGGTCAACATTGAAAGATAATGAGTTAAAGTTACAGAAGATTGATGGCTTGAATAATCCAGCTAACATGTTGACCAAGGTAGTGGATAGAGAGAAGCATATTTTCTGTACTACTACCATTGGTATTACTCCATGTTGATTGATGAGGAGTATCGTAGAGGCACAAATTTTTCAACTACTAGTTTTTTGAAGAAGATGGAGGCAAAGTTGCTTGGTGCTTGGGTATATTTGTCTTCAAGTGGGAGATTATTATAGATGAAGCCAAATATTTGTTTTTAGGGGCTTTTTTGTCTTTTTCATCATATTTGCTTTTAGTTTAAAAGTGATACATTTATTTTAGCGATGGCAAGACGCTAGCTGTCAAGATGCTGAAAAAGGAAATAGAGAGGCAAGAAAAAAAGAGAAGAAAAAAGTGAGCTTTTTTCTTTACGAGGGTTCTCAATCTCTTTGTGCCATAATCTTGAGAGAAGATCATCGTTGCATTCCAATTTTTTTCAAAGTCTAGAGGATTCGCAAAGTGCCTCTGCGCGGAGACGTAACCCAGGTTTGGATGAACTTCGATAACAAATTTTCTGGCGTGTTCTTCTGATTCTGTTATTTTATTATTATATTATGCCTGGTGAATTGTTTGCGAGCGTTATTTTTCTGGAATCGACGTGTGATTTCGTAACAGGGGGTGACAATCCGAAGACTGTTAATAGAGATGGACTTGATGGGTACGGGCCATTAAAAACACTACGACTCTGGAATAAATCAATTCGTTGTTTCTAGAAATTCAAATCAATTCACGAAACAAACGATGCTTCCCCGAAGGAGGCATGCAAGCTTTCTCGATCAGTCCTTATGACGTGGGAAAAAGAAATTGCGTGCACAAAAAATCCAGTCTAAGGTTGAAGAAATCGCCAAGAAATCTTTATGATGTGAAAGTAATAATATCTTAATTTGGTTCGAGTTCGATGCGGTGACGAATTGCCAAAATCGAAGAGGTCGCCGTGCTCGATGGACGTGCTTTCTTATGGTTGGGCCATTAGTGGGAATTGTTAACCAAAATAGAACTACTTACTTTTGACAGAAAGCCCACCTACCGTTGAACCTCTTTGAGAGAGAGAGAGAGAGAGAGAGAGAGAGAGAGAGAGAGAGTTTTTGTTCTTGGTGAGATTGTCTAGGGTTTTCTTGTTTAGGAAAGTACTTTAAGAAATAATTCTGCTTCTTCTTATTTATGTAGCGAGAGCTTCTACCTAGTTCTCGCATGTAATTCTTCTTTGACTAGATAATGAAATGAGTCCTCGGCTTGTGGACATAGATGAACTGTTGAATCACGTAGATTCGTTTATTACTCTTACTTGCTTTTTATTATATATGAACTATCGATATTCTAATTCGTATGTGAGCATAACCTTCATCTCACTTTCTCCCATCCATTGCGCATTGATGTCTTCATTTACCAAATGGTATGTTCGTTGAACTTGACTTCATTTCCAGAGCTTCATCTTTTCGAGCAACTTGAAATGCGGTAATTCACTATTATACGATGTTCTATATATTTAAGAGAGAATATCGGAGATCACCCCCGCATTTACACCTAATTTCATGTTGCCCTTATAAGTTTGATTTGTATGGAATTTGGCTCCTGAAATTTCCATCTTTGAATACCCCCAACTTCACCGTCAATGAGAATTTGGTATATGTAATTAGCTAGAACAAAGCAATATTAACACTAGAGAATTGGCATAAATAAAGATTCACATAGATTTTTTTTTTTTGAAATGAAATTTTCACTTCTCCAGGGATAAACATAGTATTAAAAGCAAGGCAAAAAGGGCACAATACATTCTTCTTGTAAAATGTCTCTATGCTTTTGTCCTTCACCGACGGCGTGCTGGCATGACTAATAGCTCAAATTGAGCGAAGACGTCGTCATTTGCTGGCCTTGTATTCCAATAAGCGTTCAACCATTCAACCAACTCTTTGGGCAATGTGCAGGAGATTCGCCAAGTTTCAAGTCTCCCAAGTCCATCACCCCCTGGCATAAGAAACAAGGAAAGACAATTAGGATTCGAATATAGACATACAGGGAACCATGAAAAGTAATCACACTTATTGAATTGGTATTCAAGTGGGTTAGGAAAGAAAGGATTTAATGGGATTATACGAATCAAATGCTGATAGGAAAGCTAGAGATAATCGAGAGTAGGGCTTAGAGGAGCCACCACCAGCACAAAATAAGGATGTGATTATGGAGAGAGAGAGAGGGAGAGGTAGTAGGGCATCTGGTCGCAAGCAAAGACGGCCCTCGCACACCATGACTTGAAAACAATCAATCGAATACCAAAGGCAATGCGAGTGCCTTCTCTCCTTGCGACAAGACTCCCCAACCTCAAAGTAAGTTTCGCTTTCAATGACCTCTCCTTAACCCTCTTGCTTCATATTTATAGACCTCACTCTCTCTCTCTCTCTCTCTCTCTCTCTCTCTCTCTCTCTCTGTTTATGTGCTTGCGTGATGCGCAAGTGTATGGAATACGTTGGCGTTTAAGGTGGCTTACTGGGTAAGTTAGTGAATCTTTTAGAAGGTCTTTTCTAGAGAAGATTGACTAGAAATTCAATCACCGTGTTCAACAAAAGTCTGGAATGGGCATTATAGTTCTCACGAAATTTCTTAATTCGATCCCCGTCTATGTCGAAAGGTTCGACTTGCAAAACCCGCTCAACCCGCGCGGCAATTAATTGGGTTGCAGTCGGTCAAAAAAGAGAGAGAATAAAAGTAGAGAAAGATCATGACAGAGAAGAAAGTGATTATGCCGTCGAATCCTTCACTCGTTTTCGATTTCGTTTTTTTTTTTTTTTTCCCACTTTTACGTGGCATTCCCAAGGAATGTTGAAGTGCTATCCAATTCAAGTTGACGGGACCAAATATTTTTTATTTTATCCAACATAGACAAGGGCATACCGCAAGAGTACAGCAATTCAATCGTGGTTATATGTGCTTGGTTGAGAGGGCTAATAAAAAAGTTAGATATGAAAGTTTCCCGAAGTTACCTGTCAACTTATGGGAATTTTCGTAAAAATCCATGGATTTTATAATTCTTTCGTTTTACTTATAATTCTTAAAGTACTAATTACGACTTGTATTCAAAATCAGCCTAGATTTACAAGTAGAATAAGTTTGACATATTAGTAATTATCTTCTCTGGATTCGTGTTATGGATTGAAATTAATGCTTTCATTAACTCTAACAATCAAAGGGTTCATGATCACATTTATAAAAAAATACACACTATCTCCACCTAAAACATTACCTTGGAAATTTCTTGATGCCTTCCTTGCAATTCTATGGCATCCATCACGCAATTGCAACGTAGGGGGATCAAAGACTTAGAAGTTGTGAAAAAAATACTTTAAACCAGTCAACCGGAAGGCTAAAGGAAATAAATGTTTCTTAGTCGATGCGTGAAAGAAAAGCAAAGAGGAAGTGACCTTGTGCTAATTCACTGAGAAAATGTATGAATGGTATCGTATAGCACTCGCCAAGAAAGGAACCGAAAAAATCCTAAACTTATTATATTTGTATCAATTTAATTCTGAACTTTTCAATTGAACTAATTTAATCTTAAACATTTTTACATTGGCACAAATTCAGTTCATTCAGCCAATCTAGGCTAAAAAATTGCTGATGTGGACCTCACTGTCCTATGTGGCACGGCCAAGCCAATGTTGATATTTTTAAATAATTTGTAATAATTTTTTTTTTCAATTTGAAAAATATTTTTACATTTTTCCTTTTTTTCTTGTTTTTTCTCTCCTTTTTTTTTTTTCCTAATCAGTCATGGTCGGCATTGGCCATAGGGGAGGGTCGACGAGGGCACGGCCCTTGCGGCCGGGCGAGAGTAGCCCTCGCCACCTAGGCAAGGGTTGCTCTCGCCGAGTCTAGCAAGGGCTTAACCCTCGTCGCTTGGGCACAAGGGCCGCCCTCACCGAGCCCTAGCCTCACAAGACTTGGTGGGAGTGATGAGGGTCAAGCCCTCACTGAAGGCCGCGAGGACGACCGTTGCAAGATCTAGAGGCTGCGATGGTCAAGCCCTCACCAGACTCAATGAGGGCAACTCTCGTCGACCTCAAATTCAGGGAGGACCACCCTTACCCAGGTTGTGAGGGTTGTGCTCTTGCTAGATCCAATAAGGGTTGCCCTCGCCTAGGTCATGAGAGTCCTGTCATGTAGGATGACCGGCATTAATATTAACAATTTTCGGCCTAAATTGATTGGATGGATTAAATTGATACCAATATAAAAAAAAAATAGATTGATAAAATTAAAAGGTTTATGACCGAATTTATATCAATATAATAAGTTTAGGACTTTTTTAGTACTCTTCCCAACACTCGTTTCATGAATTTTGTAGAAGTAGCTTAGTTTAACACACAACAATGATTGGAAGCACATCATTTTGAGTTTGACTAACTAACGGTTATACCGCATGACTATAATGACGTTGTATAACTTACTAATTACTACTATTAGTATTTTCGGTGCATTTAATCATACTGGAGCCATAATCTAATTGGAAGACGAGAGGAAACTTGATAGTAATTCTAAAACATAATTTGTTGAGCAAGTTATTAACTTCACTATTAATTTGACTACCTTAAAAGGCATTCTCTAATTTCCGTTGATCACATAATAAATGATGCAGATCGCTTTAGTTTGTCTACGCCACAAGAAAGGGTACCTTGCCTAGTCAACCGAGAGAGAGAGAGAGAGAACAATCCGAAAGCCTTTTAATGGTGCAAACATGTGTAGTTCGTAGAAAGGTATGAATCCACTCTTAACCCACAAAAGATGGACTTGATGTGTACGGACAGCAAAGACACTACGAATCTGGAATCAATCAATGCACTGTTTCTATCAAATCAATTCATGAAACAAACAATGCTGAGATAGCTAGTATAAGCACCTAGGGGGGGTGAATAGGTGAAAGAAAATAATTTCTCGAGATAAGAGAGCAATACTAAGCAGAATATAGAAATGAAGTTCTCATTTGGTTAACAAAACGAATTATGATCAAAGTAAAGCAGAGAGTAGGGAAGAGAAAATTGAACACAAGGTTTATAGTGGTTCGGCTTATTCCAAGCCTACGTTCACTCTTCCGCACTAACAGCCCACCGGCTGGATTTCACTATGAACAAAAGAGATGTTACAGCAATGCTCTCCCTTGATTCCACAGTGTAGATACTCTACCACACTTCCTCAAGGTTTCTCACGAATATAGACTCTCTTTTGCGTACAAGATTTCGCTCAGTAAATGAATTGACTAAGAACAAAGAGCTTCAGACTTTGAAATTCTTCTATTGTGCACACACTTGAACAATTGGAACGTCTTCCTTATATACTCCTTTATGCCATCATACCCGTTGGCACTTACCAAAGGAATTCTTCCAACCTTCCCGTTGGACATAATCAATTAGGAAGATCATTCGAGCTATTTAAGGAACATGTCGATAGCCCATCAATCCTGCTTGCCCATACAATCAGGATCTCGGTTTCCATAAGTAGAACCTTTCAAGTATACTTCGCCAATCATCGGATCCTTAATCTCTGAATCAATCATGATCAAATAAAGGATTTTGTTATGTCATATCCAGCCAAGAGATCTTCTCCAGTCGATAAGGTCAAATCCTTAATGAAACACCCAGTTCTGGATAGCCTTTCTTCAACGGATTAGAAACTGTCAATGAGAATAGACTTTCAGTCTTGAGTCTGGCAATCCGGAGGTCTTCAGATTTTAAATATTAGAGTCTGCAAATTTTCAGATTAGACTGATGGAAACGTTTTGTCAGCTTCAAAATACTCCAGGAAGATTTCTCCAACAATCTCCCCATTTTTTTATGGTGACAAAACTTTCCTGCAGATTTGGATAACTTTGACCTGCAAAACATTACTCAAGCAAATATGGATATCTCATAAAGATAAATGGCTTAATGATAACACTAGAATCTGCAACCATAGAAAATAGGTTAGTCTTGCATGTGAGTAAAGTCATTCATAAGATATCAATAGTACTCAATATAAGCAGTCAAACCCAAATCCCAAATTCAATCCACATCCAGACACAAAAGTCAAGTCAAACATCAAAACAAACATCAAAATAAATCAAAAGTTCAAGTTCAAAGTTTCAAATCTTGCATCTCTCCCCCTTTTTGTCATCATAAAAAAGGTTGAGATGGAAAGAGAATGGAATCAAGAATGCTTGGGAACACGAACAAGCTGGAAATCTCCCATTGACTGGACAATGCCTTCCAGCTTTTTCAACTCTTCCTTCAGTTGAGCCACCTCTTCACCCTTAGCATTTGCTTGAATCTGAAGAGCGAGGGCTTGGATATGATCATTCAAAGAAACTGAAGAAGCTTGACCTGTAGTTTGCAAATTCTGAACTTCGCATCCCAGAGCATATATCTGACCCCGCATTTCCAAGAGAACATCAAGAATTCTGCGAAAATCTGCTGAATTATCGGTCCGCATCGGCTTCGCACGATCAGATGGAGTAAAGGCAGACGATGGCAAATCAGCACAGTCATGCAGATTGGGCGATGAAACATCATGTCCCTTCTCAGGAAATTGAGAGGCATAGATGTCCTCTGGATCTGCTGGAGAGCGACTGACTCCTTCACTGGTAGCAGGGTATGAGGACATTCCTCTTTTCTCACGGTCTCCCTCTGTTTCCATGCCTTCAGGTGGAGAAGAGAGTTCCTTATGCTCTCCTTCCTCTTGATTTCCTCTTTCCTCTTCTTCTTCTTCTTCAAATCTTTCCTCCTCTGCATCTCTTTCTTTAGCATCTCTCTCCTCTGTTTCTTTCTCTTCTCTTTCTCCAGTCCTCTATTATGTGTCTTTCTCTTGTCGTTCCATTGATTCTGGAGCAGAACGACTCAGGTTCTTCAATGCCATAGCAGAAATGGTGATGTCTTCCTCATCATCTTCATCTTCAATGATGAGAGCTCTTCTTTTCTTAGATGGAGCAACCATGGGCGCCTTCCCTTTTCTTTTTGCTGCCGAAGAGACTTGATGAGTTTTGACAAGGGTTTTCTCCTTGAATTTCTCCAACGCCTTGTTGATTTTCTTCAGACGCATTTTAGACACCATTTTCAGTCCCACCACCATTTGATCACAAGATCGAACACAGAGAATTCATGGAGGCTGAACATTCAAATGTCTAAATAACTTTGTCACAAGAGCTGGATAAGGAAGTTGACCCTTGTCCTTCACCACTGCTCTATACATGTAGAACATAATAGTGTGAGGAAGAGAAAACTTTTTCCCAGCATTGATGGCATACATTAGCTTTGCCTCTGAGTTTGAAACATCAGTCTTTGAAGTAGATTTTGGTCTGAGGCAATTTATCACAATCTTGTGAAGTAGAATGTTGAATGCACTCATCCTTGAGTAGGAAACCTTTCCCTCCGTCCTTCTATCCTTAACAAGTTCCAACGTGGCACGAGCAATAGAGATATTGATAGGTTGATATCTCCCTCTCTCAACCCCAATCACATCAGCCAACATATCTACATCCACCACATAGTCCTGATCTCGGACACAAAAAGAGAATCTATTCGCATCTAAGAAACTAAGATTCGAATAGAAATAAGCAGTGAGTTCAGCATAGGCTTCTATAGAGTCAGAATAGAACTGTTCAAGTTGAAGAAGACTGAATTTTTCCCTTAAATTAACATTCACAGCATCAAGAAAATCAAAATCTACACTTCTAGGGTTTATCACCCCACGCTTCAACAACTTAGAGTATAAATGCTTTTGTTCCTCCGATCGAAACAAGTCTGTCATTTTTCCCCGAATTTTTGCCGCAACACCCATTCTCGGTTGAAACTGACTGTACAACTTGTCATCATCATTCCCATCTATCTGATTCAGCCCTCCAACATGCGGATCACTTGGGATATTAGCAAGGGTTTCTTCTGCCGACCCCGCAGGGGCAATTCCCAAACGTTCCATATTTCGTAAGAAGATGTACTCATTACCATACCCTTTGTCCTTAAGAAACTCATCGATGTAGTTCAATGGAGTACCGCTCCTCTTTAAAGCACGGTAAAGCTTATAAGTAAAAGAGGGCTTATGAATTCTTACAGGTTCTGTGCCTTCGATGATTTCTTCATTTTCTCGATGAGCAACATCTTGTGGACTAGATGGAGGAGATGGACGCTACTGAGAATGCTGTGGGCTCTGCTGCTGACTAGGAGACTCTTCTTCCTCGGTGAGATCAAAGTGCGTAGGCCCCTCACGCATTTGCTGCGGTCCCTTGTTTGCGATCCTCGAAGACTTCATTTGAGACGACATCTTTCATAGTCTTTAAAAGATTCCAAACTTGACTTTCCCAAGAAAGATGACAACTTTTCGAAGATTAAACAAGAGAAGAAGACATGAGTGGAAGATCGATGCTTTTTAGGGTTTTTGGAGTTAAACGAAGAGGAACCAACAGTATATAGGTCAGTCGAAGAGAGGCATACAAAACGTCGTAATGGAAAGTAAAAAGATGCCCTTTAAAAATAACTGCCTTTTTCAAAAATAGATGACTGCCATTTTTAAAAAATTAACTCATTTTTGAAAAAGAAAGATTGCACTTATCACGGAAATTGAAAGTAGCAAAAATCAATTATAGATAGATGATCGTACTTTCCGAGATTTAATATGAGAGAGAATAAAAGAACTTACATTCAAAAATCTTGTTTGTCTGAGTCTGAGAGTCTCTAGACTTTAACTTCTTCAAACCTCAATATGTTGAGTCCGGAACGGATGATTTCAAATTGATTTTTCTCCAAAGGCTTTGTAAATATATCCGCCGTTGGTTCTTTGAGTCAACAAACTGAATCGAAACTTCTCCATTTTGAACATGATCTCTAATGAAGTGATGTCGAATCTCTATATGCTTTGCTCTTGAGTGAAGAATTGGATTCTTAGTGAGATTGATTGCGCTGGTGTTGTCACAGTTAATCTCCGTGCATGAATCTTTAATTCCAAAGTCTCTTAGCTATTGTTTTATCCACAGAATTTGTGAACAACAACTTCCAAGAGCTACATACTTTGCTTCTGCTATAGAAAGAGCTACTGTATTTTGCTTCCTTGAAAACCAAGATACTGTCCTGCTTCCAAGTAATTTGGTACCCGAGGTGCTCTTTCTATCAACTCGCAACCAGCTAGATCTCGCGTCCGAGTATCCAAGAAGAGTAAAGTCTCCTTTTAGGATACCAAAGACCAAGGCTTGAAGTTGATGCAATGTATTTGATAATACGCTTTGCGGCACTTAGATGAGATTCTTTAGGGTCTACTTGAAATCTAGCACAAATGCAAACACTAAACAAAATGTCAGGTCTAGAAGCAGTAAGATAAAGAAGTGAGCCAATGATACTCCTGTATAGCTTCTGGTCAACTTTCTTTCCTCTTTCATCTTTGTCTATCTTCAAAGAACTTGACATTGGTATATCAGTCTTTTTCCAATTTTCCAGTCCAAATTTTTTGACAAGATCATTAGCATATTTTTCTTGATGAATAAAAGTCCATTCATTCAATTGTTTCACTTGAAGTCCAAGAAAGAAGGTTAGTTCACCCATCATGCTCATTTCAAATTCATCCTGCATAGACTTAGAGAATTTCTTGCACAAACTTTCATTAGAGGATCCAAAAATAATATCATCAACATATATTTGAACAAGCAGAAAACTTTTGTTTTCTCTTTTGATAAATAGAGTAGTGTCTACTTTACCTTTTACAAAGCCGTTTTGAATTAAAAACTTACTCAGCCTGTCGTACCAAGCTCGAGGTGCTTGCTTTAAACCATATAAAGCCTTTTTCAGTCTGAATATCGAGTCCGGTTTCCTTGGGTCTTCAAACCCTGGTGGTTGTTCCACATAGACTTTCTCATGGATAAATCCATTCAGGAAAGCACTTTTGACGTCCATTTGGAATAACCTAAAATTCTTATAACAAGCAAAAACAAGTAATAATCTAATTGCTTCTAACCTTGCTACCGGTGCGTAAGTCTCGTCATAGTCTATCCCTTCTTCTTGCGTATATCCCTTGGTCACGAGTCTTGCTTTGTTTCTTACGACCTTTCCTTTCTCGTCCATCTTGTTCCTGAAAACCCATTTAGCTCCAATAATAGATTTACCTTTTGGTTTAGGAGTCAACTCCCAGACATCATTAATATTGAATTGCCTGAGTTCTTCTCGCATAGCTTCAATCCAGCTTTCATCAGATAAAGCTTCTTCTATGCTTTTGGGTTCTATTTCAGAAATAAGAGCCATAGCACTAGACTCTTCGCGCCTTTTGGATCTTGTGCGAATTCCATCATTAATGTCGCCAATAATGAGATCTTTGGGATGACTGGACTTATGCTTCCGATTCATTGGTTGATTTGTCGGTTGATGATCACTTCCTTCATTTGAATCTTCAATAATCACTTGTTCTTTGGTCTTTCAAAGTCTCGAGTCGCTTCTTGAGATTTAGACTTTGTAGAGTCTAAAGCGAGTTCAGATTCTTCAAGATGAGTCTCGAATAGATTCATTTTGCATAGAATCTTGGAATTTGACATTCATTGATTCCTCCACAGATTGAGTCTTCTTGTTGTAGACTCGTACGCTTTGCTTGAGGTAGAATATCCAAGGAAGATGCCTTCGTCTGATTTTTCTTCAAACTTGCCAACTCGATCATTTGCATTTTTCAATATAAAGCATTTACATCCAAACACATGAAAGTATGAAACAATAGGCTTATTTTCTTTGAATAACCCATAGGGGGTTTTTTCCAAAATAGGCCTTAGAAAAATTCTATTAATAATATAACATGCTGTAGAAACTGCTTCAGCCCAAAATCGTGAAGAGATGTTACTTTCAATTAAAAGAGTTCTAGCCATTTCTTGAAGTGACCTATTCTTTCTTTCCACAACTCCATTTTGCTCTGGAGTATATGGAAATGAGAACACATGCTGAAAATCAGATTCATCACAAAATTTTGTAAAATCTTGATTTTCAAATTCACCTCCATGGTCTGTTCTTATACTTGAAATAACATACCATTTTTCATTTTGAACCTTTTTAGCAAATTTTTCAAAGTAAGAGAAGGTTTCAGACTTACTTGTTAGGAAATATACCCAAGTAAATCGTGAGTAGTCATCCATAATTACTAGGCAATATTTCTTACCTCCAATGCTCGAGTTCGGTTGGTCCAAAGAGATCCATATGCGAAGCCGCAGTACACAGTTAGTGGAAACTTGATTTATTGGTTTAAAGGAATTTCTTACCTGCTTTCCCAATACGCATGGTGTACATAGATCAGACTTTTGGTATGATAGATTAGGTAGACCACGAACAAGCTTCCTTGCTGAAATTTTGGCTATCTGCTTCATATTGATGTGCCAAAGCTTTTTGTGCCATAAGTTCGCTTCTTCTATTGAGATTAGACATTGCGATTCATCTGGTTTCACATCCAAGAGGTAGATATTTCCATGTCTTCGACCCATGAATGACTGAGTAGAATCTTTACTGGTTCTTGAACATATTTCCTCTTGAAAGTTGATTTTGAAACCGGTATCACACAATTGACTGATACTGAGCAGATTATAGTTGAGTCCTTCCACTAAGGAAACATTGCTTATTGTGAGGTTTCCAATCTTTACAGTTCGAAATCCCACAATTCTTCCTTTGTTGTTTCCTCCAAATGAGACTTTTCCACCATTTACTTGAACGAGCTTTATGAAACAATTTGAATCTCCTGTCATATGTCTTGAGCATCCACTATCCAGATACCATTTTACCTTTTTCTTGATAGTGGCCTGCATTTAAAAAAGAGACTCAAACTTTCTTTGGTACCCATATTTTCTTGGGTCCATTGGTGTTAGTATGATATGCAGTTTTTGCCCATCCTTTCTTAACAGGTTTCCAAACCATAGGACATTCTTTTTCAAAATGATCTGCACTATTGCACTTTGAACATCTGAGAGCATTGCGACCTACTGGTTTTACAAAGATCTTTTTAAAATGATTTTTGTAAGCATCTCTTGTGGGTCTTTGCTTAATTCTTTCTTTCACTTTAGGAAAATCAATTAAAGGAATGGTTTCCACAGTCATTCCCAAACCAGATTTATTGAAATAAGGTCTTTGTCTTTGAAAGAATTTTCTCAAGTTTCTCGATCCTATTGAAAATCTTTTTGAAATATTTGATATATCATTTTTTAAAAATACATTTTCTTTTAAAAATTATCTTCACTTTCTTTAAGAGTAGAAATATTCATGTCTAAACATTTCACCTTTTTTTTTCAAAACATTTTCCTGTTGTTTCAGTGCAGAGTTTTCCTTTTTAAGTTCGGAAATCCTTTTAAGAGAAGTCTTAAGACTAAAACACCACTCATCAATGTATTTAGAAACTTTAATAGGGATTTTAAAGTTACTCACCTCAAATTCACTATCTAAATCTGAGTCTGTCTCGGAGTTTGAATCTGAATCCGATTGTGCCATCAGACATATATTGGCATAATCATCATCACTTTCTTCACATTCTATATCACTCCAAATTTCTGCTTTAAGAGATTTTCGATACTTTTCAGCTTTTCCTTTCTTCTTCCTCAGAAGAGGACAGTTGGGTCTGATGTGTCCCTTTTTCTTACATTCAAAGCGAGACTACATCTTTATTTGATTCATCATCCTCAACGAGACTTAGTTTGTTGCTTTTGAAAACTCTGTTTCTTTGGATTGAATCTTCTTCCTTTCTGTTCAGCTTTCTGAATCTTCTTATCATGAGAGCAAGCTCCTCATCATCCATATCATCTTCAGAATCTGTAACATCAGAATCATCATTGGATTTTAATGCAATAGATTTCTTACCTTTAGGATCTTCGTCTTCATTGATTTGCTCCACTTCATAAGACTGAAGAGTCCCCACCAACTCATCGACAGATAGTGGCATGATTCTTTGTGTCTCTCTTATTGAGGTCTTTATGTGATTCCAATCCTTGGAGAGTCCACGCAGTAGCTTGTTTACCTTCATGGGATCAGAAATTGGTTGACCTTGATTTTCAAGACCATTCACGATTTCTGTAAAACGACTAAACATGTCAGTTATAGATTCTCCTGATTTCATTTTGAAGGCTTCGTATTGACTGAGGAGAATGTTGATTCTGGTTTCTTTCACTCGATCGGTTCCTTCATAGGTAATATGTAATCTATCCCAGACTTCTTTCGTTGTAACACAAGAAGATATTCTATTATATTTAGTAGGTGACAAAGCACAATATAAAGAATAAATTGCTTTTGCATCAAGAGTTTGTCTCTTGATTATCTCTTCCTAAGTCATTTCACTAGACTCAACAGCTTCTTTTCCTCTTTCTGAGACAGGTGCAGCTTTGGGAATGATTCCTTTTTCTACAACATCCCATTCCAGAAGATCCTTTGATCTTAGGAACGCCTTCATCTTGTTTTTCCATATGTTGTATTCCTTTCCATCAAAGTAAGGCGGTCTGGTATTGCTTTGCCCTTCTACTAGCCCTGGAGCTAACATACTAGCCATGGATCTTTAACTCTGAAGTAAAACACTTCAAACAAAGTGAGTACACAAGTTCTGATACCAATTGAGATAGCTAGTATAAGCACCTAGAGAGGGGTGAATAGGTGAAAGAAAATAATTTCTCGAGATAAGAGAACAATACTAAGCAGACAATAGAAAGGAAGTTCTCCTTTGGTTAACAAAACGAATTATGATCAAAGTAAAGCAGAGAGTAGGGAAGAGAAAATTGAACACAAGGTTTATAGCGGTTCGGCTTATTCCAAGTCTACGTCCACTCTTCCGCACTGACAACCCACCGGCTGGATTTCACTATGAACAAAAGAGATGTTACAGCAATGCTCTCCCTTGATTCCACAGTGTAGATACTCTACCACACTTCCTCAAGGTTTCTCACGAATATAGACTCTTTTTGCGTACAAGATTTCGCTCGTAAATGAATTGACTAAGAACAAAGAGCTTCGAGACTTTGGAATTCTTCTATCGTGCACACACTCGAACAACTGGAACGTCTTCCTTATATACTCCTTTATGCCATCATACCCGTTGGCACTTACTAAAGGAATTCTTCCAACCTTCCCGTTGGACAAAATCAATTAGGAAGATCATTCGAGCTATTTAAGGAACATGTCGATAGCCCATCAATCCTGCTCGCCTATTCAGGATCTCGGTTTCCATAAGTAGAATCTTCCAAGTATACTTCGCCAATCATCGGATCCTTAATCTCTGAATCAATCATGATCAAATAAAGGATTCTGTTATGTCATATCCAGCCAAGAGATCTTCTCCAGTCGATAAGGTCAAATCCTTAATGAAACACCCAGTTCTGGATAGCCTTTCTTCAACGAATTAGAAACTGTCAATGAGAATAGACTTTGAGTCTTGAGTCTGGCAGTCCGGAGGTCTTCAGACTTTAAATAGTAGAGTCTGCAAATCTTCAGACTAGACTGATGGAAACGTTTTGTCAGCTTCAAAATACTCCAGGAAGATTTCTCCAACAGATGCTTCCTCCCTTGAAGGAGGCATGCAAGCCTTCATTAATCAGTCAATCATGACGTGGGAAAAAGAAAGTGTGAATAAATAAAATCCATCTAAGGTGAAAGAAATTGCCAAGAATTCTTCATGTTGGGAAAGTAAAAATATCTTAATCTGGTTCGAGTTCGATGTGAAGACGAATTGCCAAAAATCGAAATGGTCACTGGCTTGATGGAATAGTGAACCAAAATAGAACCATTTACTTTTGACTGAAAGCCCACATCCTGTTGAACCTCTTTTACAGAGAGAGAGAGAGAGAGCGAGAGAGAGAGTTCTTGTTCTTTAACCTAATTTGAGAGGTTTAAGAAGCATGGTTTAGCAGTTATTGATCTTCTAAGTTTTATGCACTCTAGAATTCTACCTTTTTCAATTTCTTTTTCTCAAAATTATGAATTATCAAAATCTTATAATTCGATCAATTCCCACAGATACAGGCAAACTACCCCCTCCCATTCCACATACATCGGATAAGGCTCTTTATCATCATCTCTCATATTGAAGTTTTATACATGGCACTAATATGATGCAAAAAGCATATATATATTAGAAGAAGAATATATGTACATATCATAGAGAGAGAGTAAACACGATATATATATTTTTTAAATAGAATATTCAATTCTCGAGAAAACAACATAATATTAAAAGGAAAAAAGAAATGCACAATTAAATTCTTCCTGTAAAATTTTTCTATGCTTTCGACCTCTAGGTCCTCCAATGGGTAGCTGGCATTGCTCCTAATAGCTTAAACTAAGCACGCCGTCATTTGTTGATCTTGCTTTTCAATTGCGCAATCAACTTCTTGAACTATGCAATGTGGGGCTCATTGAGTTTCAAGTTTCACTAGTCCTTCATCCCTACCTGACATAAAAAATGAGAAAAGATGATTAGTATAAGACTAGATGTGGAGGAAACAGAAAAAATTCATCGCACTGTCTAAATAAGTACTCGAGTGACTTAGAAAAGAAGGGAACTAATTCAAATCCATGAATCAAATGCTCATAAGAACACAAGTGCTAGTTGAGAGTAGGACTCCGAGCCACCACAAGCACAAATAAGGATGTGATTATTTGGGGGAGGGGGAAGGGAGAGGGGGAGAGAGAGAGAGAGAGAGAGAGAGAGAGAGAGAGAGAGAGAGAGAGGAGGGCATCTTGTCGCAGGAAAAGACGGCAGTTGCACACCACGACTTGTAATACCAAAAGGCAATGCATGTGCCATCTTTCCTTGCGACAAGACTCCCCACTATCTCAAAGCAAGTTTAGCTCGTCAATGGTCTCTCCTTCACCTTCTCTCTTCTTATTTATAGCCCACAGCTCTCTCTCTCTCTCTCTCTCTCTCTCTCTCTCTCTCTTCTGTGGCTGGGTTTGCGTGGTGTGCCAGTGTATCCAATACGTTGGTCTTTTCCTGTATTACAGCGGAAGTTGCATCAATCCTTCAACGAACTTCGTTGGAGGAAGATTGGCCGGAAGTTTTCTCGCCGTGTTCAACAAGGGTTTGGACGGGTACTATGGTCGGTTACGAAGTTTCTTAACTGGATCCCTTCTGTGTTGAAAGAAATCGACTTGGAAAGCCATCTTATTAATTAATTGGGTTATAATCAGTCGAAAATAGGTAAAAGTAGAGAAATTCTATATTAGAGAGTAGTAATAATTAGGTTGTTAGTGAAATAACTTAATATATTGACAATAAGTTATTACATAGACTTAGTTTATGGAAAACCAACATCATCATAGCGATTGATCACATGAGTCTCATTGTGGATTTTACGTATTTAATGAGTATAATCGTGTCTACCTACATTGATAAAGCTATGTAATATATTTCCGTGCATGCATATAATGTAGAGATTGCGGTTTTATACTCATGCTTTCTTAATGGAATCTGAATTTTCCCATGAAGAAAAGTATATCGTGTTTATTGTATAGTTTTCATTGTGTAATCGGTAACACTTCACCATAATTTGTCGAATACTTGGTATATCTACTGGGCTATAATTTCTTTTAATTAAGTGAACATTACAAGGATACACGCATGCAGATGAAGGTCGAATCCTTCACTCGTTTTCGCCGGCTTTTATTTTGTGTGGCATTTCATACA
Source organism: Eucalyptus virginea (assembly GCA_014182375.1). NCBI lineage: Eukaryota > Viridiplantae > Streptophyta > Magnoliopsida > Myrtales > Myrtaceae > Eucalyptus > Eucalyptus virginea. The sequence continues at coordinate 21,213,584 of CM024522.1, read as the reverse complement.
AGTGTTGGAGTGTTGTCCCATTCAATTCGACAGAACCAAATATTTTTGTTTGTGTCCAACCCGGAGGAAGTTGAGCGCAGAAAATTGATCATGGTATATGTTAAGTGTCGGGAGGGCTAATAATAAAAAGTTGATTAGGAAGTTTTCTGAAGTTACCTACCAACAAATGGGAACTTTCGTATAATTCATGAAACTATAATTGTTTCCGTCTACGTACACTTCTAAGTTCTAATTAGGACTTGTATTCAAGATGAAACCTAGATCTACAAGTAAGAATAAGCCTCAGAAATTACCATTTTATCTTCTTTGAAACCGTAGCAACTCATCAATAACATCTCATCCGATGAGTTTTTATTTATCTTAATTTTTCGATTCCTCATATAACCCGAAAACAGTAGAGGCAGTCTTAAATTCTTCCACATCGCTTTATGCCGGGCTCATGTTGAATTACTTGATGCCTTTCTTGGCGATTCTTTGGCATCCATCTTGCAATTGCAACGTAGGGGGCTCAAAGACTTCGAATTTACTGGGGAAAAAAATCTTTAAACTAGTCAATCAGAAGTATAAATGAATTTATATATTTCTTGGTCGAAGCGGGAGAGAAAAGCAAAGAGGAAGCAACCTCATGCTCCTTCACGGAGAAAATGTGTGCATCATACGATTATTGCACTCATTTTCACGTATTTTAATAGAAGCAGCTTCATTTAACACACGACAATGACCCAAAAGTACATACGAATGATATCCATAACTTGCAAATTATTGATCGTAAGTATAGTTGGAACTCCATGAGAAGGAAAAAATATATGTAGTCTTGTATATTTATAGGTATAGGATTAGTGTTTTACACTGAGAACATAGTTAGCATGATAACAATTGAAAAGAAGGAAATTAATTGTGGACAGTGTGTTTTACTGCCTCCATGGTTGGGGGAAGTATCTATTTGATGGGCACAACAATGGACACCACCTAGATTTATATTTAAGTTAGTTTATATGTAGGTGATGTCCATCTTGATAACTATCAAATTAGATAAACGGTTGTTCTAATTAGAAATGGAAGAAAATATGGTCATATTATCTTACATCCATTCTATGACTAACCCAACTGATAGAGTCAATAAGTGCAAAATATAATGTGGAATTTTCATTAACTTTTTTTTTTACTTGCTCGAATGTGTACACATCAAAGTAATAATTAACTTATTCAACCATGCAAAGTTCATCTAGAGATCGTATGAATTAGTAACAACATAGTTTAAACAATTTACATTGAAACCTCAATAAAACAAGTTTCTCACGCCCTGCTCTTGAAGGAAATCCAACAGCGACTTGAATCATTCCCGTGACGTTCGCTTGAATATTTCAAAATGTTTCTTCAAGAGTAAGATGGCGTTTCCATTCGTCGGTCCTGTGCGGGCCTGAAACAGCCATCTCCCATCGAAAGTGCTGCAGTGTGTACAGAATAATCATTGAGGTGCAAAAATATGTGGATAGGAGGACACGTGCTCAGCAAATGAGTGGATAAATTCTCCTAGGTACATGAAATATGCGTCTGCATTAGCTGTAAAAGGTTTATTTATAGATTGTTGATAGGCCTAGCTGGAAAGAGCCGTTCCACTGCGAAGTACTGCGAAATCACATCTAATCTCTCTTTTGCGTGGCGATGGACACTGACATTATAATTAACGACATATTAATCAAACAAATCGATCAATTTATTCTCTTTCATCGTCCATATGATGTTGACCGGTCACTAAGTATAGGTCTATATATGAAGAAATCGTCTAATTAATTATAAATCTATTGTATGAATGTCAATTCACTCTAGATTTTTTAATTTTTTAAATTTAGTTATAAACCTTTGTGTGAAATTCTAATATAATCTTTTCGGCTAAATTTCGCTGGAAGTATACCACGTAGGACAGTTGATGATGATTGGATTGCCACGTTAACAATATTTTGCAAAAATTGATTGGAAAAACTATAATGAAATTTCATGTAAAGGTCTAAGACTAAATTAACAAAATAAAAAAATTTAGGACAAATTAGCTTCCGGACAATATATTTAGGATCGATTGAATAATTTTTTTGACTAAGACACAGAGGGAACTGCAAGAAGTCATGATTGATGATTTGGCATTCAAGTGGGTTAGAATAGAAAAGAAACGAAAACACTATATGAATCAAAATTTCATAAGAATAGTAGTGATAATTGAAAGTAGGACTTAGGAGCCATCACAAGCACAATTAAGGATGTGATTATGGAGAGAGAGAGAGAGAGAGAGAGGCGCCGTAGGGCATCTTGTCCCTAGAAAAGACGCCACATTCCAAGTCATGCATGTGCCGTCTCTCCTCGCTACAAGACTTCAGTCCTCGAAGTCCTCGAAGTAATCTATGCTCTTCAATGGTCTCTCCCTACGACCCAAAAAAGAAAAGAAAAAAGGGTCTATCCTTGACCCTGTCTCTTCATTTTTATAGACCACAACTCTCTCTCTCTCTCTCTCTCTCTCTCTCTCTCTCCCCCTCATGTGTTTGCGTGATATGCAAGTGTAGCCGATTAGTCGGTCTTTTTTTGGTAAATTGCAGTGGAAGTTACATTAATCTTTAGAAGGTCTTTGTTGGGGTAGATTGACTAGAAACTTAATCACCGTCGACAAGGGTTTGAATGGCCATTCTAGTTGGTACGATGTTTCTAAATTTGATCCATGTCTTGTGCTGAAAGGATTGACTTGAACAACCAATTTATTAATTTTGGGTTACAATCAGTCACACAAAGGTAAAAGTAGAGAATGATCATGATAAAGAATAGGTGTTGCTAGGAAAAATACTTGATGCGTGGACAATAAGTCATTAAATAAATTTAATCTATGTGAACTAAGATCATCACGTCCATTGATCATATGGATCTCACTACGGGGCCCATACATTCAATGACTATGATCACCTTGATCTACATCTACCAAGTTCAAGTAATATTTTTCTGTGCATGGATGTGACATAGATATTTGTGGCTATATGTCACATCCGGTTCTTAATGGACTTGTAATTTGCATGCCAAGAAAAGTAAATCGTGTATAAATCACTAAAACTTCATCAAACCTAGATGGATTCCATGCCATATTCTATATAAAATGCTAGGAAGTGGTGAAAGCTCGGGTAGTACATTTTGTACAACACTTGTTTAACACAGGTAAGATGCCCCACCTTCTCAATCCCACGTTCATAGTACTCCCAAAAGCTCACGATGTTACATTTTTTAATCAATTTTGCCCATAAGTCTGTGTAATATGAGTTAAAAACCCATATCTAAGCTGCTAGCGAATAAATTGAAAGTGTTTCTTGATCGTATTATTTCACCTTCGCAATCGGCTTTTGTTCTGGGTAGAAGTATCCAACACGATTACGTACTTGCATAGGAAATCATAGATTTTATGAGGAAGAAACAAAAGGGGGAGGTTTTTCATGGGGGTCGAGGTTGATATGTCAAAAGCCTATAATAGAGGAGATTGGAAATACTTGAGGCAATGTTCAGGAGCGTGGGATTCTCAGACCATTTTAGCAGGCTCAAAAACAAGTGTACTTCGACAGTCATTGTACTTTGCTCATCAACGTTAGACCTACAGGCATTGTTAAATCTCAAAAGGGCATCCGTCAAGGTATCCTACAAGAGTACAGAAAATTTAATCATGGTATATGTGATTGGTTGAGAGGGCTAATGAAAAAATAAAAAAGAAGAAGTTAGATTGAGAAATTCCCTGAAGTTATCCGTCAACAGTTCGGAATTCTCGTTAAAAATCCAAGAAATTATAATTCTTTCGTGACACTACATATACATAAACACACTATCTTCCACCTGAAACATTGACCTTTTAATTTCTTGAAGCCTTCCTTTTAAGCTTATGGCATCCATTGCGAAATTGCAACATAGGTGGGTCAAGGACTTAGAAGTTCTGGAAAAATACTTTTATGCCGGTCAATCGGAAGGCTAAAAGGAAAATGTCTCTTAGTTGATGCGCGAGAGAAGAACAAAGAGGAAGCAAGCTCATGCTAATTGACGGAAAATGCTTGCATGGTACGATATTGCACTCATTTCGCAAATTTTGTTGGAGCAACTTCGTTGAACACACGACATTGACCCAAAAGCACATGGTTTTGAGTTTGCCTTAGGGTTTGTAGGAGAAAAGTATTTTACAATGACAGTGACACCATATAATAATGATGATGTGATGTAATTGATCAATTACCATTACTAATGTGTACTATGAATTTTATCCTACTCAACACTACGCGTAAGGAATTTGGAATTTAGGTGGAGGGGGATCGAAGATAGTAATATTGATATAAATCTATATGGAAGATGAGAGGGCATTTATATAGTTCTAACGTAAGTTCCGAACATACTTTATTTGGGAAGTTTTTAATTGCACCATTAATTTATCTACCTTAAAAGTTATGCTCCACGGTACGGTGGTCACATGATAAATGATGCAAATCACTTCAGTTTATTTTGTCTCTCCCACGATAAGGCAGAATCTTGCCTAGTCAAACGAAAAGAGAAGGAAAGACAAGAATCTAAAACTCTGTTGATGGGGGCAAAAATTTGTAGCACTAAAGAGAATGTACGAATTCCCTGAAACCCCCAAAAGGTGGACCTGATGTGTACGGACCACCCATATCATTCCATCGAATACTTTTTCTGAAATGGAATATTCACTTCTCACGGGAACAAACACAGTATTAACAGGAAAACAAAAGGGCACAGATAAATTCTTCTTGTAAAATGTCTCTATGCTTTCGATCTCCTAAGTCCACTAGTAGGTGGCCAGCATGATCCCCTAATTAGTTCAAACTGAATGGGAAATGTCGTCATTTGTTAATTTTGCATCTCAATTAAGCATTTAATCACTCGGCCAACTTCTTGCACTATATATACGCAATTCATCGTGTTTCATGTCTCACAAATCCTTCGCTTTCGCATGGTGTAGAAACAACAAAAGATTATTAGTATAACTATAGAAATTGAGGGGACCGCGAAAAATCATCAGATTCATTGGATTGGTACTCCAAGTGGGTTAGGAAGAACACTAGTGATAATTGAGGGTAGGGACTTGGGAGCCACCACAAGCGCGAAAAAGATTGTGATTATTGGGGAGAGGGAGGGAGAGAGAGAGAGAGAGAAGTGGTAGGGCATCCTGTCGCAGGAAAAGATGGCACTTGCACACCATGAATTGTGATACCAGAAGGCAATGCAAGTGCTGTCTCTCCTTGCGACAAGAATCCCCCAACCTCAAAGTAAGTTTCGCTCTTCAATTGTCTCTCCTCAACTCTCTCTTCATATTTATCTTCCACAGCTCTCTCTCTCTCTCTCTCTCTCTCTCTCTCTCTCTCTCTCTGTGCATGGCTTTGCGTGCTGTTCAGGGGAAGTCACATTTAATCCCCGTGTCCGAGGGTTTGGAATGGGGATTACAAGTTGGTACGAAGTTTCTTAATCAGATCCATGTCTTGTGTTGAAAGGATCAACTTGCACAACCGCCCTATCAACTAATCCGGTTGCAACCACTCAAAAAAAGGTAAAAGTAGGGGAAGATCGTCATAGAGATATGTTGCTGAATCCCTCACTTCCTTTTGTTGTGTTTTCTTTGCGCGACATTTCGGGAAAGTGTTGACGCGTTGTCTCATTCATTTCAATGGAACCGAATATTCTTACTTAACTACAAAGAATATAGAAAATTGATCATAGTGTATAAGTTTGGTTGAGAGGGCTAATAAAAAAGTTTGATTAGGAAGTTTCCTGAAGTTATCTATCAATGCACAGGAATTTTCGTGAAATTTCTTGATATTGTAGTCATTTCAGCTTAGATGCACTTCTAAAGTTCTTATTAGGACTTGTACTCAAGATGAACCTAGATTTACAAGTAAGAATAAGTTTAGCAGATGCAATTATCTTCTCTGGATTCGTGTTAACTGTTATGGATTAAAATTAATGTCTTCTTAAACTCTGATAATCAAAGGGTTCGTGTTCTCATTTAGTATTACTATATAAAAATATACACATTATCTTTCACCTAAAACATTAATTTGGTAATTTCTTGATGCCTTCCTTGAAATTGTATGGCATTCATCACGCAATTGCAATGTAGGCGGATCAAAGACTTAGAGGTTCTAGAAAAATACTGAGTCAGTCAATCAGAAGCCTAAATTGCATATGCCTCTTGGTCGATGCGATAGAGAAAAGCAAAGAGGAAGCAACCTCTTAGTTGACGTAGAAAATGTGTGCAGGATATATAATATTGCACTCATTTTGATGAATTTCGTAGAAGCGGCTTCGTTAAACACACGACAATGACCCAAAAGCATGTGTCGATGATATCCATCACTCGTATATCACCAATGTCATAGCCCTTTATATGAATGTATTTGTATATATAAGTATGTTTATAGGGATAGGGATAGCGTTTTGCCCCTTGAACTTATGCGGAATAAGAACTTAAAAGAAGGAAATTAATCATGGACATTGTGTTTCACTCCCTTCATGATTGGAGGAAGAATCCAACTGATAGGTTATAACGGTGGACACCACCAATATTTATCTTTAGTTTAATTTCAACATGAGCGATATCCATCTTTATGACCTTCTAATCGTAGGCACGGCTTGATCTAATTAGAAATGGAAGAAAATATAATCGTAGTTTCTAATGCCTGTTCCATGACTAATTCGACGGATATATTCAATCAGTGCAAAATACGACACGGGATGTCCATTCTCTATTTTTGACGGAGTCTAAGGTGTACACATCGAAGCCATAATTAACTTGTTCAATCATGCAGACTTCGTTTACCGAAAGAGGGGAAAGAAAAAGAAGGCTTGAGCAATAACTTCTCCTGCTTTTCCATGCCAAAATAATGTTTGGACACCTCAAAAAGGCGCCTAAATTTCATATAGTAATATTAAAACCTTAATAAAACTTTTTTTTTTTTGGTCAGACAATAAAACAAGGTTTTCACGCCATCACATCGCACACCTAGATTGAGCCTTCACTTCCTGCTCTTCAAGAACATCACACAGCGACTCGAATTATTCTTGGACTTTCACTTCAAATATTCAAAATTTTGTCCAAGAGTTAGATGGCACTTCCTCAGTCTGGCACTGGCCCGAAACAACCATCATCGATCGAAAGTTGTCTTATACTTCAATTGTGCATCGGGCTTTTCTGGGCCCTGCTGATTTTAATTAAGAGTGGAGATATATAGATTTCACATGAAAATTGTGAAAATTACTTTAAAACACGCATGGTTAGTGCCGCCTGCTGAACTGTCCTTGCCTGAAAACTACATATGACTCGCAATCTAGTGTTTTGTGCGAGGTGCTAGTGTGAAAGGAAATTATAATAACCGTTGAAGAACTAAATGGAACATTAGAATATCAAAAAAAATCTAGTGGTGAATTTTTCTTGTTTTGTTTTGTGCAAGTTGCTAGTGTGAAAGAAAATTAGAATAATCGTTGAAGAACAAAATGGAACATTAGACTATTAAAAAGATTTGTGTGTTGGAGAAGCAAGGGCTCAGTAAATTAATAGATAAATTCTCCTGGGCACATGAAACTTGGAAAAGCTATTTTAAATACTGCCGTCTGCATATATTTGTTTATGTGCTAAGTGCTAGGGGGAGAAGAAAAATCATCGAAGAACAAATGGGAACATTAGAACAGTGGAAAAAGAAAAAAGAACATGTGCAGGTGCTGTCAACATAATTGTTGATGGGTCTAGTCTAGCTAACCATCCTAGGAAATTAATACATACTTGTCAACGCTTAGCTGGAGAGAACCTTTGCACCACAAAATACGAGGAATGAAAACGTCGCCTCTCTCTTCCGTCACGGCAGACGCTGACATTAATTGACGACATGCAAATCAAAATATTATTGCGTAATAAAAGAGAAAGGCAAAAAATAAAAAATAAAAAATAAAAAATAAAATAAAATAAAATAAAAGAGAAAGGCGACCAAACGATAATACCGTTTCGTCGTCAGCCCGACGATGACGGGTCAACGAGGGCATTTCCTTCTTCCTCACCCGATCTCTCAAGTCTCAAATGATTGGATCCTTTAGAGCTGTACTCAAGATTTTGATGGACGCACGGCACGAAGTATGATCCTTTTCCCGTCAAAGAGATCCAAGCAGCATCGTCCCTTTTGCATCCGAGTTCTGGTAAGGCGAAGAACATGGAGAGGGAAAGGGGAAGAACATGGAATTTTGGTTTGGGGTTCTGATGAGATACAGTCTTACGTGCGAAATACAGACAGGAAGTGCAGAAACAAGGGGAAGAGAGTACTTACAGAGAGAGGTGCTTACACTGTTGCATCGCGAAACAAGATGAGAAGAGCCATGAACAAAGCGACTTGTTGACGGAGACCACGACGACCAAGCCAACAGCAACAGCTCAAAACTCTTCCATCGCTATATTCCGATTACTAACTAAATCACAGAAGAAAAATAAAAATCCAGGGAGATGGAAAATTAGAGGGGCAAAAATAGGAAAAAGAACGAATGGATGAAGGAGTTGAAGGGGATCTTGCCGCAGAAGGATGGCACTTGCTTTATGCATTGCAGGTGCCATCTCTTCTGTGACAAGAGCCCCTCAAACTCCATTTTCTTTCTTCTTCTTCTTCTTCAACCATGTGTATGCTCCGAAGAACAGACATCTCTTGTCGATTGCCTCCTGCATTTATAGCTGTAAACATGGCTTTTGTCTTGGAGACTTTTTAGTCCTCCAACACTTTAATTGGTCGAATGACTTTTCATTATTATGAACAGTATTTCTAGATGAAGAAAAAAGACTCAGTTCGATGAAACTCACGTTTTTCAGGTGTACATTGAATAAGGTTATGTAGTTACGAGTCCACTCTCTCCTTCTCTAACAACTTGATTCTCTCAAGTCTCAAATGATTGGATCCTTTTGAGCTGTACTCACAATTTTGATGGACTCATGCATAAGGCATGATCCTTTCCCTGTCAAGGAGAGCCAAACATCATCGTCCCTTTCGCATCCAAGTTCTCAAAAGGCAAAGAATATGGAGAGGGAATTAGAGACCTGCATCGAGAGCTTTAGTTTTTGGTTCTGATGAGATACAGTCGTACGCGCGAAATGCGGACGGGAAGTGAAGGAACAAGTGGAAGAGGGCACTCACGGAGAGAGATGCTTGCACTGTTGCATTGCGAAACAAGATGAGAAATGCCATGAACAAAGCGACTCCTTGAAGGAGATGACCACGAGGACCAAACCAACAACAACAGCTCAAAACTCCTCTATTGGTATACGCCGATTACTAACTGAATCACAGAAGAAAATAAAAATTTCAGGGCGATGGAAAAAAAAAAATGAAAGGATGAAGGAGTTGAAGGGTTTCATGTCGCAGAAGGATGGCAATTGCTTTATGCATTGCAGGTGCAAGTGCTATCTCTCCTGCGACAGGAGCCCCTGAAACTCCATTTTCTTCGTTCTTCTTCTTTCACGCCAATTGCCACCTGTATTTATAGCTATAATACATGGCTTTTGTCTTCTAGATTTTTTTAGTCCTCTAATTGGCTGACTGACTTTTCATTAGTATGAACAGAGTTTGTAGGTGAAGAAAAAGGATTAGTCCGATGAAAGTCACGTTTTTCAGGTGTACACTGAATCAGATTATTTCGGTACGAGTCCACCCTCTCCTTCGCGAACAGCTTCCATCTCATAATTGAAAGTACTTTCTTTAATTGATGCACGTTTCAATATAAGAATTATAAATCAAATTATAGGTTTTCTTTCCATTAATGTTTGGATTTTAACTAGTTTTAGTTAGATCCAGTTGGATTAGCCTTGGTACATTAGTATCTTCTTCAATTCGACTTTATTATGGACTATATAGACCTGTTTATAATAAAGAGGTACGTTGCTCATGCGACCCATACTATGTAGATATTTACCGTTACTAGACGGGTATCAGAGTTATGTCCTGACTTAATTATTACTCTTTTATAAAGTTTGGTTAATGTCATGACTCATTAGTTTACCTCCATCCATATTAATGATATGTCGCTGCCGTCAAGGAAAAATTGATAATTAACGTGTATAAAAGTCAAAGATATCGATGTTGTGTAGTTCTCTTAAGAGATCGTGGGGATTGATCTTTTTGGCTCATCGATAGCTAGTCACAAGTCTTTTATGAATATCTTTTTTTTTTATTAGTTTGTTGTCCGTGTGAGATTTTATAGAATCACTGTAAAACTTAGGAAGGCAAATAGGGATTGGAAAGATTTGAACTTAATGAGTATTTATGAGACTACCGCCAACTATTTTAAAAGCTTAAGATACTATATAAAAACGTGATTTAATATTTAAAATTTCAAGATAAGTGCATTAATAGTTTTAAAGTTGATTAAAAAAGTGCAATTGAGTCTTAAAATTTTTAAAAAATGCAAGTAAGTTCTAAAATTTGTTAAGAAAGTTTAATTGCATCTTAAAACTTTAAAAAAATACAATTAAGTCATAAAACTTCTAACAAAAGTGTAATTGAATCCTACAAACTTCAAAAAGTATAATCAAGTCCTAAAACATATTAAATTGATATAATCAAGTCATTATGTTGATTGTATATTTGAAAAGTTTTATGAATTGTATTTTCATAATAAGTTTTAAAATTTTTAGTGTACTTATCCCTTAAATATTCTGTGAGTTTGGAGTGTTTTATGCACAAAAATCTTTCCTAGTGAGAGGTGCCTAGGTCGTAGTTGATTTGATATAATGCCTCCTCACGATTAACCTGGTCACCGCTTCGAGCAAAGACAGAAGGGTGCTAGCTGGCTGGTAAAACTATTGGAACTTTGAAGTTTGAATTCACTCGGGAAAGCCAAGCGCTTCATTGGTTTAGTGACACTAGATGGCAAATATTACTGACTGGCCCATATTTTAAGAGTCAATCTGCCCCAACTATATGCTTAACCTTAACTGAGAACGACGGCATACATCAAGATTCCTATTCCCCGCAAGATTCATGCATTAAAAGTAAGTGCGATGGCGACGAGTCAACGAAGACCATTGATTCTGCCAATGTGAACAGAAGGCTGCTGCGTGGAACCGGAGACAAAGATGTCTCCTGTCTAAACAAAGATTAAATGCAAGCAGGCTTGAATAGACGAGGTCAACAATATTCCAGAACAAAAAATACTCCAACTTTCTGGTCTCTGACAGCCTGTTGATTAAAGCGATGGACAACCGGTGAATATTCCTGTACCACATCTTATTGATCCTGAGGGATAGAGGAGGCTAGGTTAACCAAAAGATTATTATCGGTTCAAGTAGAAGACTCTAATTTCACTCATGTCCGGCACCATTGATACGTGACATGGAAGTAGCAAAAAGTGTTGTTGTTGTTGTTTCTTCTCTTTTTTTACTTCTTCTTCTTCTTCTTCTTCTTCTTCTTTTTTGGATGTGAGATACCAATCTAAAAGCTTTACTAGGAATAGGAGGATGATTGATGTGGCTCTAGAAAAATTGGTTCCATCTTACGGCTGCGCAAGATCCCTTCATATGTAGGTCAAGGGGGGCCCAACAGAGAAGGGCGTAATTTTCTCTGCATGCCTCTGACAAACCCGTGCATATGGAAGACAATTGTGCTCAAATCTGTTCTTGGCCCTACCTTCTGGTAGAAGGTAAGACTCTGTGGATTATGCATGTCAACTAGAGAAGGAAATTAGTGTCGTATGTTCCATTTCATAGTATGCATAACATTGTTGACGGTCTAATTTGTTTGAGCCCAATGTTGATTTCCAACGCAAGCAATTTGTTTCCTTTTAAAAAAGCTAGAGGATCAAGTGTAGTGATCTTGCTATATGAAGACCCACAAAATACCATATAAACCTTATGAATGGGTTAAGTCTATACATTTAGTTTTTCACACTCAATTAACTAGATTTGAATAGGTGACCTCTAGTTCCTTCTACTCGAATCAATTACTCCAATCCTTGAATTGAACCTTTAGTCATTAATTGTTTTAATTCAAAATGATCTGTGTTCCAGTCGTTCGTGGTGAAACTCCCGAGAAGTTAGATCCACGTCATGGCATAGCCTTACCACTAATACATCCATACCAAACGGGGAACTTACCTTTTCTTTTTATTTTTCTTTTTATTTTCTATTGTGCCTTGTTACAACCGTGGCCAAGTGGCATATTTCTAAGCCAGCTCAGGACCTTTACTTCCTGCACCAAATGCCAATGTGACGATCTTTATATGAACGGGCCCAGAGTGACGGCAGACATATTTATGTGTCTATTCTACAACCTTAATCAGAGGCTTAGGCTATTGCCTCTTTATATACCGAAAAAGAAAGAGAAGAATTTCAACTAGCCCAAGTAATGACCTCCTTGGGGCCCATGAAAGTTTAGTGAGAAGCAAAAAGGATGTCCATCCAATGGAGCCCAAAGCCTGAGCCCACTCCTTATCCATCTCACACAACTGTACTTCATGAACAAGGCCGGCGCAGACGGTTTAATTCGGGTCGGATTTCTTCTCACTTTTATCAAAATCAAAGATTACTCGAGTGTTGTTCCACGCAATTGAGCCCAAAGCCTGAGCCCACTCCTTATCCATCTTACACAACCGTACTTGGTTCGGATTTCTTCTCACTTTTATCATAATCAAAGATTACTCAAGTGTTGTCTTTGGGTCTTGAGGCCTTTTGGACTTGTTCTGATCTCTTCTAGCCTAGAGGCCGAGTCTTCACTATCCTCTCCGTCTCTCTCATATTTCTTTCATTTGGAAAAACCGAGGTTATCTTTTTTTTGTGGCCATCGTTAGAGAGAGAGGCTAAAAATACACACGATTTCTATGGTTCAATTTGCTTGCTGGACCCTGTATGACGTCCCTCGGCCAAAAATACCCGAACGATGTCAAGCAGAAACAGATGCGATTCATAAGCTGAAGTGGGACTGGTTTCATAGTCGCGGCCCCTAATCCCTTCATTCGATGCGACAGTACTAGGAATGTAAAAGTACATATGCTAGACAGGGAGTTCCGCTCGACATTCCAAAGGCCTTTAATAAACCAGAGGTGGGGGCATAGTACAAGAATGAAATTCTCACTAGCCTCCTGAACGAGAACTTGAAGGCTCGCAACCTGGGTAGCTAAGCCTAGCTCTTCTTTTTTATTTGGACAAGCAAGGGAAACCGAAAGGAAACGCAAAGGAAAATCAGATCGATCTTGCTAAAACAGCTCCGTCACTCTGGTTTTGCTTAGTCGCTCTCTGACGACCCCGACCCCGACACAAACACCAGATCTTTTGTTTCCGCCTTCACTTCCTCCGTGCTCTCTTCACCCTTCAACTTCGCCGTCTTTGCCTCCTCAAGTGCTTCGACCAGGCTCTCCAAGCAAACCTCGACGTTGTTGGAGGCGCTCTTGGGCATCAGGTGCTCGGCCACGTCTGCGGGCGTCAGGTCGACCTCGTTCAACAGCTTCCCGATATGGTCGAACAGGCGGTGGGTGTCGATTTCCAGGTAGTTCTTGGCCAGGACCTTGAACGCCTCGAACCGGCAATACGACAGCTTCACGTGCTTGTCCATCCGGCCCTTCCTTATCAGCGCCGGGTCGAGCTTCTCGGTGTGGTTCGTCGTGAAGACGAGCAGCCTCTCTCCGCCGCACGACGACCACAGGCCGTCGATGAAGTTCAGGAGCCCCGAGAGCGTGACCCTGCTCGCCTTCTCGCCGTCCGGATCCTTCTCTGCCCGCTTCGCCTGGTTACTTGCCTCGCCATTCTTCACCTCCTCCACTTTTGCCGCCTTCTTCCTCTGGTCCGTCAGGTCCAGCGAGCAGTCAATGTCCTCGATCACGATGATCGACTTGCTCGACGTCTCGATCAGGAGCCTCCTCAGCGACGTGTTGTCCTTCACCGCAGTGAGCTCGAGGTCGTAGATGTCGTAGTTCAGGAGGTTCGCCATGGCGGCGATCATCGTCGACTTGCCGGTCCCGGGGGGGCCGAACAGCAGGTACCCACGCTTCCAGGCCCTGCCGGTTCGTGCATAGAACTCCTCGTTCTTGCTGAAGGTGATGAGGTCGTCGATGATCTCTTGCTTCTTGCTGGGGTCCATGGCAAGGGTGTTGAAATTAGCCGGGTGCTCGAACACGACGTGGATCCAGTTCCAGTTGTTGTTGGTGTAGAGCTTCCGCTGCCGGTTCTGGAACCTGATCTCCTTGCCCTGTTTCAGGACATGCCTCAGGTATGGCTTCAAGACGAGGTCCCTTTGCGCCTTGTGGATGGTCAGCTTGTAATACCTACATGATATGGCCAACCAAATTGTTCAAGGAGAGACAAAACAGAGACGCACCCAACAATGCATAGCCAAGCAAAATTGAGTGAATGTAACTCGTACCCGCTCTCATCGACCCCATCGGCGTGGAAAGACGATGCCCGCCTCCTCGATTCTTTCTTGCCAGAAGCCCACCAGAGCTTAACGCCGTTGTACTTGTCGGAGACCTCCTCATGGTCGTCCATGCTCACCACCAGGGACTGGTTGTTCTTGACCAGGTCGGCCTTGAGCCGCTTGGCCTGCGTGGTGGCTACTGAGCTGAGGTAGTTCTCGATGGCCAAGTAGGCCTCGCTGCGCATGAGCCGCTCCCCCGTGTACTCGTTGAAGGTGATCTGTATATAGGGGTACACGTAGCGTAAGAAGCGCTGCGAGTACTTCGTGACGTAGGCCCGGAGGTCAGGCGGCAGGAACTGCTGCAGGATCGCCCAAGCGAACATCATGCCCGCAACCACTGACCCCAGATGAGCAAACGCGTTGCCCCCTCCTCCCGAGTTCGCCGTCTTAATCGGCTGATCGATCTTCATCTCAACTCTCTGTCACTAGGAGCACAAGCACAAGTAGAGAGATTATACACGAACCGGTAGTGTATTTATAGAAGTGGAGAAAGAGAAAGGGGGAGGGATGTGGCTTCAACAAATGCGGCAGGGTTTTTGTCACGAAATTTCTAGGACCATGAGAAAATTGGGGGAGGAAGCAAGATTCTTGACGCCTTCGTTTAGAATTTCGTTCTCCATTGTCGGACATGTAGAAATCTCATTGGTTAAGATAGGGCCTAGGCGAATGTCAGTAGTCCAGCGTCTGAAATAATAGAAAAAGCATGTACATGTGCGCAAATGGAGCAGCTTATTCGTCTCTTAGTTCAGTTCAGACGAGCCGACACTAAAAAAAAAACAATGGCAAACAGAAACCACCCAAGACAGAATGAATTGAGAGGGCCATCGAAACCAAAGTGGTCCACCGACCCCGAATAGGGTCAGCTTTGATAAAGATGAACCCCCTCCTGTGACTCGACGTGCGTTGTCGTAGATGCTCCAAAATCAATTATTTACCTCGTTTCTGCAACAGGACAAGCAATCCCACTAAGTCTTTTTTATTGCAGAATTCAAGGGCCGTGTCTTAGCTTCTCATTGGGTATAGTGCAGACAATTCATATATAATTGCAGATTGAAAAGCATATCTTGATGCGCAAGAGTGTATGACGCCAGAAAGGGTGATGTCATGCAGCTGACAAAGCCAAGAAGACGAGCAATCCCACAACGCCTCTTCCTCATACGACAAAGACCATACATAATCAAGACGGTGTTATTTATTTTTTTGTGATCCCACATTTTTGACCCAAATTTTCTCTTAAAGTTGGATCATTCGATCCACGCTTCGCACTGCTTTCGTGACAACCGCCCGTCTTGATGGGAGACAGTGTATAAATAGGAACGTACGTTCATTTCTGACGGGTGATGACAAGGTCTAACTCAAACTCTCTCATTCAGTACGAGAGTGAATTGGGTAGTAGCGTGTCCCCAATCTTCTTTAATTTCAGGTTTTCTGACGAACTTGAACAAGAACAATGGCTGGAGGTTTGTCTTCAATTGATCCTGGCTTCTGCATATGAATTATTTTTGTCTAACATTTGGTATCAGAGCTTGTTTATTGCCTCTGCCTTGTTTTTTCGAATTTTTGGTGTATTTTTCGGGTATTGGAGACATGAACAGTAACTCGGATTTTGAGGCCGAGAGAGAAACTCGCAAATTCCGGAAAAATCCTCGCGACCCACCCCTTGATTTCGGACCCGCACGGTCGCACCGCCATAAGGAACATTAGCCATGAGTTTTTCCGGTATATCGGAGTTTGCCGGAGGCTAATCGGGCAGCGGAAGTCATGGTGGTTGAGGATTTGCGTTTGTGGAGTTTTTCGTTTGATCTGAGAGTTATTTCTTGGTCATTTTCTCCATAACTTGGACCCATGTGGTTGTGCCGACATGCTCTTCAAAACCCACTATTAATTTGTGTATGAGATGGGCTGCCGGAGAAGAAACAGTCGGCGAAACCGCGGCGGAACGGCGAAAAACGGCGAAGAAAACGACTCTGTCGCGCGAGGAAGAAGGCGCGTGGTCTCCACGCGCGCACTGTAGTTGCAGGCGCGTGGAACGCACGCGCCACGTGCCGTTACGCGCGCGCAACCGCTGTGCGCGTGGGATCCACGCGCGCGCCAACCGCTGGCGCGTGGAGTCCACGCGCGCGGAACTGCCCGCGGCAGTTGCAGGCGCGTGCTCGGCACGTGCCTGGCGTGGCCGCAGGGCTATTTTTACGTTTTTGCCCCTACGCAAATTCATAAATTTCCGTTTTGCCATTTCAGAAATTTTACGATCCTGTCCTTGGCCGATGCATTTACTGTTCTGCCCTTTGGTGTATTTATTTATTTTATGTCATTTTATGCATTTTTATGAATATTTTATGCATGAAATTAAATGTCCAATGGTCCATATAATTAATTAATTAGAGAGTGGCCACAGCATCTTTAATTAATTAAATTATATATTAAGAGCCTCCGGATCATATTTAGAAATGGACATTGATTGTAATTAATTATATTAATATGATGAATTTTATCCCACAAGAATTTTCATTATATTAATATGATTAATTAGGATGAAATATCATATTATTTTTCTTAATTTACCCACAGGGATTAAGAAAATGCATATAATATGGTAGTTTCTTCATGAAGTAATTATGAATCTATTTAAATTAAAAACTTAGCCCACAGGTAGTTTTTATGTTATGTGATTCATATTGTGACATGTTTACATTGGTAACCCACAGGTAGTTTTTATGTTATGTGATTCATATTGTGACATGTTTACATTGGTAAAACATGATTTATTTATATTTGCCTCAAATTTTGTGACATAAGCATGATTATTTGATATGCGGTTTCGCAACCCGTAAATTCTCTCGAATTTAAGTTTGATGTTCCCATACTGAATGGTGAGAACTATAAAGTTTGGAAGGAGTCAGTTATTCTTCTATTGGGGTGGATGGACATTGACTATGCTATAAGGAAAGACGAACCACCTACTCCTACTGATTCGAGCACTCCAGCTGAGATAGCTCTTTATAACCAATGGGAGCGGTCCAACCGCGTTTGTGCCATGTTTATAAGAGCTAAGATATCTCCTAGTATTCGTGGTTCGGTTGCTCAGCATAGCAATGCTAAGGCTTTATTGGAGGCCATAGATGCGCAGTTTGAAAGTTACGAGAAGGCGCATGCCATGACCCCGATTATGAAGTTTTCATCATTGAAGCTCACTAGTGTTAGAGGTGTGCGTGAGCACATCATGCAAATGAGGAACATTGCAGCTTAGCTTAAGAACCTTGAGGTTGAGATATCTGAATCCTTCCTTGTGTATTATATTCGAACACTCTCCCACAACAAGTATGCACCTTTCAAGATCTCTTATAACACACATAAGAATAAATGGTCTATTAATGAACTCATGACCATGTGTGTTCAAGAGGAAGAAAGACTGGTTATGGAATTGGAAGAAAGTGCTCATTTGGCAACACAAGGAAAGAATAAGGGCTATGGCAAGCATAAGGGAAAAGGTAAAATACCTCCCAAGCTGACATTAAGAAAGAATCCAAATGCTTCTTTTGTAAATGAAGGGGCATATAAGGAAGGATTGTGTCAAATTTAAGGCCTGGCTCGAGAAGAAAGGTAATCCAATCTCCTGTGTTTGTTATGAATCTAATATGACTGATGTAAGTCACAACACTTGGTGGATTGATTCTGGATCTACAATCCATATTTCGAATTCCTTGCAGGGTTTTCAAAACCACAGGATGCCAGTGGGAAGTGAACAAAGCATCTATTCAGGAAACAAGATGCGTTCGCATGTGGAAGCTATTGGGACATATAGACTAGTTCTCAATAGTGGTTTTGTTTTAGATTTGGAAAAGACCTTTTATGTTCCTAGTTTTTCTAGAAACTTAATTTCAGTTTCAAGACTTGTACCTTTGGGATACTCTTTTAACTTTTCAGATTCAAACTTTTGTTTATCATTTAAATCTGAAATTGTTGGGAGTGGTATTTTGTCGATGGTCTTTTTCGAATTAATTTACAAGACAATGCCTATTATGATGCGATGCATGTTCATGATAAAGCTGGTATGAAACGATGTGTTGTGAAAGAACATTCTTCTATGTTGTGGCACCGGAGATTTGGACATATCTCCATAGAAAGAATTAAGCGATTAGTAAATGATGGAGTACTTGGTACTTTGGATTTTTGCGATTGTGATACTTGTGTGGACTGCATAAAGGGAAAGCAGACTAACAAGACAAAGAAAGGTGCCAAGAGGAGTACAGAAATATTAGAAATCATACATACGGATATTTGTAGTCCGGATATGGACTCTTGTGGTCAGAAATACTTTATCTCTTTCATAGATGATTACTCACGTTACATGTATCTCTATTTGATTCATAATAAGTATGAAGCTTTAGATGCCTTTAAAGTATTTAAGGCAGAAGTAGAGAAACAACGCGATAAGCAAATTAAGATCGTGAGATCAGATAGAGGTGGAGAATTCTATGGTAGATACACTGAAGATGGACAAGCACCTGGTCCATTTGCAAAGTTTCTTCAAGAGCATGGGATAGTTGCCCAATATACTATGCCCGGGTTCTCCGGACCAAAATGGCGTAGCGGAAAGAAGAAACCGAACCTTATTGGACATGGTGCGTAGTATGCTTAGCAGCTCCAAACTTCCTAAATCCTTGTGGACTGAAGCACTTAAGACGGCAGTGTACATATTAAACCGAGTTCCGACCAAGGCTGTCCCAAAGACACCTTTTGAGTTATTTAAGGGTTGGAAACCGAGTTTGCATCATGTGCGTGTTTGGGGATGCCCGTCTGAAGTGAGAGTTTATAATCCACAAGAAAAGAAGTTGGACCCAAGGACCATAAGTGGGTATTTCATTGGATATGCCGAAAGGTCTAAGGGATACATGTTTTATTGTCCATCTCACACCACTAGGATTGTGGAATCGAGAAATACTAAATTTCTTGAAAATGACTTGATCAGTGGGAGCGATCGACCGAGGGATCTTGTTCCTAAGGAAGATCATTCAGACACTCAACCTTCCACCTCAAGTTTAAGGTTGGTTATTGCTTATAATGCCTCTTCAGTTCAGCCGGCTATTGAACAACCAATTGTTGAAGTTCCACAACCTGCTGATATTGATCTAGTAGATCCAGTTGTTCAGCACTTACCAGAAACTGTTGAATAACCAGTTGAACAACACGCTCCTCAAGAGAATGTTGATGCAACATTGAGAAGATCTACTAGAATAAGGAAATCGGCAATTCCTAGTGATTATATTGTGTATTTACAAGAGTCTGACTACAATATTGGAGCTGAGAATGATCCCGAAACGTTTTCACAAGCCATGGATAGTGATAAATCCAATTTGTGGTACAATGCCATGAAGGAAGAGATGAGTTCAATGGCATCTAACAAAGTCTGGGATTTGGTTGAGTTACCTAATGGTGCGAAGGCCATTGGTTGTAAATGGGTCTTCAAAACTAAGAAGGATTCATTTGGTAACATTGAAAGATATAAAACTAGACTTGTTGCCAAAGGATTCACTCAAAAGGAAGGAATCGATTACACGGAGACCTTTTCTCCTGTATCTAAGAAAGATTCTCTCCGTATTGTTTTGGCATTGGTTGCCCATTTTGATATGGAATTACATCAGATGGATGTGAAAACGGCGTTCCTCAATGGAGCACTAGAGGAGGAGGTTTACATGAAACAACTGAAGGATTCTCCTCTAGTAAAGGTGAGCATTTGGTGTGCAAGCTTAAGAAATCTATATATGGCTTGAAACAAGCATCCCGCCAATGGTACTTAAGGTTTCATGATGTCATCTCTTCATTTGGCTTTGTAGAGAATGTCATGGATCAATGTATATACCAGAAGGTTAGTGGGAGCAAAATTTGTTTCCTTGTGCTGTATGTGGATGATATACTACTTGCAACCAATGATAAGGGGTTGCTACATGGGTGAAACAATTTCTCTCTAAGAGTTTTGACATGAAGGATATGGGTGAGGCATCTTATGTCATTGGCATTAAGATCCATAGAGATAGATCTCAAGGCATTTTAGGACTATCTCAAGAAACCTATATCAATAAGGTCCTAGAGAGATTTCGGATGAAAGATTGTTCACTAAGTATAGCACCCATTGTGAAGGGTGATAGGTTCAATTTGAATCAATGCCCGAAGAACGATCTAGAAAGGGAACAAATGTACAACATTCCATATGCTTCTGCTGTTGGAAGCTTGATGTATGCTCAGGTTTGCACTCGACCTGACATCGCTTTTGCTGTGGGAATGTTGGCAAGATATCAAAGTAATCCAGGTTTAGACCACTGGAGAGCTGCAAAGAAAGTGATGAGATACCTTCAAGGTACCAAAGAGTATATGCTTATGTATAGACGGACTGACAACCTGGAAGTGGTCGGTTATTCGGATGACTTCGCGGGCTGCGTTGATTCACGAAAATCAACATCTGGATACATTTTTATGTTAGCTGGTGGAGCCGTGTCATGGAGAAGTGCTAAGCAGACTTTGACTGCTACTTCCACTATGGAGTCTGAGTTCGTTTCTTGTTTTGAGGCTACCTCGCATGGTGTATGGTTGAAGAGTTTCATTCTGGGCTTAGAATTGTTGATTCTATTTCTAGGCCATTAAGAATATATTGTGACAATTCAGCTGCGGTTTTTATGGCTAAAAATGCCAAAAGTGGCAAAATCGAAGTAAGCATATCGACATTAAGTATTTAGCCATAAGGGAACGTGTTAAGGAGAATAAAGTGGTCATTGAACACGTTAGCACTGAATTGATGATAGCTGATCCTTTAACTAAAGGCATGCCACCAATGAAGTATAAGGGTCATGTAACTAGTATGGGAATAGGTCCCATTATGTAATTTGTCGTTATATGAACGATTTTTGTTGTATGAAACTCTTATTCAGTTGTAATGTTGATTCTCAATTTTTGTGGACACATTTTGTTGTTTATGAGAATAACATTTATCCTTGGTTTTGGAATAAACATGGGGTTTATTCATTAAGATATGTTGTCGCATATTGGCTGATATTAAAGAAATGAGATGCATTGTGATACATGGAAGATATTACTCACTCTTAGAGGACATGTCGCCATGATTCATGTGTTTTGTTTCTTTTCTTTAAGCATAAAGTTTTCGTGGAATTAGTTGGATAATCTGTATGATGAAAATGATGGGATCAAGTGGGAGAATGTTATTTATTTTTTTGTGATCCCACATTTTTGACCCAAATTTTCTCTTAAAGTTGCGACTGTTCGATCCACGCTTCGTACCCTTTCGTGACAACCGCCCATCTTGATGGGAGACAGTGTATAAATAGGAACGTACGTTCATTTCTGACGGGTGATGACAAGGTCTAACTCAAACTCTCTCATTCAGAATACACCATCAGTACGAGAGTGAATTGGGATAGTAGCGTGTCCCCAATCTTCTTTAATTTCAGGTTTTCTGACGAACTTGAACAAGAACAATGGCTGGAGGTTTGTCTTCAATTGATCCTGGCTTCCGCATATGAATTATTTTTGTCTAACTATTTTTGTCTAACAGACGGTGCGCATGCTTTCACATGCTTGGACAGCTTTGCCTTCTTTCCCACTAGACAAATGAGGATAATTAGCCCTGCACTTTAAAAACACTATTACTTGCACGATCCACACCCTTCCCGATGTGCGCCATATCCATTTGACCATCTTGATCCTCGATTAATTCCTAAACTTTCCTATGTCCCCAAAGTCGGTGGGGACTGCTTAATAATCTGTCACCCATTTGTTCATAACAAAAGAAACCAATGGATCATGAACCAAAATCTGGTCCGAGCATTACTTAAGCAATGGAAAGTCACAGGACTGAGATTAATATAGTGAGCCTAATTTTCAACCAAAGAAAGAAGCTAACCCAGAAATTTAACTATCTGCAATAGTTCAAAGGCATAACCCAAATTGCAAAGTAACAAGATGAAAAAGTTCATTTGGACCGCTAAACTGTCCTTCCCATTTGAGCCTATCCTTGACGTTCAGATTTTCCTAATCTTATAATTAGAACTAGAAGACTAAAAGAAAGTATCTACCATTCCAGTTTGTTAACTAATTTCAGTTCGATCCCGTCCACTTTGCTTGGCCACTCTCTTTCTGTTCTTCAGGTGATAAGGAGAGCTACTGTTGGGTGCACTAAATACTCGCTCGGATCTATCCCTCATGAAAATCCGGTGCACTAAATGCTTCTTCATGCGAACTCAGTGTGCTTCACGATTTTTGCGTCTCGCTCGAGTAGGTAACACAGCCTATTCCAGCTTCATGATACCTAAATGATCATTTCTGTTTTCTCTTTAACGATTAGGTGGTACGGTCGTATTGATTGTAGAAGGTGACTGATAAGTTCCGAAATACATTTTGCACGTTTTTCGAGTTTTAAAATTTACCGAGTTGAAATTTTCATGGCGTCCCTTATTTTTCATTGACAATTTTAGTATATATTTATATATATATGAATGCTTGGAATGGATACCAATTTCCTTATTTATAGGAATAGTTGGGGAATGGGTATAATTAAGTAAATTTTCAAGTCTAATTTCGTCATCTTCACATCGAACATGCTACTCTATCTTATGTAAATCAATTAAACACATGTTAAAAATCTACCTGAAAGAGATTTAGGTCCCAGGGGTAAGGCGGTTGAAAAATAAAATCTAGAAAAATCCCCAAACTAATAAAAGTCGAAGAAGAATAAAAGCTAATCGATGCTTCATGCAATAAAGTCCATCGCCTTTTGCAAAGATCGCGCTCTCCAGCTTTTTTTCTCGGATAACGAAAAGAAAATAAGTGCGGGCTCGCAAGTCGCCATCCCCTTTTCTTTCCGAGGTTGCGTCTTCGAATTTTTCTCGTGCAAAAGAAGGGCACGCGAGCTAGGTAAGGCCGGCTTGAAAAATTGGAGCATTCCACCACACTTTTCTTCATTCACTTCTTTCATGATATGACATCAAGGAGATGACGTCTTGAGAAGATGCAAAGTCCTTATCGATGATGCATACGATGATGTCTGTTGAGCACTTGGGATGGAATTATTCATCTGGCGACAGGTCAAAAGAGCAAGGAAATTTCATCTAGTTCAGACAATGCCGACACTCCCGAGTCGCTGTCTGGTCCAGACTTACGGTCCTACTCGGTAGAACGACCGATGAAGAATCCATGGCCGTGCTCAGTGACACATCAACAGCTGCAAGACGACAAGAGAATTTTGGGTCGCCTTCATTTTTTATTCGCAACTTACTTCCATCGGACGTAAGTTTAATACAAATTACTTGGAATTTGTTCTTGATGCCCAAGAAAACTGATGCATAAGAAGCAACGCCAGGAGTTGCTGTGCTAGTACTATCCCTTTTCGAAATTCATAGAGAAATTAGACATGTTTGTTCCTCGAGAGATGTTCGCAAGCTTCGGATCCGCGATCGGCGGTCTGGCATTCATCTGCGTCATGTTTCCCCGGTGGCAGCAATACGTCCCTCCCCAGATCCGCGCCCTCCTGGACCGAGGCGTTAACAAGTTGATGAACTTGTTCTATCCGTACGTCCTCATCGTGTTCTCCGAGTTCGAGGGGGAACGGCTTGCGCGCAGCGAGACCTACATGGCCATCCAGAGCTACCTCAAGGAACACGCCACTTCGCGGTCGAGGAGGCTCAAGGCGGAGACCGTCAAACATAGCCAATCTCCGATTCTGAGCATGGGCGACAACGAGGAGGTCTCCGAGATGTTCGAGGAAGTAAAGGTCTGGTGGGCATCGAGAAAGAGGGTCCCCAGGAGCACGTCCCTTTCGCTCCATCCCATGACCGAGGACCGGAGGTATTACCGGCGACACCAAGAATTGATTACGGAGTCTTATATCAAGCACGTCTTGACGGAAGGAAAGGCGATTGCACATGGAAACCGGGTGCAAAAGCTCTACACAAATAATCCGAGCAAGGGCTGGAGCTACGCACCGTTTGAGCACCCTGCCAATATCGAGACCTTGGCCATGGACCCGAACAAGAAGCGGGAGATCATAAATGATCTCAAAAAGTTCAGAGAAGGGAAAGAGTACTACGCCAAGATAGGGAAGCCCTGGAAGCGCGGGTATCTGCTCTATGGCCCGCCTGGAACCGGCAAGTCCACCATGATTGCTGCCATGGCTAATTTCTTGAACTACGATGTGTATGATCTCGAGCTGACTGCGGTGAAAGACAACACCATGCTGAAGAAGCTATTAATCGAAACTTCGAGTAAGTCTATAATCATGATCGAGGACATTGATTGCTCGTTTGATCTGACAGGCCAGAGAAAGAAAAAGAAGGAGGATGACGATTACGAAGATGATGAAGAAAACGCAAATCCGGCAAAGAAGCTGGTCAAGGAAGAGCAAACAAGTAGCAAGGTGACTTTATCTGGTCTTCTCAACTTCATTGACGCTATCTGGTCAGCTTGTAGGGGAGAAAAAGAAGGCTTGAGCAATATGAACCAGTCAATCGGAAGGCTAGATGGAATACATGTTTCTTAGTCTATGCGCCAGAGGAAGCGACCTCACGCTAATTCACCGAGAAAATGTTTGAATGGTATGGTAGCACCCGTTTCAAGAATTTTGTAGAAGTAAGTTAGTTAAACACACGAAAGTGACCCAAAAGCACATAATTTTGAGATTAACTTACGGTTTGGAGAGGAAAAATATTTTATGATGACAGTTACACCATCCATGAAACTAATCAATTATCACTGTCAGGAAATATGACATGAATATGATCATACTCGACGTTACGCAACGATGCAGCCATAATCTAATAGACGGGGAGAGGAACTTTGATAGTAATTCTAGTACATACTTATTCTAGGTAACAAGTTATTAACTTCACCATTAATTTAACTTCCTTAAAAGACATTCTGTAATTTCCGGTGGTCACATAATAAAAGATCGCTTTAGTTTAGTTTGTCTCCTCCGCAAGAAGGGAGAACCTTGCTTAGTCAAACAACAGAGAGAGGGAAGAGAAAAAGGAAGGAAGAGGGGGGGAGGCGACAATCCGAAAACCCGTTAATAGAGATGGACTTGATGGGTACGGGCCATTAAAAAACTACGACTCTGGAATAAATCAATTCGTTGTTTCTAGAAATTCAAATCAATTCACGAAACAAACGATGCTTCCCCGAAGGAGGCATGCAAGCTTTCTCGATCAGTCCTTATGACGTGGGAAAAAGAAATTGCGTGCACAAAAAATCCAGTCTAAGGTTCAAGAAATCGCCAAGAAATCTTTATGATGTGAAAGTAATAATATTTTAATTTGGTTCGAGTTCGATGCGGTGACGAATCGCCAAAATCGAAGCGGTCGCCGTGCTCGATGGACGTGCTTTCCTATGGTTGGGCCATTAGTGGGAATTGTTAACCAAAATCGAACTACTTACTTTTGACAGAAAGCCCACCTACTGTTGAACCTCTTTGAGAGAGAGAGAGAGAGAATTTTTTTTCTTGGTGAGATTGCCTAGGGTTTTCTTGTTTCGGAAAGTATCTTTAAGAAATAATTATGCGTCTTCTTATTTATGTAGCGAGAGCTTCTACCTGATTCTCGCATGTAATTCTTCTTTGACTAGATAATGAAATGAGTCCTCGGCTTGTGGACATAGATGAACTGTTGAATCACGTAGATTCGTTTATTACTCTTACTTGCTTTTTATTATATATGAACTATCGATATTCTAATTCGTTTGTGAGCATCACCTTCATCTCACTTTCTCCCATCCATTGCGCACTGATGTCTTCATTTACCAAATGGTATGTTCGTTGAACTTGACTTCATTTCCAGAGCTTCATCTTTTCGAGCAACTTGAAATGCGGTAATTCACTATTATACGATGTATTTTCTATATATTTAAGAGAGAATATCGGAGATCACCCCCGCATTTACACCTAATTTCATGTTGCTCTTATAAGTTTGATTTTTATGGAATTTGGCTCCTGATATTTCCATCTTGGAATACCCCCAACTTCACCGTCAATGAGAATTTGGTAAATGTAATTAGCTAGAACAAAGCAATATTAACACTAGAAGTATCAACTGGCATAAATAAAGATTCACATATAATTTTTTTTTTTTTTTTGAAATGAAATATTCACTTCTCCAGGGATAAACATAGTATTAAAAGCAAGGAAAAAAAGGGCACAATACATTCTTCTTGTAAAATGTCTCTATGCTTTTGTCCTTTGCCGACGGCTAGCTGGCATGACTAATAGCTCAAATTGAGCAAAGACGTTGTCATTTGCTGGTCTTGTATTCCAATAAGCGTTCAACCATTCAACTAACTCTTTGGGCAATGTGCAGGAGATTCGCCAAGTTTCAAGTCTCCCAAGTCCTTCATCACCCCCTGGCATAAGAAACAAGGAAAGACAATTAGGATTGGAATATAGACATACAGAGAACCATGAAAAGTAATCACACTTATTGAATTGGTATTCAAGTGGGTTAGGAAAGAAAGGATTTAATGGGATTATACGAATCAAATGCTGATAGGAAAGCTAGAGATGATCGAGAGTAGGGCTTAGAGGAGCCACCACCAGCACAAAATAAGGATGTGATTATGGAGAGCGAGAGAGAGGGAGAGGTAGTAGGGCATCTGGTCGCAAGCAAAGACGGCCCTCGCACACCATGACTTGAAAACAATCAATCGAATACCAAAGGCAATGCGAGTGCCGTCTCTCCTTGCGACAAGACTCCCCAACCTCAAAGTAAGTTTCGCTTTCAATGACCTCTCCTTAACCCTCTTGCTTCATATTTATAGACCTCAAAACTCTCTCTCTCTCTCTCTCTCTCTCTCTGTTTATGTGCTTGCGTGATGCGCAAGTGTATCAAATACGTTGGCGTTTAAGGTGACTTACTGGGTAAGTTAGTGAATCTTTTAGAAGGTCTTTTCTAGAGAAGATTGACTAGAAATTCAATAACCGTGTTCAACAAAAGTCTGGAATGGGCATTACAGTTCTCACGAAGTTTCTTAATTCGATCCCCGTCTGTGTTGAAAGGTTCGACTTGCAAAACCCGCTCAACCCGCTCGGCAATTAATTGGGTTGCAGTCGATCAAAAAAGAGAGAGAATAAAAGTAGAGAAAGATCATGACAGAGAAGAAAGTGATTATGCCGCCGAATCCTTCACTCGTTTTCGATTTCGTTTTTATTATTTATTATTTATTATTTTTTTCCACTTTAACGTGGCATTCCCAAGGAATGTTGAAGTGCTATTCAATTCAATTCGATGTGACCAAATATTTTTCATTTTATCCAACATAGACAAAGGCATACCGTAAGAGTACAGCAATTCAATTGTGGTATATGTACCGACCAAAAAAAAAAAAATCGTGGTATATGTGATTGGTTGAGAGGGCTAATAAAAAGTTAGATATGAAAGTTCCCCGAAGTTACCTGTCAACTTATGGGAATTTTCGTAAAAATTCATAGATTTTATAATTCTTTCGTTTTACTTATAATTCTTAAAGTACTAATTAGGACTTGTATTCAAAATCAGCCTAAATTTACAAGTAAGAATAAGTTTGACATATTAGTAATTATCTTCTCTGAATTCTTGTCACATGCTTTCATTAACTCTAACAATCAAAGGGTTCATGATCACATTTATAAAAATATACACACTATCTCCACCTAAAACATTAACTTGGAAATTTCTTGATGCCTTCCTTGCAATTCTATGGCATCCATCACGCAATTGCAACGTAGGGGATCAAAGACTAAGAAGTTGCGAAAAAATACTTTAAACCAGTCAATCAGAAGGCTAAAGGAAATTAATGTTTCTTAGTCGATGCGTGAGAGAAAAGCAAAGAGGAAGTGACCTTGTGCTAATTCACTGAGAAAATGTATGAATGGTATCCTATAGCACTCGCCGAGAAAGATACCAAAAAAATCCTAAACTTTTTATATTGGTATCAATTTAGTTCTAAACTTTTCAATTGAACTAATTTAATTCTAAACATTTTTATATTGGCATAAATTCAACCCATTAAGCCAATTTAGGCTGGAAATTGCTGATGTGGATGTCAATTGTCCTATATGGCATGACCGAGCTAACGTTGATATTTTTAAATAATTTTTAATAATTTTTTTCCGGTTTGAAAAATATTTTTACATTTTTCCTTTCCTTTTTATTTCCTAATTAGTCATGGTAAGTAATTGGCCATAGGGGAGGGTCGACGAGGGCACGACCCTTGCGGCCAAGGCAAGAGTAGCCCTTCCCACCTAGGCAAGGGTCGCTCTTGCTGAGTCTAGCAAGGGCTTAACCCTCACTACTTGGGCACAAGGGCAACCCTAACCGAGCCCTGGCCTCACAAGACTTGGTGGGAGCGATGAGGGTCAAGCCCTCACTGAAGGCCGTGAGGATGACTATCGCAAGATTTGGAGGCTACCATGGTCAAGCCCTCACCAAACTCGACCAGGGCAACCCTCGTCGACCTCAGATTCAGGGAGGGCACCCTCACCTAGGTCATGAGGGTCGTGCTCTTGCTAGATTCAATAAGGGTTGCTCTCGCCTAGGTCACGAGAATCCTGTCACGTAGGGTGACCAGCATTAATATTAGCAATTTTCAGCCTAAATTGGTTGGATGGATTAAATTGGTACCAATGTGAAAAAAATTAAATTAGATTGATCAAATTAAAAGGTTTATGACCAAATTTGTATCAATATAATAAATTTAGGACTTTTTTGGTACTTTTCATAGCACTCGTTTCACGAATTTTGTAGAAGTAGCTTAGTTTAACACACAATAATGACTGGAAGCACATCATTTTGACTTTGATTAACTAACGGTTATACACATGACTGTAATGACATTGTATAACTTACTAATTACTACCGTTAGTATATGCGGTGCATTTAATCATACTAAAGCCGTAATCTCATTGGAAGACGAGAGGAAAACTGATAGTAATTCTAAAACATAATTTATTGAGCAAGTTATTATTAACTTCACTATTAATTTGACTACCTTAAAAGGCATTCTCTAATTTCCGCTGGTCACATAATAAATGACGCAGATCGCTTTAGTTTGTCTACCCCGCAAGAAAGGGGTACCTTGCTTAGTCAACCAACAGAGAGAGAGAGAACAATCCGAAAGCCTTTTGAGAGAGAGAGAGAGAGAGAGAGAGAGAGAGAGAGAGAGAACAATCCGAAAGCCTTGTAACTGTAGTTCGTAGAAAGGTACGAATACACTCTTAACCCCCAAAAGATGGACTTGATGTGTACGGACAGCAAGACGCTACGAATCTGGAATTAATCAATGCATTGTTTCTATCAAATCAATTCACGAAACAAAAGATGCTTCCTCCCTCGAAGGAGGCATGCAAGCCTTCGTTAATCAGTCAATCATGACGTGGGAAAAAGAAAGTGTGAATGAATAAAATCCATCTAAGGTGAAGAAATTGCCAAGAATTCTTCATGTTGGGAAAGTAAAAATATCTTAATCTGGTTCGAGTTCGATGTGAAGACGAATTGCCAAAAATCGAAATGGTCGCTGGCTTGATGGAATAGTGAACCTAAATAGGACCATTTACTTTTGACTGAAAGCCCACCTCCTGTTGAACCTCTTTTACACAGAGAGAGAGAGAGAGAGAGAGAGGGAGGGAGGTGGTTGAGCACCCTGTCGCAGGAAAAGATGGCACTTGCGC
Source organism: Eucalyptus virginea (assembly GCA_014182375.1). Classification (NCBI taxonomy): domain Eukaryota; kingdom Viridiplantae; phylum Streptophyta; class Magnoliopsida; order Myrtales; family Myrtaceae; genus Eucalyptus; species Eucalyptus virginea. Next base: position 21,183,437 of record CM024522.1, on the reverse strand, counting down.
ACCATGACTTGTGATGCCAAAAGGCAATGCATGTGCCGTCTCTCCTTGCAACAAGACTCCCCCAACCTCAAAGTAAATTTCGCTCTTAAATGGTCTCTTCTCAACCCTATCTCTTTTCATATTTGTAGCCATCTCTCTCTCTCTCTGTCTGTGCATGTGTTTGCGTGATGTTCAAGTGTATCCAATACGTCGGCATTTTATGTAAATTACCGGGGAAGTTACATGTATCTTTGAGAGGGTCTTTGCTAGAGAAGATTGACAAGAAATTCAATTACCGTGTTCAAAAGGGTTGGGAATGGGCATTGTAGTTCTTACGAAATTTCTTAATTTGATCCCGGTCTGTGTTGAAAGGACCAACTTGCACAACTCGCTTAAAAATTAATGGGGTTACAATCGGTCAAAAAAAGGGAGGATAAAAGCAGAGAAAGATCATGACGGAGAACAGTAGTGATTATGCCGCTAGATACTTGACTCGTTTTTGTTGTTTTTTCCCTTTACGTGGCATTCTAGAGAAATGCTGAAATGTTGTCCCATTCGATTCAATGGGACCGAATATTCTTCATTTGATCAAACATAGATAAAGGTATACTGCAAGAGTACAAAAATTCGATCATAGTGTATGTGCTTAGTTGAGAGGGCAAAAAAATAAAAAAAAAAGTTAGATAAGGAAGTTCTCTGAGGTTACCTTTCAACTGATTGGAATTTTCGTAAAAATCCATGAATTTTATGTAAGACAAAATAATTCATACGTGGAAGCCAGGATCAATTGAAGACAAACCTCCAGCCATTGTTCTTGTTTGCGTTCGTCAGAAAAACCTGAAATCAAAGAAAATTGGGGACACTCTACTACCCAATTCACTCTCGTACTGATGGTGTATTCTGAATGAGAGAGTTTGAGTTATACCTTGTCATCACCCGTCAGAAATGAACATACATTCCTATTTATATATACCATCTTCCATCAAAATGGTAACCAATGGGCGGTTGTCACGAAAGGGTACGAAGCGTGGAAAATTTCATGTCGAATAGTCGCAACTTTTAGGAGAAAATGTGGGTCTAAAATGTGGGATCACAAAAATAAATAACATTCTCCCACTTGATCCCATCATTTTCCATCATACGGATCATTCAACTAATTCCACGAAAACTTTATGCTTAAAGAAAAGAAACAAAACACATGGATCATGGCGACATGTCCTCTAAGAGTGAGTAATATCTTCCATGTATCACAATGCATCTTATTTCTTTAATGTCAGCCTATATGTGACAACATATCTTAATGAATAAACCCCATGTTTATTACAAAACCAAGGATAAATGTTATTCTCATAAACAACAAAATGTGTACACAAAAATTGAGAATCAACATTACAACTGAATAAGAGTTTCATACAACAAAAATTGTTTATATGACGACAAATTACATGATAGGACCTATTCCCATACTAGTTACATGATCCTTATACTTTATTGGTGGCATGCCTTTAGTTAAAGGATCAGCTATTATCAATTCAGTGCTAACGTGTTCAATGACCACTTTATTCTCCTTAACATGTTCCCTTATGGCTAAATACTTAATGTCGATATGCTTACTTCGACTGCCACTTTTGACATTTTTAGCCATAAAAACCGCAGCTGAATTGTCACAATATATTCTTAATGGCCTAGAAATAGAATCAACAATTCTAAGCCCAGCAATGAAACTCTTCAACCATACACCATGCGAGGTAGCCTCAAAACAAGAAACGAACTCAGCCTCCATAGTGGAAGTAGCAGTCAAAGTCTGCTTGGCACTTCTCCATGACACGGCTCCGCCAGCTAACATGAAAATGTATCCAGATGTTGATTTTCGTGAATCAACGCAACCCGCGAAGTCCGCATCCGAATAACCGACCACTTCTAGGTTGTCAGTCCGTCTATACATAAGCATATAGTCTTTGGTACCTTAAAGGTATCTCATCACTTTCTTTGCAGCTCTCCAGTGGTCTAAACCTGGATTACTCTGATATCTTCCCAACATTCCCACAGCAAAAGCGATATCAGGTCGAGTGCAAACCTGAGCATACATCAAGCTTCCAACAGCTGAAGCATATGGAATGTTGTACATTTGTTCCCTTTCTATATCGTTCTTCGGGCATTGGTTCAAATTGAACCTGTCACCCTTCACGATGGGTGCTATACTTGGTGAACAATCTTTCATCCGAAATCTCTCTAGGACCTTATTGATATAGGTTTCTTGAGATAGTCCTAAAATGCCTCGAGGTCTATCTTTATGGATCTTAATGCCAATGACATAAGATGCATCACCCATATCCTTCATGTCAAAACTCTTAGAGAGAAATTGTTTCACCTCATGTAGCAACCCCTTATCATTGGTTGCAAGTAATATATCATCCACATACAGCACAAAGAAACAAATTTTGCTCCCATTGACCTTCTGGTATATACATTGATTCATGACATTCTCTACAAAGCCAAATGAAGAGATGACATCATGAAACCTTAAGTACCATTAGCGGGATGCTTGTTTCAAGCCATATATAGATTTCTTAAGTTTGCACACCAAATGCTCACCTTTACTAGAGGAGAATCCTTCAGGTTGTTTCATGTAAACCTCCTCCTCTAGTTCTCCATTGAGGAACGCCGTTTTCACATCCATCTGATGTAATTCCATATCAAAATGGGCAACCAATGCCAAAACAATACGAAGAGAATCTTTCTTAGATACAGGAAAAAAAGTCTCTGTGTAATCGATTCCTTCCTTTTGAGTGAATCCTTTGGCAACAAGTCTAGCTTTATATCTTTCAATGTTACCCAATGAATCCTTCTTAGTTTTGAAGATCCATTTACAACCAATGGCCTTCGCATCATCAGGTAACTCAACCAAATCCCAGACTTTGTTAGATGCCATTGAACTCATCTCTTCCTTCATGGCATTGTACCACAAATTGGATTTATCACTATCCATGGCTTGTGAAAACGTTTCGGGATCATTCTCAGCTCCAATATTGTAGTCAGACTCTTGTAAATACACAATATAATCACTAGAAATTGCCGATTTCCTTATTCTAGCAGATCTTCTCAATGTTGCATCAACATTCTCTTGAGGAGCGTGTTGCTCAACTGGTTGTTCAACAGTTTCTGGTAATTGCTGAACAACTGGATCTACTAGATCAATATCGGTAGGTTGTGGAACTTCAACGATTGGTTGTTCAATAGCCGGCTGAACTGAAGGGGCATTATGAGCAACAACCAATCTTAAACTTGAGGTGGAAGGTTGAGTATCTGTATGATCTTTCTTAGGATCAAGGTCCTTCGATCGATCGCTCCCACTGATCAAGTCATTTTCAAGAAATTTAGCATTTCTTGATTCCACAATTCTAGTGGTATGAGATGGACAATAAAACCTGTATCCCTTAGACCTTTCGGCATATCCAATGAAATACCCACTTATGGTCCTTGAGTCCAACTTCTTTTCTTGTGGATTATAAACTCTCACTTCAGACGGGCATCCCCAAACACGCACATGATGCAAACTCGGTTTCCAACCCTTAAATAACTCAAAAGGTGTCTTTGGGACAGCCTTGGTCGGAACTCGGTTTAATATGTACACTGCCGTCTTAAGTGCTTCAGTCCACAAGGATTTAGGAAGTTTGGAGCAGCTAAGCATACTACGCACCATGTCCAATAAGGTTCGGTTTCTTCTTTCCGCTACGCCATTTTGGTCCGGAGAACCAGGCATAGTATATTGGGCAACTATCCCATGCTCTTGAAGAAACCTTGCAAATAGACCAGGTGCTTGTCCATCTTCAGTGTATCTACCATAAAATTCTCCACCTCTATCTGATCTCACGATCTTAATTTGCTTATTGCATTGTTTCTCTATTTCCGCCTTAAAAACCTTAAAGGCATATAATGCTTCATAATTATTATGAATCAAATAGAGATACATGTAACGTGAGTAATCATCTATGAAAGAGATGAAGTATTTCTGACCACAAGAGTCCATATCCGGACTACAAATATCCGTATGTATGATTTCTAATATTTCTGTACTCCTCTTGGCACATTTCCTTTTCTTGTTAGTCTGCTTTCCCTTTATGCAGTCCACACAAGTATCACAATCAGTAAAATCCAAAGTACCGAGTACTCCATCATTTACTAATCGCTTAATTCTTTCTATGGAGATATGTCCCAATCTCTGGTGCCACAACATAGAGGAATGTTCTTTCACAACACATCGTTTCATACCAGCTTTACCATGAACATGCATCGCATCATAATAGGCATTGTCTTGTAAATTAATTCGAAAAAGACCATCAGACAAAATACCACTCCCAACAATTTCAGATTTAAATGATAAACAAAAGTTTGAATCTGAAAAGTTAAAAGAGTATCCCAAAGGAACAAGTCTTGAAACTGAAATTAAGTTTCTAGAAAAACTAGGAACATAAAAGGTCTTTTCCAAATTTAAAACAAAACCACTATTGAGAACTAGTCTATATGTCCCAATAGCTTCCACATGCGAACGCATCTTGTTTCCTGAATAGATGCTTTGTTCACTTCCCACTAGCTTCCTGTGGTTTTGAAAACCCTGCAAGGAATTCGAAATATGGATTGTAGATCCAGAATCAATCCACCAAGTGTTGTAACTTACATCAGTCATATTAGATTCATAACAAACACAAGAGATTGGATTACCTTTCTTCTCGAGCCAGGCTTTAAATTTGACACAATCCTTCCTTATATGCCCCTTCTGTTTACAAAAGAAGCATTTGGATTCTTTCTTAATGTCAGCTTGGGGAGGTATTTTACCTTTTCCCTTATGCTTGCCATAGCCCTTATTATTTTCTTGTGTTGCCAAATGAGCACTTTCTCCCAATTCCATAACCAGTCTTTCTTCCTCTTGAGCACACATGGTCATGAGTTCATTAATAGACCATTTATTCTTATGTGTGTTATAAGAGATCTTGAAAGGTGCATACTGTTGTGGGAGAGTATTCAGAATATAATACACAAGGAATGATTCAGATATCTCAACCTCAAGGTTCTTAAGCTGAGCTGCAATGTTCCTCATTTGCATGATGTGCTCACGCACATCTCTAACACTAGTGAGCTTCAATGATGAAAACTTCATAATGAGGGTCATGGCATGCGCCTTCTCAGAACTTTCAAACTGCGCATCTATGGCCTCCAATAAAGCCTTAGCATTGCTATGCTGAGCAACCGAACCACGAATACTAGGAGATATTTTAGCTCTTATAAACATGGCACAAACGCGGTTGGACCGCTCCCATTGGTTATAAAGAGCTATCTCAGCTGGAGTGCTCGAATCAGTAGGAGCAGGTGGTTCGTCTTATAGCATAGTCAATGTCCATCCACCCCAATTGAAGAAGAACTGACTCATTCCAAACTTTATAGTTCTCACCATTCAGTATGGGAACATCAAACTTAAATTCAGAGAAATTTACAGGTTGCGAAACTGCATATCAAATAATCATGCTTATGTCACAAAATTTGAGGCAAATATAAATAAATCATGTTTTACCAATGTAAACATGTCACAATATGAATCACATAACATAAAAACTACCTGTGGGCTAAGTTTTTAATTTAAATAGATTCATAATTACTTCATGAAGAAACTACCATATTATATGCCTTTTCTTAATCCCCTGTGGGTAAATTAAGAAAAATAATATGATATTTCATCCTAATTAATTATATCATTATAATGAAAATTCCTGTGGGATAAAATTTATCATATTAATATAATTAATTACAATCAATATCCATTTCTAAATATGATCCGGAGGCTTTTAATATATAATTTAATTAATTAAAGATGTTGTGGCCACTCTCTAATTAATTAAATATATGGATCATTGGACATTTAATTTCATGCATAAAATACCAAAAAAAAATTGCATGAAATGACATAATAATTAAATACAACAAGGGCAGAACAGTAAATACATAAATTGGCCAAGGGCAAGATTGTAAAAACAGAAAAAAAAAAAAAATTGGGGCAAAAGTGCAAAAAAGGAGCCGCGGGTGGGAGACGACGGGCGCGTGCTGAGTACGTGCGCGTTCAGCTCACAGGCGCGTGCTCAGCACGCGCCAGAATCCGCGCGGGCGTGTGCCCCGCACGCGCGCGGTTCAACGCGCAGGCGCGTGCGTTGCACGCGCCTGGCAACTGCCGTGCGCGTGGATCCCACGCACGCAACGGTTGAGCGCGCGCGTGAGGGCGCGTGGATTCCATGCGCCTGCAACCGCAGCGCGCACGTGGGCTCCACGCGCCTTCTTCCTCGCGAACATAAGCGTTTTCTTCGCCATTTTTCGCCGTTCCGCCGTGGTTTCGCCGGCCGTTTCTTCTCCGGCAGCCCATTTCAGACACAAATTAATAGTGGGTTTTGAAGAGCATGTCGGCACGACCACATGGGTTCAAGTTTCGGCGAAAATGAGCAAAAATTGGCCCCAAAATCAGACGAAAATTTCCCAAAACATAATTCCTTCAACCACCGTGACTTCCGCCGCCCGATTAGCCTCCGGCAAACACTGATATGCCGAAATAACTCATGGCTAATGTTCCTTATGGCGGTGCGACCGTGCGGGTCCGAAATCAAGGGGTGGGTCGCCGGAATTTGCCCGGAATTTGGGAGTTTCTTTGTTGGCCTCAAAATCCGAATTACTGTTCATCTTCAAATATGGCCGAAAATACACCGAAAACACACAAAAATACAACAAAACAAGGCAGAGGCCTTTAACACACTCTGATACCAAATGTAAGACAAAATAATTCATATGCGGAAGCCAGGATCAATTGAAGACAAACCTCCAGCCATTGTTCTTGTTCGCGTTCGTCAGAACAACCTGAAATCAAAGAAAATTGGGGACACTCTACTACCTAATTCACTCTCGTACTGATGGTGTATTCTGAATGAGAGAGTTTGAGTTAGACCTTGTCATCACCCGTCAGAAATGAACATACGTTCCTATTTATATATACTATCTTCCATCAAAATGGTAACCAATGGGCGGTTGTCACGAAAGGGTACGAAGCGTGGAAAATTTCATGTCGAATAGTCGCAACTTTTAGGAGAAAATGTGGATCTAAAATGTGGGATCACAAAAATAAATAACATTTTATATTTCTTTCAATCCACGTACAATTCTTAAAGTATTAATTAGGACTTGTATTCAATATTAAACTAGATTTACAACTATGAATAATTTTAGGGATATTAACAGGCATTCATTGACCAGTCAATTATGACGTGAAATAAACAAAAAAAGATATGCAGGAATAAAATCCATCGAAGGTTAAATAAATTGCCCGGAATTCTTCATGATGGGAAAGCAATGATATCTTAATTTGGTTCGCGTTCGATGTGGAGACGAATTGCCAAAACTCGAAATGGTCGCCGAGCTTGATGGACGTGCTTTCGCTTGGTTTAGCCATTAGTGTTAATTTTATTAACCAGATAGAACCATTTACTTTTGACTGAAACTTTAGAGAGAGAGAGAGAGAGAGAGAGAGAGAGAAGGAGTTCTTGTTCTTTAACCTAATTTGAGAGGTTTAAGAAGCACGGTTCAGCACAGTTATTGATCTTCTAAGTTTCATGCACTCTAGAATTCTACCTTTTTCGATTTCTCTTTTTCAAAATTATGAATTATCAAAATCTTATAATTTGATTAATTCCCACAGATACAGGCAAACTGCCCCCATCCCATTCCACATACATCAGATAAGGCTCTTTATCATCATCTCTCATGTTGAAATTTTATACATGGCACTAATATGATGCAAAAAGCCAAAAAAAAAAAAAACACATACACACATACATACATACATACATATATATATTAGAAGAAGAATATATGTACATATCATAGAGAGAGAGAGAGAGAGAGAGAGAGAGAGAGAGAGAGAGAGAGAGAGAGAGAGAGAGAGAGAGTAAACACGATATTTTTTTAAAATAGAATATTCAATTCTCAAGAAAACAAACATAATATTAAATGGACAAAAGAAAGGCACAATTAAAATTTTCTTGTAAAATTTTTCTATGCTTTCGACCTCTAGGTCCTCCAATGAGTAGCTGGCATTGCTCCTAATAGCTTAAAGTAAGCACACCGTCATTTGTTGATCTTGCATCTCAATTGCGCAATCAACTTCTTGAACTATGCAACATGGGGCTCATTGAGTTTCAAGTTTCACTAGTCCTTCATCGCCACGTGACATAAAAAATGAGAAAAGATGATTAGTATAAGACTATAGATGTGGAGGAAACCGCTCACACTGTCTAAATAAGTACTCGAGTGACTTAGAAAAGAAGGGAACTAATTCAAATCCATGAATCAAATGCTCATAAGAACACAAGTGCTAATTGAGAGTAGGACTCCGAGCCACCACAAGCACAAATAAGGATGTGATTATTTGGGGGTGGGGGAGGGGGGGGGGGCGAGAGAGAGAGAGAGAGAGAGAGGAGGGCATCTTGTCGCAGGAAGAGACGGCAGTTGCACACCACGACCTGTAATACCAAAAGGCAATGCATGTGCCATCTTTCCTTGCGACAAGACTCCCCCCTATCTCAAAGCAAGTTTAGCTCGTCAATGGTCTCTCCTTCACCTTCTCTCTTCTTATTTATAGCCCACAGCTCTCTCTCTCTCTCTCTCTCTCTCTTCTGTGGCTGGGTTTGCGTGGTGTGCCATTGTATCCAATACGTTGGTCTTTTCCTGTATTACAGCGGAAGTTGCATCAATCTTTCGACGAACTTCGTTGGGGGAAGATTGACTGGAAGTTTTCTCGCCGTGTTCAACAAGGGTTTGGACGGGTACTATAGTCGGTTACGTAGTTTCTTAACTGGATCCCTTCTTTGTTGAAAGAAATCGACTTGGAAAGCCATCTTATTAATTAATTGGGTTATAATCAGTCGAAAATTGGTAAAAGTAGAGAAATTCTATATTAGAGAGCAGTAATAATTAGGCTGTTAGTGAAATAACCTAATACATTGACAATAAGTTATTACATAGACTTAGTTTATGGAAAACCAACATCATCATAGCGATTGATCACATGGGTCTCATTGTGGATTTTACATATTTAATGAGTATAATTGTGTCTACCTACATTGATAAAGCTATGTAATATATTTCCGTGCATGCATATAATGTAGAGATTGCGGTTTTATACTCATGCTTTCTTAATGGAATCTGAATTTTCCCATGTAGAAAAGTATATCGTGTTTATTGTATAGTTTTCATTGTGTAATCAGTAACACTTCACCATAATTTATCGAATACTTGGTATATCTTCTAGGCTATAATTTCTTTTAATTAAGTGAATATTACAAGGATACACCATGCAGATGAAGGTCGAATCCTTCACTCGTTTTCGCCGTCTTTTATTTCGTGTGGCATTTCATAGAAGTGTTGGAGTGTTGTCCCATTCAATTCGACAGAACCAAATATTTTTGCTTGTGTCCAATCCGGAGGAAGTTGAGCGCAGAAAATTGATCATGGTATATGTTAATTGTCGGGAGGGCTAATAATAAAAAGTTGATCAGGAAGTTCCCTGAAGTTTTTTTTTTTTTTTGGTTGAAAAAAGACATATTTTATAAAATTAACGATGAGTTACACCGTTTGCCATTAAGTCGGTATAGATAATATCCAAAAGATGGGAGAATAGAAGAGGGCCGGTTTGGAGGTAGGCTTCGGGACTCGTGGGTTTTGACAGCCCAGTTGGCGAGAAAATATTGGGTGGGTCTTACCTCCACGTAGGCTTAAGGTAAGACCATTCAGCGATCGACACGTGGCTCCACGTAGGCGAGGACGTCAGGCGTTTAAAATTTGCGCGCGCCGCTCCTTGGCCCACCACTTTGACGCTCTCTCTCCTCTGCTCTCCTCTGCGACATGTCCACTCGTCCTCTCTCTCTTCTCTCTCTCTTTCCCCGTTCTCCCCGTTCTCCGTTCCGTTTCGCGAGAGAACAAAATCGCAGGGCTTCTCTCCGAATGCTCTTCCCCTTCTCTGCTCTCTCTCCTCCGCTGGTTGCCCGCGACGCCTCCTCCGCTGGTTGCTCGCGCCGCCGACGCCCTTTCCACCTCCGCCGACGCCTCGCTCTCCTCCGCTGGTTGCCCGCGACGCCGACGCCGACGCCCTTTCCACCTCCGCCGACGCCTCTGCTCTCTCTCCTCTCGCTGGTTGCCCGCGACGCCGACGCCGACGCTCTCTCTCGTCCGCTGGTTGCCCGCGACGCCGACGCCGACGCCGACGCCGACGCCCTTTCCACCTCCGCTGACGCCTCTGCTTTCCTCCGCTGGTTGCCCACGATGCCGACGCCGACGCCCTTTCCAGTGAACCGCGACGTCGACGCCCCTCCGCCGGTTGCCTCCGTCGCCCCCAACTCCGATGCCGACGCCGACGCAGCCTCCGCCTCCGCCCCTGAACCCGACTCCGACACCGACGCCTCCGCCCCTCCACCTCCGCCTCCGCCCCCGCGTCGCCGACGCCCTTTCGCCTCCCTCTCGCGACCCTCGCTCCGCTCTCTCCCTCTTTCCTCTGCGGAGCGCCCTTGCTGGCCAACCCCGACGCCGACGAACCCCTAATCGCGTTTTGGCCTCCCTCTCCGCGAACGAAGGTCTCTCTCTCTCTCTTTCCTCCGCGAATCGCCCCCTGCTCCTGAACGCGGACGCCACCGACGCCGACGTCGTTGCCTCCCGCCGTCACCTTCCCAAGCCCCACCGATAGGCACCCCATTGGCGACTCCCGTACGTCCGGAGGTTCGTTTTTTCTTTTTCTTTTGGATTCCACTCAGTAGAATTCATGTTAAGGTTTATAGTCGGATAAGGATGGAGCACATTTGCATTAGGATTCCACTCGGTAGAATTCAGAGGAAGATTCGAAGGAAGCGGTAGACCTTGTTTTTATTCAATAAGCAAATCTGTTGGTTTTTTCGGACAAAGAACTTGCTGCTAGTGGGTTTACTAGAAAAGAGCAAGATGATATGGACAAGGTATAGTGATTCACGATGATTTGCAAATCGTTAACATTGTGTTGTCCAACTGCTTAATTTGATGTTAGACCTAGTGGCTGACCATAATTGATTATTCTGGTTCATGCTTGGACCACTTAGGAGTGTGCCTATTTAGTCTTATTCCTTCCATGGATTTTACTCTGTCATTCTTGGCTTCTGTCAGCTCCTTTTCTCACGATCATCTTCATTCTCTTGCATCTGAAAGCCAAAATAATATCTCGCCAATTGCCTGCATTGGGCTCCTGGCTTTGCATGTTTGGTCCTTGATTGGAAGTGGAAGTGGAAGTACTTTGGTAGTATTTTAATTTTTGTTTTCTGTTTTCTTGGAAACGTGTGAATGAAAATGAAAATTCTCTAACGGGATGAAAAATGGGAGTATATGCTTGTATTCCATCAAAGCTGTAAAATAGAATTTTTCTTTTTCCTTCCAAAGATCTGTGCTTTTGTTAGAATGAATAAATACTGGATACACCAAAATGTCATTTTCAGCTTTGAACTTTTTTTCATTCATAACATGCTTTCCATTGTCGAAGTTGTAAAATAATTTCCAGTGTCTTTCCAAATGTGTTTTTGAAGCTGCCGCATTCTGAAATGGTAATGAAAACAGCATATACAAATTTTCTGGAACCAATTACATGTTGCCCTGGAGAATTTTGTGCAACTAGTTGACACATTAATCGAAAGTTCATCCCTAGCGTGTCATTGATTGAGTATTGTAAGTGTGCATTGTCCATGATGCGATATTAACCTTCTCTTATTGGATTCCTTTGATATAGTTCGTCGAAGAAGAAAAGGACCAGGATATATGTTATGATGATGAAGAAGATAGTGCTGGAAGGGATGAAACAACCATGAGTGATGTTGACTCTTTGCATCTGCTGGATCAGGTACTAGTATCAGAGCATTCGCTGTGATAGGCCTGAAAATCAACATTGCTGAAACTTTGTGAAACCTATAACATCAGGGCATGAGATTTCCTCTTTTTACTGGAAGCTATGTTGTTTGCTGTGCTTTATTTTCAAAAACTGAGCAGATCTTTTAAGACTATTGGAGCACTTGAGTGACTTTTCACCGGATAAGATGAATTCATGTTTTATATATTCGTTTATGAGAATTTCCTGGTTTGTTTCCTGGATGGTTAACTGGAGGATGCAGTATTAATTTTCTGGCAGTCAGCTGAGATCCACCTTAAAATATATTTTAAAGTCTAATGTGCTGACTCACTCAGTATTATATCCTAATCCTGCTATTTGTATGACCAGCCAGGGCACATTGTTGAAGGAAATGAGGAGGAAATCAAAGAAAATAGACAAAGATGTGAAGGACAACTCAGCAAACCTTGTTGTGAGGGATACTTCAATGAGGTAAGTATATATGGTGAAATTTTTTAGGCATTAGGTCTGGCTTTCGCCCACTAGCTATGTAGTCTTGGATAGTGCGTGGCAGCACTTTTGATTATCAACATAAGCATGAAGGTTGAGTAATATGAATCACATTGAAGACATTCTGGCTTGCAGATATCTTGAAGTTCGATCTACCTTTGTTGTGTTCTATGATGCTCAGGCCCATTTTGATAGTTTTGGGCTTGGGTTCCTTGTTTGAGAACCTCTGACTATACTCAAGTATTTAGTCTCTGTACTTGTGACAAATTTCATAGACAACGATGATGAATAAGCTTTGAAAGATGCCAGCTATCTGTGAAATGAACTTATCTCTCTATGTTCTCCTTTAAAATCCCATTTAATGGCGCCTGATGGAATGGCTAATTCAAGTAAGTTTCTGGCTTGAGGTCTTTTGAATTTAGCAGCTCAGAATTTGGTCTTGTTTGAACTTACAAAAATGAGCTATTCGTAAATTTGCTTCTCGAAATTTTTGCTGATAAATACATGCGATTTTAGCTTGAGTAATTGTGTTGCTGTCAACTGTTTTTTCGAGGGGATAATGGACTAGTATAGTGTTTACTAATTGTTGTGTTTGGTGCTTTTTCACATGTGTTTATCGGTGAGTCATCTGTAGTTTATTGAAAATGAAAAGTGACTTAAGTTTTTAAAGAAGTTTTTCCATAGTCATCACTTATCGTTGTTTATTGCTCTTTCTTGTTAGCTTCAGTAATGAGAGTTTCTTTTCCACTGGTGCGGGATGAAAGTGAAGAGAATGCGAATGATGCTGAGTTGGTAAAGCGCCTGAACAAGCAGAGACGGCGAGCAATTGCTGCTGTTCATAGAGGAGGGAAGACCATTGCTTCTAGAAATTCTTACAAGGACAAAGGTGGAAGGTCATCTCACAATTCCAAAATTCAAAAACAATTAAGCTCCCGGTAGTGCACTTGGAAGAATTCAGCAGCATGTAGGGGCTGGAGGAAGGTGTGAGTTTAAGACTTCGTATTATAGCATATTTCACTAGGGAAGATAAAGGAGATTTTTGTGTATTGGAAGTATAGATAGGTGGCTATTTTGCTGCAGAATATGTGTAATAGTCGATTCTTGTAATGATGTTTATGTAATAGTCGATTACCGTATCAAAAGAAAAGCCACACATGCAATTTTGTACAGAAAGAGGAACCCCTTCTAATATGTTGGTCATTACTTGTCATATGGAGATTGTGTGCAATTAATTTGTTATTTGCTGCTATTTCGTTGATGTAGTCATCTTCCAAAGGTTTCAATCTTTTTGAAGAGTTGTCTGACTGTTAAGGATATGTAAGCTTTGTGGAGAAAACTTTGGCATGTACTTGATATCCTGTATTTTTCTATTGCAGTCGAGGAACAAATGAGGAAAGAGATGGAAAGATTTGATCGTGAAAGAAGGAAGGAAGAAGAAAGGTTGATGTGTGAACAGCAGAGAGAGGAGCAGAGATTGCTACGTGAGCAAAGGCGTTAATCGAGCAACGGGAGAAGTATTTACGAAAGAATCTATTAAGGTAAGTATTTGAGCTTGATATTGTATTTTAACTAGTTAGTTTCTTTTGCTTTATTTGATTGGTTAAGCAGCATCTCTTCTTTTCTCTTTTCTTTACCAACTTCTCTGGTTTTTTGTTTGGAAGGCGGAGAAAAAGAGACAAAAAGAAGAGCTTCGTCGAGAAAAAGAAGCAGAGAGACGAAAAGCTGCATTGGAGAAGGCCATTGCTCCCAGAATTGCCAAGGAATCCATGGAGCTTATGGAGGATGAACAGCTGGAGCTGATGGAATTGGCCACTGCAAGCAAGGGGTTGCCTTCAATTGTTAATCTGAAACGTTTAGAAGTGAGGATCTGGTTTATATTTCCTTACACTTGAATTTGCTTCATGCTGTCATTTTGTAGTAAAGGAGCTGATTTTGACATCTTGAAATTATAGCCAATAGATGCATAGATATGTATCTCATTTACATTTCTTGTTTTCGTAGTTACACGGAAAAAAAAAAGAGTTTCTGGTTTGTTGTACGGTGCTATTCTGGTAATTGAGTATACATGCGTATGTACATAAGCAGGCGCATGCCTCCATGTGTATGCGTGCACGCTTTCATTTCATTTCCAGACCGCGCGAAAAGCCTTATATTACCTTGGCATACAACTCTACATAAGAGCGAAATGCAGGATCTTCCGATAATGCCTCGTCAGTCGGCAGTTTCAGCAGCCCCTCTTATTCCCATTCAACAATTACCTTCGACTAAAGCCAAACTAGGGCGCTCCTTCTTTTTCCCAGATGTGTTGAACTAGATAGTGCGTGCTTTTCATTTTGGTTTGCCAATTCATTATCCCTTTTTCATGTTAATCTCCACAGTTCACTTGCAGAATAATTAGTTTTCAAATCAGAAGCAATGTCCAAATTACCAGAGCCATTGTGTCAATGAGAGGCGCACATCTCCCATACGACATCACAAGAGGTCGAAACCTCGCCTCTGACTTGATTTCCCGTTAAGCAGACGAAACAATGCAGCCATCTACAAGCTGAGAGGAGAGAAAGATGAAATGGCGAGACTGGATCTTCAACCAAAGTTAGGACCCCAGCGTGCAATGAGGAGGCTCCTCTTGCTCGAAGACTGGCTTTTAACCCAGAGGAATCCTAGCGCGCTCCTTCTTCCCCAGATGTGTTGAACCAGATAGTGTATGCTTTTCATTTTAATTTGAAAGTTCGTTATTCTTTTTTCATGTTAATCTCCTTAATTCACTGACAGAATTATTTGTTTTCAAATCAGAAGCGATGTCTAAATTACCAGAGCCATTGTGTCAATTAAGAGGTGCGCGCGTCCCAGGTTCTTCACGAGAGGTCGAAACCACGTCTCGACTTGATTCCCGTTGAAGCAGACGAAACAATACAGCCATCCACAAGCTGAGAGGAGAATTCGAAAAAGATGGAGAAAGGGCTAGAGTGGTTCTTCAACCAAAGTTAAAACACTAATGTGCGTTGAAGAACAAATCCACCAATGAAAGATTCCAAGTGGTGAAAATGTTCGCTGTTCAATGATGGAAAAGGTGCATCACACGTCCCAGATTCTTAATAATCATCTCTTGCACATGGGAAGAAATATTGATCCAGCTAAACATTTTTCTTAGGTTGGAGAAATTTGCTCGAAGGATTGGAAGTTGGGCAAGCATCGCATAAATGCATATTACCAAGCGTCATACGCATATTGCAACTCACTCAAAGCAGCATGTTTAACTACTAACCAACTGGAAAAGGTAGTATCACGCAACAAAAGATGTGTTGAAAATGGGCATAGATTTTTCCTGTGACTTTCAAAGAGTTTGCTGGCTTGTTCCATCCAAGCACCGGCAATGCTTTGACCATTATTGTGGATGAAGATATATGGGGCGGGCAGCACTAAGCGCTAAAATATATGCTAGGTACAAAGGGAAATCAGAGAACAGCACTCGCTTCATTTTCTTGCGCTAGCTCAAGATCACCATAGCCGCAGCCACTGCCACTCCAACAGCACCTTGTGCCAATATGGCACCATTCGCTACTGTCTTGCTGCCTGAAGAACTTGGCGTGAACCCCAGTTCAGAGAGCTTCTTATGCGAGATTGCATAATCTCTGAAAATTGCATCCTCATCCTGCCACATGCTTGACAACATTAGGGAAAGAAGAGCATATAGCAAAAGAAAACGAGGAGGAAAAGAAGCATGGTATCAAATTGTCCGTTTGTCTCTTTTCAAGGTCATGCCAACCACCATGAGAGAGTTGCGGGAACAACAACCAATTCAAATATCAAATCAGGTGTTCCCAGTAGCACAAAGATGATGCTCTAGCCTAGAGGTTTCAGGGAACCACATAATATATCCATCCCAACACATGTATGTATCTACCCAACATTTGATGTGCGATCTCATCATGAATATTTCCTGGTCTCTACATAGAAGATAGTGATGGAATAGACTGAATGCTTACTTTTAAGCATCACAAGCCTACACAGCATAAATTCCATGAAAAACACTTTCCATCTCTTTTCATTCTCGGCAAAACCAAGGACAGTAGCATCAAAGGGTTATAGACCATGAGCATAAGGAAACGAAATAGTGGTGTGGGCGGGGTAGTTTCATCAAAAACAAATTTACAAAAGGAAACCATGTAACTGCAATTCAATTTTATAGATTTATCGATGGAGTCACCAGACCACGCGAAAAGCTTATTTACCTTCGCATACAACTCAACATAAGGGCGAAATGCAGGATTTTCCAGCAATGCCTTGTCAGTTGGCAGTTTCAGCAGCCCCTCTGCTTCCCCTTTCAACAACTCGCTGTAGCTTTTCCTTGGAAGTCCAGAAAGACAAAATGCTGACCGCAACAAAAGACTCCAACCAGATAATGTACAATCGCAATTAATTTTCCTTTTATTCCACAACTTGAGACAAAAGCAGCAAAACTCAGAGAGGATGAAGGTACCAATATTCCTTGCAATTATGCTCAAGCAGATTAGTCTCAACGAACAATGATTAGATAAACGAAGTAGCTTTTCCACCAAAAGCATCCATGCTCGAGCTCCCGCAAAGTTACAAGCGGCATCGAAACAGAATCTAGAGATTTGCAGTTAATGTATTTCAAATCCTTTCAGTTTAAGAATCAATCCGATGGAAGAGATGCTCTACAATTGCTGAGAAAGACACCATCTAAAAGCATCCACGATGAAGAATACAAATCAGAATACCTAATTATTTAAAGGGTGAAGATGATGCTTGAAATAAGTGACCACATAATAAAATTAGCAAGGGCACGCATCAATTTGTAAACCCAATTATTCATACACTAAAGTCCCTTTCTTGTATCACATGTGGAAGCATGTATCTCTTTGAGAGGACAATTTTTCAAGCTCTTTCTGATTTTCTCTTAATTGAAAAGAAGCCTGGACAGAAGTTTGATGATGTTGGGGCCACAAAAAATCTTAAAACAATATGTCCAGCATTACAACAAATATTTACGATATGGAGGCCCAATGCTGTACATTATAAACAAACGCCTGATCGACTTTTTAGGGAAAATTTGCTCTTACTTCGCCATTCGGTTGAGACGAGAACTTAGGCTTTTGCACATTTCCACAAACATGACAGACATGTAAAATGGATACTTTGCAAGTCCATAATTTATAAACACAAAAACATGCAGAAAGTTATCAAACCAAGCATTTGGCCACTCATCACATACCACTCCAGCAGGATCATCATGATTTCCATCACGGATTCAAATTTCACAAGCATTCCTAAGTCCACACTAAATTTTCAAAAAATAAAATGCATATCGCGGCATAGTTTGAACCTAAAGCCGCCACCGCTCTTTCAAATATTGCGCACCGAGCAGCACAAACCTCTGCCGACACCTCGAGGTACGTTCACTCGATAGAGAGTTCGAATCTCCCGGGAAAGCACATTCACTTTCAGGCCGGTCGGTCACGAGCGAGTGAGCGGAGAAACGAATTGGAAGCGGCGCTCACCTGGAATGTAGGTGTTCTTGGTGAGAATCGGCAGCAAAAGCGAGCGGAACCCCAAAGCAATGCAGCGAGATGACACTGCGAAGAAGTCCACAAGGTCGAAGAAGCGCGTGAGCTCGCGCTCGAGTCGCCGGAACAGATTCGCCCGAATAACAACGAGCAGAGATAATCAAAGACCGAGAAGCTACTGCGGTACCTGACGAGGACGCTGTGAGATATGAGCAGAGTCCCCAGCCGAACGATCGGTCGAGGCTTCGGCGGAGGTGGAAAGGGCGTCGGCGGAGGCAGAGGCGGAGGTGGGCATTGGCATCGGAGTCGGGGGCGACGGAGTCGCGAGAGGGCGTCGGGGTGGAGGCGGAGGCGGCGTCGTCGGCGTCGGAGGCAACCGGCTTGAGGGGCGTCGGAGTTGCGAGAGGGCGTCGAGGGCGAGGTGGAGGCGGAGGCGGCGTCGTCGGCGTCGGAGGCAACCGGCTTGAGGAGCGTCGGAGTTGGGGGCGTCGGAGTCGCGAGAGGGCGTCGGGGGCGGAGGCGGAGGCGGAGGCGGCGTCGTCGGCGTCGGAGGCAACCGGCTTGAGGAGCGTCGGAGTCGGGGGCGTCAGAGTCGCGAGAGGGCGTCGGGGGCGGAGGCGGAGGCGGCGTCGTCGGCGGGGCGTCGGAGTCAAGAATGGAGAGAGAGAGCAGAGGAGGGGGAGAGAAGCAGCTGTGCGACTTTTGTTCTCCCCCTGCAACGGAACGGAACGGAGAACGGGGGAGAGAGAGAGAGAGGAGAGAGAGGACGATTTTGACAGGGCGCAGGCGTCGCAGAGGAGAGCAGAGCAGAGGGACCGTCAGAGTGGTGCGCCCCACACGCGGCCCGCGTGAATTTTGAATGCCTGACGCCCTCGCCTACGTGGCGCCACGTGTCGATCGCTGAGTGGTCTTACCCACCGCCTACGTGGAGGGTAAAACCCAGCCAATATTTTCTCCCAGTTGGCGGCCTCAATTGCTTCTCTGCTGCAATGCACCACACATAGATTAGGGAACCCTCGGAGCAGTGCCGTAGCCTTAGCGATCAGTGCGCGGATCTCCCATGGCATTGAACGAGGGTTGTTCATAGCGTCTACTAGAATCTGGCAGTCTGATTTCAAGGTAAGAGATCAATTTGCTTGTCCTTTCTGCATCAAGTCTCAAAGGGTGAGATTTAAGGCTTGAGTTTCCGTTTGCAAAGTCGAAGAGGCATTAACACGCCTTGTAAATCCAGCAACGATTTGACCAGAATGATCTCGAGTAATTGAAGCCACCGAGCCTTCGTGAGACGTAGGGATGAAAGCTCCATCAATGTTGATTTTCAAAGCTCCAGGAACCGGAGTACGCCATACCCGATCTATTTCTAAGGAGTGAAGCCGAGATTCCGGGCGCAGTTCATATAGGTGACGATTTACAAGGGCGTTCGCAAGAGTCGATTGAACCACCTGTAATGGATGTGGGTGAACCCTGCGAAAGACGAAGTTATTCCTCGCTTTCTAGATCTGCCACAGAATATGCACGAGTGTCATCAGGTAAGATAGTTCTCTTGGCTAATAGATCTATTAACCAGGCATCAATACGATGTATATTATGTGCCTCTGGTGCGATGTTAATCTGTTGGTGAGACCATACTTTCCACGTCCATGGACATAGTAAGAATATGTGCTCTGTTGACTGTGGGTTGTGTGTTTGACATAACTGACATATAGAATCCGGAATTATATGTCTGTGATGGAGGTTCTCATGAGTAGAAAGGGCAATGTGGCAGAGAGACCACATAAATATACGAATCTTTGGGGATGTTTGCATCTTCCAGATCTTGCGCTAAAGGTGTCGAGGGGTTTGGTAGGAGGATGATCCGCTACTTTGTTCATTAATGTGTGCTATAGCTCTGAGGTTGTTATAACAATTTTTGACTATATATACTCCATTTTGAGTTCCTTTCCAAAAGATCTGATCAGCTGTGCATTGGGCACGAAGCTGTATAGCTAGGATCTCTTTCACTGTTTGGTCATCAAAAGAAATATGCAGCATAGGTTCATTCCAAGTAGACTGACCTGGTAAGATGAAGGCTGCGACCTTCTTTGGTTCACCTCGGGGCGCAGGGCCGCCGATGGTACCTCTCGAAAGCCATCTATCTTCGCGGATTGAGATTTGTTGTCCATCTCCAACAGACCATTGAATATTGTCCAATATTGAGTCTCTGCCGGTTAGTAGACTTTGCCAGCCTCAGGATGGTCTTGCGCCTTTATCACCATGCCAGAAATCCTTAGAATGATAGTAAAGACCTTTAAATAATTTAGTCCATAGGGAATTGGGGTTATTAATTAGACGCCATGCCTGCTTTCCAAGTAAGGCTCTATTGAAGGTGATGAGCTCACGAAAGCCCATTCCGCCATTGTCCTTTCTAGTTGTAAGGGAATCTCATTGCTTCCAATAGATACCTGTCTTATTGTTATTATTATTTTGCCACAAGAATTTAGCAATTTTTTGTTGAATAGATTTTCATAGAGAAACAGGGATCTTAAAAATAGACATCGCATATTGTGGGATTGCTTGGACGACGGTTTTAATTAAAAGTTCCTTACCACCTTTTGAAATGAATTGCTCCTTCCAGCCTTCCAGTTTTGAATTAACTCGAGCTTATATCTAGGCGAACATGTCCTTTTTTGATCTTCCCTAGTTTGATGGTATGCCTAGGTATTTACCAGATTTAGTCATCACATGAACTTGGAGTTCTCGGGCCAAATTTTCTTGTAGTTGGGTAGGACATGCCTTGCTAAAAAGAATACCAGATTTGTTCCGGTTCACAATCTGGCCGGTCGCTAAGCAGTATTGGTTGAGTAGATTTGCTAGGTTCTGACATTCTTGTAGTTTGCCGTCTAGGAAAAAAATTGCATCATCAGCAAATAATAAGTGAGAGAGGGTTGGGCACCACCTATTTAATTGGATGCCTTTAAGACTTCCCATTTGCATAGCTTGCTGGATAAGTATGGACAGTACATTCACCGCCAGGATGAATAGATATGGAGATAGAGGGTCACCTTGTTTGAGTCCTCTAGTAGGATGCAAATATGGAAGGTTATCTCCATTAAATCTAACACTGAGAGAAGGAGTAGTAATATATTGCATGACCCATCGGACCCAAACTGAGTTGAAACCCAATTTGAGCATATAATTATAAAAAATCCCATTCAACTCGGTTGTAGGCCTTCTGCATGTCTAACTTTAGGACTGCTTGAAAGTTTTTCTTTTTTTTCCTGATCCTAATCTGATGAAGGACCTCTTGCACGACTAATATGTTATCTTGAATCTGCCGACCACTAACAAAAGCATATTGTTCTAAGGAAATCAGCTCTGGTAACCATGGTTTGAGACGGTTAGCTAATACCTTTGAAATGATCTTGTACACGTAGTTGCAAAGGCTGATTGGATGGTGTTGGTCGAGTCATTCCGGGTTGGGTACTTTGGGTATTAAGGTTATAGTTGTCTGGTTGAGTCCAGGTTGCAATACGCCAGTGCTAAAAAATTCTTGTACCAAGCTGAGTAGATCATCCTGTAGAATGTCCCAATGATGCTGGTAGAAAAGCCCATTTAGTCCATGCGGCCCTGGCACTTTAGTTGCTCCCAACGGAAAGGCTGCTTGTCGGATTTTCTCTCGAGTTACAGCTTGTGTAAGTTTATTATTTATTTCCTCCGTGACCATCCAATGGCATTGCATCAAAATAGGCCCGTAATCACGATGCCCCATTGAGGTGTACAAAGTTGTGAAATGATTGAAGGTCATGTCCTTTAGTTGTTGCTAATCGTGACCCAAGTCTAATCTGCATCTTATAGCATACTTGTCCAGTTTCTCTGTCTTCGTTGAATAGTGGAGGCGTGAAAGAATTTGATGTTCTTATCACCCCATATTAGCCAGTTAATGTGGGATCACAATGCCTAATACTGCTCTTCCTGTTTCCATAGGTGCTGAATTTCCATCTGTAGGTGAGTCATCTCTTCATTGTCGTGATGGTTGTGGGGTTGGTTTATAATATTTTGGAGTTGTTGTTTCAAACAGCTAATCTGATGATTGCCATTTGCAAATTTTCTTTGACCCCATATAGCAAGGGCACCTAAAACAGTCTTGATTTTCTCTGAAATTGTAGGGTTGGACCGTAGATTGGAGTGCCGGGATTCAGTTATAACCTGACGGCATTCTTATTCATGAAGCCAGAAAGCCTCAAAGGTAAATCTTCTTCTCCTTTTGATATGTTTGGCGTCAGATGTAAGTAATAGTGGGCTGTGATCCGAACCTAGGGCGGGTAATGCAAACACCTCACCTGCTGGAAAAGTTAGATGCTAGTCCATTGTACAGAGAGCACGATCCAGTTTTTCCCTAATTAACTCATCTCCCTCTCTATTGTTAATCCAAGTATACGCGCAACCTTTACTTGTAACCTCCATAAGTGAACATGAATCTATAAAAGCACGAAAAGAACGCAAACGATAGTTATCCGCTAGGCGCTTACCCGTTTTCTCCCAATGGTAAAGGATTTCATTGAAATCCCCAACACACACCCAAGGTAAAGTATTGTAGTCGCTAATTTGGCATAGCTCATCCCATATGTGTTGTCTTTGATTGTACATCGAAGGGGCGTGAACACATGTGAGGTGCATTGTCAGCCTAGTTTCCTTATCTGTGCAAATCATATCTAGGTAGTCCTCCTGTTGTCCCAATAGGCTCTTCAAGTAGATAGTTTGAAAATTTTAAGCTCTTTTGGATTCTTATCAGCACTGGATTTTGATTCTTTTTTTCCATCAAAAAAACTACATGGGGCTTTTCATGGGCCACTAGGGCCCTTAGGGCTCGAACTGTTAGGGGATTGCCCAAACCCCGATAGTTCCAGCTGAGGATTTTCATTTGTCTTGGGGTGGCTTATTCGAGCTAGCCACCACAGCCCATCTGTTTGGTTCTTCAGTCGCAAAAATGGGAGTATCCATCATATGCGAGTCGTCAAACTCCTCTGGTCCATCAGTTTTCAGCTCATAACGATTGTATCGTTTTACTTTCTTTGTAAGGCTTGCTTTAGGGATTAATCGAGTACTTTTTATTTTCTTCTGTTTAGAAGTGCCAATAGTTTCAAGAGATTGATCTTGGATGTGTGTTGATGTAGGGGTATGAACCGGAAGTGGTAAGGTGCCTTTCGAAGGGCCTGATTGATATCGCCATTGAAGTGGTTCAGCTAAGGTAAGAATATGTTTATCTGGAGGAGGCTCAACAGGTACCTTTCCCCGTTCCTTGTTGTGCTGATCCATTGGCATTAGAAAGTTCGATGGCTGAGGAGTTTCTGGTATGATTTCTTCTGTGTCCTCTCGGTTGCAATTCGTCTCATAAAAAGCCACCCAAAAGGGGCTATGCTCGTTAACTTCAGCACGGAGCCATTGGCCATAATAGCGGTTTTCTCTACTGTCCATTTTTTCTTCATTGTAAGGAAAACTTTTGCAGTGCATAGCATAATGACCAAGGATTCCACATGAATAGCAGAAATGTGATAGTTTTTCATACTAGAAATCTAACCGTATATTTTTTTCCCTCTACTCGAATCAGCTGGCTTGGTTTCAGAGGGTCTTGAAGGTTGACTTCTACCCGGGCCTGCCCTGCTCTGTAGGCACCATCTCTGGTTTTTAATTTAACTTCTAGCACTTTTCCCACATGTCTCACTGCTTTATTGATCATAT
Organism: Eucalyptus virginea; assembly: GCA_014182375.1. Classification (NCBI taxonomy): domain Eukaryota; kingdom Viridiplantae; phylum Streptophyta; class Magnoliopsida; order Myrtales; family Myrtaceae; genus Eucalyptus; species Eucalyptus virginea. The sequence goes on along the minus strand of CM024522.1, from coordinate 21,159,776 downwards.
TCTCAGTGCATCTCTCTAAAGGGAGTCTGAATATCTGAACCCAGAAAGCACATGTTGTAAAGTCGTAGCAATGGAGGGGTGTGTTCGGTAGCCAGGGCTTCAGGATTACTAGATGTTGTGAGAACAGCCAAGGTCCATTTTCTAAAACTCTCTGCTTGTCAGCTTCCTTAGTAAATTTAGCGACATATAATCCTAGTTCAGGGTGGGAAATTTCAACATTTTCTGTACACCAAGCACGTTTCATAGTATTTTGGAAAGCCTGGAAATTAACCGAGGGGTTAGATAGGATTTTACCTACCAAAATAAGTTTGCATTCTTCTAACTTCTCTGTTGGGGCAACCTCGTTGCAGACTTCAACTTGCTGTTTAGGCCCAAGGCAACCCAATCTTTGGCATAGAGCTGTCAGTTGAGCATCTTCATCCAAGTTGGTGTGTTCCATTTGCAACCCGACAAAACAGGGCAGCTTCAGCGAGGATAACAGGGAATGAAGAGAAGAGCCATAGCTTCGAGATGAAAGACTGTGACATAAAACTCAATCCGCCAGTCAGACCATCGAACAAGGCGTTGAGCTTGGTCAAGATGGATAGAGGGAGTGTTGGAAGCAGAGATGCATGCAACAGCAAAGGGTTGGGATACGGAGGAAACCCATAGACGATGCACCTCCAATGCTTTGGGGTAGCCAATGTCGAAGAAAGGATAGAAATTCAGAGGAAAGGGAGGAGGGTTACGGATGAAATTCGGTGGCCAAATTCAACTTGGGATGGGGTTAAAGGTGAGGTAACCCTGAAGTTACCTACCAACAAATGGGAACTTTCGTATAATTCATGAAACTATAATTGTTTCCATCTACGTACACTTCTGAAGTTCCAATTAGAACTTGTATTCTAGATGAAACCTAGATCTACAAGTAAGAACAAGCCTCATAAATTACCATTTTATCTTCTTTGAAACCGTACCAACTCATTAATAACATCTCATCCGACGAGTTTTCATTTATCTTAATTTTTCGATTCCTCATGTAACCTGAAAACAGTAGAGGCACGGTCTTAAATTCTTTTACATCGCTTTATGCCGGGCTCATGTTGAATTACTTGATGCCTTTCTTGGCGATTCTTTGGCATCCATCTGCAATTGCAACGTATGGGGCTCACAGACTTTCAATTTACTGGGGAAAAAATCTTTAAACTAGTCAATCAGAAGGCTAAATGGAATTTATATATTTCTTGGTCGATGCGCGAGAGAAAAGCAAAGAGGAAGCAACCTCGTTCTCCTTCACGGAGAAAATGTGTGCATCATACGATTATTGCACTCATTTTCACGTATTTTAATAGAAGCAGCTTCATTTAACACACGACAATGACCCAAAAGTACATGTGAATGATATCCATAACTTGCAAATTACTGCTCGTAAGTATAGTTGGACCTCCATGAGAAGGGAAAAATATATGTAGTCATGTATATTTATAGGTATAGGATTAGTGTTTTACGCTGAGAACATATTTAGCATGATAACAATTGAATAGAAGGAAATTAATTGTGGACAGTGTGTTTTACTCCCTCCATGGTTGGGGGAAGTATCTATTTGATGGGCACAACAATGGACACCAACTAGATTTATATTTAAGTTAGTTTATATGTAGGTGATGTCCATCTTGATAACTATCAAATTAGATAAACGGTTGTTCTAACTAGAAATGGAAGAAAATATGGTCATATTATCTTACCTCCATTCTATGACTAACCCAACGGACATAGTCAATAAGTGCAAAATATAATGTGGAATTTTCATTACCCTTTTTTTTTTTTGTTTTTTTACTTGCTTGAGTGTGTACACATCAAAGCAATAATTAACTTATTCAACCATGCAAAGTTCAGAGATTGTATGAATTAGTAACAACACAGTTCAAACAATTTAAATTGAAACCTTAATAAAACAAGTTTCTCACGCCCCGCTCTTGGGGGATATCCAACAGCGACTTGAATCATTCCCGTGACGTTCGCTTGAATATTTCAAAATGTTTCTCCAAGAGTAAGATGGCGTTTCCATTCGTCGGTCCTGTGCGGGCCTGAAACAGCCATTTCCAATCGAAAGTGCTGCTGTTTGTACAGAATTATCATTGAGGTGCAAAAATATGTGGATAGGAGGACACGTGCTCAGCAAATGAGTGGATAAATTCTCCTAGGTACATGAAATATGCGTCTGCATTAGCTGTAAAAGGTTTATTTATAGATTGTTGATAGGCCTAGCTGGAAAGAGCCGTTCCACTACAAAGTACTGCGAAATCACATCTAATCTCTCTTTTGCGTCACAATGGACACTGACATTATAATTAACGACATATTAATCAAACAAATTGATCAATTAATTCTCTTTCATCGTCCGTATGATGTTGACCGGTCACTAAATATAGAACTATATATAAAGAAATCGTCTAATTAATTATAAATCTATTGTATGAATATCAATTCACCTCTAGATTTTTTAATTTGTCTAATTTAGTTATAAACCTTTGCGTGAAATTCTAATATAATCTTTTTAGTTAAATTTCGCAGGAAGTATACCACGTAGGACAGTTGATGATGATTGGATCGCCACATTAGCGATATTTTGCAAAAATTGACTAGAAAGACTATAATGAAATTTCATGTAAAGGTCTAAGAGTAAATTAACAAAATTAAAAAGTTTAGGACAAATTAGCTTTCAGACAATATATTTAGCATCGATTGAATAATTTTTTTGACTAAGACATAGAGGGAACTGTAAGAAGTCATGGTTGATGATTTGGCATTCAAGTGGGTTAGAATAGAAAAGAAAAGATAGCACTATATGAATCAAAATTTCATAAGAATAGTAGTGATAATTGCAAGTAGGACTTGGGAGCCATCACAAGCACAATTAAGGATGTGATTATGAGAGAGAGAGAGAGAGAGAGAGAGAGAGAGAGAGAGGCGCCGTAGGGCATCTTGTCCCTAGAAAAGACGCCACATTCCAAGTCATGCATGTGCCGTCTCTCCTCGCTACAAGACTTCTCTAGCCTCGAAGTCCTCGAAGTAATCTATGCTCTTCAATGGTCTCTCCCTACGACCCAAAAAAGAAGAAGAAAAAAGGGTCTATCCTTGACCCTGTCTCTTCATTTTTATAGACCCCAACTCTCTCTCTCTATCTCTCTATGTCTCTCTCTCTCCCTCCCTCCCTCCCTCCCTCCCTCCCTCATGTGTTTGCGTGATATGCAAGTGTAGCCGATTAGTCGGTCTTTTTTTGGTAAATTGCAGTGGAAGTTACATTTATCTTTAGAAGGTCTTTGTTGGGGTAGATTGACTAGAAACTTAATCACCGTCGACAAGGGTTTGAATGGCCATTCTAGTTGGTACGATGTTTCTAAATTTGATCCATGTCTTGTGCTGAAAGGATTGACTTGAACAACCAATTTATTAATTTTGGGTTACAATCAGTTACACAAAGGTAAAAGTAGAGAATGATCATGATAGAGAATAGGTGTTGCTAGGAAAAACACTTGATGCGTGGACAATAAGTCGTTAAATAAATTTAATCTATGTGAACTAAGATCATCACGTCCATTGATCATATGGATCTCACTGCAGGGCCCATACATTCAATGACTATGATCATGTTGGTCTACATCTACCAAGTTTAAGTAATATTTTTCTGTGCATGGATGTGACATAGATATTTGTGGCTGTATGTCACATCTGGTTCTTAATGGACTTGTAATTTGCGTGTCAAGAAAAGTAAATCGTGTATAAATCACTAAAACTTCATCAAACCTAGATGGATTCCATGCCATATTCTATATAAAATGCTAGGAAGTGGTGAAAGCTCGGGTAGTACATTTTGTACAACACTTGTTTAACACAGGTAAGATGCCCCACCTTCTCAATCCCACGTTCATATTACTCCTCCCAAAAGCTCACAATGTTACATTTTTAAATCAATTTTGCCCATAAGTCTGTGTAATATGAGTTAAAACCCATATCTAAGCTGCTAGCGAATAAATTGAAAGTGTTTCTTGATCGTATTATTTCACCTTCGCAATCGGCTTTTGTTCTGGGTAGAAGTATCCAACACGATTACGTACTTGCATAGGAAATCATAGATTTTATGAGGAAGAAACAAAAGGGGAGGTTTTCATGGGGGTCGAGGTTGATATGTCAAAAGCCTATAATAGAGGAGATTGGAAATCTTGAGGCAATGTTCAGGAGCGTGGGATTCTCAGACCATTTTTTTTTTTAACATGAAACATCATCATTTCATTAACTATTTCATACGATGAAACATAACACTCAGAGCATCAGTGCATAATAGATCAAATAAAACAGGGGGGGATTATAAATCCAGTCCGGTGGTAAAGTCTTGGTGCGGCATGCCTTCGCTATCCAGTCCGCGGGGCGGTTTGAGTTTCTGTTGCAGTGGGCCAGCGTCAGGCCCGGGAGGTGGAGTAATTTTGACTGGGCCCGGCTCACGATCGGGTTCAGTTCCCAGTTCAACTCAGTTGAAGTCTTCAGAGCGTGCACAAGAGATAGGCAGTCTGAGTGTACTTGAGGAGAGAGAATGTTCCGAGCCTCAATAAAGTTTAGGGTTTCGTCGATGGCGATCGTTTCCGCCTGGAGAGCCGAAGCCGCAGCTACTGGCTTCGCAAAGCCATCAACGATGAGGCCTCGGTGATCTCTACATACACATGCTATGGCCGCACGATGTCGGGGAGTTCCTGCCCTCTCGGTGGGGGGATCTATCATGTCGGTGATTTCTGTATTCCTTTCCGGATCTAGGTCAAAAGCTGCATCCACGTTAATCCGAATTGTTCCTGGAGGGGGTGGAAGCCAAGAGTCAGGGGAGTGTTCTGATTTCTTCTTGCTGTTTTTTCCGTAATTCGTGGCTATGTAGCTCTCTGTAGATGCTTTCGCTCTGGCTTTGGTTGATTTCGGTCTCGGAATTTGTTGATTGAAAACAAATCTGTTTCGTTCCTTCCAGATACTCCATAATATCTCAGCTATTAGGTTAAATTTGGCCGAGGTTGCTGAAGATTGTTGTATGTCGCAGATCCATTCTTGAATCGGGTGAGGCCGACTACGGAAATCTGTATATGCAAGGGGCTGAACTCCGGATCTTTATAGTCCATGGGCGAGAGAAGAAAGGTATGCTCGATCGTTTCGCTTTGTTTTGCGAGATAGGGCACAAGGGGAGGGTGTGATTTTGCGGTTGTGTAAATTTGCCATTGTAGCTAGGGCATTGTTGCATGCATTCCGAGGAGAAAGATTCTTGTGCGGGGTGGGATCGTGGACTTCCATATATTTTTCCATAGTTCGGGAGGCGGCCCGATAAGCTGAAGTTGCTTGTGTTTCTTGTGTGATAACGAGTCTTTTCGAACGTGGAATAGCCACTTTTAACCGAGTACTCCCTGTTTTTGTGTGCATCCAAACCGGTGTGTCTTTCTCGTCGGGTAGGCCAATGGGTGTGGCTAGAATTTCCCTGCGCTCTTCTTTCATCAAACATAGAGTGTATTAAGGTTTCGTTCCATGTACCCGTATCCGGATTGATAAGTTCGAGACTTGTCCTGGTTCATTTTGAGTTCTTTGTTTCCTCTATTACACCACTTTTTAACCATCTTGCTGTTCTAATTGGGGTGTCTTTGCCATTTCCGATCCTATGCATAACCTGAGGAGCAACCGAGTTCCTTGCCATGATGATGCTCTGCCAGCCCCACGAGGGTCGTGACCCTGCCTGCAGTCCAGAAGTCTCCCGTGAGTAATACTGCCCTTTCCATAATCCGGTTATCAAGGAATTTGGATTTTGAATTATGCGCCACATCTGTTTTGCTAACGGTGCTTTATTTTGTCCGTAGGTCTTTAAAACCCAGTCCCCCTTCTCTTTTCCCCTGTTTTCAGCAACTCCCACTTCTTCCGGTGAATTGCAGTTTTTTCTCGTTGCTTTTCCACCAAAAGGTTGCAACCTTCTTCTCTATTGCTTTGATTGATGTAGGAATTTTAAATATTGACATTGCGTGCGAGGGATAGCTTGTACAAGTTTGCTTTTATGAGAATTTCCTTTCCAGCTTTTGATAGCAGTTTTTCCTTCCAGCTGCTCAACTTGGAATTCACCCGAGCTAGGATCCAAGCGAACATGTCCTTCTTGGATTGCCCCCAGTCTGAAGGTATTCCCAGGTATTTCCCTGTCTTTGTGATTTCTGGGACCCTCAGAGTATATGCCATATTACTCCTCAGGGATGTAGGACATCCTTTGCTAAAGTAGATGCCTGATTTGTTAAGGTTGATGGCACGGCTGAAGCAAAGCGATGCGATTTAGTATAGCAGCAAGATTTTGACATTCCACCACTTTGTTCCATGCGGGAAAAGATCGAGTCATCGGCGAATAGGAGGTGGGACGGGGTGGGGCATTGACAATTGATCGATTCCGTGAGCGTACCCTCCTGCATCGCTTTCTTCATCATAAACGACAATACATTGGCTACAATGATGAAGAGGTACGGTGAGAGTGGGTCTCCTTGTCGCAGGCCACGGGTAGGTTTAAAGAAAGGTAATATTTCTCCATTTAGGTTTATGCTAAAGGATACTGTTCTCACACACTTTGCATGATCCATGCCACTCATTTATCACAAAAGCCTATTTTTGTTAGGCATGCCTCTAGAAAATCCCACTCGATGCGATCGTAAGCCTTCGCATGTCCAGTTTAAGCGCTTGAAATTTCTTTTTCCTGTTGCTAGTTCGTAGTCTGTGGAGCACTTCCTGTACTATCAATATGTTATCCTGAATCTGCCTGCCTCCTACAAACGCACTCTGTTCCTCTGCAATGATGTGGGGTAGGATTGGTTTGAGCCTGTTTGTAAGGACCTTAGAGATTATTTTGTATAGGAAGTTGCAAAGGCGATAGGGCGATATTGCTCCAGTCTTTTGGTGAGGGATTTTGGGTATTAGTATGATTTGTGTTCGTTGAGTGCGGGATCTAGGTGGCTGTGGTGAATAGGAGCTGCGGGGCTTGATGGATGTCTTTGAAAACAACGGGCCAATGTTCTCTATAGAAGATCCCATGGAATCCATCGGGGCCGGGTGCCTTATAAGCCCCAAGCTGCCTGCATAGCTGTGGTAACTTCCTCCTCAGTGAAAGGAGCCATTAAGGTACTATTCATCTGGTCATTCACTAAGGTTGGAATGTGTTGTAAAATAGGTTGCCAATTCCTGTCTCCCACTGATGTGTATAAGTTTTTGAAAAACTGCTCTGTCATCCCCTGTAGCTGCTTCTCCCCTCTTACCCATTCGCCACTATCTTTTTTCAACATTTTTATCGATTTCGCATCTCCTCGAATTGTCGTTGCGTGAAAAAATCGAGTGTTTTTATCGCCCCACTTGATCCAACTTAGTCTCGACCGCATGCCCCAATACATTTCCTCTTGTCTCCATAATCGGTCAATTTCTTTAGTTATTTCTTTCTCCTGAGCTGTCTCTTCATGGGTTTGCTTGCTATTCATCAGGTTCTGGAGTTCTTCTTTGAGCAAGGTAATTCTCTTCTTTGCATTGCCGAATTTGCTGTTGCTCCACTGCAATAGCTTCTGTTGTACTTGCTTCAGTTTTTCCACCAGATTAAGGTCAAGTGCATCAGGGTCATTCCAGGTATCTGTAACAATCTTTTTGCTCTCTACTTCATCAATCCAGTAAGCTTCATATCTGAACTGCTTTCGTTTTTTTCTCATAGGTTGATCCAGAGATAGCAGGATAGGGGTGTGATCTGATCCTATTCTTTGGGAGTGCGGTACCGCCTCAGGGTAAGTAATTCTCCATTGGTGTGAGCATAATGCTCTGTCAAGTCGCTCTTTAATTAGGTTCTCTCCTTCACGCTTGTTTGACCAGGTGAAAAAGCAACCCTTGCATTCCAGGTCCATCAGGGAGCACTGATTAACAAAATCTCGGAAAGCTGTTAGCCTGTAAGTTTCTGCCCTGTATTTACCCTCTTTCTCCCAATGATTTAGTATTTCATTGAAATCGCCCAAACACAGCCATGGTAGTACGTAGTTCAAACTTGCTGAGTAGATGTTATCCCATAACTGAATTCTTTCTCGAATACATTGGGCGCATGTAGAAAAATAATTTTCATTTTTCGATCTCGATCCGTCGGGTGGCACCTTTGGGTATAGATTGCTGTGGCTGAGGAGGACTCGATTGAAATCTTCAGTTGATCATCCTAGAATAGAGCTAAACCCCCGACTGTACCCTCTGGATTAACAATGTAGCTGTTCTGGTAGTTAAGTCTTCGTTTTATTTTAAGCACTTTCTGTTCTGAGTTCTTAGTTTCCATAATGAAAACTAGGTTGGGCCGTTCCTGAGTCACAGTGACTCGCAAGGCCTGGATTGTCAGGGGATTGCCCAGCCCCTGACAATTCCAGCTTAAGAGTTTCATGGGTACTTTGGTGGCTTATTAGGGCTAGCCACCAGAGCCCATTGATCGACTTCTGCCACCCGATGGGTGTTTCCACAAGCTGAATCTTTTGTTCTCGCATGCTTTGAGGTGAAGGTTGTGCTCCATATGGACAAAACCTTTTTGCTTTTTTTGCATTAGCCACCTTTACACTCTTTCCTTTCTGTTTTGCAGAGGGGGTCCTCTTCAGGTCTCCTACATCTTCCTTCATTTGCTCCTCTTGGATAGTCAGGATAGATTCCTCGTCAATGCAACTGTTTCCCCTTTTCTGGAGATTGCTCGAGTCTAGCACGATTAAGTCTCGAGAGGAGGACAGTAGGTATGCGTCCTGACCTTCTGGCTGGGCATTATATACGTGAGTTTGTTGTGATGATGATGAACTAATTGGCTACGTGTCGGGAATAGGAGATAGTGGAGTCTCCAAAGCACCACATCCACTTCTTCGGGGGAGTTCTTTCGGCCATAGAAGATTTTGCCATAGGGACTAAGTTCCCTCACATCAGCTCGCATGACCAATCTCCATACCAGTCGGTAAGTTACATTTCAGCCCTGACTCCTTAATTGGAAACTCAGTACACTCTGTAGTATAATGGCCAATTCTGGCACATGAATAGCAGTAGTAGGGCAATCTCTCATATTTAAATTCAATCCAGAGCTTTTTATTCTCCAGATTTACTATCACGCCAGGCTTAAGAGGTTGTTTTAATGACAAAGTCACTCTGGCTTTACCCATTTTATAGGTGCTATTAGCTTTTTCCTCCAGTTTTACTTCAACAACTACTCCTATTCTTGAAGCAATTTCCTCAATCACATCATGGGTAACTCTCCCATATGGTAATCCGATAAATCTTACCCAGAAATCACAATGATTATAATCATAACTGAACTCGGGCGTATCCGGTTCATACTGTCGCAGTATTAGGAGATGACTGGAGAACGACCAAGGCCCCGACTGGAGTATTCTCTGTGCGTCGGCTTCCGAGTGGAAAGAGAACGAGAAGAAGCCAGGTTCCAATGTGGTACAGGTAAAATTATCTGTCTTCCACGCTTTCCGCATCAAAGTTAAAAATGCAGTGTAGTTCAAAGCTGGGTTTGTGTAGAATTTGCCAAATAAGGTTTTGCGACATTCAATCAGTTTCTCTGTAGAAATAGCACCTGGTATATGAACGACCTCAACTTCATTCCAAAGTGTTCCCATGCTTTTGCAGAGAGCCGCGAGTCTTCTTTCCTCGTTGTTTTGATCTGCCATGTTCTGTGCATGGGCAAAAATTTGTAGCACTAAAGAGAATGTACGAATTCCCTGAAACCCCCAAAAGGTGGACCTGATGTGTACGGACCACCCATATCATTCCATCGAATACTTTTTCTGAAATGGAATATTCACTTCTCACGGGAACAAACACAGTATTAACAGGAAAACAAAAGGGCACAGATAAATTCTTCTTGTAAAATGTCTCTATGCTTTCGATCTCCTAAGTCCGCTAGTAGGTGGCCAGCATGATCCCCTAATTAGTTCAAACTGAATGGGAAATGTCGTCATTTGTTAATTTTGCGTCTCAATTAAGCATTTAATCACTCGGCCAACTTCTTGCACTATATATACGCAATTCATCGTGTTTCATGTCTCACAAATCCTTCGCTTTCGCATGGTGTAGAAACAACAAAAGATTATTAGTATAACTATAGAAATTGAGGGGACCGCGAAAAATCATCAGATTCATTGGATTGGTACTCCAAGTGGGTTAGGAAAGAACACTAGTGATAATTGAGGGTAGGGACTTGGGAGCCACCACAAGCGCGAAAAAGATTGTGATTATTGGGGAGAGGGTGGGAGAGAGAGAGAGAGAAGTGGTAGGGCATCCTGTCGCAGGAAAAGATGGCACTTGCACACCATGAATTGTGATACCAGAAGGCAATGCAAGTGCTGTCTCTCCTTGCGACAAGAATCCCCCAACCTCAAAGTAAGTTTCGCTCTTCAATTGTCTCTCCTCAACTCTCTCTTCATATTTATCTTCCACAGCTCTCTCTCTCTCTCTCTCTCTCTCTGCATGGCTTTGCGTGCTGTTCAGGGGAAGTCACATTTAATCCCCGTGTCCGAGGGTTTGGAATGGGGATTACAAGTTGGTACGAAGTTTCTTAATCAGATCCATGTCTTGTGTTGAAAGGATCAACTTGCACAACCGCCCTATCAACTAATCCGGTTGCAACCACTCAAAAAAAGGTAAAAGTAGGGGAAGATCGTCATAGAGATATGTTGCTGAATCCCTCACTTCCTTTTGTTGTGTTTTCTTTTGCGCGACATTTCGGGAAAGTGTTGACGCGTTGTCTCATTCATTTCAATGGAACCGAATATTCTTACTTAACTACAAAGAATATAGAAAATTGATCATAGTGTATAAGTTTGGTTGAGAGGGCTAATAAAAAAGTTTGATTAGGAAGTTTCCTGTCTATCAATGCACAGGAATTTTCGTGAAATTTCTTGATATTGTAGTCATTTCAGCTTTGATGCACTTCTAAAGTTCTTATTAGGACTTGTACTCAAGATGAACCTAGATTTACAAGTAAGAATAAGTTTAGCAGATGCAATTATCTTCTCTGGATTCGTGTTAACTGTTATGGATTAAAATTAATGTCTTCTTAAACTCTGATAATCAAAGGGTTCGTGTTCTCATTTAGTATTACTATATAAAAATATACACATTATCTTTCACCTAAAACATTAATTTGGTAATTTCTTGATGCCTTCCTTGAAATTGTATGGCATTCATCACGCAATTGCAATGTAGGCGGATCAAAGACTTAGAGGTTCTAGAAAAATACTGAGTCAGTCAATCAGAAGCCTAAATTGCATATGCCTCTTGGTCGATGCGATAGAGAAAAGCAAAGAGGAAGCAACCTCTTAGTTGACGTAGAAAATGTGTGCAGGATATATAATATTGCACTCATTTTGATGAATTTCGTAGAAGCGGCTTCATTAAACACACGACAATGACCCAAAAGCATGTGTCGATAATATCCATCACTCGTATATCACCAATGTCATAGCCCTTTATATGAATGTATTTGTATATATAAGTATGTTTATAGGGATAGGGATAGCGTTTTGCGCCTTGAACTTATGCGGAATAAGAACTTAAAAGAAGGAAATTAATCATGGACATTGTGTTTCACTCCCTTCATGATTGGAGGAAGTATCCAACTGATAGGTTATAATGGTGGACACCACCAATATTTATCTTTAGTTTAATTTCAACATGAGCGATATCCATCTTTATGACCTTCTAATCGTAGGCACGGCTTGATCTAATTAGAAACGGAAGAAAATATAGTCGTAGTTTCTAATGCCTGTTCCATGACTAATTCGACGTATATATTCAATCAGTGCAAAATACGACACGGGATGTCCATTCTCTATTTTTGACGGAGTCTAAGGTGTACACATCGAAGCCATAATTAACTTGTTCAATCATGCAGACTTCGTTTACCGAAAGAGGGGAAAGAAAAGAAGGCTTGAGCAATAACTTCTCCTGCTTTTCCATGCCAAAATAATGTTTGGACACCTCAAAAAGGCGCCTAAATTTCATATAGTAATATTAAAACCTTAATAAAATATATATATATATTTTTTGGTCAGACAATAAAACAAGGTTTTCACGCCATCACATCGCACACCTAGATTGAGCCTTCACTTCCTGCTCTTCAAGAACATCCCACAGCGACTCGAATTATTCTTGGACTTTCACTTCGAATATTCAAAATTTTGTCCAAGAGTTAGATGGCACTTCCTCAGTCTTGCACTGGCCCGAAACAACCATCCTCGATCGAAAGTTGTCTTATACTTCAATTGTGCATCGGGCTTTTCTGGGCCCTACTGATTTTAATTAAGAGCGGAGATATATAGATTTCACATGAAAATTGTGAAAATTACTTTAAAACACGCATGGTTAGTGCCGCCAGCTGAACTGTCCTTGCCTGAAAACTACATATGACTCGCAATCTAGTGTTTTGTGCGAGGTGCTAGTGTGAAATGAAATTATAATAACCGTTGAAGAACTAAATGGAACATTAGAATATATAAAAAAATCTAGTGGTGAATTTTTCTTGTTTTGTTTTGTGCAAGTTGCTAGTGTGAAAGAAAATTAGAATAATCGTTGAAGAACAAAATGGAACATTAGACTATTAAAAAGATTTGTGTGTTGGAGAAGCAAGAGCTCAGTAAATTAATAGATAAATTCTCCTGGGCACATGAAACTTGGAAAAGCTATTTTAAATACTGCCGTCTGCATATATTTGTTTATGTGCTAAGTGCTAGGGGAGAAGAAAAATCATCGAAGAACAAATGGGAACATTAGAACAATGGAAAAAGAAAAAGAACATGTGCAGGTGCTGTCAACATAATTGTTGATGGGTCTAGTCTAGCTAACCATCCTAGGAAATTAATACATACTTGTCAACGCTTAGCTGGAGAGAACCTTTGCACCACAAAATACGAGGAATGAAAACGTAGCCTCTCTCTTCCGTCACGGCAGACGCTGACATTAGTTGACGACATGCTAATCAAAATATTATTGCGTAATAAAAGAGAAAGGCAAAAAATAAAATAAAATAAAATAAAATAAAATAAAAGAGAAAGGCGACCAAACGATAATACCGTTTCGTCGTCAGCCCGACGATGACGGGTCAACGAGGGCATTTCCTTCTTCCTCACCCGATCTCTCAAGTCTCAAATGATTGGATCCTTTAGAGCTGTACTCAAGATTTTGATGGACGCACGGCACGAAGTATGATCCTTTTCCTGTCAAAGAGATCCAAGCAGCATCGTCCCTTTTGCATCCGAGTTCTGGTAAGGCGAAGAACATGGAGAGGGAAAGGGGAAGAACATGGAATTTTGGTTTGGGGTTCTGATGAGATACAGTCTTACGTGCGAAATACAGACAGGAAGTGCAGAAACAAGGGGAAGAGAGTACTTACAGAGAGAGGTGCTTACACTGTTGCATCGCGAAACAAGATGAGAAGAGCCATGAACAAAGCGACTTGTTGACGGAGACCACGACGACCAAGCCAACAGCAACAGCTCAAAACTCTTCCATCGCTATATTCCGATTACTAACTAAATCACAGAAGAAAAATAAAAAATCCAGGGAGATGGAAAATTAGAGGGGCAAAAATAGGAAAAAGAACGAATGGATGAAGGAGTTGAAGGGGATCTTGCCGCAGAAGGATGGCACTTGCTTTATGCATTGCAGGTGCCATCTCTTCTGTGACAAGAGCCCCTCAAACTCCATTTTCTTTCTTCTTCTTCTTCTTCAACCATGTGTATGCTCCGAAGAACAGACATCTCTTGTCGATTGCCTCCTGCATTTATAGCTGTAAACATGGCTTTTGTCTTGGAGACTTTTTAGTCCTCCAACACTTTAATTGGTCGAATGACTTTTCATTATTATGAACAGTATTTCTAGATGAAGAAAAAAGACTCAGTTCGATGAAACTCACGTTTTTCAGGTGTACATTGAATAAGGTTATGTAGTTACGAGTCCACTCTCTCCTTCTCTCACAACTTGCATCTCTCAAGTCTCAAATGATTTTGTATCCTTTGGAGCTGTACTCACAATTTTGATGGACTCATGCATAAGGCATGATCCTTTCCCTGTCAAGGAGAGCCAAACATCATCGTCCCTTTCACATCCAAGTTCTCAAAAGGCAAAGAATATGGAGAGGGAATTAGAGACCTGCATCGAGAGCTTTAGTTTTTGGTTCTGATGAGATACAGTCGTACGTGCGAAATGCGGACAGGAAGTGAAGGAACAAGTGGAAGAGGACACTCACGGAGAGAGATGCTTGCACTGTTGCATTGCGAAACAAGATGAGAAATGCCATGAACAAAGCGACTCCTTGAAGGAGAAGACCACGAGGACCAAACCAACAACAACAGCTCAAAACTCCTCTATTGGTATACGCCGATTACTAACTGAATCACAGAAGAAAATAAAAATTTCAAGGCGATGGAAAAAAAAAAAAGAAGATGAATGGATGAAGGAGTTGAAGGGTTTCATGTCGTAGAAGGATGGCACTTGCTTTATGCATTGCAGGTGCAAGTGCTATCTCTCCTGCGACAGGAGCCCCTGAAACTCCATTTCTTCGTTCTTCTTCTTTCACGCCAATTGCCACCTGTATTTATAGCTATAATACATGGCTTTTGTCTTCCAGATTTTTTTAGTCCTCTATTTTGGCTGACCGACTTTTCATTAGTATGAACAGAGTTTCTAGGTGAAGAAAAAGGATTAGTCCGATGAAAGTCACGTTTTTCAGGTGTACACTGAATCAGATTATTTCGGTACGAGTCCACCTTCTCCTTCGCGAACAGCTTCCATCTCATAATTGAAAGTACTTTATTTAATTGATGCACGTTTCTATATAAGAATTATAAATCAAATTATAGGTTTTCTTTCCATTAATGTTTGGATTTTAACTAGTTTTAGTTAGATCCGGTTGGATTAGCCTTGGTACATTAGTATCTTCTTCAATTCGACTTTATTACAGACTATATAGACCCGTTTATAATAAAGAGGTACGTTGCTCATGCGACCCATACTATGTAGATATTTACTGTTACTGGACGGGTATCAAAGTCATGTCTTGACTTAATTACTACTCTTTTATAAAGTTTGGTTAATGTCATGACTCATTAGTTTACCTCCATCCATATTAACAATATGTCACTATTGTCAAGGAAAAATTGATGATTAACGTGTATAAAAGCCATAGATATTGATGTTGTATAGTTCTCTTAAGAGATCGTGGGGATTGATCTCTTTGGCTCATCGATAGCTAGTCACAAGTCTTTTATGAATATCTTGTTTTTTTTATTAGTTTGTTGTCCGTGTGAGATTTTATGGAATCACTGTAAAACTTAGGAAGTCAAATAGGGATTGAAAAGATTTGAACTTAATGAGTATTTATGAGACCGCCGCCAACTATTTTAAAAGCTTAAGATACTATATAAAAGCGTGATTTAATATTTAAAATTTCAAGATAAGTGCATTAAAAGTTTTAAAATTGATTAAAAAAGTGCAATTGAGTCCTAAAATTTTTAGAAAATGCAAGTAAGTTCTAAAATTTGTTAAGAAAGTTTAATTGCATCTTAAAACTTTAAAAAAATACAATTAAGTCATAAAACTTTTAACAAAAGTGTAATTGAATCCGACAAGCTTCAAAAAGTAGAATCAAGTCCTAAAACTTATTAAATTGATCTAATCAAGTCATTCCGTTGATTGTATATTTGAAAAGGTTTATGAATTGCATTTTCATAATAAGTTTTAAAACTTTTAGTGTACTTATCCCTTAAATATTCTGTGAGTTTGGAGTGTTTTATGCACAACTAAATCTTTCTTAGGGAGAGGTGCCTACGTCGTAGTTGATTTGATATAATGCCTCCTCACGATTAACCTGGTCAACGCTCCGAGCAAAGACAGAAGGGTGCTAGCTGGCCGGCAAAACTATTGGAACTTTGAAGTTTCAATTCACTCGGGAAAGCCAAGCGCTTCATTGGTTTAGTGACACTAGATGGCAAATATTACCGACTGGCCCATATTTTCAGAGTCAATCTGCCCCAGCTATATGCTTAACCTTAACTGAGAACGACGGCATACATCAAGATTCCTATTCCCCGCAAGATTCATGCATTAAAAGTAAGTACGATGGCGACGAGTCAACGAAGACCATCGATTCTGTCAATGTGAACAGAAGGCTGCTGCGTGGAACCGGAGACAAAGATGTCTCCTGTCTAAACAAAGATTAAATGCAAGCAGGCTTGAATAGACGAGGTCAACAATATTCCAGAACAAAAAATACTCCAACTTTCTGGTCTCTGACAGCCTGTTGATTAAAGCGATGGACAACCGGTGAATATTCCTGTACCACATCTTATTGGTCGTGAGGGATAGAGGAGGCTAGGTTAACCAAAAGATTATTATCGGTTCAAGTAGAAGACTCTAATTTCACTCATGTCCGGCACCATTGATACGTGACATGGAAGTAGCAAAAAGTGTTGTTGTTGTTTCTTCTCTTTTTTTTTTTTTTTTTTTTTTTTTTTTTTTTTTTTTTTTTTTTTGGATGTGAGATACCAATCTAAAAGCTTTACTAGGAATAGGAGGATGATTGATGTGGCTCTAGAAAAATTGGTTCCATCTTATGGCTGTGCAAGATCCCTTCATATGTAGGTCAAGGGGGCCCAACAGAGAAGGGCATAATTTTCTCTGCATGCCTCTGACAAACCCGTGCGTTTGGAAGACAATTGTGCTCAAATCTGTTCTTGGCCCTACCTTCTGGTAGAAGGTAAGACTCTGTGGATTATGCATGTCAACTAGAGAAGGAAATTAATGTTGTATGTTCCATTTCATAGTATGCATAACATTGTTGACGGTCTAATTTGTTTGAGCCCAATGTTGATTTCCAACGCAAGCAATTTGTCTCCTTTTAAAAAAGCTAGAGGATCAAGTGTAGTGATCTTGCTATATGAAGACCCACAAAATACCATATAAACCTTATGAATGGGTTAAGTCTATACATTTAGTTTTTCACACTCAATTAACTAGATTTGAATAGGTGACCTCTAGTTCCTTCTACTCGAATCAATTACTCCAATCCCTGAATCAAACCTTTAGTCATTAATTGTTTTAATTCAAAATGATTTGTGTTCCAATCATTCGTGGTGAAACTCCTGAGAAGTTAGATCCACATCATGGCATAGCCTTACCACTAATACATCCATATCAAACGGGGAACTTACCTTTTCTTTTTATTTTCTATTGTGCCTTGTTACAACCGTGGCCTAGTGGCATATTTCTAAGCTAGCTCAGGACCTTTACTTCCTGCACCAAATGCCAATGTGACGATCTTTATACGAACGGCCCCAGAAAGACGGCAGACATATTTATGTGTCTATTCTACAAACCTAATCAGAGGCTTAGGCTATTGCCTCTTTATATACCAAAAAAGAAAGAGAAGAATTTTAACTAGCCCAAGTAATGACCTCCTTGGGGCCCATGAAAGTTTAGTGAGAAGCAAAAAGGATGTCCATCCAATTGAGCCCAAAGCCTGAGCCCACTCCTCATCCATCTCACACAACTGTACTACAGGAACAAGGCCGGCGCAGACGGTTTAATTCAGGTCGGATTTCGTCTCACTTTTATCAAAATCAAAGATTACTCGAGTGTTGTTCCACGCAATTGAGCCCAAAGCCTGAGCCCACTCCTTATCCATCTTACACAACCGTAATTGGTTCGGATTTCTTCTCACTTTTATCATAATCAAATATTACTCAAGTGTTGTCTTTGGGTCTTGAGGCCTTTTGGACTTGTTCTGGTCTCTTCTAGCCTAGAGGCCGAGTCTTCACTATCCTCTCCGTCTCTCTCATATTTCTTTCATTTGGAAAAACTGAGGTTATCTTTTTTTTTTTTTTTTTTTTTGGCCATCGTTAGAGAGAGAGGCTAAAAATACACACGATCTCTATGGTTCAATTTGCTTGCTGGACCCTGAATGACGTCCCTCGGCCAAAAATATCCGAACGATGTCAAGCAGAAACAGATGCGATTCATAAGCTGTAGAGGGACTGGTTTCATAGTCGCCCCTAATCCCTTCATTCGATTCGACAGTACTAGGAATGTAAAAGTGATGGTTTTATTTATTTGTATGATGACGGGCTTAAGGCCCGTCCGCTCATGTTGGGCCTAAAAGCCCGGCCCGTAAGATAAGGGCCCATGGATGAAGGGTTGAGATATGAATGGGTGTTACGTTGAGGGGATGTGTCTTTTGGAGAAGACGTATTTAAAGGAAGAAAAGAAAAAAAAGAGAATGCACCTTTTGGTTGAACGTACGCTTTTCTTGTCTCCCTCTCCCAAAACCAACGTAACTTTTCTCTCCCCTTTGAACCAACAGTACGCTTTTTGGTAGACCGGGATCAGATTCTTCCTTGAACTTCAACGTTGGTGTTTAATCTATGGACAATAAGGTACGCTCGATTCCGTGGTGTGTCTTTGATCGATGATACATGTTCTTCCTGATCTCGTCTTCCGCATTCGTCTTAGGGGTTCGATTTAGTGTCGAATCCATTTTAGGGAATCAGTAATTCCCGACATTGGTATCAGAGCCATTGTTCATGTTTCCCGATCCCTTTTCATGTTTTCACGATCCCTTTTTCATGTTTGTGAATGATTTTTTATTGAATTTTCGTGAAAAATCAGCCGACACCGATTGGGGACAGAAAAATCCCAACACCCGAGCACTGTTCATCCGTTTTTTCGATTTTCTATAAGTCGAAATCAATTTCTGATGGCGTAGGGTTGAAGGTCTCGTCGAAACGAGCAAGACGAGTGGCGGATCGCCACCGTAGGCCACCGGACGTGCCCTCACGCGCGGCCGAAACGAACCGGTGTCATCGGTGCATGCAACGCACGCGCCAATTCGAAGATGCGGGCGCATGCGTCGCACACGCGCGCAGGGCCGACACGCGCACGTGCGCAGGGGGCGTCGATGGCGCGTGCACGACACGCGCCAGCTGACGTCATCATGACGTCAGCTGCACACGCGTGTCACACGTGCCGGTCGGTTTGTCCGACCGATTTGTTCGGGCCGACCAGCCTGACCGGTCTGTCCAGTCCGACCCGAACGCCCGTTGACTCCCACTCGGCTGACCATTGACCGTTGACTTTGACTGTTGACCAAAAAAAAAAAAGGAAGAGGAAAAGAATGTGTTTCTTTTTCCAATTAAGTCTATGTGGATTATATGTAATCCCTTATTTATTCTACAATTGTTGTAAGAACAATGCCTCCGCTTAGGTTGCGCACACCTATTCGCACAATTACCAATGAACAAAAGGAAAGGCTTTCTAAATTGATAGTTGAGCTGACTGATCATCGATGGGAGAATGTCGACTTAATTTATC
This sequence comes from Eucalyptus virginea, assembly GCA_014182375.1. NCBI lineage: Eukaryota > Viridiplantae > Streptophyta > Magnoliopsida > Myrtales > Myrtaceae > Eucalyptus > Eucalyptus virginea. Next base: position 21,140,387 of record CM024522.1, on the reverse strand, counting down.
ACGTTCTTAAAGTCAACGGGAAAATACAAAAGGTCATATGGAATGGTCGTCCCATGCCACAGTATGAGATGGTGCGATTTTCAAGAACACTCTTTCACAATAATGGCAAGAAGTGTTGAATCACTTATGGGAAGTCAACAGAGCTGCTTCGTATAGAAGAATTGTGATGGCTTTTATAGATGATTATTACTAGATTGTTACAAGGGAAAATATCAAGAAATTGAATAAAAGAGGGTCTTTCCCAATTCGTATATTGATTTGGTGTTAGATATTTTGGCTGGTCTTTATTTAGTGTGCTTTGTGGACATCTTATGTAATGTTTTCTACCTAGTTGTTGTTAGTGTGGCAATTGATATGTTAGTTATATTATGTGAAAGCATTATTATTATATCATTGTTTGATATCAAATACTATTTGATTTCTATTATTATTAACTGTTGTGGGTAGTTCATTGAAATTTTTGTAATTTCAAAGAATTTATTTTGCATAGAATGTTATATTAATAATAACTCCAAGTTAGGATTTTGAATGATGATTGGAGATATAGCGACCTCTTGATTATGAAACCTAATTTGAAATTATTCATTAATATGATAGTTTTATGCAAAATAGATGCATAAATGATAGGCATTAATAATTCGTGCATATGTGTCTGACATGTTCAGATTGATGATTTCAGCAACTAAGAACATAATTGCTGATTTGAACAAATGAGACAAAATGAACGGCAAGAATTGTGAAATATTGAATATGAAAATTCAATGTGTGCTTGAAAAGCAAGAAGCACTAGAAGCTCTTGACCATGTTATGGAAGAAATTGAGGATGTTATGCGCCACCTTGAGCTAGCAGAGGACTGCCTCAAGGCATTTGAGAAGGAAACACATATTTGTTATATTGCTTCCAGCTTAGAAGGAGCTTCAAGCTCTAAGCGCAAGCGCATTGATTTGTTCAATAAGTGGAAATGCAAGGGATCAAGTCCTTTTTGCAAGAAACCAAGAGCTGACCAACATAAGAGAGGAAAACGTCCTCGAGTGAAGAGTATTTCAAGGGTGAAGTGTTACAACTGTGACCAGAAAGGTCACTATGCTCGTGACTGTTATGAGTCAATGAAGGTACTCACCCCTTGAACTCTTAAGAGCTTTACTAATGTGTCAAGTTCTGTATTTTTAGCTGAATCTAATTCTTTGTGGACTGTAGATTCGGGAGCAACAGACCATATAGCGAAGGATAGAGAATCCTTTGTAGAATTTCGACGAGTTCCAATTGGAACTAAGTGGATCTATGTAGGATATAACTCCAGATCTGAAGTTAAAGGGATTGGCACCTGCCAATTAAACATGCGTGGTGGACGCACTTAGTTCCTACATGATGTTTTATATGCTCCGGAGATTCGTCGAAGTTTAGTGTCTGTTTTGGTATTGGTTAAGCTTGATTTTAGTGTGAACTTCCATAATAGCGGTGTAGATTTGTATTTGGATACAAACTATTATGGTTATGGTCATTTTCTGGATGGTTTTATTGTACTAAATGTTGACTGTGGTGATGTCAATGTTTGTTATTCCATTTTCACGTCTTCTACTTCATATGATAATAATGTGAATGTGTGGCATGCTAGACTTGGTTATATTGGCCAACAACGTATGAATAGACTCGCCAAAGAGGGCTTGTTGGGTAATATTGAAAAAGTCTATTTGCCTGTATGTGAGCATTACCTAGCAGGGAAAACGACAAGAAAACTATTTGAAAAAGGGAAAAGAGCTGAATTTCCTTTGCATTTGATCCATTCTGACATATGTGGTCCAATGAATGTGAGAGGAAGGCATGAGGCTGTTTATTTCATCACATTTATAGATGATTATACTCGATTCCGATATATCTATTTGATTTCCCATAAATCTGAAGCATTGAGTTGTTTCAAAAGGTTTATGAACTTGGTAGAATATCAATTAGACAAGAAAATAAAAGCATTGAGATCTGATCGAGGTCAAGAATATGTATCTGATGAGTTCAGAAAATTATGTGATGAAAAAGGAATAGAAAGACAGTTGTCTATTCTATTTACTCCTCAACAAAATGGTGTTGCGGAGAGAAGAAACAGAACCCTATTGGAAATGGTTAGGTCCATGATGGCGCATGCTAACTTACCTATCACTTTTTGGAGTGATGCGTTGTTAACTGCTGCCTATATACTTAACCGGATGACTTCCAAATCAGTTACTTCCACTCCATATGAGTTATGGACAAGTAGAAAACCGGACTTAAGTTTTCTTAAGCCATGGGGTTGTGCTGCCTATACTCATGAGCCCTCTCACAAGTTTAGGAAATTGGGTCCCAGAGGAAAGAAGAGTATTTTCATAAGATACTCCGAACACTCGAAAGGGTATGTGTTCATAGGTGAGTAGGAAAGTGGGAGTATAACTAAATTTGAATCACGGAATGTCACATTTTTAGAGAATGAATTTCTTAAGAAGGGCGAAATAGGTGAAGATTACTCCCTATTTGAAACCTTGGATCAAAATAATGATATTAGTGGAGTTCGTCCAAGTGGGAGTAATATGAGAAGTGAATTGAATTCATTCTCAATTACAACCACATGATGAGACGACATCATCATTATGGGAGCATAATGGGGAATGATGTGCAAAGTGTACAATCTCCCATACGGAGAACAAGTTGCAAAAGTATTCCCCGTCGACGTTTTGACATTGAAGGGGAAATTTTTATAATTGCCCCACAAGATGAGGATGAGCCAAGAAATATACATGAGGCTCTAAGTTGCCATAGTAAGGAAAAATGGATTCATGCAATGGGAGAGGAAATGGAGTCAATGAAGTCAAACCATGTTTGGGAACTGGTTGATCTTCCAAAAGGACGCAAAGCTATTGGGAACAAGTGGGTTCTCAAAATAAAGCGAAAAACTAATGGCTCGATAGAGAGATATAAAGCTCGCCTTGTGGGAAATGGGTATAATCAACAGGAATGAATTGATTATGAGGAAACATTTTCTCCTGTTGTGAGATTTACCTCGATTCGCATTATTCTGGCAATAATGGCAAGTCTAGATCTTGAATTACATCAATTGGATGTAAAGACTGCTTTTCTTAATGGAGAATTGGATGATGAAATATATATGGAACAACTTGTTGGTTTCATTACAAAAGGCCAAGAAGGAAAGGTATGTTGACTTTTGAGATCGATATACGGCTTTAAGCAATCATCGAGACAATGGTATATACGTTTTCATAATGCCATAATGATATATTATTTTACAATGATAGATGAGGATAATTGTGTATATATCAAAAGATCCAAAGATTAATTTGTGATCATATCATTATATGTTGATGATTTACTAATTGCCGGAAGCAATATGGAGTTTGTAAATACTGTGAAGAGTTGGTTATTTTCCAACTTTGAGATGAAAGATATGGGAGGGGCTTCATACATTCTTGGAGTTAAGATTTCAAGAGATCGTTCGAAGAGATCATTATCTCTTTATCAAGAAACATACATAAATAAGGTTCTTGAACGATTTCGTATGCAAGATTGTAAACTCATTGATACTTCTATTGCAAAAGGTGAAAGATTGAGCCATAGACTGTGTCCAAGGACTCTATAAGAGAAGGAACAAATGAAACATGTTCCTTATGCTAGTGCTGTTGGGAGCTTGATGTACGCTATGATGTATACAAAACCTGACATATGTTTGCAGTTAGAATGGTGAGTAGAGAAAGTACATTAGAAAGCCGTTAAGAGAATACTGAGGTATCTAAAGGAAACTGCAGATTATACGCTGAGTTATCAAGGAAAGGATCTGCAACTCTAAGACTATTCTGATGCTGATTGGAGAGGAGATTTAGATGAAAGGAAATCTACCTCTGGATTTGTTTTCTTACTGAATAATGGCGTCATATATTGGAGCAGTAAGAAACAAACATGTATAGCCTTGTCCATGATGGAAGCTTAGTTCATGGTATTATCAGCAGCAATACAAGAAAGTGCTTGGCTTAAGAGATTTTTGGATCATTTAGGTGTTATTGAAAGTGCTGCAGACTCATTGTTGGTTAACTGTGATAGCCAAGCAGCAATAGCGTACACCAAAGATCCAAAATATCATGATAAGACCAAACATATAGATATCAAGTATAATTTTATCAAAAATATGGTTGCAAGAAAAGAAGTGAACTTACAGTACATGTTACGCATATAATGTAAGCGGATCCTATGACAAAGCCAATACCTAGAGATGTGTTTTGTGGCCATGTGAAATCTCTAGGATTGCGTAGAGGCTGATGTACTGAATATTGTAATTTCCCTAAGTGTTCACATTTGATGAATTTATGTTTTCATCATTAATGCCTATGAATCTTTGTTTGACGTTTATGCATCTTAATGCTCAGTGCATTATATTAAGTTGAGAAAGTATGTCGGATAGATAAAAGATTAGCCCACTCACACGGGTAATCGCCTCTATTTACTATGTGATAAATAGAGATGAGATGGTTTTTAAGTTTATTATCTATGTGATAATCGAGAGCTCAAGTTTAAAATGTATATGTCGCCTTAACTAAGTGTTAAGATGAGGACATAATATTTACTATGTCCGAAAGTAAAATAACCCACATATTTTACTTTACCTGTCTATGATGCCAGATATGAGTTCTGATGAATTCTGTGAATGAGTAGATACGTAAACTCAAGTTAGACATTAAGTATGTCTGAACTATCATCTGTACGGTATTAAAGGTGTAGACATACGCTCCATGGGAAATGAGTTAAATACCGTAATACGTATTTCATACTACGTATGCATGAGACGACCAATAAGAGTGGCAAAAGTTTTGATCTCAACTTTTATGCCGTGTAAAACTCTTGAGGAAAAGAGTTTCTCAATTTAGCGCCCTCATGACTCTTACTTATTCTCAAAATTTCTATTTAGTATTTGCTATCTTAGGATGTTGCCAATGATCATGAATTGATTCGATCTAATGGGACATTTCTAGAAAAGTAAGCTGAACTGAAATTGAGAGTTTAAAGAAAAGAGGAAGATCGAATTTGGAGAATCACATTATAGTTTTGTGTTCACTAGTCGACCAATTATGACTGTTTTTTGGATAATCATAATTGTGAATACGATATATATCATTGTTTAAAAGAGATCAAGAGAGATATAAATGTGATCGATCGATCTAGGGTACTGTATACTAAATCTACTTAAAGTGTGATGCTCATTATGAGCTGCTATATATTCCTAACAGATATATGGCAACGAGCTCTCAAAGTATGCTAGTCGCATGGATTATTCACAGGTATGAATGTTGTAGAGAGGTAAAGAGGATCCTGTTCAGCCCACCATGTGCGAGTGGGAGATGATGGTTTTATTTATTTGTATGATGATGGGCTTAAGGCCCGTCCGCCCATGTTGGGCCTAAAAGCCTGGCCTATAAGATAAGGGCCCATGGATGAAGGGTTGAGATATGAAGGGGTGTTACGTTGAGGGGATGTGTCTTTTGAAGAAGACGTATTTAAGGAGAGAAAATAAAAATAAAAAAAGAACGCACCTTTTGGTTGAATGTACGCTTTTCTTTTCTCCCTCTCCCAAAACCAACGTAACTTTTCTCTCCCCTTTGAACCAACAGTACGCTCCTTGGTAGACCGGGATCAGATTCTTCTTCGAACTTCAATGTTGGTGTTTAATATGTGGACAATAAAGTACGCTCGATTCCGTGGTGTGTCTTTGATCGGTGATACATGTTCTTCCTGGACTCGTCTTCCGCATTCATTTTAGGGGTTCGATTTAATGTCGAATCAGTTTTAGGGAATCAGTAATTCCCGACAAAAAGTACATACGCTAAACAGGAAGTTCTGCTTGACATTCTAAAGGCCTTTTATAAACAAGAGGATTGGGGCTGTTGGAGAAATCTTCCTGGAATGTTTTGAAGCTGACAAAACGTTTCCTTCAGTCTAGTCTGAAGATTTGCAGACTCTACTATTTAAAGTCTAAAGACCTCCGGACTGCCAGACTCAAGACTCAAAGTCTATCCTCATTGACAGTTTCTAGTTTGTCGAAGAAGGTTTATCCAGGACTGGATGTTTCGTTAAGGATTTGATCTTATCGACTGACGAAGATCTCTTGGCTGGATATGACATAACGGAATCCTTTATTCTAATCAAGATTGATTAAGGATCCGATGATTGGCGAAGTATACTTGGAAGGTTCTACTTATGGAAACTGAGATCCTGATTGTATGAGCGAATAGGATTGATGGGCTATCGACATGTTCCTTAAATAGCTCGAATGATCTTCCTAATTGATTCCGTCCAACGGGTAGATTTGAGGAATTCCTTTGGTAAGTGCCAACGGGTATGATGGCATAAAGGAGTATATAAGGAAGACGTTCCAGTTGTTCGAGTGTGTGCGCGATAGAAGAATTCCAAAGTCTGAAGCTCCTTGTTCTTAGTCAATTCATTTGTTGAGCGAAATCTTGTACGCAAAAGAGAGTTTATATTCTAGAGAAACCTTGAGGAAGTGTGGTAGAGTATCTACACTGTGGAATCAAGGAGAGCTTTCTTTGTAACAACTCTTTTGTTCATAGTGAAATCCAGCCGGTGGGTCGGTCGGTGCGAAAAGAGTGGACGTAGGCTTGGAATAAGCCGAACCACTATAAACCTTGTGTTCATTTCTCTTCCCTACTCTCTGTTTTACTTTGATCATAATTACTTGTGATAACAAAAAGGCGAGCTTCATTGTTATTGTCTAATATTGCTCACATATCACGAGAAATTATTTTTGCACCTATTCACCCCCCTCTAGGTGCTTATACTAGCTATCTCAATTGGTATCAGAGCTTGTGTCACTTTGTTTGAAGTGTTTTACTTCAGAGTTAAAAATCCATGGCTAGTATGTTAGCTCCAAGGCTGGTAGAAGGGCAAAGCAATACCAAACCGCCTTATGTTGATGGAAAGGACTATAACATATGGAAAAACAAGATGAATGCGTTCCTAAGATTAAAAGATCCTCTGGAATGGGACGTTGTAGAAAAAGGAATCATTCCTAAAGCTGCACCTATCTCAGAAAGAGGAAAAAAAGCTGTTGAGTTTAGTGAAATGACTCAGGAAGAGATAATCAAGAGACAAGTTCTTAATGCAAAAGTAATTTATTCTTTATATTGTGCTTTGTCACCTACTGAATATAACGGAATATCTTCTTGTGTTACAGTGAAAGAAGTCTGGGATAGATTGCATATTACCTGTGAAGGAACCGATCGAGTGAAAGAGACCAGAATCAACATTCTCCTCGATCAATATGAAGCCTTCAAAATGAAATCAGGAGAATCTATAACTGACATGTTTAGTCATTTTACAGAAATCGTGAATGGTCTTGAAAATCAAGGTCAACCAATTTCGGATCCCATGAAGGTAAACAAGCTACTGCGTGGACTCTCCAAGGATTGGAATCACATAAAAACCTCAATAAGAGAGACACAAAGAATTATGCCACTATCGTCGATGAGTTGGTTGGGACTCTTCGTCTTATGAAGTGGAGCGAATCAATGAAGACGAAGATCCTAAAGGTAAGAAATCTATTGCATTAAAATCCAATGATGATTCGATGTTACAGATTTCAAGACGATATGGATGATGAGGAGCTTGCTCTCATGATAAGAAGATTCAGAAAGCTTAACGAGAAAAGGAAGAAGATTCAATCCAAAGAAACAGAGTTTTCAAAAGCAAAAGACTAAGTACGTTGAGGATAATGAATCAAACAAAAATGTAGTCGCTTTGAATGTAAGAAAAAGGGACACATCGACCCAACCTGTCCTCTTCGAGGAAGAAGAAAGGAAAAGCTGAAAAGTATAGAAAGGCTCTTAAAGCAGAAACCTGGAGTGATATAAAGTGTGAAGAAAGTGATGATGATTATGCCAATATATGTTTGATGGCACAATCGGATTCAGATTCAAACTCCGAGACAGACTCAGATTCAGACAGTGAATTTGAGGTAAGTAACTTCAAAATTTCTATTAAAGTTTCTAAATACATTGATGAGTTGTGTTTTAGTCTTAAGACTTCTCTTAAAAGGATTTCCGAACTCAAAAAGGAAAACTCTGCACTGAAACAACAGGAAAATATTTTGAAAGAAAAGGTGAAATGTTTAGACATCAATGTTTCTTCTCTTAAAGAAAGTGAAGATAATCTTTTAAAAGAAAATGTATTTTTAAAAAATGACATATCAAATATTTCAAAAAGATTTTCAATAGGATCTGAGAAACTTAAGAAAATTCTTTTAGTACAAAGACCTTATTTCAATAAATCTGGTTTGGGAATGACAGCAGAAACCATTCCTTTAATTAATTTTCCTAAAGTGAAGGAAATAATTAAGCAAAGACCCACAAGAGATGCTTACAAAAATCATTTCAAAAAGGTTTTTGTAAAACCAGTAGGTCGTAATGCTCTCAGGTGTTCAAAGTGCAATAGTGCAGATCATTTCAAAAAAGAATGTCCTATGATTTGGAAACCTGTTAAGAAAGTATGGGCAAAAACCGCATATCATATTAACACCAATGGACCCAAGAAAATATGAGTACCAAAAAAAGTTTGAGTCTCTTTTTTAAATGCAGGTCACTATCAAGAAAAAGGTAAAATGGTATCTGGATAGTGGATGCTCAAGACATATGACAGGAGATTCAAATTGCTTCATAAAGCTCGTTCAAGTAAATGGTGGAAAAGTCTCATTTGGAGGAAACATCAAAGGAAGAATTGTGGGATTTGGAACTGTAAAGATTGGAAATCTCACAATAAGCAATGTTTCTTTAGTGGAAGGACTCAACTACAATCTGCTCAGTATCAGTCAGCTATGCGATACCGGTTTCAAAATCAGCTTTCAAGAGGGAATATGTTCAGGAACCAGTAAAGATTCTACTCAGTCATTCATGGGTCGAAGACATGGAAATATCTACCTCTTGGATGTCAAACCAGATGAATCACAATGTCTAATCTCAATTCAAGACAAAGCAAACTTATGGCACAGAACTTGGGCACATCAATATGAAGCAGATAGCCAAAATTTCAACAAAGAAACTTGTTCGTGGTTTACCCAATCTGTCATACCAAAAGTCTGATCTATGTACACCATGCATATTGGGAAAACAAGTAAGAAATTCTTTTAAACCAATAAATCAAGTTTTCACTAATCGTGTACTGCAGCTTCTGCATATGGATCTCTTTGGACCAACCAGAACTCAAAGTATTGGAGGTAAGAAATATTGCCTAGTAATTGTGGATGACTACTCACGATTTACTTGGGTATATTTCCTGGCAAGTAAGTTTGAAACATTTTCTTACTTTGAAAAGTTTACTAAAAATGTTCAAAATGAAAAAGGGTATGTTATCTCAAGCATAAGAACAGACCATGGAGGCGAATTTGAAAATCAAGATTTTACAAAATTTTGTGATGAATTTGGTTTTCAGCGTGTATTTTCCTCTCCATATACTCCAGAGCAAAATGGAGTTGTGGAAAGAAGGAATAGGTTGCTTCAAGAAATGGCTAGAACTCTTTTAATTGAAAGTAACATCTCTTCACGTTTTTGGGCTGAAACAGTTTCTACAACATGTTATATTATTAATAGAGTTTTTCCAAGGCCTATTATAGAAAAAACCCCTATGAGTTATTCAAAGAAAAGAAGCCTATTGTTTCATATTTTCATGTGTTTGGATGTAAATGCTTTATATTGAAAAATGCAAATGATCGAGTTGGCAAGTTTGAAGAAAAATCAGATGAAGGCATCTTTCTTGGATATTCAACCACAAGCAAAGCGTATAGAGTCTACAACAAGAAGACTCAATCTGTGGAGGAATCAATGAATGTCAGATTTCAAGATTCTATGCAAAATGAATCTATTCGGACTCATCTTGAAGAATCTGAATCGCTCCGAGACTCTACAAAGTCTAAACTTCAGGAAGCAGCTCAGTCTTCTAAAGACCAACAACAAATGATTGTTGAAGATTCAAATGAAGGAAGTGATCATCAACCTGACAAATCAACCAACAACTGGAAGCATAAGTCCAGTCATCCTAAAGATCTTAATATTAGGGACATTAATGAAGGAATTCGCACAAGATCCAAAAGGCGCGAAGAGTCTAGTGCTGTGGCTCTTGTCTCTGAAATAGAACCCAAAAGCATAGAAGAAGCTTTATATGATGAAAGTTGGATTGAAGCTATGCAAGAAGAGCTCGAGCAATTCAAAAGTATTAATGATGTCCGGGAATTGACTCCTAAACCGAAAGGTAAGTCTGTTATTGGAGCTAAATGGGTTTTCAGGAACAAAATGGACGAGAAAGGAAAGGTTGTAAGAAACAAAGCAAGACTCGTGGCCAAGGGATATACGCAAAAAGAAGGGATAGACTATGATGAGACATACGCACCAATAGCGAGGTTAGAAGTAATTCGATTATTACTTACTTTTGCCTGTTATAAGAATTTCGGGTTATTCCAAATGGACGTCAAAAGCGCTTTCTTGAATGGATCTATCCATGAGGAAGTCTATGTGGAACAACCACCCGGGTTTGAAGACCCAAGGAAACCAGACTCAGTATTCAGACTGAAAAAGGCCTTATATGGTTTAAAACAAGCACATCGAGCTTGGTACGACAGACTGAGTAAGTTTTTAATTCAAAACGGCTTTGTTAAAGGTAAAGTAGACACTACTCTATTTATTAAAAGAGAAAGCAAAATTTTTCTGTTTGTTCAAATATATGTAGATGATATTATTTTTGAATCCTCTAATGAAAGTCTGTGCAAGAAATTCTCTAAGTCAATGCAGGATGAATTTGAAATGAGCATGATGGGTGAACTAACCTTCTTTCTCGGGCTTCAAGTGAAACAATTGAAGGAAGGAACTTTTATTCATCAAGAAAAATATGCTAATGATCTTGTCAAAAAGTTTGGACTGGAAAATTGCAAAAAGACTGACATACCAATGTCAAGTTCCTTGAAGATAGACAAAGATGAAGGAGGAAAGAAAGTTGACCAGAAGCTATACAAGAGCATTATTGGTTCACTTCTTTATTTTACTGCTTCTAGACCTGACATTTTGTTTAGTGTTTGCATTTGTGCCAGATTTCAAGCAGACCCTAAAGAATCTCATCTAAGTGCTGCAAAACGTATTATCAAATACATTGCATCTACTTCAAACTTTGGTCTTTGGTATCCTAAAAAGGGAGACTTTACTCTTCATGGATATTCAGACGCAGACCTAGCCGGATGCAGAGTTGATAGAAAGAGCACCTCGGGTACCTGTCAATTACTTGGAAGCAGGACAGTGTCTTGATTTTTAAGGAAGCAAAACACAGTAGCTCTTTCTATAGCAGAAGCAGAGTATGTAGCTCTTGGAAGTTGTTGTTCACAAATTCTATGGATAAAACAACAGTTAAGAGACTTTGGAATTGAAGATTCATGCATGGAGATTAAGTGTGACAACACCAGCGCAATCAATCTGACCAAGAATCCAATTCTTCACTTAAGAGCAAAGCATATAAAGATTCGACATCACTTCATTAGAGATCATGTTCAGAATGGAGAAGTTTCAATTCAATTTGTTGACTCAAAAAACCAACTGGTGGATATATTTACAAAACCTTTGGAGAAAAATCAATTTGAAGTTATTCGTTCTAGACTCAATATCTTAAAGTCTGAAGAAGTAAAAGTCTAGAGACTCTCAAACTCAGACAATCGAGTTTTTTACTGTAAGTTATTTTATTCTCTCTCTCAAATTAAATCTCGAAAAGGTACGATTATCTGTCCATAATTGATTTTTGCTATTTCCGTGATTATCGCAATCTTTCTTTTTCGAAAATGAAGTTAATCTTAAATGGCAGTTATCTAATTTTTAAAAAAGGCAGTTATTTTTAAAAATGCATCTTTTTACTTACTTTTATGACGTTCCGTATGCCTCTCTTCGACTGTCCTATATACAAACGGTTCCTCTTTGTTTTACTCCAAAAACCCTAAAAAGCATTGATCTTCCACTTCTGTCTTCTTCTCTTGTTTAATCTTCAAAAAGTTATCATCTTTCTTGGGAAAAACAAGTTTGGAATCTTTCAAAGACTGTGAAAGATGTCGTCTTAAAGAAAGTCTTCGAGGATCGCAAGCAGGGGACCGCAGAAAATGCGTGAGGGGCCTACTCACTTTGATCTCACCGAGGAAGAAGAGTTTCCTAGTCAGCAGCAGAGCCCACAACATTCTCAGCAGCGTCCATCTCCTCCATCTAGTCCACAGGATGTTGGTCATCGAGAAAAGGAAGAAATTGTCGAAGGCGCAGATCCTGTAAGAATTCAAAAGCCCTCTTTTTATTTAGAAGCTTTACCGTGCTTTAAAGAGGACCGGTACTCCATTGAACTACATCGATGAGTTTCTTAAGGACAAAGGGTATGGTAATGAGTACATCTTTTTACGAAATATGGAACGTTTGGGAATTGCACCTACGGGATTGGCAGAAGAAACCCTTGCAAATATCCCAAGTGATCCGCGTGTTGGAGGGATGAATCAACTAGATGGAAATGATGATGACAAGTTGTACAGTCAATTTCAACCGAGAATGGGTATTGCAGCAAGTATTCGGAGCAAAAGGACAGACTTGTTTCTTTCAGAGGAACACAAGCATCTTTACACTAAGTTGTTGAAGCGTGGGGTGATAAACCCTAGAAGTGTAGATTTTGATTTCCTTGATTCTGTGAACATCAATTTGAGGGAAAAATTCAGTCTTCTTCAACTTGAGCAGTTTTGTTCTGAACCTACAGAAGCTTATGCTGAACTCACTGCATACTTCTATTCGAATCTCAGTTTCCTGGATGCGAATAGATTCTCTTTTAGTGTCCGAGATCAGGATTATGTGGTGGATATAGATATGTTGGCTGATGTGATTGGGGTTGAAAGAGGGAGATATCAACCTATCAATGTGTCTATTGCTCGTGCTACATTGGAACTTGTTAAGGATAGAAGGACAGAGGGAAGGATATCCTACTCAAGGATGCGTGCGTTCAACATTCTGCTTCACAAGATTGTGATTAATTGCCTTAGACCAAAATCTACTTCAAAGACTAATGTTTAAAACTCAGAGGCAAAGCTGATGTACGCCATCAATGCTGGAAAAAAGTTTTCTCTTCCTCACACTATTATGTTCCACATGTATAGAGCAGTGGTGAAAGACAAGGGTCAACTTCCTTATCCAGCTCTTGTGACCAAGTTATTCAGACATTTGAATTTTCAGCCTCCCCGAAATCTCTGTGTTCGATCTTGTGATCAAATGGTGGTGGGACTGAAAATGGTGTCCAAAATGCATTTGAAGGAACTCAACAAGGCGTTGGAGAAATTCAAGGAGAAAACCCCTGTCAAGACTCATCAAATTTCTTCAGCAGCAAAAAGAAAAGGGAAGGAGCCCATGATTGCTCCATCCAAGAAAAGAAGAGCTCTCATCGTTGAGGATGAAGATGATGAGGATGACATCACCATTTCTGCTATGGCATTGAAGAACCTGAGTCGTTCTGTTCCAGAATCAACGGAACATCAAGAGAAAGACTCAGAACAGAGGACTGGAGAACGAGAAGATTTGGAAGTAGAGGAGAAAGAAACAGAGGAGAAAGAAGCAGAAGAAAGAGATGCTGAGGAGGAAAGAATTGAAGAAGAAGAAGAGGAGAAAGGAGATCAAGAGGAAGGAGAGCATGAGGAACACTCTTCTCCACCTGAAGGCATGGAAACAGGGGGAGATCGTGAGAAAAGAGGAATATCCTCATATCCTGCCACCAGTGAAGGAGTAAGTCGATCTCCAGCAGATCCATAGGACATTTATGCCTCTCAATTTCCTGAGGAGGGACATGGTGTTTCATCGCCAAATCTGCGTAACTATGTTGATTTGCCATCGTCTGCCTTTACTCCATCTGATCGTGCTAAAGTCAGTACGCAGACTGATAATTCAGCAGATTTTCGCAGAATTCTCGATGTTCTCTTAGAGTTGCGAGGTCAGATATATGCTCTGGGATACGAAGTACAGAATTTGCAGACTGCAAGCCAAGCTTCTTCAGTTTCTTTGAATGATCAGATCCAAGCCCTTGCTCTTCAGATTCAAGCAAATGCTAAGGGTGAAGATGTAGCTCAACTGAAGGAAGAATTGACAAAGCTGGAAGGCATTGTCCAGTCAATGGGAGATTTCCAGCTTGTTTGTGTTCCCAAGCAATCTTGATTCCATTCTCTTTCCATCTCAACCTTTTTTCTGATGACAAAAAGGGGGAGAGATGCGAGATTTGAAAACTTTGAACTTAAACTTGTTGAACTTTTGGTTTGTTTTGATGTTTGACTTGACTTGACTTGTGTGTCTGGATGCGGACTGAATTTGGGATTTGGATTTGACTATTGATATTAAGTATTATTGATATCTTATGAATGGCTTTACTCACATGAAAGACTAACCTATTTTCTGTGGTTGCAAATTCTAGTGTTATCATTAAGCCATTTATCTTTATAAGATATCCATGGTCAAAGTTATTCAAATCTGCAGGAAAGTTTTGTCACCATAAAAAAGGGGGAGATTGTTGGAGAAATCTTCCTGGAATGTTTTGAAGCTAACAAAACGTTTCCTTCAATCTAGTCTGAAGATTTGCAGACTCTACTATTTAAAGTCTGAAGACCTCCGGACTGCCAGACTCAAGACTCAAAGTCTATCCTCATTGACAGTTTCTAGTTTGTCGAAGAAGGTTTATCCAGGACTGGATGTTTCGTTAAGGATTTGATCTTATCGACTGACGAAGATCTCTTGGCTGGATATGACATAACGGAATCCTTTATTCTAATCAAGATTGATTAAGGATCCGATGATTGGCGAAGTATACTTGGAAGGTTCTACTTATGGAAACTGAGATCCTGATTGTATGAGCGAATAGGATTGATGGGCTATCGACATGTTCCTTAAATAGCTCGAATGATCTTCCTAATTGATTCCGTCCAACGGGTAGATTGGAGGAATTCCTTTGGTAAGTGCCAACGGGTATGATGGCATAAAGGAGTATATAAGGAAGATGTTCCAGTTGTTCGAGTGTGTGCGCGATAGAAGAATTCCAAAGTCTGAAGCTCCTTGTTCTTAGTCAATTCATTTTGAGCGAAATCTTGTACGCAAAAGAGAGTTTATATTCTAGAGAAACCTTGAGGAAGTGTGGTAGAGTATCTACACTGTGGAATCAAGGAGAGCTTTGCTGTAACAACTCTTTTGTTCCTAGTGAAATCCAGCCAGTGGGCTGTCAGTGCAGAAGAGTGGACGTAGGCTTGGAATAAGCCGAACCACTATAAACCTTGTGTTCATTTCTCTTCCCTACTCTCTGTTTTACTTTGATCATAATTACTTGTGATAACAAAAAGGCGAGCTTCATTGTTATTGTCTAATATTGCTCACATATCACGAGAAATTGTTTTTGTACCTATTCACCCCCTCTAGGTGCTTATACTAGCTATCTGAGGGGCATGGTACAAGAATAAAATTCTCACTAGCCTCCTGAACGAGAACTTGAAGGCTCGCAACCTGGGTAGCTAAGCCTAGCTCTTCTTTTTTTATTTGGACAAGCAAGGGAAACCGAAAGGAAACGCAAAGGAAAATCAGATCAATTCTTGCTAAACCAGCTCCGTCACTCTGGTTTTGCTTAGTCGCTCTCTAACGACCCCGACCCCGACCCCGACACCAGATCTTTTGTTTTCGCCTTCACTTCCTCCGTGCTCTCTTCACCCTTCAACTTCGCTGTCTTTGCCTCCTCAAGTGCTTCGACCAGGCTCTCCAAGCAAACCTCGACGTTGTTGGAGGCGCTCTTGGGCATTAGGTGCTCGGCCACGTCGGCAGGCGTCAGGTCGACCTCGTTCAACAGCTTCCTGATATCGTTGAACAGGCGGTGGGTGTCGATGCCAAGGTAGTTCTTGGCCAGTACCTTGAACGCCTCGAACCGGCAATACGACAGCTCCACGTGCTTGTCCATCCTGCCTTTCCTTATCAACGCCGGGTTGAGCTTCTCGATGTGGTTCGTCGTGAAGACGAGCAGCCTCCCTCCGCCACATGACGGCCACAGGCCATCGATGAAGTTCAGGAGCCCCGAGAGAGTGACCCTACCCGCCTTCTCGCCGTTCGGATCCTTCTCTGCCCGCTTCGCCTGGTTCCTCGCCTCGCCATCCTTCCCCTTCTCCACTTTTGCAGCCTTCTTCCTCTGGCCCGTCAGGTCCAGCGAGCAGTCAATGTCCTCGATCACGATGATCGACTTGCTTGACGTCTCGAGCAGGAGCCTCCTCAGCGATGTGTTGTCCTTCACCGCAGTGAGATCGAAGTTGTAGATGTCATAGTGCAGGAGGTTCGCCATGGCGGCGATCATCGTCGACTTGCCGGTCCCGGTGGGGCCAAACAGCAGGTACCCACGCTTCCAGGCCCTGCCGATTCGTGCATAGAACTCCTCGTTCTTGCTGAAGGTGATGAGGTCGTCGATGATCTCTTGCTTCTTGCTGGGGTCCATGGCAAGGGTGTTGAAATCAGCCGGGGGCTTGAACACGACGTGGGCCCAGTCCCCGTTGTTGTTCGTGTAGAGCTTCCTGATCTCCTTGCCCCGTTTCAGGACACGACTCAGGTATGGCCCGAGGATGAGGTCCCTATGCGCCTTGTGGAAGGTCAGCTTGTAATACCTACATGATATGGCCAACCAAATTGTTCAAGGAGAGACAAAACAGAGACGCACCCAACAATGCATGACAAGGCAAAATGGAGTGGATGTAACTCGTACCTGCTCTCATCGACCCCATCGGCGTGGAAAGACGATGCCCACCTCCTCGATTCTTTCTTGCCAGAAGCCCACCGGAGCTCAACGCCGTTGTACTTGTCGGAGACCTCCTCATAGTCGTCCATGCTCAACACCAGGTTGTTCTTGACCAGGTCGACCTTGAGCCGCTTGGCCCGCTTGGTGGCTGTTGACCTGAGGTAGTTCTCGATGGCCAAGTAGGCCTCGCTGCGCATGAGCCGCTCCCCCGCGTGCTCGTTGAAGGTGATCTGTATATTGGGGTACACGTACCTTAAGAAGCGCTGCCAGTACTTCGTGACGTAGGCCGGGAGGTCAAGCGGCAGGAACCGCTGCAGGATCGCCCAAGCGAACATCATGCCCGCGACCACCGACCCCAGGTGAGCAAACGCGTTGCCCGCTCCCCCCAAGTTCACCATCATAATCGGCTGATCGGTCTTCATCTCAACTCTGTCACTTGGAGCACAAGCACAGGTAGATAGATTATACACGAACCGGTAGTGTATTTATAGAAGTGAAGAAAGAGAAAGGGGGAGGGATGTGGCTTCAACAAATGTGGGAGGGTTTTTGTCATGAAATTTCTAGGACGATGAGAAAATTGGGGGAGGAAGCTAGATTCTTGACGCCTTCATTTAGAATTTCGTTCTCCATTGTCGGGTGAATGTCAGTAGCTCATGCTAAAACGCCAATTTTGGGGCGGTCCCCATCACCATCTTGTCTCTTTGTCGTTAGTGGAGTCTCAGCATCTACGTCAGGGGAGGATGCTTCCTATAGTGCTTCCGGGTGAGCATTTCTGCTGAAATTCTCACTAATGCTGACTCAAAAGTAGACGGTTCTCGAGAAGGAGGCGCTGTCATGTTGACCTTTGGTTATGATGCAATTTGATTTTTTATTAGTAGCCACCATTTAACCATTTGCTATTTGATTTTTCTTTAGGAGCTGTCACTGATCTGTTTTGAATCGATTAGGAGCCAAGTAAAATGCATGAGTTCGTGTTACTTCCGTGAACCAGAGATTTAAGAGTCTGGACACTTGATTATGTTAGTCTTATTTAACGCCTATCATTAGTACCTTTTCTCTTGATACAATCTTTTCCTAACTTTATTTCATAACATGCAACTTCATGTCAAAAGCGTGCAGGCGATAAATTACTCAAAAATAATAAACATTCAAGGCACATGTAATAACAACCCGAACCATATTGTGCAACATTAATATAAAACCTCATTATTACGCTTCGGGCCACGACTCCCATGGGCGAAATATGAATCTCTTAATTTAATGATGAGAGATAGAATCTAAATGAAATGAAAAATAAAAAGAAAAATATTGCTCACATATCCAAATATGAACATATCTAAAACTGTGAATATGACTTTCTCTAAATATGTAAATGTTTAAGATGCAATTTCCTAAAATGATGTTCATATAGTTTCACAAAACATGCCCCCTAATATGCTGATCTAGGGTGTAACAAATGCCTGTAACATGCCATGAATGATATTTTGTGATATGCAACAAGTAAATTTGGTGCGATGTAAATTAAAAGGGATGATGTGATCTAAACTGAACCAGAGATATGCAATTTCTAAAGTGTTGAGTACATATTTAATTTGTAACAGAATAATCATCCTGCATAGCTTTTTATCTGAGATAAACGAATAAAATTAGAAATATATAGCTATAAGCAAGCAATTAAAACAGAACAAGGTCGAATAACCCAACGGATAGAAGAAAGAAATTAGACGAAAACAGCCAAAACAAAGTATGAAGTCCCCCACCACATTCGGAGCAACTTCCTGGAAGGAGGAATGAGCAGCTCAAGACGAAAACACAGAGATGAGTCCAGGAAGCAAGTCAAGCACCCATCAAAACAAGAAGTACCCCACGTTTTCCTTGGACTGAGATTAAGTTCGAGATGGCCCAAGAGTCAAAACAAGACAAGATGAGGAACGGTGCTTTCCTGCGAAGACAGCGAATGACTAAACCTGTTGGAAATTGTGATCCACTTTTGCAAAGCTCTAGACTACACTAGACTACACATGCTTAAGAATTAAGTATACTTAATGGAGAAGGAAAAAGTGGCGGCAACAATTTGCTTCATGCAAAAGAAAAGTAAATGAAAGTCAACAATAGTGGCTGAAGAAGAAACTTGAACGTGGGCAGCAAGAAGTCTAAAGCCAACAAAAGGAGCTGCAGAGAATAGAAAAATGGAGAATAAGGGAGAAGGAACCAGAAGATCCAGAAGAAGCCGCAACAAGCAGGAGACAAAGAAGCAAGCTAAAATTTTATATTATTTTATGTACACTTAAGTCGGTAGATTAAGGCAGTTACTCACGCCTATAAATAGGCTTTGTATTTGAGGTGTGTGAGAGGAAAACCCTCCACCTTGTGTGTGAGGTTCACCTTGTGTGTGGGGAAAACCCTCCACCGTGAGAGGTCTTAGACCTCCACCATATCTCCATCAAACTATTTTGTCTAACTAATGAAACTATTTTCCCACATATATCATGTCCTTTATCCTTGAATTATCCTATCTTGTCCCTTGTCCATCCACTACAAATTATACCATACACTTGCACACATCACTAATAAAAAACTATAACTAATAGCAAAACCATGCTTCTACAAACACAAATCCAAAAAAATTTTAACATGGTATCAGAGCTAGATGCACCCAGGTTCGTAACTGAGCCAGGTGTAAGGGATCGTGAAGCCAAAGCTAGGTTTATCAGATAGTTATGGGTGTTTGTCCTCACCATCCTTAACTAAAAAGGCTAAAGCCCGAGCGAGAGCCAATAGAGTTAGAGCCAGAGCCAGAATCAAAGGCGAGAGCCTGAGCGAGAGCCAAGAGAGCTGGAGTCGAAGCCAGAGCCAGAACCAAAGCCGGAGCCAGAGCTAAAGCCTACGAGAGCCAGAGCCCGAGCCCGAGCTAACAACTACAAGTAAGAGCATTTTGCTGCCCCGAGACATATGGGACATCGTCGAAAAAAAGACACACACATTCCAAAGTAGGTGCAAGTGTTTCGACAAGAGAATGCAAGGGATCGTGGAACGAAGACGACATAAAAGGCATGAGACAAATCACAAGAGAAATTTCAAGGTACGTCTAAGGTTTTACAAACACAAATCCAAAATTTTTTTAACATGGTATCAGAGCCAGGTTCTCTAAAATGGATCATGGTGTGTGAGAGATAAATCCTCCACCTTGTGTGAGGGGAAAACCCTCCAACCATGAGAGGTCTTAGACCTCCACCATATCTCCATCAAACTATTTTGTCCAACTAATGAAACTATTTTCCCCCATATCCCGTGTCCTACATCCTTCAATTATCATATCTTGTCCATTGTCTATACACTACAAATTATACCATACACTTGCACATATCACTAACTAAAAACTATAACTAATACCAAAACCATGCTTCCGCAAGCACAAATCCAAAAATTTCTAACATGGTATCAGAGCCAGATGCACCTAGGTTCGTAACTGAGCTAGGTGTAAGGGATCGTGAAGCCAGAGCTAGGTTTATCTGATGGTTATGGGCGTTTGTCCTCACCATCCTCAACTAAAAAGGCCAGAGCCCGAGCGAGAACCAACAGAGCTAGAGCCGGAGCCAGAGCTAGAATCAAAGGCCAGAGCTCGAGTGAGAGCCAAGAAAGCTGGAGCCAAAGCCAGAGTCGGAACCAAAGCCGGAGCCAGAGCCATAGCCTACGAGAACCAGAGCCCGAGCCCGAGCTAACAACTACAACTAAGAGCATTTTGATGCCCCGAGACATATGGGACATCGTCAAAAAAAAGACATACACATTCCAAGGTAGGTGCGAGTGTTTCGAGAAGAGAATGCAAGGGATCGTGGAACTAAGACAGCATAAAAGACATGGGACAAATCACAAAAGAAATTTCAAGGTACGTCTGAGGTTTTACAACACAAGTCCGGATTATCCCAAAAATGAATCATGGGGGAGTGTTGGAAATTGTGATCCATTTTTGGAGAACTCTAGACTACACCAGACTACACATGCTTAAGAATTAAGTATACTTAATGGAGAAGGAAAAAGTGGCGGCAACAATTTGCTTCATGCAAAAGAAAAGTAAATGAAAGTCAACAATAATGGCTGAAGAAGAAACTTGAACGTGGGCAACAAGAAGTCTAAAGCCAATAAAAGGAGCTGCAGAGAATAGAAAAATGGAGAATAAGGGAAAAGGAACCAGAAGATCCGGAAGAAGCCGCAACAAGCAAGAGACAAAGAAGCAAGTTGAAATTTTATATTATTTTCTGTACACTTAAGTCGGTAGAATAAGGTGGTAACTCATGCCTATAAATAGGCTTGTACTTGATCATTTGAGGTGTGTGAGAGGTAAATCCTCCACCTTATGTGAGGGGAAAACCCTCCACCTTGGGTGTGAGGTCCAGCTTGTGTGGGAAAACCCTCCACTGTGAGAGGTCTTAGACCTCCACCATATCTCCATCAAACTATTTTGTCCAACTAATGAAACTGTTTTCCCCCATATCTCGTGTCCTACATCCTTCAATTATCCTATCTTGTCCCTTTTCTATACACTACAAATTATACCATACACTTGCACATATCACTAACCAAAAACTATAACTAATACAAAAACCATGCTTCTGCAAGCACGCATCTAAGATTTTCTAACAAAACCAGACACGTCGGTCGGATAGTCAACTCAGTAGTTTGGTAACATCGAAGCTGTGACCCTATGACGACTAAACAAGGAGTGGCTGAGCAGTGAAACGAGAAGACGGGCTAGAGGGAGAATGGCGCTCTTTGTCTCGCCACAAGCTGGACAACGGCTAGCTAGCGCGACGAGTGACTCACCGGAAATGATGAATCTCCCTTGTGGCAATGGACTTAATGATGATTTGATTAAGGCAGTCCATTGAAAAGGCCACAAAACAGAGCACAGATCTGTTGGAGAAAACTTCCTTATTTGTTTTGAAGCTGACAAAACGTTTCCATCAGTCTAGTCTGAAGACTTGCAGACTCTTTCGTTAAAGTCTGGAGACCGCCAAACTCAAGATTCAAAGTTTGTCCTCATTGACAGTTTCTAGACCGTTAAAAAAGACTTATCCAAAATCAAGTATTTCTTTAAGGATTTGATTCGAGTGGCTAAAGAAGATCTCACGGCTGGAAATAGCATCTCAAGATCTTTTATTCGTTTTGAAATTAATTCGACTAATTTGGATCTGTTGATTGGCGAAGTATACTTGGAATGTTCTACTTATGGAAACCTAGATCTTGATTATATGGGCGAACAGAATTGGTAGGCTATCATCACATTCCTTAAATAACTCGAGATCTCCCTAATTAATTTTGTCCAACGGGTAGATTGGAAGAACTCCTTTGGAATGTGTCATCGGTTATGTAGGCATGGAGGAGTATATAAGGAAGACGCTCTAGTTATTTGAGGGAGTGCGTGATAGATAAATTTCAAAGTCTGAAGCTCATTATTATTTGCTGATACAATTGTTGAGCGTAAATTTGTACTCAAAAGAGAGTTTAGATTCTTGTGAGACCTTGAGCAAGTGTAGTAGAGTCTCTACACTGTGGAATCAAGAACGTGATACTATAACGACTCTTTTGATTCATAGTGAAATCCAGCAGATGAGCTGTCAGTGTGGGAGAGTGGACGTAGGCTTGAATTAAGCCGAACCACTATAAATCTTGTGTTCTTATTCTCTTCCTTGAGCTCTTTTACTTTGTTCGTTACTCTATTTAATTGTTAAATTCTAATTCTTTCTGCAAAGTCTTTTGTTAACCGGACTCTGATTAAAAGGAAAATTTTATACTATAGTTTGCAAAATTTGCCTTTGCACCTATTTACCCCCCTTTAGGTGCTCATACTAGCTCTTTCAATTGGTATCAGAGTATGTGTACTCATTTGAATTAAAGTGTTTTCACTTCAAAGTTTACGATCCATGGCTAGTATGTTGGCCCTAGGTTTGGTAGAAGGGCAAAGTAACACTAGACCGCCTTATTTTGATGGAAATGAATACAACATATGGAAAAACAAGATGAAGGTATTCCTAAGATCAAAAGATCCTCTAGAATGGGATGTGGTAGACAAAGAAATCATTCCTAAAGCTACACAGTCTCAGAAAGGGGAAAAGAAGCTGTTGATGCTGGCGTGATGACACAAGAAGAGATATCCAAGAGATAAGCTCTTGATACAAAAGCAATTTATTCCTTATATTGTGCATTATCTCCTACTGAATATAATATAATATCTTCTTGTGAAACAGCTAAAGAAGTCTGGGGTAGGTTGCACATCACCTATGAAGGAACTGATTGAGTGAAAGAAACCAAAATCAATATTCTGCTTGGTCAATATGAAGCCTTCAATATGAAACCAGGAGAAACTATCACTGACATGTTTAGTCGTTTTACAGAAATCGTGAATGGTCTTAAGTATTAAGGTCAACCAATCTCTGGACCCATGAAAGTCAACAAACTGCTGCGTGGACTTTCAAAAGATTGGAATCACATAAAGACCTCAATAAGGGAGACACAAAGGATCATGCCACTCTCCATTGATGAATTGGTTGGCACTCTTCAATCTTATGAAGTTGAGTAAATTAATGAAGATGAAGATCATAAAGGTAAAAAATCCATTGCTTTAAAATCTAATGATGATTCTGATGTTACGGATTCTGAAGACGATATAAATGATGAAGAGCTTGCTTTCATGATAAGAAGGTTTAGAAAACTAAACAAAAAGGGAAGGAGATTCAATTGAAAGAAACAAAGCTCTTAAAAGGTTCAAAATAAATCAGCTGAGGATGATGAATCCAATAAATAAGTGATTTATTTTGAATGCAAGAAAAAGGGACACATCAGACCCAACTGTTCATTGCTGAAGAAAAAGAAAGGAAAAATTGAGAAATACAGAAAGGCTCTCAAAGCAGAAACTTGGAGTGATACCAAATGCGAAGAGAGTGATGATGATGATTATGCTAATATTTGTCTAATGGCACAATCAGAATCAGATTCAAACTCTGAGACAGACTCAGACTCAGACAGTGAAATCGAGGTAAGTAACTTAAAAATTCCTACTAAAGTCTCTAAATATATTGATGAACTGTGTCTTAGTCTTAAAACCTCTCTCAAAAGAATTTCTGAACTAAAAAGGGAAAATTCTGCATTGAAGCAACAGGAGATTGTTTGGAAAGAAAAATTTGAAAACTTATATCAAAGTTTTATTACTCTGAAAGAAAATGCAGACTCTCTTTCAAAAGAAAATACAGTTTTGAAAAACGATATTTCAAGCATTTCAAAAAGATTTTCTATAGGATCTGAGAAATCGGAAAATATTCTCTCAGTTCAAATACCTTATTTTAACAAATCAGGTTTGTGAATGACTACTGAAACCATCTCTCTAATTGATTTTCCAAAAGTAAAGGAAATGATCAAATAAAGACCTACAAAAGATTTTTATAGAAATCATTTTCAAAAAGTTTTGTAAAATCTGTTGGTCGTAGTGCTCTTAAATGTTCTAAGTGCAACAGCTCAGAACATTTTGAGAAAGAATGTCCTATGATTTGAAAACCTATTAAGAAGGTTTGGGCAAAGATCGTATATTGCACTAACTCCATTGGACCCAAGAAAGTATGGGTATCAAAGAAAGCTTGAGTTTCTTCTTTAAATGCAGGTCACTATCAAGAAAAATGTCAAATGGTACTTGGATAGTGAATACTCAAGACATATGATAGGAGACTCAAGTTGTTTCGTAAAGCTTATGCAAGTTAATGGTGGAAAAGTTTCTTTTGGTGGAAATAGCAAATGAAGAATTGTTGGTTGCGGAACAGTAAATATTGGAAATCTCACAATCAACAACGTTTCCTTAGTGAAATGACTTAATTACAACTTGCTGAGCATCAGCCAGCTGTGCGATACAAGTTTCAAAATCAACTTTCAAGAAGGAATATGTTCGGGAACTAGTAAAGACTTCTCTCAGACTTTCACAGGACGAAGACATGGGAACATTTATCTACTGGACATCAAACCAGAAAAATCTCAGTGTCTGATTTCAATTCAAGAAGAAGCTAATAATCTCTGGCATCGAAAACTTGGCCATATCAACATGAAGCAAATAGCCAAGATCTCAGCAAAGAAGCTTGTTCGTGGACTACCCAACCCATCATACCAAAAATCTAAATTATGCACACCATGTGTATTGGGAAAACAGGTTATAAATTCTTTCAAATCAATAAATCAAGTTTTCACTAATCGTGTGTTACAGCTCTTGCATATGGATCTCTTTAGACCATCTAGAACCCACATCATTGGTGGTAAGAAATATTGCCTAGTAATAGTAGATGATTATTCACGATTTACTTGGGTATATTTCCTGACAAGTAAGTCTGAAACATTTTCTTACTTTATAAAATTTGCTAAGAAAGTTCAAAATGAGAAAGGGTATGTTATTTCAAGGATACGAACAGACCATAGAGATGAGTTTGAAAATCAAGACTTTGCTAAATTCTGTGATGAATTTAGTTTTTAGCATGTGTTTTCCTCTCCTTACACTCCAGAACAGAATGGAGTTGTGGAAAAAAAGAATAAATCGTTGCAAGAAATGGCTAGAACACTTTTAATTGAAAGTAACATTTCTTCTCGTTTTTGGGCTGAAATAGTTTCTACAGCATGCTATATTATTAATAGAGTCTTCTTAAGGCCTATTCTAGAGAAAACTCCCTATGAGTTGTTCAAAGGAAAGAAGCCAATTGTTTCCTATTTTCATGTGTTTGGTTGCAAATGTTTTATATTGAAAAATGCAAATGATTGACTTGGTAAGTTTGAAGAAAAATCAGACGAAAATATCTTCCTTGGGGCAAAGCTTACAAAGTATATAACAAAAAGACTCAATCCATGGAGGAATCGATGAATGTCAAATTTCAAGACTTTATACAAAATCAATCGATCTAGACTCAACCTGAAGAATCTGAATTTGCTCCAGACTATAAAAAGTCTAAATCCCCAGAATCAGCTCAGACTTTAGAAGATCAATAACGAACGATCGTTGAAGAATCAAATGAAGAAAAAGATCAACGGTCTGTCAAACCAACCAACAACTAGAAGCACAAGTTTAGCCATCCCAAAGAACTCATTACTGGTGACATTGATGAAGGGATTCGTACAAGATCCAAAAGGTGTGAAGAGTCTAATGCTGTGGCTCTTATTTCTAAAATAGAACCCAAAAGTATAGAAGAAGTTTTCATTGATGAAAGCTGGATTGAAGCTATGTAAGAAGAATTTAGGCAGTTCAGTATTAACGATGTCTAGGAACTGACTCTTAAACCAAAAGGTAAATCTATTATCGGAGCTAAATGAGTTTTCATGAACAATATGGACGAAAAAGGAAAAATCATAAGAAACAAAGCAAGACTCGTGGCCAAAGGATATACGCAAGAAGAAGGGATAGACTATGA
The DNA here is from genome assembly GCA_014182375.1 of Eucalyptus virginea. Lineage (NCBI taxonomy): Eukaryota > Viridiplantae > Streptophyta > Magnoliopsida > Myrtales > Myrtaceae > Eucalyptus > Eucalyptus virginea. The sequence continues at coordinate 21,114,122 of CM024522.1, read as the reverse complement.
TGAGACTTACGCACCGGTAGCAAGGTTAGAAGCAATTAGATTATTACTTACTTTTACTTGTTATAAGAATTTCAGGTTATTCCAAATGGACGTCAAAAGTGCATTCCTAAATGGTTTTATCCAAGAGGAAGTATATGTGGAACAACCTCCCGGTTTTGAAGACCAAGGAAACCAAACTTTGTATTCAGACTAAAAAAAGCCCTATATGGTTTAAAGCAAGCACATCGAGCTTGGTACGACAGGTTAAGTAAGTTTTTAATCCAAAATGATTTTGTTAAAGGTAAAGTAGACAAAGAGAAAGTAAAGATTTTTTACTTGTTCAAATTTATATTGATGATATTATTTTTGGATCACCTAACGAAAATCTATGCAAGAAATTCTGTAAGTCTATGCAAGATGAATTCGAGATGAGCATGATAGGTGAACTATCCTTCTTTCTTGGACTACAAGTAAAGTAGTTGAAGGAAGGGAATTTCATTCACAAAGAAAAATATGCTAAAGAACTTGTTAAGAAGTTCGGTCTGGAAAATTACAAAAAGACTGATATACCAATGTCAAACTCTTCGAAGCTGGACAAAGATGGAGGAAAGAAAGTTGACCAAAAGTTGTACAGGAATATTATTGGTTTACTTCTTTATTTTACTACTTCTAGACCTGACATTTTGTTTAGTGTTTGCATTTGTACCAGATTTCAATCAAATCCCAAAGAATCTCATCTAAGTACTGCAAAACGCATCATCAAATACGTAGCAACAACCTCCAAGTTAGGTCTATGGTATCCTAAAGAATGAGACTTTACTCTCCTTGGATATTCAGACGCAGATCTAGCATGATACAGAGTTGATAGAAAGAGCACCTCGGGCACTTGTTAATTTCTTGGTAACAAGACAGTATCTTGGTTTTCCAGAAAGCAAAATATTATAGCTCTCTCAACAGCAGAAGCAGAGTATGTGGCTCTTGGAAGTTGTTGTTCTCAAATCTTATGGATAAAACAACAGCTAAGAGACTTTGAAATAGAAGATTTATGCACTGAGATCAAATGTGACAATACCAACGCGATTAATCTCACCAAGAATCCAATTTTTCATTCAAGAGCAAAGCATATAGAGATTCGACATCATTTTATTAGAGACCGTGTTCAAAATGGAGAAGTATTGATTCAATTCATTGACTCAAAGAATCAGCTGGTGGACATATTTACAAAACCTCTGGAGAAAAGTCAATTTGAGTCTATTCTTTCCAAACTTAATATCTTAAAGTCTGAAGAAACTCAGACTCAGGGATAAAAGTCTAAGAATACTCAAACTCAGAAGATCAAGATTCACGACTGTAAGTTATTTCAGTTTTAGAAATTTATCTCTCGGATTAAATCTCGAAAATGTACGAATATCTATTAATCTACAATTGATTGATGTTATCTTTCCAAATTTTGTAATAATTCCTTTTCGAAAAAGGAGTTATCTTTTTTACAGTTATCTATTTTCAAAAAAGGCAGTTATTTTTTAAAAGGCATTTTCTATTTTTCCTTTTACGACGATCCGTATACCTTGTCTCGATTGCTTTATATACTGTTTGTTTTCTTCTGTTTTACTCACAAAACACTAGAAGCAGCGCATCATCTTCTTACTTTTACTCTCTAGTTTAATTCTCAAAGTTTTCATCTTTCTCGCGAATCGAGTTTGGAATCTCTCAAAAACTGTGAAAATGTCTTTCCAAAGAAAGTCTTCAAGGCTTGCGAGCAGGGACCACAGAATATGAGTGAGGGTCCTACGCACTTTGATCTTATGGAGAGAATCTCCAAGACAGCAGCAGAATCTACAACATTCTCAACCACGTCATTCTCCTCAAAGTAGACCTTAGGATGTTCATCATCGAGCGAAGGAAGAAATTATTGAAGATGCAGAACTTGTAAGAACTGAAAAGCCTGCCTTTACCTTTAAACTCTACTCTGCCTTGAAGGAGGGAGGTACTCCCTTGAACTTTATTGATGAATTTTTGAAAGAGAGAAGGTATCGAAATGAAACCCACTTTTTGCGAACGATGGAACGTTTGGGTGTTGCTCGTGTGGGGTTGACAGAAAGAGCCTTTGTGAATATTCCAAGCGATCCACATGTTGGAGGACTTAGTCAACCTGATGGAAATGATGATGACAAGATATACACTCATTTTAAGCCTAGAATGGGTGTTGCGGCGAATATTCGAAGCAAAAGGACAGATTTGTTTCGCTCTGAGGAACGCAAGCGACTTTACTCTAAGTTGCTAAAGCGAGGGGTGATGAACCCAAGAAGTGTGGACTTTGATTTTCTTGATTCTTTGAATGTGAAATTGCAAGAGAAATTCACCTTACTTCAACTTAAACAATTTTGTTCTGAGACAACAGTGGCTCATCCAGAACTTACTGCGTATTTCTATTATAATCTAAGTTTTTTGGATGCGAATAGATTTTCTTTCAGTGTTCGAGACCAAGACTATGTAGTTGATATGGACACATTGGCTGATGTGATTGGAGTAGAGAGAGTGGTATTCCAATCATTTAGTGTGTCTATTGGTCGTGCAACTGTAGAGTTTGTTTGGGATGGAATGGCGGAGAGACGAACTTCATACTTGCGGATGAATGCCTTAAACGTTTTGCTTCATAAGATTGTGATCAATTGCCTTAGACCCAAATCAACCTCAAAGACTGACGTCTCAAATTTAGAAGCGAAGCTGATGTATGCTATCAATGCTGGCAAAAAGTTCTCTCTGCCACACACTATCATGTTTCACATGTATAGATCGATGGTGAAGGACAAAGGCCAACTTTCTTATTCAGCTCTTATTACTCAGTTATTCAGACATTTTCATATTCAGCCTCCCAAAATCTTATGTGTTCGAACGTGTGATCAAATGGTGATGGGACTGAAGATGGTTTCCAAAATGCGTCTGAATGAGCTGAACAAAGCTTTGGAGCAATTTAAGGAAAAAACCCTTGTCAAGACTACACAAGACTCTGTGACGGCAAAAAGGAAAGGCAAGGAGCCGATGACAGCTCCATCCAAGAAAAGGAGAGCACTCATCTTGGAGGATGAAGAAGATGAGGATGATGTTACCATTTCCGCTCTTGCCTTAAGAAACCTTCAACGTTTTGATCCATAGACAAAGGAGAGACGGCGCAAAGACGTGAGGAGAGGGAAGCATTGAGAAAAGCAGCGGAGGAAGAAAGAACTGCAGAACAAGAAGAAATAGGAGAACAAGATCATCATGTTACCGAGGACGAAATAGAGCATAAAAAGTACTTCTCTCCACCCGAAGGCACTAAAACAGGGGGAGCTGCAGAGAAAAGAGGTATTTCTTCACTTGTTTTCACTAGCGATGATGTTAGTCGTTCACCTGCAGATCTAGAAGAAGTATATGCCTCTTAATTCCCTGAAGAATGTCATGAGGTTTCATCTCCACATCCGGGTGCTTATACTGAATGCCACCATCTGCTAATACTCCACAAACTTATTATGCTAAAGAAAGCACTCAAACTGACAACTCAGCAGACTTTCGAAGATTGCTTGATGTTCTTTTGGAGATGCAAGGCTAGATTTATGCTCTAGGATGCGAAGTTCAGAATATGCGGAATGCCAGTCAAGCCTCTTCAGTTTTGTTGCTCAATCAAGTTCAGGCCCTTTCTCTTCAAGTTCAAGCAACTGCCAAGGGTCAAGAAGTAGATCAACTGAAGGAGGATTCGAAAAAGCTGGAGGAGACTGTCAAGTCGATGGGAGATTTCCAGCTTGTTCGCATCCCAAAGCAATCTTAATTTTATCCTAATCTTTATTTCGTCTCTACCTTTTTAATGCTGACAAAAAAGGGGAGAAATTTGCAAATTTGACTCACTCTTGACTCACTCTTATTTGACCTTTGTTTTGACTTTACTTTTGTTTGGTTATGACTAGCTTGGACTATGTTTTGATGGTTTAAACTATGGTGTTTTGATCGCTTATTGCTTGCAATATCTTAAGCACTGTTGATATTCTTATGGCAAAGATAGTTGTTTTTACAGGACTAACTCATTTCCTGTGGATGCAGATTCGATACTATCTTTATTCTAATCCATTTATCTTTTATGAGATATCTTTGTTTGCTTGAGTATTGTCTTGCATGTCAAAAGAATTCAAATCTGTAGGAAAGTTTTGTCATCATAAAAAAGGGAGAGATTGTTGGAGAAAACTTCCTTATTTATCTTGAAGGTGACAAAACGTTTCTATGAGTCTAGTCTGAAGACTTGCAGACTCTTTCGTCAAAGTCTGAAGACCACCAGACCGCCAGACTCAAGATTTAAAGTCTGCCCTCATTGACAGTTTCTAGACCGTCGAAGAAGACTTATCCAGAATCAAGTATTTATTTAAGGATTTGATTCGAGCGGCCAAAGAAGATCTCACGGCTGAAAATAGCATCTCAAGATCTTTTATTCGTTTTGAAATTAATTAGAGTAATTTGGATTCGTTGATTGACAAAGTATACTTAGAAGGTTCTACTTATGGAAACCTAGATCTTGATTGTATGGACGAACAGGATTGGTGGGCTATCATCACATTCCTTAAATAACTCGAGATTTCCCTAATTGATTCTATCCAACGGGTAGATTGGAAGAACTCCTTTGGAAGGTGTTAACGGTTATGTAGGCATGGAGGAGTATATAAGGAAGACGCTCTAGTTATTCGAGGGAGTGCGTGATAAATAAATTCCAAAGTCTGAAGCTCCTTGTTCTTTGCTGATACAATTGTTGAGCGTAAATTTGTACTTAAAAGAGAGTTTAGATTCTTGTGAGACCTTGAGAAAGTGTAGCAGAGTCTCTACACTGTGGAATCAAGGATGTGATACTCTAATGATTCTTTTGGTTCATAGTGAAATCCAGCTGGTGGGCTGTCAGTGCGGGAGAGTGGACGTAGGCTTGGATTAAGCCGAACCACTATAAATCTTGTGTTCTTATTCTCTTCCCTGAGCTCTTTTACTTTGTCCGTTACTTTATTTAATTGTTAAAATCTGATTCTTTCTGCAAAATCTTTTGTTAACCGGACTCTGATTAAAAGGAAAATTTTATACTATATTTTGCAAAATTTGCCTTTGCACCTATTCACCCCCTCTAGGTGCTCATACTAGCTCTTTCAAGATCAAGAGACAAATATAGAGTGAATCAAAATACTACAAGAGTTTAATTAGAGAAAGGATGACCTGGTAGGCGTGGTGGTGACAACAGTGAGATCTCGAGGTGGCCCAGATGCGGTGACTTCCTTAGCAGTTTTGGTTCTTGAAGTCGGGTCATCCCTTGGGCTGAAGCGCGTACTCAACTCTGGGATGGTGGCTAGTCTGTGATGCAGATGTCATGAGTGAGATAGCTAGTATAAGCACCTAGAGGGGGGGTGAATAGGTGCACAAATAATTTTTCGAGATACGGAAACGATTCTAGGCAAACGATAGAAAGGGAGTTCTCTTTTGATTAACAAAATGAAGTACGATCAAAGTAAAGTAAAGAGTAGGGAAGAGAAAATTGAACACAAGGTTTATAGTGGTTCGGCTTATCCAAGCCTACGTCCACTCTTCCGCACTAACAGCCCACCGGCTGGATTTCACTATGAACAAAAGAGAAGTTACAAACACAGCTTTTCCTTGATTCCACAGTGTAGATGTTCTACCACACTTCCTCAAGGTTTCTCACAAATATAGACTCTCTTTTGCGTACAAGATTTCGCTCAAAGGAATTTGACTAAACAACAAGGAGCTTCAGACTTTGGAATTCTTCTATCGTGCACTCCTCGAACAACTTAGAACGTCTTCCTTATATACTCCTTCATGCCATCATACCCGTTGGCACTTACCAAAGGAATTCCTCCAATCTACCCGTTGGACGGAATCAATTAGGAAGATCATTCGAGCTATTAAAGGAATATGTCGATAGCCCATCAATCCTGTTCGCCCATACAATCAGGATCTCGGTTTCCATAAGTAGAACCTTCCAAGAATATTTTGCCAATCATCGGATCCTTAGTCATCGAATCAATCTTGATCAATCAAAGGATTCCGTTATGTTATATCCAGCCAAGAGATCTTCTCCAGTCGATAAGGTCATATCCTTAATGAAACATCCAGTTCTGGATAGCCTTTCTTCAACGGATTAGAGACTGTCAATGAGGATAGACTTTGAGTCTTGAGTCTGGCTATCCGGAGGTCTTCAGACTTTAAATAGCAGAGTCTGCAAACCTTCAGACTAGACTGATGGAAACGTTTTGTCAGCTTCAAAACACTTCAAGAAGATTTCTCCAACAATGAGTCCATGTTTCCAATCGATCAATCACCCGTGCGGCCTTAGGATTTCTAGTCCCAAGTCAGCCTCACACACACGCATGCACAGACACAAGGGTTGTATGAGCAAGTAGCGAGTATATTCTCTTGTGAATGAGCTGAACACACTAAGAGGAAGGGACTCCTATTTATACAAGTTCGGGTCTTATCTCATCCGTTGATCGTCCCTTCGATCCAACGGTTGTGTTTGAACAAAAATATGCACACTAGGCCTTGGGAAAGCCCATGGGCATGTATCATAAGCAAGATCAGGGTCAACAAGGCCGCTTGACATGGAGTATGTGAACGGTCGCAGGTTGCAGATGGGCCAACCAAACATTGATCACGGTTCGATCACGGGTCATGCACGGGCCTTTGTCCGCATTGCGCATGGGCTTGTCGTGCACGGATCATGGTCATTCATGGATCAATGGTGGGCTGTTCTTGGACAAGCCCTTGTGCGTGACACGGCCTCATCACGGACAGTCTTGGATCATGCTTCGTCCATGGGCCGTGTCAATCTCTGACAGCCTGTTGATTAAAGTGATGGACGACTGGTGAATATTCCTGTACCACATCTTGTTGGTCCTGAGGGATAGAGGAGGTTAGGTTAACCAAAAGATTATTATCGGTTCAAGCAAAGGAATCTAGGGGTCGGCTCCAATTTTCACGTAGAATGCTGTAATTTCACTCATGTCCGGCACCATTGATACGTGACGTGGAAGTAGCAAAAAGTGTTGTTGTTGTTGTTTCTTTTTTTTCTTTTTTTCTTTTTTTTCGGATGTGAGATACCAATCTAAAAGCTTTACTAGGAATAGGAGGATGATTGATGTGGCTCTAGAAAAATTGGTCCCATCTTACGGCTGCGCAAGATCCCTTCATATGTAGGTCAAGGGGGCCCAACAGAGAAGGGCGTAATTTTCTCTGCATGCCTCTGACAAACCCGTGCATTTAGAAGACAATTGTGCTCAAATCTATTCTTGGCCCTACCTTCTGGTATAAGGTAAGACTCCGTCGATTATGCATGTCAACTAGAGAAGGAAATTAATGTTGTATGTTCCATTCCATAGTATGCATAACATTGTTGACAGTCTAATTTGTTTGAGCCCAATGTTGATTTCCAACGCAAGCAATTTGTCTCCTTTTAAAAAAGCTAGAGGATCAAGTGTAGTGATCTTGCTATGTGAAGACCCACAAAATACCATATAAACCTTACGAATGGGTTAAGTCTATACCTTTAGTTTTTCACACTCAATTAACTAAATTTGAATAGGTGACCTCTAGTTCCTTCTAATTGAATCAATTACTCTAATCCCTGAATCAAACCTTTAGTCATTAATTGTTTTAATTCAAAATGATTTGTGTTCCAATCATTCGTGGTGAAACTCCTGAGAAGTTAGATCCACATCATGGCATAGCCTTACCACTAATACATCCATACCAAACGGGGAACTTACCTTTTCTTTTTATTTTTCTTTTTATTTTCTATTGTGCCTTGTTACAACCGTGGCCAAGTGGCATATTTCTAAGCCAGCTCAGGACCTTTACTTCTTGCACCAAATGCCAATGTGACGATCTTTATACGAACGGCCCCAGAGTGACGGCAGAAATATTTATGTGTCTATTCTACAAACCTAATCAGAGGCTTAGGCTATTGCCTCTTTATATACCAAAAAAGAAAGAGAAGAATTTCAACTAGCCCAAGTAATGACCTCCTTGGGGCCCATGAAAGTTTAGCGAGAAGCAAACGGATGTCCATCCAATTGAGCCCAAAGCCTGAGCCCACTCCTTATCCATCTCACACACAACTGTACTACATGAACAAGGCCGACGCAGACGGTTTAATTCGGTTCGGATTTCCTCTCACTTTTATCAAAAGTCAAGATTACTCGAGTGTCGTTCCACGCAATTGAGACCAAAGCCTGAGCCCATTCCTTATCCATCTTACACAACCGTTCTTGGTTCGGATTTCTTCTCACTTGTATCATAATCAAAGATTACTCAAGTGTTGTCTTTGGGTCTTGAGGCCTTTTGGACTTGTTCTGGTCTCTTCTAGCCTAGAGGCCGAGTCTTCACTATCCTCCCCGTCTCTCTCATATTTCTTTCATTTGGAAAAACTGAGGTTATCTTTTTTTCTTTGTTTTTTTGGGCATCGTTAGAGAGAGAGGCTAAAAATACACACGATTTCTATGGTTCAATTTGCTTGCTGGACCCTGTATGACGTCCCTCGGCCAAAAATACCCGAACGATGTCGAGCAGAAACAGATGCGATTCATAAGCTGAAGTGGGACTGGTTTCATAGTCGCAGCCCCTAGTCCCTTCATTCAATTCGATAGTACTAGGAATGTGAAAGTACATACGCTAGACAGGGATTTCCGCCAGACATTCTAAAGGCCTTTTATAAACAAGAGGATTGGGGGCATAGTACAAGAATAAAATTCTCACTAGCCTCCTGAACGAGAACTTGACGGCTCGCAACCTGGCTAGCTAAGCCTAGCTCTTCTTTTTTATTTGGACAAGCAAGGGAAACCGAAAGGAAACGCAAAGGAAATCAGATCGATTCTTGCTAAACCAGCTCCGTCACTCTGGTTTTGCTTAGTCGCTCTCTGACGACCCCGACCCCGACACAAACACCAGATCTTTTGTTTCCGCCTTCACTTCCTTCGTGCTCTCTTCACCCTTCAACTTCGCCGTCTTTGCCTCCTCAAGTGCTTCGACCAGGCTCTCCAAGCAAACCTCGACTTTGTTGGAGACACTCTTGGGCATCAGGTGTTCGGCCACGTCGGCGGGCGTCAGGTCGACCTCGTTCAACAGCTTCCCGATATGGTCGAACTGGCGGTGGGTGTCGATTTCCAGGTAGTTCTTGGCCAGGACCTTGAACGCCTCGAATCGGCAATACGACAGCTCCACGTGCTTGTCCATCCGGCCCTTCCTTATCAGCGCCGGGTCGAGCTTCTCGATGTGGTTCGTCGTGAAGACGAGCAGCCTCTCTCCGCCGCACGACGACCACAGGCCGTCGATGAAGTTCAGGAGCCCCGAGAGCGTGACCCTGCTCGCCTTCTCGCCGTCCGGATCCTTCTCCGCCCGCTTCGCCTGGTTACTTGCCTTGCCATCCTTCACCTCCTCCACTTTTGCCGCCTTCTTCCTCTGGCCCGTCAGGTCCAGGGAGCAGTCGATGTCCTCGATCACGATGATCGACTTGCTCGAAGTCTCGATCAGGAGCCTCCTCAGCGACGTGTTGTCCTTCACTGCAGTAAGCTCGAGGTCGTAGATGTCGTAGTTCAGGAGGTTCGCCATGGCGGCGATCATCGTCGACTTGCCGGTCCCAGGGGGGCCGAACAACAGGTACCCACGCTTCCAGGCCCTGCCTATTCGTGCATAGAACTTCTCGTTCTTGCTGAAGGTGATGAGGTCGTCGATGATCTCTTGCTTCTTGCTGGGGTCCATGGCAAGGGTGTTGAAATTAGCCGGGTGCTCGAACACGACGTGGGTCCAGTTCCAGTTGTTGTTGGTGTAGAGCTTCCGCTGCCGGTTCTGGAACCTGATCTCCTTGCCCTGTTTCAGGACATGCCTCAGGTATGGCCCGAAGACGAGGTCCCTTTGCGCCTTGTGGAAGGTCAGCTTGTAATACCTACATGATATGGCCAACCAAATTGTTCAAGAAGAGACAAAACAGAGACGCACCCAACAATGCATAGCCAAGCAAAATTGAGTGAATGTAACTCGTACCCGCTCTCATCGACCCCATCGGCGTGGAAAGACGATGCCCGCCTCCTCGATTCTTTCTTGCCAGAAGCCCACCAGAGCTTAACGCCCTTGTACTTGTCGGAGACCTCCTCATGGTCGTCCATGCTCACCACCAGGGACTGGTTGTTCTTGACCAGGTCGGCCTTGAGCCGCTTGGCCTGCGTGGTGGCTGCTGAGCTGAGGTAGTTCTCGATGGCCAAGTAGGCCTCGCTGCGCATGAGCCGCTCCCCCGTGTACTCGTTGAAGGTGATCTGTATATAGGGGTACACGTAGCGTAAGAAGCACTGCGAGTACTTCGTGACGTAGGCCCGGAGGTCAGGCGGCAGGAACTGCTGCAGGATCGCCCAAGCGAACATCATGCCCGCGACCACCGACCCCAGGTGAGCAAACGCGTTGCTCGCTCCTCCCGAGTTCGCCGTCATAATCGGCTGAACGATCTTCATCCCAACTCTCTGTCACTAGGAGCACTAGCACAAGTAGAGAGTTATACACGAACCGGTAGTGTATTTATCAAAGTGGAGAAAGAGAAAGGGGGAGGGATGTGGCTTCAACAAATGTATGAGGGTTTTTATAGCACTACTTGCAAGTTGCAACCAGGGCTATAGAGCTGGCCTGCGGTTGTGAGCAGTGTTGTCAGGTGCGCTAGTTTTGTAGTGGGCCTTTTACCCACCCACATTTAATTCAGGCGCGAGTGATTACTATATTAGCTACAGTAGCCGGGGCATGTACGCCGAAACATGAAGTCTATTTTTTTCATCACGAGACCCTCAAATTTTCTGTCTATTTTTGTTTTTAAGACAAAAAGGGAATACGGAAGACCCGTCCACTTCAGGGCGATTCTCTCTCCTATTTCATCCTTAAGTCTTTTAAAGAACATCACAATACTAAAATTTGTAGGACGATGAGAAAAGTGGGGGAGGAAGCAAGATTCTTGACGCCTTCATTTAGAATTTCGTTCTCCATTGTCCGAAGTGTAGAAATCTTATTGGTTAAGATAGGGCCTAGGTGAATGTCAGTAGCTCATGCTAAAAAACAAATTTGGGGCGGTCCCCAACACCATGTTGTCTCTTTGTCGTTAGTGATTTCTCAGCATCTACGTCGGGGGAGGATGCTTCCTATGGTGCTTCCGGGAGAGCATTTCTGCTGAAATGCTCACTAATCCTGCTAAGAGATGCTGACTCAAAAGTAGACGATTCTCGAGGAGGAGGCGCTGTCATGTTGACCTTGGAGTCGAGCCCCTGTTTTACGGAAAATGACCGCTGTGATTTGGACGCGAACTACTCCCGTCATTTCGGTGCTCGATCTCGGAAAAACGCTACTGAAAAAAGTAGAGATTCAGAAAGACTCCAGCTCGATCAGAGTTTTATAAGAGTAAACTGCCTTATTCAAATCAGAGAAGTCCTGTCATGTCAGTGAAAGCGTCCTCTCAATGTTGAATTCGACATGATAGGTTTGATATTGTTTAAAGTGTCCTCCTAGCTAGCGGCCTTCACACAACTGTCAAGTAAAACCCAAATCTCCAAGACCCGTGCGGTTTTTCCAAAATCAATGTCGAAACCAATCTAACACTCGCTATCTACAGATGACAGTTTTGAGGCTTAAGGTTTGGGATTCTTCTGGGAAAGTTGATGATCCCAGTTTTGGGATTAGCTTAATCCACTCATGCCCTTGGTATGCTAGAAATAAGTCGAGCAATCCACAAAACCGACGTCTGAAATAATAGAAAAAGTATATACATGTGCGCAAATGGAGCAGCTTATTAGTCTCTCAGTTTTGTTCAGACGCGCTGAAACTCCAAAAAAAGTAATGGCAAACAGAAACCTCCGAAGACAGAATGAACTGAGAGGGCCATCAAAACCCCAGAATGGTTCACCGACCCCGAATAAGGTCAACTTTGATAAAGATGAACCCCCTCCTGTGACTCGACGTGCGTTGTCGTAGATGCTCCAAAATCAATTATTTATCTCGTTTCTGCAACAGGACAAGCAATCCCACTAAGTCTTTTTATTGCAGAATTTAAGGGCCGTGTCTTAGCTTCTCATTGGGTATAGTGCAGACAATTCATATATAATTGCAGATTGATAAGCATATCTTGGTGCGCAAGAGTGTATGACGCCAGAAAGGTTGATGTCATGCAGCTGACAAAGCCAAGAAGACGAGCAATCCCACAACGCCTCTTCCTCATACAACAAAGACCATACATAATCAAGTCGGTGTGCACGCTTTCACATGCTTGGACTGCTTTGCCTTCTTTCCCACTAGACAAATGAGGATAATTAGCCCTGCACTTTAAAAATACTATTACTTGCACGATCCACACCCTTCCCGATGTGCGCCATATCCATTTGACCATCTTGATTCTCGATTAATTCCTAAACTTTCCTATGTCCCCAAAGTCGGTGTGGACTGCTTAATAATCTGTCACCCATTTGTTCATAACAAAAGAAACCAATGGTTCATGAACCAAAATCTGGTCCGAGCATTACTTAAGCAATGGAAAGTCGCAGGACTGAGATTAATATAGTGAGCCTAATTTTCAACCGAAGAAAGAAGCTAACCCAGAAATTTAACTATCTGCAAGAGTTCAAAGGCACAACCCAAATTGCAAAGTAACAAGATGAAAAAGTTCATTTGGACCGCTAAACTGTCCTTCCCATTTGAGCCTATCCTTGACGTTCTGATTTTCCTAATCTTATAATTAGAACTAGAAGACTAAAAGAACGGATCTACCATTCCAGTTCGTTAGCTAATTTCAGTTCGATCCCGTCCACTTTGCTTGGCCACTCTCTTTCTGTTCTTCAGCATCCGCACGAACAACACGGCACCCTTCATCTTCTCTTCTTCAGCAGAGAACGCGCCCATTTTTCCCTCATCCTCCACCATTTTGGGCTCTTCTCTTGCCTTTCCCTCATAGCTTTGGCCTGTGCTTCTTCCTCGGCCTTCTTCTTCGCTTTTTCCTTCACTGCTTCGAGTGCTTGTATCAAGTTCCTCAAGCAAACTTCCACATCCTCATCATCGGACTTGGGCATCAAGTTCTCCGCAACATCCGCAGGAGTCATATTGGTCTTGTCAAACAATGGGCCAATTGTTTCATACAGAGGATGATCGTCGATGTTCAGATAATTTCTTGCAAGAACCTTGAATGCTTCATAGCTGCAATATGACATCTCTATGTGTTTGTCCATCCGTCCTCTCCTTATAAGAGCAGGATCGAGCTTGTCCAAATGATTGGTGGTGAATACAATTATCCTTTCACCCCCACAAGCGGACCAAATTCCGTCGATGAAGTTAAGAAGACCAGATAAAGTGACCTTACTGCTTTTCTTCTTCTCTTTTAGGGTCAGCTTCTTCACTAGGCTCTTATCCTCGCCACCGTCGTCATCCCCCTCCTTCCTCTGGCCCGTGAGATCAAGAGAGCAATCAATATCCTCGATCACGATGATCGACTTGCTTGAAGTCTCAATCAGAAGCCTCCTGAGCTCCGTGTTATTTTTTACTGCGGTGAGCTCCAAATCATACACATCATAGTTCAAGAAATTAGCCATGGCAGATATCATGGTGGACTTTCCAGTTCCTGGGGGACCATAGAGCAAATAACCACGCTTCCAAGCCTTGCCGATTTTAGCATAATATTCTTTTCTCTGGGTGAATTTCATAAGGTCGTTCATTATTTCTCTCTTCTTGTCTAGATCCATAGCCAACGTTTCAAAAGTTGCTGGGTGCTCAAAAACAACATGGTTCCACTTGGAGTAGAGTGGATCATTTGTGTATAGCTTCCGCTGTCGATTTATAGATGCAATCGCCTTCCCTTCAGTCAATACATGCCTGATGTAAGATTGCATGATTAACTCCCTATTTTTTCGATGGAACGTAAGTTTGTAGTATCTCGGTGGCTCTGTCGCCCCATACATTGAAACTGAGGAACTCTGGGAGGAGACTTTGTTCAAGAACCACCGAACCTTTGCGCCCTTATATTCATCGGTGACCTCCTCATAGTCATCCATGCTCAGGACAAGAGATCGGCTATCTTTGACAGAATCCGCTTTGAGCCTCTTAGCCACGGACGTGACATTTTTCGTGAGGTAGTTCTGAATGGCCATGTACGCCTCGCTGCTCCGCATCCTTTGGCCCGTGAACTCGGGGAACGAGATCTGGACGTGGGTGTCGAACAGGCTCATCCACTTGTGGACATATCGGTCCACAAGGTTGCGCAGTTGGGCAGGCAAGTACTGCTGGACCATTGCCCGGAGGACCATCAGCCCGCCGATCATGGACCCGTAGTGCGCAAACATCTCAGGAAACATCCCTCTCTCTAAAGTGAAATTTCAACCTGCGAAGCGAGGACATGTGCAGTGTTTCAGTCTGAGACTGTCAAAGAATGAACGACTGTTTCATTGCATATACGAAAGGAACCCAAGATGAAATTACAAACGTGAGTTTTTCTTCAAGATGGCTGAGTACAATCCAGAAGAGAAGGTATTAATTTGCTGAACATCGTTCACGGAGAATAGTTTTCGGACTACCATGTCCTAACTCCTATAAACATAACCATGTCTCTACTAAAAGTTGTCGTAGACACCAAAAGAGACCAGAACGGTGGTCCACACCAGGACCATAAACATAATCAGACATTCACTGACAAAAACAAAGACGAAAACGAATTGCTAAGCATACGATAAAACATATCATCATCATCATCATCGTTAGGTGTCAATGCAACGCAGGTTACCTTTAAACAATTTGGGATCGGTCTTTGCTGCAATCGGACGTGCCGCCCACTCTCAGGACTCGGCAGGAAATAGCAACAAGTCACGTTGACGCCAAAGACAGAGGGAGAGAGAGAAAACGCCGTAAAGAGAGAGAGAGCCCGAGAGTGGTGGCGAGCTATGGCGCTAGATTCGCTGCCTCGTGACGGACGCTCTCCCTGCTAAAGGCGAGTGGCTCCTTTACGGCGGTGGACCCCAAAGCAGGAGGAGGAGGAGGAGGAGGAGGAGGAGGAGTAAGGACAAAGATGCAGAGGGAAGGTGTATGGAGCAGAGACTGTGCGGAAGAGGGAGAGAGAGCGTGCCTTAGAGGAGGAGGAGGAGGAGGAGGAGAAGAAGAGGAGCGGAAAGCGCCAGAAAATTTATAATGGCTAGACAAGTGATAAGGAGAGCTACTGTTGGGAGCACTAAATACTCGCTCGGATCTATCCACAATGAAAATCCGGTGCACTAAATGCTTCTTCATGCGAACTCAGTGCGCTTCACGATTTTTGCTTCTCGCTCGAGTAGGTAACACAGCCTATTCCAGCTTCATGATACCTAAATGATCATTTCTGTTTTCTCTTTAACGATTAGGTGGTACGGTCGTATTGATTGTAGAAGGTGACTGATAAGTTCCGAAATATATTTTGCATGTTTTTCAAGTTTTAAAACTAACTGAGTTGAAATTTTCATGGCGTCCCTTATTTTTCATTGACAATTTTAGTAAGTTCAAAATATATATCCTTTTTATTTATTTATGAACGCTTGGAATGGATACCAATTTCCTTATTTATAGGAATAGTTGGGGAATGGGTATAATTAAGTAAATTTTCAAGTCTAATTTCATCATCTTCACATCCAACATGCTACTCTATCTTATGGAAATCAATTAAACACATGTTAAAAATCTACCTGAAAGAGATTTAGGTCCCAGGGGTAACGCGGTTGAAAAATAAAATCTAGAAAAATCCCGAAACTAATTAAAGTCAAAGAAGAAGAAGAGCTAATCGATGCTTCATGCAATGAAGTCCATCGCCTTTTGGAAAGATTGCGCTCTCCAGTTTTTTTTCTCGGATAACGAAAAGAAAATAAGTGCAGGCTCGCAAGTCGCCATTCCCTTTTCTTTCCGAGGTTGCGTCTTCGAATTTTTCTCGTGCAAAAGAAGGGAACGCGAGCTAGCTAAGGCCGGCTTGAAAAATTGGAGCATTCCACCACACTTTTCTTCATTCGCTTCTTTCCTGATATGACATCAAGGAGATGACGTCTTGAGAAGGTGAAAAGTCCTTATCGATGATGCATACGATGATGTCCGTTGAGCACTTTGGATGGAATTATTCATCTGGCGACAGGTCAAAAGAGCAAAGGAAATTTCATCTAGTTCAGACAATGCCGACACTCCCGGGTCGCTGTCTGGTCCAGACTTACGGTCCTACTCGGTAGAACGACCGATGAAGAATCCACGGCCGTGCTCAGTGACACATCAACAGCTGTAAGACGACAAGAGAATTTTGGGTCGCCTTCATTTTTTATTCGCAACTTGCTTACGTCGGACTTAAGTTTAATACAAATTACTTGGAATTTGTTCTTGATGCCCAAGAAAACTGATGCATAAGAAGCAACGCCAGGAGTTGCTGTGCTAGTACTATCCCTTTTCGAAATTCATAGAGAAATTAGACATGTTTGTTCCTCGAGAGATGTTCGCAAGCTTCGGTTCCACGATCGGCGGTCTGGTGTTCATCTGCGTCATGTTTCCCCGGTGGCAGCAATACGTCCCTCCCCAGATCCGCGCCCTCCTGGACCGAGGCGTTAACAAGTTGATGAACTTGTTCTATCCGTACGTCCTCATCGTGTTCTCCGAGTTCGAGGGGGATCGGCTTGCGCGCAGCGAGACCTACATGGCCATCCAGAGCTACCTCAAGGAACACGCCACTTCGCGGTCGAGGAGGCTCAAGGCGGAGACCGTCAAACATAGCCAATCTCCGATCCTGAGCATGGGCGACAACGAGGAGGTCTCCGAGATGTTCGAGGAGGTAAAGGTCTGGTGGGCATCGAGAAAGAGGGTCCCCAGGAGCACGTCCCTTTCGCTCTATCCCATGACCGAGGACCGGAGGTATTACCGGCTCCTATTTCACCGGCGACACCGAGAATTGATCACGGAGTCTTATATCAAGCACGTCTTGACGGAAGGAAAGGCGATTGCACATAGAAACCGGGTGCAAAAGCTCTACACAAATAATCCGAGCAAGGGCTGGAGCTACGCACCGTTTGAGCACCCTGCCAATTTCGAGACCTTGGCCATGGACCCGAACAAGAAGCGGGAGATCATAAATGATCTCAAAAAGTTCACAGAAGGGAAAGAGTACTACGCCAAGATAGGGAAGCCCTGGAAGCGCGGGTATCTGCTCTATGGCCCGCCTGGAACCGGCAAGTCCACCATGATTGCTGCCATGGCTAATTTCTTGAACTACGATGTGTATGATCTCGAGCTGACTGCGGTGAAAGACAACACCATGCTGAAGAAGCTATTAATCGAAACTTCGAGTAAGTCTATAATCATGATCGAGGACATTGATTGCTCACTTGATCTGACAGGCCAGAGAAAGAAAAAGAAGAAGGAGGATGACGATGATGAAGATGATGAAGAAAACGCAAATCCGGCGAAGAAGCTGGTCAAGAAAGAGCAAACAAGTAGCAAGGTGACTCTATCTGGCCTTCTCAACTTCATTGACGGTATCTGGTCAGCTTGTAGGGGAGAAAAAATCATCATATTTACGACCAACCATGTGGACAAGCTCGACCCTGCTCTTATAAGGAGAGGAAGGATGGACAAGCGCATAGAGATGTCCTATTGCTGCTTCGAGGCATTCGAGATTCTTGCAAAGAATTATTTGGACATCGAGGATCACCCTCTGTTCGAAACAATCAGCCCACTGTTCGGGGAGACCAATATGACACCCGCCGACGTCACGGAGAACTTGATGCCTAAGTCCGATGACGAAGATGCAGAGGCCTGCTTGAGGAACTTGATAGAAGCGCTCAAAGCGGCAAATAATGAAGCAAGGAAGAAAGCCAAGGAAGAATCGCGGGCCAAGGCCAAGGAGGGGAAAGAGAAGAAAGTCAGTGGTGAGAAAGAGGAAGCGAAAGAAAGTGGAACATCTGCTGAAGAAGTGAAGGAAATTGGTGACATCAGTGGAGGAGTTGCTGCTGAAGAAGTGACGGAGGATGGTGTTGCAGTTGCAGATGTTGAAGTTTAGCTGAAAACGGGGTAGATGGAGTGGTTGGCGTAAATTGAGAAAATTAAGTAGTCTTCATGGATTTACCTCCCTGTTTTAAGTTAGACATTTGCTGCATTATTTCAGATCAATAAAGAATTAGTGGTTTGACAATCACAATTATATTCTAACATCTCAACTGGTTCTAGCTGTCCGAGCACGTCTAATGATAAACATCGCTAACTCAATCAAATAAGAGTTAGTAAAACTAGAACTAAATGATAACTGAATTCGTGAAGAGTTGGCTAATCTCACAAATTAACATTGGTAATTTGCTAATGAAGTCAATGTTTTTTTTTTTTTTCGATGACCTAGAAAATCCCGAAAACCGACAGCCGACGGGAAGAACCTGGGGCTAACGCAAGCTGGCCACCACACTCACGCCAGCAGTTAAGTCACCAAGTAACGCCGCTGGGATTCGAACTTGGCACCTTTCGTGGGAGGCACAAAGCTCAAGCCAACTACGCCACCGCAGTGGGTGGTCTAATGAAGTCAATGTTGCAACCCTCTGGAGGGCTAAAATCCTGAAGATGGCTTGACGGATTACCAAGTGGGCGGATCATCCCTCTTGTGAGGCAGCGCATGCACTTGGTGTGAATTCACTCAAGCCCTACCAATTACAACATTAATTTTTTTGAGTTATGATGCAATTTGGTTTTTCTTTAGTAGCCACCACTAATCAATTTGCTATTTGATTTTTCTTTAGGAGCCGTCACTAATTTGCTTTGAAACGATTAGGAGTCAAGTAAAATGCATGAGTTCATGTTACTTCTGTGAACTAAAGATTCAAGGGTCTAGGCACTTGATTATGCTAGTCTTATTTAACGCCTATTATCGGTACCTTTTCTCTTGATGCAATCTTTTCCTAACATACAACTTCAGGTCCATGCAAAAGCATACTAGCGATAAATCACTCAAAAATAATAAACATTCAAGGCACATGTAATAACAACCCGAATCATATTGTGCAACATTAATATAAAACCTTGTTATTACGCTTCAGGGCATGGGCGAAATATGAATCTCTTAATTTAATGATGAGAGATAGAATCTAAATGAAATGAAAAAAAAAATTATTGCTCACATATCCAAATATGAACATATCTAAAACTGTGACCACCGCCCGCGGTGGCCGCGCGGTTAAGGCTTGGTACCCTCCACACCAAGGGGAAGAGTTCGAGACTTCGTGGACGCAGTGCTTCAATGCTCAATGCGCGACTTACCTGCGTACGGGGCCAGCGGTGGGGGCCCCGAGCTCCCGGGGTTTCTTCTCCGCCGCGAGCGCAGAAAGCGGAGGTTCCCGGGTCACCAAAAAAAAAAAAAAAAAAAAAAACATATCTAAAACTGTGAATATGGCTTTCTCTAAATATGTAAATGTTTAAGATGCAATTTCCTAAATGATGTTTATATAGTTTCACAAAACATGCCCCCTAATATGCTGATCTAGGGCGTAACAAATGCCTGTAACATGCCATGAATGATATTTTGTGATATGCAACAAGTAAATTTGGTGCGATGTAATGATGTGATCTAAACTGAACTAGAGATATGCAATTTCTAAAGTGTGGAGTACATAGTTAATTTGTAACAGAATAATCATCCTGCATAGCTTTTTATCTGAGACACACGAATAAAATTAGAAATATATAGCTATAAGCAAGCAATTAAAACAGAATAAGGTCGAAAAACCCAACGGATAGAAGAAAGAAATTAGACGAAAACAGCCAAAACAAAGTATGAAGTCCCCCACCACATTCGGAGCAACTCCCTGAAAGGAGAGATGAGCAGTTCAAGACGAAAACACAGAGATGAGTCCAGGAAGCAAGTCAAGCACCCATCAAAACAAGAAGTACCCCACGTTTTCCTTGGACTGAGATTAAGTTCCTGATGGCCCAAGAGTCAAAACAAGACAAGATGAGGAACGGTGCTTTCCTGCGAAGACAGCGAATGACTAAACCAGACACGTCGACCGGACAGTCAACTCAGTAGTCTGGTAACATCGAAGCTGTGACCCTGTGACGACTAATTAAGAGTGGCCGAGCAGCGAAACGAGAAGACGAGCTGCAGGGAGAACGGCGCTCTGTCTCGCCACGAGCTGGACAACGGCTGGCTAGCGCGATGAGTGACTCGCCGGAGATGATGACTCTCCCTTATGGCAATGGACTTAGTGATGATCCGATTAAGGCAGTCCATTTAAAAGGCCGCAAAACAGAGCACAGATCAAGAGACAAATATAGGATGACTCAAAATACTACAAGAGTTTAATCGGAGAAAGGACGACCTGGTAGGCGTGGTGGCGACAACAGGGGGATCTCGGGGTGGCCCAGATGCGGTGACTTCCTCAGCGGTTTCGGTTCTTTAACTCGGGTCATCCCTTGGGCTGAAGGGCGAACTCAACTCTGGGATGGTGGCTGGTCTGTGACGTAGAGAGATAGCTTGTTCATCGGTGTGGGGTCACATTGAAAAGATTAAAGATAAAAGTAACGAGCAACTACAACCCAACGAGCAATATATCCTTTCTAAACAGAACTACGATGCATATATATAAATCAATACCAAAAACTCATACTTTAAACCCAAGATATAATATACATATCAAATTAAAAATGAGTTGTTTCATTTCAACAAAGTTCTATACAAATAAAAAATATTTATTTAATCCACCACCACAATTCAAACAACAATGTTTAGGTCCATTGATCAATTTCATCAAATTCTAAATCTCAAATTACACATTAATGATCAATTTCATAATTAATATCCAACTCAAGGCTCTCAAGGTGGCTCTCATAAAATTTACCTTATCGTGTTGTATTTAATTCTTGATCAACACATGTCAATAGTACAAGGCACTAAAAATTATTACAACCAGACTTGTGTTACCATGTAATACTAAAGCCATACAAATGGCTCCCATGATACTTGTGTCATTGTGTAACACTTAACCCTTGATTACAATACCCTAAAAGAAGCTTCCATGAGACTCGCGTCATTGTGCAAAACTTAATTCTTAATCAATTTGTATTACAATTGATTTTACAGACCAAAATATATAGCTTTTCACAAATCAATTCTTTCTACAAAGTCAATATAAAATTTCTATCACAAATTAGTTTCACAAATTGAAACAAATAATCTTGGCAACTCAGTTCATTGGTCAAAATCCTCCTCATGAAAGAAGTTCTTAAATATATTCGGAAGCTATCTCCATGAAGCAAATTCGCAAGCTAGTACACAAAACGTTTGAAGTCAAACCATCTCACAAAAAGCAATACGCACTACACATTCGATCGAGCTTTATACAACAAATCTGTTCATGAGTTTTACAATATCAAAAGAGAGATCGGCATTCCTCATCACAGAATACCAAAAATCAACCGACTTAGCCATCCAAGCAAGACAATCTCGTGATGCGGGCTGAGGAGTACCCCTTCCTTTTTCCTTTCTCTTTCTTCTTTCTCCTTCCTTTCCTCTATTTTTGTTCTTTTCTTTCCTTTCTGATACGTGCGTGCTGTCTGTCCATATATACAAGGAAGCTAAGCCCTTTTCCCTTCCTTTGTTGAGCAGTCAATCTTTTTCTTTTTTCCTTTTCTTTGCATACCTTTTTGACCCAGTCAACGTTACGAGATCGAACCAAATTTAGTCCAACGACCATGTATATAGAGGAAATCAAAGGAGTCACGATTGTTTAGCAGAAGTTCCGACAGCTAAAAATATAAAAAATAAAAAAGAAACGAGAAGAAGAAGAAGAAGCAAACATAGAACCCAATGATCTGCACTAGCTAAAAGGAGTGAACTTATTACAGAGTAACAACAGGGCAAGAAAAATTCATCTGGACTACTAAATATTTCCACATTTAATCCTACTTCAATGACTTCAATTTGATCCCATCTGAGTTGCATGGCCATTCCATCGTCTCTCGCTTCTCCAATAAACCGCTCAGTTTCCCTTCTTCAGCAGATTTTCCACCTCTTTTTAGCTTCTCTCCACCACTTCAATCTCTTCTCTTGCTTTTCCTTTTTTGCCTTCAACTGTGCGTCTTTCTCGGTTTTCTTCTTCGCTGCTTCGAGCGCTTCTATCAAGTGCCTCAAGCAAGCCTCCACATCTTCGTTGTCAGACTTAGGCATCAAGTTTTCCGCGACGTCGGCAGGAGTCATTTTAGTCTCACCGAACAGCCGGCTAATTGTTTCGAAAAGCTGATGGTGCTCGATATTCAGATAATTTATCGCGAGGACCTTGAATGATTCAAAGCAACAATACGACATCTCGATGTGCTTATCCATCCTTCCTCTACGTATAAGAGCAGGGTCGAGCTTGTCGAGGTGATTAGTCGTAAATACTATGATTCTTTCCCCACCACAAGCAGACCAAATTCCATCAATGACGTTAAGAAGACCCGACAAAGTGACCTTGCTGCTTTTCTGCTCTTTTTTGGTCATCTTCTTTAGGGGGTTATCATCCTTGTCGTCCTCCTTGTCTTTGTCATCTTCCCCTGCCTCCTTCCTCTGGCCCGTGAGATCGAGCGAGCAATCAATGTCCTCAATCACTATGATAGCCTTGCTCGAGGTATCGATCAGAAGCCTCCTCAGTTCCGTGTTATCTTTAACCGCCGTGAGCTCTAGGTCGTACACGTCGTAGGTCAAGAAATTAGCCATCGCAGCAATCATGGTGGACTTACCGGTCCCAGGCGGACCATGAAGCAGATACCCGCGCTTCCAAGCCTTGCCGATCTTAGCGTAGTACTCTTTCCGCTCAGTGAATTTCGTGAGGTCGTTCATTATGTCCTTCTTCCTGTCCGGGTGCATAGCCAGGGTCTCGAATGTCGCGGGGTGCTTGAAAACCGCAGGGATCCACATGCAGTCTTGGGGGTCGTTTGTGTAGAGCTTCCGCTGCCGGTTTTTGCTTGTGATCGCCTTTCCTTCGGTCAGTACGTGGTCGATATAAGATTGAGTAATCAAATTCCTGTGACGCTGGTGGAACGTGAGCTTGTAGTACCTCTGGTTCTGCGCCACGGGATAAAACGAGACCATCGTGCTCGGCGGGACGATTTTGTTCGAGGACCAAGTGATCTTCACGCCCTTGTATTCGTCGGCAACCTCCTCGTGATCGGCCATGCTCAGGATGAGGGACCGGTTGTCTTTGACGGAATCTGCCTTGAGCCTCTTGGCCCGGGAAGTGGCGTTCTCGGTGAGGTAGTTTTGAATGGCGGTGAAGGCCTCGCTGTGCTGCATATACTTGCCCGTGAACTCAGGGAACGAGATCTCGACGTAGGGATCGAAGAAGCTCACCAATTTGTGGAAGTAACGCTGCAGGAGGTCGCGGAGCATGGCAGGGAAGTATTTCTGGATCATCGCTTGTAGGAGCATGAGCCCGCCGATGGCAGACCCATACTCGGCAATCATCCTGTTTCTTCGAATCTCGAATCTGCGAGTTATGAGGGTAAATGGGGACGAGCATATAAGATCAATTTATAAGCCGAAACATCGTTGGAGATATTAAAAAGGAAAGCGATCTGGAAATGGTTCTGTCTTTCTTCCGCAGAAAAGTGACAAAACCGGAACGAACTTTTCTAGACACATGCTTTGATTCATCTTGGAGATCTCATATTGTTGGAAGATACGCTTGATCTAGAGGAAACCCTTTTGGATTGAGATTGATTCATTAAATCATTCAAGGATTAGATTGGATTAATCAAATATTAGATTTGATTCATTGAATAAATTTCCTTTCTTTTGTACACCTCTGTACTACATTTACACGGCTTTGTACACAGTACAAGAATGGAAATAGAATACAGAAAATTCTCCCAATGGTTCCTCTTCCTTTTTTACGATTCTTTTTTTCTTCCCTTAGCTTCTTGTCTTCTTTCACCTATGCATCTATGCCTTGAGTTTTAAGCTGTCTCTTTTGGAGGAGCATGTCGACTAGGGTTGAAACACCGAGCTAGCTTTAGTGTTCCGGTTCTGGAATCAACTTTATATATATCTACTCATGCTAGATTAGAGATAACTGGATTAGCATAGTATCTTCGTACCTCTGATACACAGGAAGCACTCGCACCAAAATGCGCCGCGACTCACCCTCCTTCAATCCTTCAGTTCCAAATACAACGACGGAGGAGCCGAGCTCTCAAACTTGAAGAAGAAATAAGGACGATATTGATTATTACTGGAGTTGAGGAACAGAGGACAATATTGAGCTGAACTGCGAATTTGGTTTGTGTTAGAAGGTCGCTGGATGAGGACATTTATAAATGCACGCTAAGCATTTATAAATGTCCTTCCCTGCTAAGCAACTACTAGGATATTTCCTTCCCTGCTTTTTTTCCCAAAAAAGAAAGACAGATAAAGTTTCTGTTCATACTGTCTTTTGGTATCAATTCTAAAGAATAAGCTTGTATTATTGTATGGCTGGCTAACAAAAGATTAATTAAAAAATTATTTTCTTCGTGGAATTATACTCGTCTTCGGTGCAGAAACCAGGGCAGGTTCAGCATAGATTCGCATGAACGCGAAGCCATGGTCTGGCTTTGGTCGGAAAGCTACCAAGGAGGAGTTCTCTTTCGATTTTCCTTCTTTCTTGTCATTTTGCCCTTTATGTCAAAGTCACTTTATTATTAGAAAGTTGAAGACCCCAAGGCTCCATAAGACAGAACTCAAACTGAAAATGCCAATGTGCCAATTAGACCAGAACTGTAACATGACTTTTTACCTAAATTCAACGGATCTTACGACATGGGATGTTGTCCAAAACGGCCCAGATGCTCCTCAACCGGCGAGAACAACCGCTGCGGCAAATATCATACGGAGCCGAGAGGCAAATTGATCAGAAGCAACAACCAGTCCAGAGGAATCAACCAGAAGACAAGCTTCAATTGTCAAAGCTTTACATGCTTTATCTCCCTTTGAGTTTTATCCGTGGGCTGAAACCGGTTGAAAAAGTCAGGTGACAATCAAAATAGTGCTCTTTGATAATTGAAAAGGGAATAATAACACAAACGGTTTCTGAATTTTAATTCAATATATAATTTATTCTATAAATTTTTGATTTATTAAATATAGTCATTAAATTTTTATTCAATGTGCAATTTAATTCATAAATATTTAATTTTTTTAATATAATCTCTGAACTTTTGAATCCTAAAATTGTATAAAAATATTTAATATAATGTTGAAAATATAATTTATGGATTAAATTGTATATTAAGTTAAAGTTAAAAATAAAGAAAAAAATTGGAATCACTTTTCCATTGAAAAGGAATATCCAACTCGATTTGACGTGAGTCGTGGCACACGATCTAAAATCAGTTGTTTACAGATTTCTTTTCTCCTCTTTACAGCAGGACCAGCTAATACCACCACGTCTCTTTCTCAAAGGACAAAAGGGCCACGCCCAATCGAGTCAGCGACAGGTATTATTTTATTACACTACCCCCACCGCGTGCGGTCCGTCCAATTAGTATTTAAAAATTGCGGATCGCCAAATCCTATCTTTTTTTTTTTTTTTTTTGATCTTGCGCGAGAATGTATGACGCTGATTGGTTGATGTCACATCATGTCATAATGCGGGAAAAAGCCAAGAAGACGGGCAAATTTATCACGTCTCTCAACATACACAATCAAGTCAATGCACATGTGATTTCAGATGGTTGGACTACTTAGACGATATTTGACAATCGACCAAATAGTAATTATTTCTTTCATTTTTTAAAATAAAAGAATTAAAATTCATTTGATGATATTAATTAATTTTTATTCTCGAAAATAAATTTAAAATAGAAACTAGAAATTAAAAAATGGGTTTTTTCTTTATCCTTGAAAACAACTTAAGAACTAAGTAATTTTTCTTTCTCTTCTTTTTTTCTTTTTTTCCTTCTTCCTCTTCGTTTAGCTGTTAGCCGGTGAAAAGAGAGAAAGAGAAAATATAATAATATTATTTAAAAAATTAAAAGAAACGCATTTCTATTTTCAAAATAAAAATTTTATAAAGATTCCAAATATCTTCGAATGCTCAAAGACTCATCGAAAAAATATTTTTAAGTAGAAATTATTCTCATAAACAAAATAATTACCAAACATGTCCCAAACACCTTTGAATGTAAAGAATTTTGTTCGGGGAATATAATAAAAAAAAATATTTTTGAACATTAATTGTTCTTTGAGAACAAAATAATTATCAAACGCGTCTTTAACCTCATTTTTTCCTGAACAAGTATGCATATGGACATTTCTCATCTTCTATGATTTGTTCATACTAATGCTCGTGCGATCCACGCCTCGCTTACCTACGAGTATTTGTTCATCCGTCTTGATTCTTGATTTAATTCCTAATCTTGCCCAGAACCAGTACTAAATGCTTAGTGATCTGTCGCTGAATCACCAAAATGTTGAAGAGCCCGACTTTCCTGACAAAGTGAATGGGGTGACATTGGTCAAAGGTCATTTTGGAAAAGGGAAAGTGACTTCCTTAGAAAGCAATCATCACTCGAGAAATGCATATCTAGCTAGAGATAAGGAAAAGATATATTCTATGAAGTCGGCGCACGAAGCTTTCACATGCTTGGACTGTGTAGTCTTCTTTCTTCCTGCACAAGCAGGCATATGAACGTTCCTTGTTTTTTAATAATAAAACTTATAAACAAATTTATGTACTTTTCATTTTATATATATATATCAAAATGAGTGGCACCACCGTATACAGTGTGACAATCAAAGCATGTCCATAAAAATCTCCTTTCTCAAACACAAGCATGTGGAAGTTTCCAAGCAAGACACAATTCTCCCTCTCTGTCATCCAAATTGTGTGGCTAAGGAATTTTCCATTCTGCACGCTACCAGTACAGTCAGCTAACCATTTCGAAAACCATTTTCCTATTGAAATATATAGAAATTTTACATTTGTCTCTTTTCTGCACTATTTAAACTTTTCTCTAATTTGATGGCAAAAATATAGCGGAAGTGTCGAAACTTGGCACGGACACTTTAAGTTCTAAAAGTTATAAAAAGGTACACATAAGTGCTATCATTTTAAAAAAATTGAGACATCTGAGTGTTGAATCGATGAATATTCCTAGAAATCCTATTTGGTATTTTTTAATAATATAATTCGTCTACGTGACTCAATGAAGATCTAAGTCAGCAAAGAAGAGACAAAACGACATGCAAAGAAGAGTCACTCTTTAAATCTTAATATAAATATTAATTAAATCAAATTTAAAACTTCTTTTTTTAAAGGAGGAGATTGTAGAATGGCGGGGGCTTGCACAGCCCTCACCCAAGCCTTTGCAACTTCTTTTCTTCCTTCTTTTAAAAAATAAAATAATAATTTAGCTGTAAATTTAATTTAATTATTATTTATATTAAAATTTAAATCCCAAGCAAAATGACAACGTTTTCAACTTATCTAACCATGTTACTATGCAAAACATTGCATTTGTCTTGCTAAAAAAAAATGCCATCTCAGCATTTTGATCGAATTTTATCGCCATTAACATTTAACCGTTTATTTTGCTCTGATTTTGACATTTAAGTGTACATTTCCTAATTTTTGACACGTAAGTATCCCTTATACCAAGTTTTGGCACTCTTTGTGTGCGAGTCTCCTCATTTGACCCTATCCTTCCAAATTCCGCTTCACTTAATATCAAATATAAAACAAACATATAGCAACTTCTTCAGTATTCATCCTTCCTCCGATGAAACCGCTCAATTTCCCTTCTTTAGCATGTGTTCCACCTTCTTTTTAGCTTCTCTCCACCACTTCCATCTCTTTTCTCGCTTTCCCCTTTTCGCCTTCAATTGTGCTTCTTTCTCGGCTTTCTTTTTCGCTGCTTCAAGCTCTTGTATCAAGTTCCTCGAGCGTTTCACCGATTTTGTTCTCATAACGAAATATTTTTTACCAAACGATATTTTCGGCTTTTATTTAAAGGAGACACAGGTCTGCTCAATTTTGGACAGAGGATATCAAATATGATAATATAAAATCTCCAATTACCCAAAAAAAAAAAAACTATATAACTTGATGGCTAAACCTCAAATCTTTAAATCGAACTTAAATTATGCCGGAATTTAATCAATGACACCGTTTAGATGTGTACTAGCACAATGCTGGAAATTAATAAAAAAAAAAATATACTTGGATAGAGGACATAATGCCAAAATTCAATCAACGACAATGGACAAAAAGTATAACACTAGAATCTAATTGATGATCCCGCACCAAGATAAATATACTTGCTGGAATCCAATCAATGACGGGAATCTGAAAGTTACAACCAGATAAACAAAAATGTGATAATGTAAAGATAAAGTAAAGACATCCAATATGTTGTTCGGGATGCCTTGATGCTCATCCAAGGTATTTATAAGAAATTTGGTAACCGCTTAGCAACTGTTCACCTCTTAGTAACCGCATCTATCTTTAGGCACGGTCCTTATGTAACCAACTCGCCCATTTCCTGTATAACTGCTTTGATCATGTCTGAATACTTCCTAGTTTGTTAACGTTAATTTAATGACTAGGTATTAACCGTTTTCTCAATTGCGTGCTCCTTGGCACCTCTTGAAATATTTTGAAGACCCTAATCAAAGGTTTACCGCCAACATTATTTGGGCAGCCATTTTGACCTTCGCCACATATTCTCTCAATTGGACATGTGGGAATCCCTTATTTCACTGTCAATCACTAAGTTCTATTACAGAAAGTAAGCAATCGAATAATAATATAGATAGAAGAAGAAAATATACATGTCAAACACGAGATTTACGATGTTTGATCGTAGAGACCTATGTTTACGAGGAGAGCAGTGATAAATTCACTATAGATCAAGCGATATAATGGAAATTATACACTTAAATCACTCAAATATTCATGGTGTTTCCCAAGCTCATATTACACCCAATAATGCACGCAATGTTTAATCTCAAAACCCTTCGTTGAATAGTATCTCAATCTCACAAAAAAATTCACAAATCTTACTACAAGATTTCACGATTACAAATACTAATCTTTCTTGAATGTCATTGCATGAATGAAATCAACAAAGAAATCCACGACCAAGCACTCGACGTCAAAACGGGGCTTCAAGATTGCATGAATCAACAACGCCATGCATTCTTCTCCACGCATTGCCAAATATATATAGTGAACTTGATGACTTTCAAATTCTTGAAAGCGACTCCTACGTGGATTAGAATAAAAAACAAATCTCCCAAACCGACTTCCGCAAGAAAAGATTTCGTTATCTTTAATTTATTGTTATCCCTTCATGAAACCGAGTCCAACGTGAAAAGGAAATCCACGGTCAACTCTCCTCAACTTTATTTTCCTTGCTGACTTCAATGTAGAAACCAACTCTTGCATATATAATTTGTCTCTTTCTTCGCCGACTGCAGCTCGTAAAGGAAATGAATTACGTTCAAGATCACAACACCAATATGGATGAGATTTCTGTATTATGCAAGATCCAATCTTGAACTTTGATCTACCGACTTAATGTGCAGATAAACTTGGGTCGGGTTCAATCAGTAGACCTAAACTCATTCATAGGCTTGTCAATAACTAGTCATATATCAACACCCTTAAAGTGCATAATTACATTGTATTTCTTACCCATGTGCCTAGTGCATGATGGTACGATCCTCAACTTTCTGTTCATGCGATTGGCACGTGATAGTACAGCCCACATTGGGTGCCAACTCAATCT